>CM035843.1:154386967-155074587 GCA_020510985.1 Pholidichthys leucotaenia | reverse complement strand
ATTTCCAAATGGATCTGTCAACAAGAATACGGTAATATGTGCACACTGTCAGCGTGAATTCCATTACCACAGGAGCACGTCCTGCTAGCTAAACACTCCACCCAATAACAAGACAAAACAAACCACGCTGAACAACGTACAACAGAGACACCTGGACAACTGTACAGTCAAGTCTTAACAGAGCGATCGCAAAATGGATCGCCGCTGCTGCAGACTGATTAGCATTGTGAAGGACGAGGGCAGGGGCGCGATTCGATTTGGATCATGATACATGGGTCACGATATGCTCCTATCACGATTCCACGATAATCATGATATCGCAATATCAAGTATTGTGAAATCATAGCTTTCAATTTTTTTCACCTTATTCAGCCTCAAATCATGTCCTAAAGTAAAACTATATGTCTCTGAAAAGTGCTTCATAAATAAACACTTACTTTTTCTCTGAGCGCTGCTCGCAAGCTCCTTGCCAGTGTGTTTTTAGCTTGGCTGTTACTAACGCTGCTCCGAAATGTGTGCTGGCCCGTTTTTTTTTTTTTTTTTTTTAATGCAACGCTTCCAGCGGGTTGTTTGTCATGTCAAGGTCTTTTCTTCCATCTTTGTTATAAAATCCAACATTTGAGCTAACTTTGAGCTATCTGCTTCTTAACTTTCAAAGCTAGCTTCAATTCTCACCAAGACAAGCTATGACTTCACTTGACTGGGTGCTTGCTTTCCGCCATCTAGTGGACTGAAAATGCAATTGACCGAACACAAGAGAGTATGCAACATTTACATGAATATATATAATTAATAAAAGATCAATCCATACGTTTAGGGATCGGTGCATCATCATTATTGTCAAGGATCGTGATCCATCGCTGAATTGATCTTTTGTCCCACCCCTAGATGAGGGTCTGCAAGATATAATTCATATTGCATCCAACAACAGTGTTTATGAGTTGCCTTCGAGACCTGCCACGGTAGACGAGATGCACAACTTATATGAAGAACAAAGACGTAAAATTGAAGAGGTATTGAGGAAGACTCAGCTGCATGGACTGGAGACAACTAGACTTCTGTGAGTAATCAATTAAATGCATTTTCTTCCTTTAAAATTTGCAGATTTTCTCATAAATTTGCAACTTTTTTCGCTTAAATTTGGCTTTTTCTATATTATACCCCTCATGTTCGTTGCCACTGGGTTTGTTGATGTTTCCAATTTTTCTACAAAAAGGGAAATTGTGTCTGTTGAGACACCTGAGATCCATAGTTTCGTGTTCCGCTGCTTAAAAACAGTGGATGTTTACTATCGGAGTAAAGCTGGACACTGAATTGTGTCAGTATTGTAAGTAATGTTACAGTGACGTCATTACACCCTGCCATTCTGTTGTTTGCACATGCAGTATTTCAGTACTTTTCTGGAGAATATTGTGGGTATTTTTTTTTTAATCATTTTTGACATGTTGAGAGCGTTAATAATCCTGCAGATGAAGAAAGCAAGCATATCTGTCCACTCCCATGTTAATAAGAGTATGAGAAACCTGAAAAGTGATCAAAAAATGTGATTAACATGCTATTAATCGCGATTAACTACAGATTTCTGAAGATTAATCATTATCAAACTTTTTAATCGTCCTTCACCACTAGTTTTTATCCAACTATGTTTTAGGCAAATAGACAAATACAGATGGAGACATATGATAATTGATTAATGCTAAAAAAAAAAATGTGCTTGGCAGGGGTGGATTAACTCATGATTTCCCACATCAAGCTGACAGAAACAATTTATTTGCAGTGGAAGAACCTGGATTTATAGTCACTCCTACAATCTCTATTATCCAAACAGATTGCTCAGGTGGAACTAACTGTTGCATAATTTTCAATATATTAGCTTTATTATCATTTTACACACGTGTGTTCAACAAAATTTGCTATTAGCTCTAGTAGGTTCATTTTGTCTTCTTTTAATTATTTACCTTTTGTTGTTATTAAAGACAAAAATAGAAAGGTGTTTTTATCTTTTTTACATGTTTCGACTGTTCACTGCAGCCTTCGTCAGAAGTGTCAGGTGATTGCTGCAAGGTGTCATTTTATCAGCTGACTTTTGTAGGTGGGGCCAGCCCAGCAGACCTGTCAGCTCCACTGAGCCGGCCCCGCTTTCCACCGTCCGATGGTCTCTGGAGAATGTGGACCCAGGTGTGGGAAAGCATAAAGGCCCCCTCATCCTGGTTCATGCTACCTTTTCCCCACTTCCTGAAGAGCGGGGCTGGCTCGGTGGATCTGACAGGTCTGATGGGCTTGCCCCGCCTACGAAAGTCAGCTGATAAAATGACACCTCACAGCAATCAGCTGACACTTCTGACAAAGGCTGCAGTGAACAGTCGAAACATGTAAAGAAGGTAAAAAACATCTCCTTTCTATTTTTGTCTTTAATAAGAACAAAAGGTAAAAAAAAATGCTATTGTTTGTCAGCCATTGTTAGGGTTAGGGTCCTTCAACCTGGTTACTTAACGGTATTATCTTAGCAAAGGCTGATGAATGTTGAGATTTTTGGATTCATCAACTTTTCTAACACATGTTGCCAAAAATCGAGCTAGTGTTTCATGAAGTGGTGAGGAGCGAGGAATGCTGGTGGATGCTGTGGATTTTGGATCTCGTCAGGGTTTGTAAAATTTTGGTTGCAAAACAGTTTGCACACAGTTTTTAAGTTTTGTTGCACAGAGTCTTAACCTCTTAAAATTCCAGTGTTTCTGTCATGAATTGGCCCACAGGGCAGAGACGAAGACCCACGCACTGAACTGTGAGTTGTGCAGGTTTAATGAAGAACATAAAATATACAAAGAACAAAAACACTTACAAAACTAGATGAGCAGGAGTCATGCAGAGAACAGACGTGGGATAGACATCTGAACTTGGAATTAGGAAGTGGCACTGAGTGGAGAAGCCTTCACCCTTAAATGGGACCAAAGAAATCACTGAAACTAATGACAGGTGTGGATCACAGCGCAGGGAGAAATCAGGACAAGCAAATGACAGCTGTGCTAGGAGTGAACTCAGGACACAAGGAAGCAATACAGCACACCGTCAAAACAAAAGCACAGGGGAACATAAATACAATATGGAAAATACCCAAGATGCTTGAGATAATCATGAGTACCACCCTCCAGGACGGGGAACAACAGGTGGAGGAGAAAACAGGTTCAAGTCCAAAACCAGAATATATAATAACTAGAAAAGCACTCGGAGAGCGCAGACCTCCGCCAAGCGCCACAGTTCCCCCCCATACAGTGTTTGTGTGTACATTTTCAGATTCCTTGACCATGAAAACATATGACTAGCAATTGGATTCACAATGATAGGATTAGTGGTTCAGTAGTAAAAGCATTACCTCCTTGGCGGAGGTAAAAAACTGAAATGTTGGTGTTGTGTCCATCTCCTGCATCTGCAAACTCCCAGGCTGCGGGCGTTGCAATTGAATGAATGAATGAATGAATCTTTATTTCGAATAGATTAAGAGTACAGGTTAAAAGAAAGTGAATAATATAACAAAGGGGGTAATAAAATCCAACAAGGTCAAATTAGACAATAACTCCTGTGATTATACAGTTCAACACAAGTTATCCAAAATGTGTGATGGCTGAATCCGCAGCTTATATTGCCCACCCATGTTCCATCCAAGAATTCAAAAGAAAAAACAAAAGAAATCATGACACAACCGCGTACAACCCACAGGCCAATGGGTTATGCGAGCGTTTTCATAGATCACTGAAAGCAGCACTGAGGGCTTCACTGACGGATGCAAATTGGGTAGACAGGTTGGCGTGGATTTTATTGGGGTTGCGCTCCACGGCAAAAGATGATTTGGAAGCGTCCCCGGCAGAGAGCTTCTTTTTGTGCAGCTACTATGGCTGGCTGGGGAATTTCTGCCAAATAATCCGGCGGCGGACAGCTGCCCGTCTGAGCTTTTGCAGCGTAGCGCAAACACAGGCACACAGGCACGCTGCCGAGCCCTGCCCACCACTGTGTTCCACGTGCTTTTGTGCCTAAAACTTTGAAGAAGGCGGAGTTTGTGTTGGTTAGACACGACGAGCAGCGCCCTCCATTGGGACTGCACACATGTTGAAAATGGCCGTATCTCACAATGTTAAAGAATCCTTTAAAAAATTCCTGTATCCAGACGGTGATCCGGATCATCCCCAAAATTTAATCAGTTCTTCCTTGTACCATTTCCAACAATGCCTGAAAGTTTCATTGAAATCCGTCCAAAACTTTTTGAGTTATCTTGCTAACCAACAGACAGGCAAACAGACAGACAAACAAACAGACAGACAGACAAACGCTGGCAAAAACATAACCTCCTCCTGGCCTCCGGCCTGGCGGAGGTAATAATTACACCAGACTAAAACTAGAAAAGCACTCGGACAGCGCAGACCTCCGCCAAGTGCCACAGTTCCCCCCATACAGTGTTTGTGTGTACGTTTTCAGATTCCTTGACCATGAAAACATATGACTAGCAATTGGATTCACAATGATAGGATTAGTGGTTCAGTAGTTATTCACGAAAATCACATTTTCCATAATGGTTTTTTTTGCCACAGTTCCCCCCATACAGTGTTTGTGTGTACGTTTTCAGATTCCTTGACCATGAAAACATATGACTAGCAATTGGATTCACAATGATAGGATTAGTGGTTTAGTAGTTATTCACGAAAATCGCATTTTCCGTAATGGCGGTTTTTGCCACAGTTCCCCCCCATACAGTGTTTGTGTGTACGTTTTCAGATTCCTTGACCATGAAAACATATGACAAGCAATTGGATTGACAATGATAGGATTAGTGGTTCAGTAGTTATTCACGAAAATGGCATTTTGCGTAATGGCGGTTTTCTTGTGGACGGTGATCCAGATCACCACCAAAATCTAATCATCTGTAGGATACCCCATTTCTGACAATCTGTGAAAATTTCATGAAAATCCATCCATAACTTTTTGAGTTATCTTGCTAACAAACAAACAGAAAAACAAACAGACAGACAAACCAACGCTGATGATCACATAACCTCCTTGGCGGAGGTAATAATCAATCAAAGATACAAAACCCAGAACTATATACAAAAACAGAAGCAAACTCAGATGGCATGGTAAGAATACAATACTAAACAGAAATGGGGAGATGCAGAAAATAACCGGAATAATCAAAGAAGCATGAGCACGATTCTCCAACCGTGCTCCGTACCATGACAGTTCCACCCGTGGAACATTTCACATTGGTTGGAAGGGGTTTTAAACAGTAGCTAGTGTTTACAACTTGGCAAACCAAAAAGAACTTTAGTGACATGTTTTACAACCATTTGTACTGTTTGCAGAAAAATACAATAGCCCAAAAAATTTTTCACAAAAAAAACTGCCTTACATCCTTTCACGAACGCATTAGCCACTCTGTGAGATATGGGGGTTAGCGACATATGCTACAACCATTCACAAATGCTTACAACTCTTTTGCAAACGTTTGTGGAAACCCCCCAAAAATGGGAATGTTTTCAAAAATTCTGGGCGACAAGAACAACTGTTTGGGACCTTAAAAACTATTTACAAACTGTTATGAATAGTTAAAAAAAATCCCCAGAATTTCTACGTTTGCCAGCATTAGCTGTGCCGTGAGAGATGTCTGTTAGCGACACACGTTCCAGCCATTTGCAAACACTGCAAACAACTATTTTGCAAATGTCTGCCACATTCATTTGCCAAAAAATAAATTTCAACAAGAAAAACTGTTAGCACCCTTAAAAACTGTTGATGAACTGTTTGGCAGTGTTTAATGAACCCCTAGCTAGCAAGCTAGCAGTTTTTTAGTTTACATCCTCAGCCAAATTCTTCCCACTATCTTGAGGCTTCAGCAGAAACTGTCTGCTATAACGTTTTAATCTAAACTTTGAGGTAAACAATTTTAAGAGTAATAAAAAGCTAACCTGGCTGTGTTAACATGAACTCAGAATACAACACCACCATTTCTGCATTATAGAAGGTGCCTCTTTTCCAACAGCACCACACTGTGGAAAATCAGATGCACAAAGGTCTGCATTCCCTATGTCCTGTTACTATAGAACAAGTAAAGCTAGGGTCACCAAACTTGGTACATAGGCTAGCCCTGACACCCTGACCCTGACTGTGAGTTTGGGATTAAAAAGGTCATAGGTCACAGTTTTAAACCTGCATTCTAGTGAGAACACTGATCATATGGTGAAACATCTGAGTTCTGGAATCCATATAGTCCAATCAAATGACTTTTTTGGAACTAATGGTTGTGTAAATATGTCTCATTATCATCAGAGCTGTGATGTTACTCTTTCATGAGCAGAATTTCTGGCTTCTCCGTCACCCTGCAGTGAACTTCTCTGTGTATTTTATGTGTACCCCCTGCTCCCCCTCGCTCACATCAGGAATCAAAAGAAAGGGAACAATGAACAAGAAAAGTCTAAAAAAAAATGACTCTGAAGGGACAGGGTGGTGGTGGTGGGGGATCTTCCCTCTAACCCAAGAGACGGGGCTGCTTTTCTCCAGCAGCCACGGAGAAACCATCACAAGAGCGCCGCATCTCCCTTTGATGTCTCTTTGTGACGAGACAAAAACCCTGATGGTGATACCAGGCTGCTTTGAACAATAAAAAAAAATCGAATCTGGGTGTAGCAACACTGAAGGCTCAGAGAAGGAGTTCTTTAATAATCCACCTGTTCCCTGGGGGTAGGAGCTGCTGCTGCTGCTGCTGCTGCTGCTGTTGTTGTTGAGTTCCATCAGCCACACACACATGACTGCCCTACCCAGCCAGAATGTTCATGTGGGCCCCACCAAAGGTTAAAACTGGGCTGTCTTATGGGTCCCATGTGGGTTTGTCGATGAGTTCCATGTTGGCCCCAACTGTGTTTGCCCACATGGACTTTACCTGTGGTACAGGTGAGCAGGGAATCTGTTTACCCACTTTAAACCCCTTTAATGTGGGTGAGCAGGTTTCAGTAGCACATGCATTATAGGCAAAACTAATGAAGGTGAGCATGTTTCATAGGCAAAATTATGAGGAAAAAAGTTTTAAAAAATTATGAGAAAATTGTGAAAATTCATGAGAAAGAAAAGTCAAAAATTTGCATAAAAAGTAGAAAATTTATGAGAGAAAAGTCACAAATTCATGAGAAAAGTCATAAATTCATTACTAAAAAACTGAAAATTTGTGTGAAGTTAAAATTTACATGAAAAATGATAGCAAATTCCATTTATCCATCTTCTACAGCCTTTCCGGAGGTCCAGACTTCCCTCTCCCCAGCCACCTGCTCCAGCTCTTCAGAGGGGATACAAAGTCATTCCCAGACCAACTGGGAGATGTAGTCTCTCCAGCAAGTCCTAGGTCTGCCCCGGGGTCACCTCTCAGTGGGACGTGCTCAAAACACCTCAAGTAGGAGGCGTCAAGGAGGCATCCTGATCAGATGCCCAAACCACCTCAACTGGCTCCTTTCAATGTGGAGGAGCAGCGGTTCTACTCTGTGCCTTTCCAGGATGACTAAGCTCCTCAACCTATCTCTAAGGGTGAGTCCAGCAATCCTACGAAGAAAGCTCATTTCACCCGCTTGTATCCGCGATCTCATTCTTTCAGTCAACCCAAAGCTCGTGACCATAGGTGAGGGTAAGAACGTAGATTGACCAGTAAATCAACAGCTTTGCCTTAGAGCTTAGCTCCCTCTTCACCACAACAGACCGGTACAACGTTTGCATCACTGCAGATGCTGCTCCTATCCGTCTGTCAATCTCTTGCTCCATTCTCCCCTCACTCGTGAATAAGACCCTGATATACTTAAACTCCTCTACTTGGGGCAGGAGCTTGTCCCCAACCCGAAGAGGACAATCCAGCTTTTTCCGGCTGAGGACCATGGACTCGGACTTGGAGGTGCTGATTCTCATCCCAGCCGCTTCACACTCAGCAAACCATCACAGTAAGACCTGTAGGTCATTGCTGGATGAAGCCAACAGGACAATATCATCTGCAAACAACAGAAAAGAGATCCTGTGGTCACCAAGCATGACACCCTCTGCTCCCTGGCTGCGCCTAGAAATCCTGTCCATAAAAATTATGAACAGGATCGGTAACAAAGGGCAGCCTTGGCAGAGTCCAACTCTCACTGGGAATAAGTCCGACTGAGTGTTGGCAATACAAACCAAACTCACACAATGGTCATATAAGAGACCAGATAGCTCGTAACAACAAGCCCAATATCCCATAGTCCCAAAGCACCTCCCACAAAAAACCATGAGGGACGTGATTGAATACCTTCTTCAAATCCACAAAACACATGCAAACTGGTTGGGCAAACTCCCACGAACCCTTGAGGATTGTCAAGAGGGTAAAGAGAGTTGGTCCAATGTGCCACGGCCAGGACAAAAACCACATTGCTCCTCCTGAAACGGAGGTTCGACCAACAGCCGGACTTTCCTCTCCAGTACCTTGGCATAGACCTTCCCAGGGAGGCTGAGGAGTGTGATCCCTCCAAAGTTGTAGTACACCCTCTAGTCCCCTGTCTTGAAGAGAGGAACCATCACCCCAGTTTGCCATGCCAAAGACACTGTCCCTGACCTCTACGCAATGTTGCAGAAGTGTGTCAACCATGACAGCCCTACAATATCCAGGGCCTTGAGGTACTCAGGGCAAATCTCCTCCACCCCTGGGGCCCAGCCACCAAGGGGCTTTTTAACCACCTTGGCAACATCAGCCCCTGTGATGAGCAAGTCGTCCCCCTCATGCACAAGCCCTGCTTCCTCTGTGGAAGGTGTGTCAGTGGGATTGAGGAGATCCTCAAAGTATTCCTTCCACCGTCCGACAATATCCCCAGTCAAAGTCAGCAGCGCCCCATCCGCACCATAAACAGTGTGGACAGGGAGCTGCTTCCCCCTCCTGAGCCACCGGACAGTTTGCCAGAATCTCTTCAAGGCCAATCACAGGTCTTGTTCCATGGCCTCACTAAACTCCTCCCTCACCCGAGTTTTTGCTTCAGCAACCACCGGAACTGCACTCCACTTGGCCTGCCGGTACACCTCAGCTGCTTCGGGAGTCCCACAAGTAAACCAAGCTCGATAGGACTCCTTCTTCAGCTTAATGGCTCCCATCACCACTGGTGTCCACCACTTGGTTCAGGGGTTGCTACCACGAGATGCACCAACGACCTTGCGGCCACAGCACTGGGCAGCTGCTTCAACAATGGAGATGGAGAACATGGCCCATTCAGACTCAGTGTCTTCAGACTCCCTCAGAATGTGGTCGAAGTTCTTCCAGAAGTGGGAGTTGAAGACCTCCCGGACAGAGGCCTCAGCAAGACATTCCCAGCACACCCTCACTATACGTTTGGGTCTACCAGGCCTGAATGGCATCCTCCCCTGCTATTGGATCCAACTCACCACTAGGTGGTGGTCAGTTGACAGCTCTGCACCTCTCTTTACCTAAGTGTCCTGGACATACAATCATAGGTCTGATGACATGATAACAAAATCAATCATCGACCTGCAACTAGGGTGTTCTGGTGCCAGGTATACATATGGACACCCTAATGTTTAAACATGGTGTTTGTTATGGACAAACTGTGGTTAGCACAGAAGTCCAATAACTGAACGTCACTCGGGCAGGCCGTTCACCCAATGATCACCCATTCACCCCCCTCCAGGTTTTACTGTCATTGCCCACGTGTGCATTGAAGTCCCCCAGTAGGACAAAGGAGTCTCCAAGAGGACCACCCTCCAGCACCCCAGTCAGAGACTCCAAAAAGGATGGGTACTCTGAACTATCATTTGGTGCATAGGCACAAACGATGGTCAGGACCCGTTTCCCAGCCCGAAGGCGCAGGGAAACAACCCTTTCGTCCATCGGGGAAAACTCCAATATAGAAGCAGCATGGTGGGGGGATACAAGGATACCCACCCCTGCTCATCGCCTCTTGCCCAGGGCAACTCCAGAGTAGGCCAAGCTCCAGCCTCTCTCCAGGAGACTGGTTCCAGAGCCAGAGCTGTGTGTTGAGGTGAGGTCGACTATATCTAGTCAGTATCTCTCAACCTCATGCACCAGCTCAGGCTCCTTCCCCACCAGTTAGGTGACATTCCACGTCCCAAAAGCCAGTTTAGGAAGCCTGGATTCAGACCACCAAGGTCTCTGCCTTCGACTGCCACCTGATCCACATACCGTAGTACCAGACCCCCATGATCCCTCCTGCAGGTGGTGAGCCCAGTGGTGGGCAGACCCATGTAACTCCTTTGGGCTGAGCCCGGCCAGGTTCCATGTGCAGAAACCCAGCCACCAGGCACAAGCCATCGAATCCCTTCCCCAGGCCTTGCTCCAGGGCAGGCCCCAGTAACCCCATACTGGGCGGGGTCCACTGAATCCTTGATTTTTTTTTTTTTTTTTTTTTCATCATGGGAGTCTGTTGATCACTCTCAGTCTGGCCCTTCGCCCAGGACCAGTTTGTCTTTGGAGACCCTACCAGAGGCAACTTGCTCCAGACAACATCGCTCCTGGGATCACTAGTGCACGCAAACACCCCCACCATGGTAAGGTGGTGATTCATGGGAGGGGATCACTCCCCTTGCACGAAAAAAGATTGCAAGAAAAAAGTAAAAATTTTACAAGAAAAACTAACAAATTTATTAGGGGAAAAATGCACATTTCAAAGAAAAAAATACAGATTTATGAGGAAAAAGTTGCAAGTTTACAGTAAAAAGTTTTCAATTTATGAGAAAGCTTCAAATTTTCAAAATAATGTATCAAATGTATAGGAAAATTGCGAATTTATGAGAAAATAAGTTGAAAATAGAAAACAGGAAAAGTCCATGTGGACAAACACAGAAGGGACCAATATGGAATCCATGGACAAACTCACATGGCACCCTTATATCGGTCCATAACCAGGAAACGGGCGGGAAACATCTGTGCTGACCCATCACACCCCGGCCACAAACTGTTTGAACTTCTATCTTCTGGTCGTCGTTACAGATCACTGAAGGTCAAAACCACCCGTCACAGGAACAGTTTCTTTCCTCAAGCCATCACTCTGATGAACTCCTAACATTCACCTAGTCCTACCTGTTGCTGTACTCATGACTTTTCATCCATTATTACATTGCACATAACTCTCACACTGCTTTTTACTTCATTCACATTATATCACTGAATCTGAGTCCACATTGAAATACTGTGTGATTGTATATTTTTTCATATATTTCTGCAAAGTGTGGTTAGTCCGAGTAAATAACTGCATATATTCCTGTATATATTTGCATCCTTTTATAGAAACGTGGACAGACTGTAATTTACTGTACATACTGTGGTTGTCATTGAATCCTTATTTAAATCCTTCACCTGAACAACGAGAGCAAGTTTTTAGCCAAAGTCAAATTCCTTGTATGTGTTGTGCATACTTGGCCAATAAAGCTGATTCTGATTCTGATAAGACAGCTCAGATTTAACCTCTAGTGAGGTCCTCATGGACATGCTGGCTGGGGTGATCACTAAAGCTAGTATCTCACGATACTAGCATAAGGGTTCGTAAATGTTGCAAAACAGTTTTTCTTGAAAATGTTTGCAACACATGTTGCTAAAGTTCTTTTTGTTTTGCCAAATAGTGAACAGAATGCTGGGTGTGGGTTTACGCTAGGTTTTTATAAGGTGGAGTCCAAGGTTCACCTTACATTTGCCCCATCTTTTATCCAGAGTTGCCAAAAGGCCCCACTCTGTTGCAAAAGTGTGGCAGATAGTTGCTAATCGCCTCAAACACTGTTGCCAACATTCTCCAACAGTCCCTAAAGTTCACCAACTGTTTTTTACAAATGCTGTTGCAAACATTTTCATGGATGTTGCCAATTGTTGCAAAATGTCGCTAAATGTCGCTAATGAGAGAGGTAAACCCTAATTATTGCGAATATTTGAAAGAAAAGCTGATGAATGCAAAAATCACAACATTCGTCAGCATTCACCGCTATGTGAGATACTAGCTTAAGATCAACCTTGGCTGGCTTGCTAAGACACTAGTGGGCCAATGCACCAGTCTATTACTGTATAATGAAATAATAAAGATTATTACAAAATAACTAATTAAGTGAGAAAGACACAACATATATTATCAACTTATTTATGGATTGCAACTTACTTACTACATAATTTTAATAGTGGTCACTTTTAATCACGATTAATCACATTTAGATGACAGGGCAGCTCACTTCTTCTCAATCACATTGCACTAGTAAGTGTTTTAGTGCATTTAATTGCACTTTAACTGCATAGTGCGATTAACCACATTATTGCATTATTGCAATGAAACTTGACAAAGCTCTCTCGCCTATGTGCTGCTTATGGCAAAATTGCAATTAATCACAATTAACAGATTAACTCACCTGGCACGATTAATCACAGTTAAAGTGACACCATTAAAATTTAAGCTTATTTTGTCATGAATGTGCAACTTTTCTTCTTATAGATTTAAAGTTTTTTTAATGAATGTTAGCTTTACTTTTCAAAAAAAAACTTTTTTTTTTGAAATGTTGGACTTTTTTTGTCAAAAAGTTGCTCTTTTTTGTTTTGAACGCCTCACATTTTTTTCCACTCATAAACTTGAATGTTTTCAAACATTTTCATCCAACGTTTGAAATGTTTTCTTGCGCATTTGAGTGTTTTTGTCATTACAAAAAAGAGTAAAAAGCGCTATAAAAGTGACTATTTACCATTAAAATTTACAGTTATTTTCTAAAAACACGGAAGCTTCACACACAGATTATTGACCTTCTCAAATGTGTGACTTGCATTATTATTATTGTGTGCAACTTCTGTCTAAGAGGATTTTCCACATCTTAAATTCTCTTTTCCACAGTCTTGACGCCGTTACCAACAAGCTCCATTAATAAGCTGTTTTTATGGTAGAGCAGAAAAATTACTGCACATTTCCCTGAAAGCTTTAAATTGAGTCACATTCAGGCACGGGATATTTAACGCTGCAGCCTTTATCGGTCTGTCACCGCGGCCGCTAAAGCGATGCTGTGACTCCATGTTGGAGGAAGTAATTAGAAATTCAAGAAGCGGCAACTGCTGTGAGCTAGCATCTCTGAGCAGCTGTAAATGGGTTTCACTGCTGTCCTGTCGCTGATGCTGGAATGAACCGTGCACACAGTGGGAAGAATGAACCCACTGTCAGGTCCTGTTAAAGGGTAATGGGAAAAGAAGGTAGCACAGTTTAGCTTTTGTCCAACAGCATAAGATCACCCCAGCCAGCATGTCCATGTGGGCCCCATGATAGGCTAAATCTGGGCTGTCTTATGGGTCCCAAGTGGGTTTGTCTGCAGGTTCCATATTGGCTCCATCTGTGTTTGCCCACATGGACTTGACCTGTGGTATAGGTAAGCAGGTAATCTGTTTACCCACTTTAAACCCAACTGGGCCAGACGGCTTTAATATGGGTGAGCAGGTTTCAGTCACACTTATGCCATATAAGCAAAATTATGCAAAAAAACTCACAAATTTATGAGGAAAAAAATATGAAAATTTATAAGAAAAAGTTAGAAATTTACAAAAAAGTAGCAAATTTATGAGAAAAAGGTGAAAATTTAGGACAGAAAAGTTTCAAATTTACAAGAAAAAAAAATGCTAAATTACTTGAAAAGAATAACAAACTTACAAGAGAAATTTAGCAAAATTACATTAAAAAAGGGCAAATTTGAGAAAGTTCCAAAACTACTAAAAAAAATGTTTGCAAATATGCAAGAAAAAGTCACAATTTTCTATGAAAAACTAATTTATGAGAAAAAAGTTACATATTTCTGAGAACAAAGTTAAAAAAAATTATGAGAAGGATGAAAATTTACAAGAAAAAAACAAATTTATGAGAAAATGCCTGAAAATTTACAGGGAAAATTTTTGAAAATTTACAAGAAAAAAAGTTGCAAATTTATGAGTTAAAAGGTCATAGTGTTGGAGAAAAAAGTTGCAAATATACAGTTGTTGGGGGTTTTTTTGGGGGGGGGGGGGCTAATTTATGAGAGAATTCACAAATTTTTAAGAAAACAGTTTGCAAATCTATGCGCAAAATGTTGCAGATTTATGAAGAAAAAAGTTGCAAATCTATGAGAAAGTTCAAAGGTTTTTTTGGGGGGGTTGCATTTCTTTTTCAAATTGGTGGTTCACAGTCATTTTATTCAGTTATGTAACATACTGTAATATAGAAAATTTACTGGGGGGAAATTCTCTCATTTTTCCAGGTTGGGGGAGGGGTGGGCAGGCAATGATTTACACATATGAATGAGGATGGGGGATGGCAGGTTAACAAGTGGGGTGGCAGCCACCCTCATCCACCATCAAATCACCAACTGAGTATCACTTCATAAAAACAAGCAGTTCTTAATATTGCTAGCTAGCAAAACGGAGCATAAAGTAGGCAGCAAACTTTAAGCTACAAGTTCAAGTGAGATTCCAATACAGTGGACGTCAACTACCGGAGTGGTGGCCTAGAGGTAGAGTATCCGCCCAACACCTGGGAGGTTGGGGTTCAAGTCTTGGCCGGGTCATACCAAAGACCTTGTAAAAATTGAACTTCCTGCCATCCAGCTTGGTGCTCAGCAAAAATTGAAGGGAAGAGGGAAATGTGGGCGGCAGTGGGTCGTCTAATAACTGGAGGGTTGGCGGTTCGAATCCTACTCTCCCCAGACATCCTGCCATTGTGTCCCTGGGCAAGACGCTTTACCCACCTTGCCGCTAGTGTCCATGGCACTGGGCATAAATGTTCGGTAGTGGTCAGAGAGGCCATTGGTACTGATTTGCAGCCACGTTTCCATCAGTCTGCCCAAGGGCAGCTGTGGCTACAGCAGTAGCTTACCACTACCATTGTCTGTGGAGTGAATGAATTATGTATCCATTGTAAAAAGTGTCTTTGAGTGCCTATGAAAAGCACTATAAAAATCTGATGCATTATTATTATTAACTGTGAAGCTTTGGACTTTTTTTTATTATAAAGTCATTTGATTAATCAAACTCATCCCACAGGCCTGCAAAAGTGTAGTGGTCTGGACAGGTCTTCAGCCTCTGTCCGCGGTTTGTGTTTCAGTTTTGACCCATTTATCATGTATGTTGTGTTTTCCCTCTGTGTTTGTACAGCCCCGCCCGTCCTGTGCTGCCTGATGGCCTTGATGGTGCTCACCTGTTCTGTTTTGTCCTGATTGGTCCTCTGTCTATATATGTGCTTTTTTGTTCTGTGTCTGTTACTGCATTCTTGTGTTTACGTCATCAACCTCTGCACCACGAAGTGTGAATTGTCATTAATTTTCCACTCTGCCTGGGTTAAAATGTCTTATTATTCCTGCCCACATGCAGTGTTTATTTTCATTCTCTGCCTGATAATAGAGTATGGTTTACCAGATTTGCCTGGTGAGTGGGTCCTCTCCTCCTTTGCCCAGGAGGAGTAAATGCAAACATGACAGAAGACTGCAGCCAGTAATGGACCCAGCTGGTGAGTCTGGTAGGAGCAGGACGTGAGCAAACATGGGCTCGGGCAGTCACAAGGGAATGCCGCAAAGCTGAGCACAGGTGGAAGAAGGATAAGCTCCAGGTAGCTTGTCAAATTTTAAAGGACTGTTGGCATTATTGTCAGAGCACTGTTAAAGAGGCTAAAAGGGAACATCTGTCTAATATTATTGCATCTAACGGTTATAATCCACGTGTGTTATTTAAGACCATTGATTCTGTTTTTACTGCCTCACCGACTGTCACTATGGAAGCATTTCTTTATTGGTAAGGTCACCACTATTAGGGCTCTCATCCCAGCTCCTGCCTCTGATTCTTCTGTCTCTGCCCCTTGCTCTGCTGTCTTTAATCAGTTTGAGCCTGTTACCCTGTTGCAGTTAGAGAATGTGGTTGGTCATATTAAGCTCTCAGGTTCCCCTTGTGATGCTCTCCCTCCTCACTTTTTAAAGAAATTTGATCTAGTATAGGTCAGTTGGTTTTAACAATTTTAAACAACAGTTTGTCTTCCAGTGTGGTTCCTGCACATTTTAAACATGCAGTAGTAAAACCTTTGATAAAGAAACCTAGTCTTGAGCAGACTGTGTTGACTAATTTCAGGCCTATTTCAAAACTGCCTTTTCTTTTGAAAATATTGGAGAAAATAGTTTACTGTCAGATAAAGGCCTTTCTGGATGAGAATGGTGTCCTGGAGGTGTTCCAGTCTGGATTGAAAACCTTCCATAGCACAGACTTGGCTTTGGCCTTTAATGAAATCTTCCTGGCATCTAATTCTGGTGATTTTGTGATTCTCATCTTGCTTGACCTAACCGGCACCTTTGACACAGTGGACCATGACACTTTAATATATCGTCTAAAGCATCTTGTGGGTATTTGTGGTACTGCTCTGGAATGGTTCAGGTCCTACTTGACAGATAGGATCATGTGTGGAAGCTTTGCTGGTTTTGAATCATCCTCTGCTTCCCTGTCATGTGGAGTCCCCCAGGGCTCAATTTTAGGGCCCCTGCTTTTCTCCCTTTATCAGTTTCCACTGGGTTCCATTCTTAGAATGCACGGTATCTCCTTCCACTGTTACACCAATGACACTCAGATATACATATGTGTCGTGGGCGGTGAGAGCGTGCCTCCTCCTTAACGTTCATCTCTCCACTGCTCATCATCACACCTGAGGGAGAGGACACACCTGCGCCCTCTCATCAGCCAGTGTACTTAAGGAGGCATCCTTCATTGCCTCAATGCTGGGTCATCTGGGTATACTGCCGCTGAAAGACAGCAAGTCATCATAACACTGGCAAAAGAAGTTATTAACCTGTGTGCTTTTTCCATTGTGCAGGTTGCTGCCATTGTGCAGGTGTGTCACTGAGGGCTGCGTGTGCTCTCCCGCCACTTCATCTCCCACAACGGTAACCTCCACCCGGTCAGGCTCCACCAGCAGTCCCCTACCCTGCCGGTTCGCCTATTCCCCGCTGGAGTCCTGCTGGCGCTCCCTCGGAGTCCACGTAAGTGGTAATTTGGCTCGGCCATTTTCCCTTACTCCATTCCTCTGCTTACAGCTCTCATTTTCTCTCCACAGGCCCATTCCTCTGGCAAGTGACTGTTTTGTAGCAGTGTGGTTTTTGCTATTTAATAAAGCATTCAAACGTGTGTACTGTTTGATTCTCTTTGTTGCTGCACCTTGCACGTGGGCTGAATTATCTATTCAGTCATGACACATGTACAATTAAAGCGGAAGGAGACCTTTTCATTAAAATCACTCCTTGCATGTTTTGATGACATTAAATATTGGATGCGGGCGGGGGGGGGGGGGGTGGCACTGTGCTCATGCCTCAGTTTTTGTTGGAGTATTTTCTGTATTTTCCTCATCTTGGTGTCATTTTGTATTTGAGTTTGTCTTGTCTGTATTATGTGTTCTGAGTTGCCATTTATTTCTATTTGTTTAGGAGTTGTCCTGTATTCTGAGTTTGGTTATTATTAATCTGGTTCTTTTAGTTTATGTGCCCATGGTTATCCGGTTTTGTGTTTTATATTTCTGCCTGTGTTTGTTTAGAGCCTCTCTCGTCCTCACCTTATTTTGCTTTTTGATGTACATTTGGTAGCATTGTCATTCACTGTTATCTGGTCCTTGTCTTGTGTCATGAATTATTATTGGTCACTTTGTGTATCTGCTGTTTATGGGGTTTCTTATTTCCAGTTGTGCTTTTGTTGTGACAGTGTGAGTTGCTACTTCCGTTTGTTCAAATTCTGTTTGCGGGCTGTCACACCCATCACTGATTATGTCTGATTATTCCTCGCTCATGTAACCCACACCTGTTAATCATTGGTCATTTTCCCATGTGCTTTTTTAAGGATGGCTGCAACGCTAACTTGTTGCAGCGTCCTACCATGTTTTTCTGAGGAGCTGTGCGGGTGCGCTCTGTCTTGGATTTAATCTTTATTCTTCCCTTTTTGCCCGGCATTTCCGTACGCCTCATCCTGGTCCCATCCAGGCTGTTCTTGCAGTTTTTTCTCAGACGTGAACCCCGTTTTTTTTTTCGGGCGTGACTCTCTTTTTCCTCCAGACGTGAGCCCCATTCTCCTCCGGCGTTCCTGCACACCATTTCCTCCTGGTTTCCCTATCTTTCTACGTGTTGTGTTTTTGTTATTGAGAGTCAGCAACTCACAGTACAGCATTTGGGTCTTCCTTCCTGCACTGGTAGGGGAATTTATGACAGAAGGACACTGCCAGTGAGTGACCCAGTGTCATGTGTCTGAGCACTGGGTTGTTACTGACCTCAGACCCTCACTTCATTTCTAGTATTGTTTATCTGTGAGTCTGATTTTGTTAGTTTTCTGTATATGTATATTGGTCTATTTTCTGTTCTGTGGCATGAGCTCCCTCCTCATCTCCCAGGCACACCCACCAGCTGTTCGCTGTCTGCCTTCCAGCCTTACCAGCTGCGACCAGTTGGAAATTAGGTCACCTGCCCACTCGCACCTGCCGCTCATTAATTCCTTCACTATTTATAGACTGCCATTTCCCTCCATCAGCACGGCAGTCTTAATTGTGTTTAGACTGGGCAACTCTCCCTTGAACAGTCTCCCCCTCCTCTTCTCCAGAGTGTCCTCAGCTCTGGAGCATCATATCTGTGTAAGTTATTTTTGTTTGCATTTTTTGTATTTGTCAGCACAGTTATTTTTGGACTTCTGTTCTTTTCTTTAATAAATGTCACTGCTGCAGTTAAGCACGTGGGTTTGTCTTTCTGCCCAAGAGGGGCATTCATGATACCCAGCTTATGTGAGTTGCCATTTTTTTATTCTTTCCCCTCTTTTTGTTTTTTCGGAGGGAGAGTGGACATTATGCCATCAGCACACCAGGGCTCCACCAGCAGAGGGAGGCTGGCGGTTGGAGGCCCCAGTGTGGATGAACAATGGGCGGCACAGTTCATCCAGGATTTTGTCAATGTAGCACTCACCTCCTGATCATCTAAGGAGGTTCTGAAGAATGTGGAGTTGGCAGCAGTGATCATGGAGGCGCATCCCAATTTGAGGAATTACCCCAGGTATGCAGAGCTCCTGATGACTGTCTCCACACTCCAAATGACATTCCGCGGGCTGGTGAGAGGCTCACCCCCCTGCTGTACCTGAGCATCCCCTGGTACAGACGCCCTCAGCCTCTCGTCACTCGCCAGTTTTGGGACGTCGTCCTCCAGCACCTCCTTTCGTCCCACACCATCCACCGTCTGTTCCTGAGCCAACAAGAGAGCATTCCCTGGAACAGACACGCCCCGCCTCTTGCCACTACTCAGCTGCATCCCGTCGGAGGAACACAGCAGCAACCTCCTCATTTTTTCAGTTTATTTTCATTGGGTGTTCCATTAGCCCCCTCCTCCTCATCTGCTGCTGCTGCCCCCCTGTCCTCCATGATGTCACCTCCCACTGCTGAGTATTTGGCCGTCAATATCCCTCCAGGCCTAGCTCATCCATTTTCTCCAATGGGGCCCATGCCCGCTGCAGCTTTAGAGAGGAATTCTTCTGGGTCTTCTGCAGTAGCAGCCACCACACCATGGGAATTAAGACAAGTACAGTACATTTTTATTCTCAAACACCAATAGATGAAATGCCTTATTTTATTCCCGGTGGTAGAGCTCAGCAGCGGCCATATACTTTGGCTGAGCTTTCACCACCTGCTGCTGCAGTCATTCATGTTTCCTCACCTGCTTCTCCCGTGTCCCCTCTGTGCTTCCTGTGTGTCCACCTGTCCTGAGGGGGAGCCGCAGGAAAAACCGAGGGGCCTGCGGTTTCGGAGGGTCCTATTCCAGCCCCACAGCTACATCTTGAATGAGAGAAGAGCACCTCCTGTGTCCCGGAGCCTGAGCCGACAAGCAAGTGTCCCCTGGTTTCGGCATCGCAGGACCCAGCATCATTGGTGAGACGATCCCCAGCATCAGCCACCATGTCTGGGGTTCCACCTGTTCCAGCCCCGCAGCCGCGTCTGGAATGGGAGGAAAGTGCCCGTGTCCTGAAGCCGGAACTGACAGGAGAGTGTCCCTGGGTTTCAGCATCACAGGACTCAGTCCCTTTGGTGAGACGATCTCTAGTGTCTGCCGCATTGTGAGAAGTTCCACCAGCGTCAGCTGCAACACCTGGGGTCTCACCAGCTGCATCCACCATAATGCCTGCTGCAAGGGCCACCGCAGCAGAGTTGCCAGAATCCTGGATGGTGGTGGAGCTCAAGCCAAGGTAAGTACTCTGTTCTGTTTCTACACTATCAGTTCAATAGAAATCTTGTCTTGCTCATGGTGGGGAGAATTAGCTGCAGATGCCCTCTGCCCATGAGTTCTCCTCGCCGGACTCCACTGCTGCCTGTAACTGTGTTCCTGTGTCTGTCTCTTCCTTTCCATCTGAGGTGGTCATGTCGGGGATGGATTTCCAGATGAATGGACTTGAGACGCCCCTGCTTGATTCGCCGGAGTCCTGGATGGCGGTGGAGCTCAAGCTAAGGCAAGTCCTCTTTTTTTGTTTTCACATTATCAGTTTTAGAGAGGTCTTGCTATGAATGAATGAATGAATCTTTATTTCAGATAGATTAAAAGTGAAGATTAAAAAGAAACAGAATAATATAACAAAGGCAAAAAAAATCCAACAAGGTCAAATTAAACAATAACTCCTCTGATTATACAGTTCAACATAAGTTATCCGAAATGGGTGATGGCTGAAGCCGCAGCTTATATTGCCCACCCATATTCCATCCAAGAATTCAAAAGAAAAACAAAACAAGAGCGATTACAATTCAGAACAAAGCTAAGACAAAATGTGACAAAAAAAACTACGCAACAACACAACACAGACTGGATATTACAATCCTTATGTGATTTTACATGTCATCTTGGATATATGTTTGGAGTATTTCTTCCTTTAGTTTTTGTTTAAAATTGTCCAAGCGTTGTACATGATTTTAATTCAGGTCCAAAATCATTCCATAATCTGATTCCTTGCACTGAAACACAGTGTTGCTTGGTGGTAGTTGTCACTGAAGGTTTTTGAAATATACATGTTCCTCTGAAATGATATTGTTTCTCCTTTATTTGGAACAGCTTTTGGATATTTGCGGGCAGTGATAGATTCTTCACTTTAAACATTATTACTGCAGTTTTAAAGTCAACCAGATCTTTCAACTTGAGAGCTTTTAATTTAAGAAAAAGTGGGTTTGTTGGTTCCCTGTAAGCAGCTTTGTTTATTATTCTAATAGCTCTCTTCTGAAGCATAAAGACTGGATATGTTTGTTTTATATGTATTTCCCCATACTTCAGTACAATATGTCATGTATGAGAGTATTAATGAATGATACAAAGTATATAACGTGGGTTGATTCAGCAAATATTTTGCTCTGTGTAGTATTGCGATTGATTTAGATATTTTACCTTTAATATAATTAATATGTGACTTCCAACACAGTTTATTATCAATTATTACTCCAAGAAATTTAGTTTCAGATACCCTTTCAATCTCTACACCATTTACACTGAGTTTAGATACTAAGTTGTTGTGATGGTTGTTAAAAACTATAAATTTTGTCTTACTTAAACTGAGCGTTATTTTGTTTGAATCAAACCACAGTTTAAGCTTTCCTAATTCCTTTCCGAGTGTATCCAAAAGTTGTTCCAAATTGCTTCCACTGCATAATAGATTAGTGCCATCAGCAAACAATATTAAATCCATTTTTTCCGAGACTTTACATATATCATTCATATACATATTGAATAACAATGGCCCCAAAACTGAACCCTGTGGGACTCCACAAGTAACCTTCAGTAACTGTGAGTTTTTGTTGCCAACACATACATACTGATATCTATTCTTTAAGTAACTACTTAACCAGGACAGTGCTACCCCCCAATACCACAATTTTGTAGTTTCTTTAATAATAAATTGTGATCCACTGTATCAAATGCTTTTTTTAAGATCCAGGAATACCCCAACTGAATACTCTTTATTTTCAACGGCAGTTGATATTTTTTCTATTAATTCCATTAGAGCAAATGCAGTTGTCCTCTTGTGTCTGAACCCATATTGCTGCTCACACAATAAATTATTCTTCATTATGAAGTTGTCAATTCTCTCACAGAATATTTTTTCAAGTATCTTGGAAAATTGCGGCAATAGTGAAATTGGTCTATAGTTTGAAAGTTCCCCTCTGTCACCCGTCTTGTATATCGGAATTACTTTAGCTATTTTCATTGCATTGGGAAATATACCTGTTTGGAGAGACAGATTACAAATATATGTCAGTGGTTTCACTAAACATTCCATAATAGTTTTGACTAAGAGCATGTCAATACCATCACAGTCCTTAGATGTCTTACTTTTAAACGATTTAACAATTTCAATGACCTCTCTCTCGCCTGTGTTCTTTATAAAAATGGAGTCTTTTATAGTAGTGTTTTCGCTTATTGTATCACCCGTAGGTGCCGTAATGGGTATTTCTTGAGCCAAATTAGGACCAATGTTAACAAAAAAGTTACTAAATTCATCTGCAGGTGAAACTGCATTCACACTCTGAGTCTTTGTATTATTTTTTGAAAAATTGGTTGGGTAGCTTGTATTTCTGTTTTTATTTCCAAGAATATTGTTAAGTATTGTCCATGTATTTTTAATATTGTCTCTGTTTTTCCTCCAGTTCTTTACTGTAATAGTCTCTGTTACTACATCTCACTGGGCTGCACGGTGGCGCAGTGGTTTAGCACTGTGGCAGCACAGTTTTACCCTCGGCCGGGGGACTGCGGGGATCATGAGATCGTGGGTTCGATCCCAGCCCCCGACCAACAGTGAGCTGTGTGGAGTTTGCATGTTCTCCCCGTGTTGCGCGGGTTTACTCCGGGATTTCTCCGGTTTCCTCCCGCATACAAAAAACATGTAGGTTTAGGGCGCTCGCGCACGCAGCGACCAGCAGCCGGTGGCTTGTCACCAGACTGCAAACCAAGTCTACCTACGGGTACAAATAAGTAACAAAAAAAAAAAAAAAAAAAAAAAAATCTCATTATATATGTTAACTTATTTTTGTATGTTTTATACCACTGCTCTGCTTCTTTTGTCCTTTTCTTTAGAAAAGCTATATATGATATTTTTTTTCTTTTTATACGCCTTTTGTAATCCTTTGGTTAACCATGGCTTATCGACAAATTTATGTTTAAGCTTTTTCTTTACTAATGGACAATTTTTTTCATGAAGAGTGGTTACTATGTTCATAAATGTGTCGTAGGCTTCATTTACATCTGATACATAGACTTTTGTCCAGTCCTGCTTCAGCAAGTCTTCTTTAAAAGAACTGATTGCATTTTGTGATTTGTATCTGAACAATTTTGAAAATTTTTCTGTATTGGCCTCCGTGTAGCCATGGATAAGTGCAAAGGTTGGCAAATGGTCACTTATATCATTTATCAATAATCCACTTTCTATTTTCTTATCAATAATATTAACAAACAGGTTGTCAATAAGTGTAGCAGTGTGAACTGTGATTCTACTGGGATGTGTTATTGTGGGATATAGACTCATACTGTACATAGAATTCATGAACTCTGTAATTACATTTTGTTGATATGGATTTAGTAAATCAATATTGAAATCTCCACAAATTACTACCATTTTCTTACTAGTAATATTATTGTACAGCTCGACTAATTTATCTCTGAATGTCTCAATGCAAGTTCCCAGCATTCTATATATACAACTTATAATTAGATTTTTTGTTTTTGTTTAGATTTTTTGTTTTTGTTTTATCTTGGTCAATCTCAACAGTAACACATTCTAAAATCCCTGGTAGTGCAAAGGGCATTCCATTTGCAAGCTTACACCTATACAGGTCATCAATATACAGTGCAACACCACCACCCTTTTTTTGAGATCTGTTAATATGAAACATCTGATATCCCTCTATTGCCATCAGGGGAGCCTGCTCTTCATTAAGCCAAGTTTCAGAGATTGCAATGGCTGTAAATTTTCTGTCTAGCTGTTTTAAATAGTCCTGAATCTGTGGAAAGTTTTTGTTAAGACTTCTGCTGTTGAAGTGCATTATTGATAGTTTACCATCTAGTTGCACTTGACTTTTGAATTGCTTTTCAGTGTAATATTCACAATGATTAAGAATATTATTGAAAAAGTGGTTATCAGGATCAATATCATTCTCCATCTCTTGTAGTTTATGTTCCGCATAATGGCATATTTTCAGAGTTTGAATTTCCTCACTCTGTCAAATGACTTCCTCCAACTGGGTATAATTGATGTCTACTCAAGTCAGTAATAAGTTTTTTGTTTGTTTTGTTTAGTTTTTTTTTTAAAGGACATTGACATGATATGTCAAAAGAACTATTCTTGCCGTGTGTGTGGATATGGATTATCATAGTCTCTTAATTTTCTTAATCAGTGTTCATCTATATTTATTTAAGTCAGTAATCTCTCTGACTATTATACTCTTTGCTTCCTCAGGTGTTCCATTTAGTTTGATCCATGTTGCCTGTATCTTATTTTGTCTTTTCGGCATCCGTGCTTGCTGTGCTATTTCAGCATTAGTTTTTGTTAGATGTTCATTTAGGTAAACTTATGTTCCTCGTAGCTTTCTGGCCTGCTTCAGTATGCCATTCTTTACCCTTCTGTTCACAAAACGCATCACAATTGATTTCTTTGTTTTATTATCCTTTCTGGGTAAAGCATGACAGGCTGAAATTGCATTTGCTTCGACCTTTATATTTCTACTATCAAGGAACTGAAGCACCTGGTTTTCCAGGGAGACTGATTTGCCCAGGGGAGCCTCCTCACTTCTCATTCCTGTTGTAGCATGAGCATATGATTGATATTTAATGTCTAGTCCACTTATAATTAGATCATCCATATGAGAATATTGTCCAAGATCCTCGACAAGTCGCTCCAAGTCTGCAATTTTTTTGTCTTTTTCCTTAATTGTTTATTTTAATTCTCGGACTTCTTCCATTAGCCCTAATATTTTAGCCTGCTGACTAGCCACTTTGGACAGTTCTTCTGACAAGAAGTTCAGAGATTTTTTTATCTCTTCCATTTCCTCCTTCTTTGGTGGCATTTTTACTGACCTGTGGATAGTAAAACAATCTCTGCTGGTGTTGCCAGTATCCGATCCGACCGACCTCAAATCCAGCTGGGCCTCAGCTAGCCCCCTCCGCTGCTAGTCCCGCTGCTTACTGCCACCGTAACCAAGCTCCTGTCCAGCCGGGGTACTGGCAGCTCCTCCACTGAGTCCCGCCGCCGCTGTAGCCGAACTCCCGGTAGATCCTCCGCTGAGCCCCGCCACCTACCGCCGTCTGCCTCAGGAGTTCCCCCACTGCGCCCCGCCACTGCAACTGGGCTGCGACTCCGGCTCTTATCCGGCTGGGCCCCGGTGGTCCTCCACTGGTCCCCGTCTCCCACCACCGCTTTGCTCTTGATGAGGAGCACCAGCTGCAGCCACCAACTGCCTCTGAGTTTTCCTCATGGGACTCCATTTCTGCCTGTGATTCTGATCCGGTGTATGTTTCTTCTGTCCTGTTTGAGTGCTCGTCTGGTTCCATCAATGGTCATCAATCCACTGAGTTTGGGTACGCTGATGGTCATCACCTTTCGCCTGAGGTTGTCAAGGGTCCTCCGCCTTCACCCGAGGTCGCTGAAGGTCCTCCACCTTTGTCTGGTTCCTCAGTGATCAACCATCTCCTTTGCCTGGTTTTCTCGTGGGTCAGCCTTTTCATTTCACCTGGTTTCCTCGCTGGTTGTCAACCTTGGCCTGGGGTCACCGAGGGTCCTCCTCCTTCACCTGAGGTCATTGAAGGTCTTCCTCCTTCATCTTCACCCGAGGTCATCGAGGGTCCTCCGCCTTTGCCCGAGGTCATCGAGTTTCCTCTGCCTTCACCTGAGGTTGTCGAAGGTCCTCCGTCTTTGCCTGAGGTTGCCGCTGAGCAGCCATCCTTTTCTCCTGGTTTCCCCACCAATCAGCTGTCTTTTTCATTTGATATTCTCGCTGGTCAGCTGTCATCATTGGATGTCAACTCTCTGCAGCCACTGACTCATTCCATCCATGCTGCGGTCCCTGCAGTCTGCGGTAGGCACGGGTTCCAACTGCAGCCTCCAGGAGGGAGGGCATCATATCCCACGGTCTGTTGGCTCAAGGATGCTGGGAGATAACCCAATGGACTACGCCATCTGTTCGGGTGGTTCATGAACTCTGGGAGGCACCTGAACCGCCTTACTTTTTCACCCGGTGGTCCGAAGTTTCTATTATCACTATAACTGTTCTGTATTGTGGGTCTTGAGCATGTTTTTTGTTTTGGTCCTCCTAACCTGGATTCTCCCACCGCCCTCCCGGGGTGGTTTATTTTTCTATTCTTGTAGGGATGGGTTATTTTGTTATTCTTGGGGAGGGGGGTCTTTTTGTGTTTTCTTTTTTCTTTTTGATGTTACATCGGGGTGTTTGATATCCACCCATGTGGGGGGGGGGGGGGCTCTTTCATGATGCTGAGCACGGGGGGAGCACTGTCCTCATGCCTCAGTTTTTGTTGGAGTATTTTCTGCATTTTCCTCATCTTGGTGTTATTTTGTATTTGAGTTTGTCTTGTCTGTATTATGTGTTCTGGGTTGCCATTTGTCTCTATTTGTTTGAGTTGTCCTGTATTCTGAGTTTGGTCATTATTAATCTGATTCTTTTAGTTTATGTGCCCATGGTTATCCGGTTTTGTATTTTATGTTTCTGCCTGTGTTGGTTTAGAGCCTCCCTCATCCTCACCTTATTTTACTTTTTGATGTACATTTAGTAACATTGGGCAGTGCGGTGGCACAGTGGTTAGCACTGCGGCAGCACAGCAACTCATCCTTGGCCGGGGGATCCTGGGTTCGATCCCAGCCCCTGACCAACAGTGATCTGTGTGGAGTTTGCATGTTCTCCCCATGTCTGTGTGGGTTTACTCTGGGATTTCTCCAGTTTCCTCCCACATGCCAAAAAAAACCAAACATGCAAGTTAGGTTAATTGGCATCAAAACTGGGGATTCTAAATTGTCCTTAGGTATGACTGCAAGAGTGAATGGTTGTTTGTCTCTCTATGCTGGCCCTGCGATGGACTGGCGATCTGTCCAGGGCGTACCCTGCCTCTCGCCCAAAGATGTGGGATAGGCTCCAGCCCCCCACCCCCACCCCACGACCCGAAAAGGATTAAGTAGAAGAAGATGAATGAATGAATTTAGTAACATTGTCATTCACTGTTAATTGGTCCTTGTCTTGTGTCATGAATTATTATTGGCCACTTTGTGTATTTGCTGTTTGTTTTCTTATTTCCGGTTGTGCTTTTGTTGTGACAGCGCAAGTTGCTACTTCAGTTTGTTCAAATTCTGTTCACGGGCTGTCACACCTTTTACTGATTATGTCTGATCATTCCTCGCTCATGTGACCCACACCTGTTAATCATTGGTCATTTTCCCATGTGTTTATTTAAAGGACCATTGCAGCATCCTACCATGTTTTTCTGCAGAGCTCTACAGGTGTGCTCCATCTTGGATTTAATTTTTGTTCCTTCCTTTTTTCCCGGCGTTTCCATATGCCTAATCCTGGTCCCATCCAGGCTGTTCTCTCTCTTTTACCTCCAGACGTGAGCCCCGTTCTCCTCCGGCATTCCTATATGCCATTTTCTCCCAGTTTCCCTATCTTTCTAAGTGTTGGGTTGTTGTGTAATTTTGTATTTTTGTTATTAAATGTCAGCAACTCACAGTACAGCATTTGGGTCTTCCTTCCTGCCCTGGTAGGGCGATTTATGACAGGATACTTTTGAACTTCTTAAGTTTTAATGAAAATAAGACTGACATGATGGTGTTTGGAACCAGTGGCTCTAGTGAGTCCCCACCTGCTGACTTGGGCCCCTTGGCATTGTTTGTTAAGCCAACTGTTACTAATTTGGGTTTTAAGTTGGACAGTGATTTTAAATTAGATCCTCAAATCAGTGCAGTAGTGAAGTCCAGCTTTTTTCATCTAAGGCAGCTGGCAAAGGTTAAACCAATCCTTTCAAAGCAGCATTTTGAAACAGTAATCCATGCCTTCATCACATCTCTGCTGGATTACTGTAATGCACTTTATTTTGGAGTCAGCCAGTCTTCCCTCTCACGTCTCCAGTTGGTTCAAAATGCAACTGCACGTCTTTTAACTGGAACATGTAAGAGCAACCACATTACACCCATTTTAGCTTCCCTTCACTCCTGCCTGTGCATGTTAGAGTTCATTTTAAAATTATTTTATTTGCTTTTAAATCATTAAATGGCCCTGCCCCACCTTACCTCTCTCTGAGCTCCTCCATCCTTATACTCCTGCTCGGTCTCTCAGGTCAGCTGATCAGCTGCTCCTGGAGATACCGAAATCAAAGCGGAAACTCAGAGGGGACAGAGCTTTTTCTGTTGCTGCTCCCAAATTATGTAATAATTTGCCTTTGTCCATCAGCAGGCCTCTTCACTGTCCAGTTTTAAAACTCAGTTATATTCTCTGGCTTTTGACCCAGTTTTAGACATTGATTTTATTTGTATTATTGTCTCTATTGTATAACTACTGTTTTGTTTGTACTGTTTTGTACTTTTTAGCTGTATTTTATTGTTTATGTGATCTACATTTTTATATTTTATTTACCGTTGATGTACAGCACTTTGTGTCAGCTGTCATTGTTTTTAAAGTGCTTTATAAATAAAGTTGAATTGGACCGGATCATACCCCATTGCCATAAAACAGCTGGAGCTGCAGCTGGCGCTTTTTAGAATAGAACTGAAAATTCTTGCAGTTAAAATGCATTCCACAAGAAAACCACTTAGTATTCTTCCAAAAACATTCACCAATCCTTAACTATGCAGGGAACTTGCATAAGATGCCCAACTGCTTAACAGAAGGAGTGCAAAGGTGAGTATACTTGTGACAGAAGGGTTGTCAAGTGATAAAAGCAGGTGTCACGTGTCAGGGGCGTGAGACCTGGCAACCCTGCCAAGAATATAATGGCTGTATTGTTCTTCTGTGCAAATTCACCAAAATTTACTATTTTCCCCCGCCATTGTTTAAATATGGTGGTATGAAAAAGTGTTTGCCCCCGTCCTGATTTTTCTTTTCTTTGTATGTTTGTCACACTTAAATGTTTAAGATCATCAAATAATTTAAGTATTAGACAAAGATAACTCAAGTAAACACAAAATGCAGTTTTTAAATGAAGGTGTTTATTATTAAGGGGAAAAAAATCCAAACCTACATGGCCCTGTGTGAAAAAGTGATTGCCCCCTAAACCTAATAACTGGTTGGGCCACCCTTAGCAGCAACAACTGCAATCAGGCATTTGCGATAACTGGCAAAGCTTTTACAGCACTGTGAAGGAATTTTGGCCCACTCATCTTTGCACAATTTCTGTAATTCAGCCACACTGGAGGAATTTCATGCATGAAAATCTTCCAATGTGCCACATTTTAAGGTCATGCTACAGCATCCCAATCGGATTCAGGTTAGAACTTTGACTAGGCCACTCCAAAGTCTTCTTTTTTTTTTTCTTAAGCCATTCAGAGGTGTACTTGCAGGTGTGTTTTGGATCATTGTCCTGCTGCAGAACCCAAGTACACTTCAGCTTGAGGTCACAAACAGATGGCCGGACATTCTCCTTCAGGATTTTTTGGTAGACAGCAGAATTCATGGTTCCATTTACTACAACAAGTCTCTCAGGTCCTGAAGCAGCAAAACAGCCCCAGACTATCACACTACCACCACCATATTTTACTGTTGGTATGATGTTCCTTTTCTGAAATGCTATGTTCCTTTTACGCCGGCTGTAATGGGACACACAACTTCCAAAACCTTCAACTTTTGTCTCGTCAGTAATACAGTATTTCCCCAAAAGTCTTGGATATCATCAAGATGTTTTCTGGCAAAACTGAAACGAGACTTTATGTTCTTTTTGCTCAGCAGTGGTTTTCGTCTTGGAACTCTGCCATGCAGGCCATTTTTGCTCAGTCTCTTCCTTATGGTGGAGTCATGAGCACTGACCTTAACTGAGACAAGTAAGGCCTGCAGTTCTTTGGATGCTGTTGTGGGGTCTTTTGTGACCTTTTGTGTGAGTTGTCGCTGCACTCCTGGGGTAATTTTGGTTGGCCGGCCTCTCCTGGTAAGGTTCACCACTGTTCCATGTTTTTGCCATTTTTGGATAACGGCTCTCACTGTGGTTTGCTGAAGTCCGAAAGTTTTAGAAATGGCTTTATAATCTTTTCCAGACTGATAGATCTCAATCACTTTGTTTCTCATTTGTTCCTGAAAATCTTTGGATGATGTCTAGGTTTTGAGGATCTTTTGGTCTACTTCACTTTGTCAGGCAGGTCTTATTTAAGTGATTTCTTGATTGAGAACAGGTGTGGCAGTAATCAGGCCTGGGTGTGGCTAGAGAAATGGAACTCAGCTTTCCAAAGATGTGATAAACCACAGGTAATTTATGTTTAAAAAGGGAGGCAATCACTTTTTCCACACATCACCATGTAGGTTTGGATTTTTTTTTACCCTTAATAATAAACACTTTCATTTAAAAACTGCATTTTGTGTTTACTTGTGTTATCTTTGTCTAATATTTAAATTTGTTTGATCTGAAACATTTAAGTGTGGCAAACATACAAAAAATGAGAAATCAGGAAGGGGGCAAACACTTTTTCACACCGCTGTACATACTATTCTGGAGTTCACTGGTCTGGCCTCTTTAGTTGAGCAGCCTGTTAGCTAGCTAGTGAGGTGGCACGTAGTCAGAATCTCCACCTTTGTTTCCATTCTCTTTGCTGCCTTTTTAAGTTACGATCACAAAGATTCTACCAAACAATGGGTTTGTAAGACTCTCCCAGTTCCTACAAATTCTGGAGTTCACAGACATTCATGGAGGGGGGCATAGTTTCTTACAGCTGCCGTTCAATTTGCAAGAGCAACTTTATTTATTTTGTTGTTTTTTTTTGATATGGACATCACAAAAACATTGGACAAACCAGATGCATTGCTTACACTAAGTGTTTTCACACAAGTACTAATTTTCAACACTTGTCCACAGGGGGATTTTTTTTTTTTTTTGTTTAAAGTGTTAATCAGTCTATTTTAAAATCAGTGTCATTGCCATCAGTTTCCTTTTTAGACATTTAAATCTTCATGTAAACAACTGACCAACCTTGAACCGCTTTTTGAGGTCTCTGCCAAAGGAGGCATTCTTGAGAAATGAGGTGCTTTTCTGTCGTACGACGGCCCTAGAGTTCTTACGTTCTTTGTAAGGGTGCCTTGCCTACAGCATGCTTACTGTACTCTTATGAAAATTTTTATGCAACTCACAGCACTCTCAAGTTGTTGGTAGGAAGATCTTGTTGCTTTTGGCACATTGTGTTGCACAAATGTCGCACGAATGACGTACTTCCGCCTTATGAGCGCCTCACTACCTGCTTACACACGCTGTATAAATCTCCATACAAATGGGGATTCATACGGTGTTTCTTAATACCACTGTAAGGGCCCCTCAAGAACAACTTAAGGTGTTCTTGAGGCATACTTACAGCCAACATTGTGCATACTTCTTACACTGTTCCTATGACATTCGTATGGCCACCCTACAATGAGGGGTTTTCATGTGGCGTTTGTAGAAATCTTGAACAAGACCATAGACCTAGCCATGAACATACGAACGGTCTATGAATACTGGATTCTCCTATGCCGGCCTTAATAAGGCCATACAAAATCATCCAAAAAATCGTCCATAAGGTGTTCTTAGCTGTTCATAAGGGTATTTGTGACTGTAGCTTTATAGGCAAAGAGACAGAAGCATAAATCACATTGTGAAATTTTATTAGAAACTGCAGTGAGGTTTTGACTTGAACTTTGGTATAACTAATTCTAAAGGTAAGCTAATCACAACTAATCAAGCTAACTATTAGCATGAACCCAGAACACAAGAACACATTTTCTGGGTTGTGAAGTCTGTTTCTTTTCAAATAGCACCTCACTGAGGAAATTAAGGTAGAAAATATAAAATTCTCACCTATAAGAAAGCACTGACGGTAGATTATTAGAGTGCTGCTGAAGCAGAGCGATGCATATCTGGTGAGGTGTCCCAGGGTGGTTATCATATCGTGTGGTAGAGGTAGTAGTATCTCCTGGAGTAAATATTACCAAGTCAAATAGCTCGGTCAGAAAAACTGTTCTGTAAACTGTGGTAAACGTTTTTGCTTTACAAATTTCTTATAGATTCAGATGGAATCAGAAAACTAGATGACAACATATTTTCATCATATTAACAGCATATATTGGTCCACTGCTAAAGCAGCACTACAAGGCCACCGGTGAACCTCTTTTTCAGTTGAAGTGAGTCACCGTTCTTCAGCAGTGATTGCTCTTCTCGGCTGTCTCGGCCCGTCTCTTTCTCCTCATTGTCTTCGTCCTTCCTCTTGACTCACGTCCCTTTCACCCAAATGCTCTCCTGCAATTTGGTTTCCATTTTTCTCCACAGACAAACTCCCCTTTGGCCCCTCTCTTTTTGTAACAAATGCCAGACAGCAGCAGCCACTCTTGAAGCAGCGTCTCTGAAGCCATTAACACTGGTAACCAATACATCTACCCCGTGTCCCCAACTGTCACTACATTCTTGGCTCTGCACTCAGGTTCCACATCACACTTTTTCTTTTTTTTTTCTTTTGCAAAAGTATAAATAAATCTCAACACTTTGTCCTCAGCCTTCTTCATACTATAAAATGTTTTCTAACATTAAATAATGAAGCATTAAAGAACAATTACCAGGTAACACCTGTTAAATAATCTGAATATGTTAAATAATATGTTTAGAAAGGATTCAACAAATAGACACTACAAAAAAAATGGTTGTCTATGCTTGGGACAACTTTAACCTCTTAAAATGCTGCATCCACCAGCAGGACTTTTCAAGTTTTGTACTGCCACTCGGTGAATACTAACTAACTAACTAACCTGCACTTATATAGCGCTTTTCTAGTCACAAAGACCACTCAAAGCGCTTTCACTAGTACTAACCCTCTATTCTAAGGACCTATAGGAAACGGATATCTAGGGACAATTTTAGAACAACCAATTAACCTAACATGCATGTCTTTGGATTAAAGAATTTGGTCTTCTTTGCATATGCTAAGTTTAGGGAAATTGGCTGGAATGCTAAGGAGTTAAAAGAAAAGTTGCAAATCTACAAGAAAAAAGTTGCAAATTTAAAGGAAAAAACACTTGCAAATTTTTGAGAAAAGGTTGCATATTTACAAGGAACATTTCCAAACTGAGGAGAAAAAAAGTTGCAAATTTTTGAGAAAAAAGTTGCAAAATTGTGAACCGTGTTGGGAAAATGAGTCGGAATGCGTACAGCGTAAGACGTAATTCCTGACCAATCAAACACGAGTTTTACACCGAGCCAAAATATAAACGAATCGGCTTTTTCCGGGTCCGTTCTTGTGCACTTCTTACAAATTAAATATCATTTTGAAGGTCTTTCAATACAGAATATGGAAATAACGTTACCTTGTGGGGGAGCTAGTTGTTAGACTTCTCCACCCAGAGAGTTATGGTCCAGGAGAAGAGAGGTGTGATGGCTCGCTCTGTCTCATTATCATCCGCAGCTGTGCGCACACCTGCTCTCCATCACCCTCGGACTATTTAGACCGTGCTGCCTTCAGATCAGCGCGGAGCCGTCTGTCTCCTTGGTTGCATGAGACCAACACTCATCTTCGTCCTCTTCAAAGAATCTCCTCGCCACTGCCGGCATTCCAGAGCTAACCTCGCCTCCTGCCTTTACCTCCTGGAGGTACCATCTCTCCCACACCAAGTAAGCCTAATTATCTACTCACCATTATCTGCACTTGTCCCCTGTGCACAGGCGGAGATCCGTGGAGGCGGACTTCTCTCCCTCCTGGCAGCAGACCAAGCAGCGCACTCCACCTCACGTCTTCTTCACTTCTCCAGCTGCGCTGTGACAGCAGGCGCTGTCCTCCCGGCCGAAGCCTGCGGGCCAACCTGAGCTCCATTCCACCTCTGCAAACAGTAAGCCTTGGTCATTCTCATACCTTCCCTCCGGGGTCATCACTAACGCCTTCTGTCTCTACTCTGTCCATAGGGTTGCCAGGTCGCGCGGCGCTCTGCTCACCCCCAGCTGCTACTTCATCAATTACATATGCGCGCACACACACACACACACACACATTAACATAATAAAGATAACTGCGTCAGTTGCATATTTACAAGGAAAAAAAGCAAATTGAGTAAAAAGTTACAAATTTTTGAGAAAAAAGTTGCAAATGTGCAAGAGAAAAGCTACAGATTTACATGAAAAAAGTTGCAAATTTCTGAGAAAAAAAAGCTGCAAATGTAACCTCTTAAAATGCTGGTGTTCCACAGGTGGGACATTTCAAATTTCTACTGCTGCTCAGTGAAGAATTAGACTTTCTTTCCATATGCTAGATTGAGGGAAATTGACTGGAATGCTAAGGGGTTACCTGCCATTTTTGCAGCGGAGGCCCCGCCCGCCCTCAAAAACGTTACTGGCAAAAACAAATGCCAGCAAATGTAGCAATTTCTGGGTTTTGTCAGGGTTTGTAAAAGTTTGCCAGAAAGTTCATAAACAGTTTTAAATGTCCAAAATAGTTTGTCTTGTTACCAAAAAAATTTGAGAATGTTTTCTGCAAACAGTTGTAAACGGCTGTAACACATGTCGCTTTAGTTCTTTTCTGGTCACCAAGTAGTGACCATGAGAGGCTGCTGAAGACCCTTCACGACAAAACTGTTGCTGACCTTGAAAAGGTCTGAAGCCCTGAGTGTGCTCAGGATTGCTGGCCCTCAATGCCCAAATTGTGCACCAGAAGCGCACGTGCCCTCAGTTTGTTGAGCTTACCCAGGTTCAGCGCTACTCTGTAGATCTGAAAGGCCGCAAACCATCTTGGCCAGGGGACAGACAGCTCGCCCGGGAGCTCCAAGAAGGGCTGGAGCGGTGAAATACACGCCTCCATTTTTTTTTTTATTGTCACCAAAATGTTATGTATGAAATTACCTTTTGAGGGATGAGGCCAGGTCCACGGCAGAACTCCGCTTTATTAATAGAAGTATTGTGGTGATGTGAAAATGACGAGGCAGAGTTCTCTCTCAAAGTCAGCTTTATTCACAACACCATCATCTCAAAGCAGAGAAAAGAGAGTGACACAGTAAACTCTCGTCCTTAAATATCAGGAACTTCACACTTCACAGCTCACATGTCACACAGACCACCTTGCATTATAAAGACAGCCACAATGCATTTCTCTCCATGATATCACTTCCACTGTCTCCAATGCATCCCTTCCTTAATCCTTTAATTGAACCCCCCACAGTCTCAAGCCTTGCATACCAAGGCTAAGATTCCTGCAGCTTCCTGCCTTTGTTCTGACCTAAAAGGTGAGTCACAAAACAGGTCCCATGTGTGTGTCCACCACACAAAGCCCCCCACCCCCAACATTTTAGACAAACAGAACAACAAGAGAATAACCACATGCATGCCGTGATAGTATCAATACACATCAGTCCACATGCTGTATAGGCTTCAGCCTCCTGCCGTATCTGCTGTAGCTGGGATTCAACGTCTCTGCGGGGCTGTCCTGGGGGTTTGCCGTCTGGGTGTGGAAACCTTTTGTCAGCACCTGTGGGTGTTCTGGGGAAACATTATTCCGTGAAACCCCCTGCGGTGGTCTACCTCGCCGCGGAGCCTTCACCAACAGCACCTGCTCATCTGCCACCACAAAAGCGGGTTTGAGTCTGTTTATGCCAATTCTCTCTTTCCTACCCCCCAAATCTATCAAAAACTGCTTGTCCCCTGTTTCTAGCACTCTGAATGGTCCGTCATAAGGCGGTCGCAGCGGGGTTCGATGCGCATCGTGTCTAACAAAAACAAACTCTGCATTCTTCAAAGTTTTAGGCACAAAAACGCGCGGAAAACTGTGGTGCGCGGGGCTGGGCAGCGTGCTTGATTCTATGTAACTCCCTAACAGCTGAGACGGGGAGGCGTTTGGCGCAGGGTTGTCTGGGAGAAACTCCCCAGGCAGCCGGAGTGGCTGCGCAAACACGAGCTCCACTGGGGAGGCTTCTAGATCCTCTTTAGGTGCAGAACGCAACCCCGATAACACCCACGGTAACTTGTCAACCCAATTTGTATCCGTCAGTGACGCTCTGAAAGCCGCTTTCAATGACCTATGAAAACGTTCGCATAACCCATTAGCCTGCGGATTGTACGCGGTTGTGCGGTGAATTGTGACACCCAGGCTGCGGGCCATTGTCGACCAAAGCTCGGACACAAATTGAGGGCCTCTGTCGGACGTAATGTCCAATGGAACGCCGAAGCGCACCACCCAAGCTGTTAAAAACGCGCGCGCCACCTCCTCGGCTGTGGTTGGTGCCAGCGGGACCACTTCAGGCCAGCGCGTGGTGCGGTCCACCATTGTCAGAAGGTGTTTGTACCCCTGTGACGGTGGGAGGGGGCCCACGAGGTCCACATGAACGTGATCGAACCTCTTGGCCGGAATGTGAAACGGTTCCAAAGGAGCCCTCGTGTGTCTGTGTACTTTGGCTCGTTGACACGCCGTGCAGGCTGCTGCCCACTCTTTGACTTGTTTGCGGAGGCTCGGCCACACAAATTTCTCTCCCACCATTTTGACCGACGCGCGCACTCCAGGGTGCGCCAAAGAATGAACCGAGTCAAAGACGCGGCGGCGCCACACGGCCGGTACTACTGGACGCGGCCGTCCAGTGGAGACATCGCAGATTAGGGGGGGCATACCGTCTTGCAGCACCCTGCTCTCCAGCCTTAACCCTGTTGGTCCAGACTGGAGCGCGCGCACGTCCGTGTCATTAACCTGCTCCGCAGCCATGGCTGCATAATCTACCCCTACGCTGACTGGGGCCGCCACGGCACGCGAGAGGCAATCTGCCACTACATTGAGCTTGCCCGCCACATGCTGAATATCAGTGGTAAACTCTGATATCGCGGCCAGCTGTCTCTGCTGCCGGCCTGACCATGGTTCAGAGACCTTGGCCATTGCGAATGTTAGCGGTTTGTGGTCAACGAATGCGGTGAAAGTGCGTCCTTCCAGCCAGAACTGAAAGTGGCGGATGGCCAAATGGAGAGCGAGCAGCTCCCTGTCGAACGCGCTGTATTTACGTTCGCTATCGCGCAAGGTCCTGCTGAAAAAGGCGAGGGGCTGCCAAACCCCAGCTACATGTTGCTCCACGACCGCCCCTATGGCCACCTCTGATGCGTCGGTGGTGAGCGCTATGCGGGCCGTTGGGTCTGGGTGTGCCAACAATGCAGCCTTTGCCAAGGCTGCTTTCACCTCCGAGAACGCTTGGTCCCGCTCTGGGGGCCACTCGATCTTATCCGCGGGTTTCTTTTTTTTTGAGCGCGGCATACAACGGTTGCATGAGTTGCGCTGCGTGGGGGAGAAAACGGTTATAAAAATTCACCATTCCCAAAAACTCCTGCAACGCCCTGACCGTCTGCGGCCGGGGAAAATCTGCCACCGCTCGCACTTTGTCAGGCAGCGGAACTGCTCCTTCGGGGGAGACGCGGTGTCCTAAAAAATCGATCTGCGCCACCCCGAACTGACACTTCGCTGGGTTGATTATTAACCCGTGATCTCCCAACCTTCGGAAAACTGTGGCCAGGTGTTTTTCGTGTTCGTCTTCGGACGCGCTGGCTACTAAAATATCGTCCAAGTAGACGGACACGAAAGGGAGATCGCGAAGCACCGCGTCCATCATGCATTGGAACGTCTGAGCAGCCCCCTTTAAGTCCGAATGGCATGCGTAAAAACTCGAATAGGCCAAACGGAGTTATTACCGCTGTTTTGGGTATGTCCTCAGTGCGCACTGGGACTTGGTGGTAACCGCGGACCAAGTCTATTCTAGAAAAAATGCGCGCCCCTGCCAAATGAACGGAAAAATCTTGGATATGTGGGATTGGGTAGCAGTCGTGCGCTGTAGCGTTGTTTAACCTGCGGAAATCCCTGCAAGGGCGCCATGATCCGTCAGCTTTCGGGACCATGTGTAGGGGGGAAGCCCACCGACTGTTTGAACGTTGGATAATGCCCAACCTCTCCAGGTTAGCGAACTCCTCACGCGCTATGGCCAGTTTAACTGCGTCCAAGCGCCGAGCTTTTGCAAAAACGGGCGGTCCGGTAGTGGTAATAAAATGCTCCACCCCGTGCTTAGCGACTGTTGCCGAAAATGTGGGGACCGTGAGTGCTGGGAACTGAGTGAGCAGTGTGTGGAACTTACCGCTTGCTGCTGTGACGTTGGCTTGTGCTGTTGGCGGGGCCACTCGCGCTGTACAGGGGATAGAATCAAAAGAAAGTGCATTAACCAGGCGCCTGTTAGCGAGATCAACCCACAAACCATGTGAACACAAAAAATCAGCCCCCAACATATTGAAATTTACTGCTGCTACAACAAAAGTCCACTCAAATGTACGGCCGTGTAGAGATAGAAGCAGAGTCTTCTCACCAAAGGTCTTAATCTCCGAGCCGTTCGCTGCCGTCACCCGGGGACCTCTGGAACCAGCCAGTCTGTCCGCGTAGGAAGGTGTGATGAAACTCAACTGGGAGCCTGTGTCAACGAGGAACTGCCTCCCCGAGCGTGCGTCCGACAAGTAGAGCAGCTTGTTCTCTTCCCCGAGGGCCGCGGCTGCTACCGATCCCCGGTCTTGGCGTTTCCCGAACGCCTGAACTGGCACGGCGGTACACACTTGCGTGCCCTCTCTGCGAAGCGGCGATGGTAGAAACAAAGGACGTCCGGTCCACGTTCCCTGGCCCCTGCCACCGCCGTCGTCGGTGAGTCTGGCACCGCTGCCTCTGGCCCCCTGTCGTCTCCGGTCATCGCGCCGAGTTCCGCTGCAGCGGCCGTGGCTGCGCGCCGCTTGGTGGCATTGACAATCCGCTGCGCCTCTCAGCCCAGCACGCGGTAGTCCCGTAGGGCCAACAGTGGCGAACTGGCCAGGGTCGCTCTCGCTGCTGACGGTAGAGTCCTGAGGAAGAGTTGGGTGAAAATGAAGTGATCGTCGTCAGAGTCTTTCAACCTCAACAACTTCTCCATCAGGCTCACGGGCATATCGTTTTCCCCCTCCGTCAGCGCCAGGAGCCTCTCTGCTCGCTCCTCCGCCGAGGGGGTGAATTGCTGGATGAGTGCAGCCTTCAACGTGCCGTATTTGTCGCTATCCGGCGGCTGGTCGATCAGGCTCTCCATATGCTGGACCGTGTTGTTGTCCAGCTTTGCGATTACGTGGTAGAATTTCGTGGCATCTACCGATATCCCCCGGAGGTTGAACTGCGCCTCAATCGCGTTGAACCAGGAGCACGGATTGTTCTGCCAGAAGTCCGGTAGCTGGACTGTAGCGGCATTCGCTTGGCTGGGGGCTCCTGACGCGGCTGGCCCGGGGGAATTTTCTTCTTGCATGATACGTCTCGGGTCACCAGTGTGGTGATGTGAAAATGACGAGGCAGAGTTCTCTCTCAAAGTCAGCTTTATTCACAACACCATCATCTCAAAGCAGAGAAAAGAGAATGACACAGTAAACTCTCCTCCTTAAATATCAGGAACTTCACACTTCACAGATCACATGTCACACAGACCATCTTGCATTATAAAGACAGCCACAATGCATTTCTCTCCATGATATCACTTCCACTGTCTCCAATGCATCCCTTCCTTAATCCTTTAATTGAACCCCCCACAGTCTCAAGCCTTGCATACCAAGGCTAAGATTCCTGCAGCTTCCTGCCTTTGTTCTGACCTAAAATGTGAGTCACAAAACAGGTCCCATGTGTGTGTCCACCACAGTATGCACAATACAACTGTTAGGCAGGGGCATCGGCAAAGAGGCCGAATAAAGATGCACGCTTGTATTTAGAGAGCAGTTGTGATAGGTAGTCTGACTGGCTGAAAAATTGGCAGAAAACAGACTTTTCCCAAAATAACAGTCTTTATTGACATCAGTGGAGGTGCAAAAACATATCCAAATCAAAAAACGCAAAACTGAAAGGTTAACTTGAAACTCAGCATACCTGAACTCAAAAGAGTAAAAGTAAAGCCACATGCACCCTCCTAAACTGATCAATCCTCCCTAATAGACTGAAATCAACTCCTTAAATGCCTTCTGGCCTCACCACAAAATGGCTGCTTCTGGACCGTCTCATTTGTGCAGGTAAGTAAGGTACTTTTAGCAGGAACCCAAATGTGTATAACGGTTACACCATTTCACCATCAATCATTACTAACACTAGTATTGTCATAATAACTCAAAGCTACAAACCACACAGATCATTCATTGAAGAAAATCAAATAATACATTTTAATTAAACTAAATAAAGCCCTCATAGATGGTCTCTTCCAGTGACATCACTAATGAGGTCAGAAAACTCAGGAAGTGAACCCCCACTTCCTCCTTTTGACCCTGGAAGATATGAAGAGGTAATTAACACAGGACTAAATGAAATGATGATTAAAGCAATTATAAAACCAATAGACTATAATTAAACCCATTATAAACTGGGCTCTGGGTATCTGGGTATCGGGCTTGTTGTTATGAGCTATTCGGTCTCTGTACGACCGTTGTGAGAGTTTGGTTCGTATTGCCAACACTCGGTCGGAGTCATTCCCAGTGAGAGTTGGACTCCGCCAGGGCTGCCCTTTGTCACCGATCCTGTTCATAATTTTTATGGACAGGATTTCTAGGCGCAGCCAGGGAATGGAGGGTGTCATGCTTGGTGACCACAGGATCTCATCTCTGTTGTTTGCAGATGATGTTGTCCTGTTGGCTTCATCCAGCAATGACCTACAGCTCTTGCTGGGACGGTTTGCCACTGAGTGTGAAGAGGCTGGGATGAGAATCAGCACCTCCAAGTCCGAGTCCATGGTCCTCAGCCGGAAAAAGGTGGCTTGTCCTCTCCGGGTTGGGGACAGGCTCCTGCCCCAAGTGGAGGAGTTTAAGTATCTTGGGGTCTTGTTCACGAGTGAGGGGAAAATGGAGCGAGAGATCGACAGACGGATTGGAGCAGCATCTGCAGTGATGCGGACGTTGTACCGGTCTGTTGTGGTGAAGAGGGAGCTTAGTTCTAAGGCAAAGCTGTCGATTTACCAGTCAATCTACGTTCCTACTCTCACCTATGGTCACGAGCTTTGGGTAATGACCGAAAGAACGAGATCGCGGATACAAGCGGCTGAAATGAGCTTTCTCCGTAGGATTGCTGGACTCACCCTCAGAGATAGGGTGAGGAGCTCAGTCATCCGGGAGAGGCTCAGAGTAGAACCGCTGCTCCTCCACATTGAAAGGAGTCAGTTGAGGTGGTATGGGCATCTGATTAGGATGCCTCCTGGACGCCTCCCACTTGAGGTGTTTCAGGTACGTCCCACTGGGAGGAGACCCCGGGGCAGACCCAGGACTCGGTGGAGAGACTGTCTCCCAGCTGGTCTGGGAACGCCTTGGTATCCCCTCTGAAGAGCTGGAGCAGGTGGCTGGGGAGAGGGAAGTCTGGGCTTCTCTGCTTGAACTGCTGCCTCCGCGACCCGGACCTCCGGAAAAGCGGTAGAAGATGGATGGATGGATGGATGGATAAATTGGGCTGTCTAATGGATCCATGTGGGTTTGTCCATGGATTCCATGTTGGCTCCAATTGTGTTTTCCCACATGGACTTTAGCTGTGGTACAGGTAAGCTGGTGATCTGTTTACCTGCTTCAAACCTAACTGGGTCCCACATGAGTGAGCAGGTTTCGTTAACAATTATGCAATTTACAAAAAAAACAAACTTTCTTTTTTTTTTCTCATAAATTTGAAAGAAAAAAGTGACAAATTTACAAAAATGTAGCAAATTTATGAGAAAAAAGTCACAAATTTACTACAGAAAAGCAGCAAATTTATGAGAAAGTAAAAATTTACAAGAAAAAACAAATTGTAAAATTACTTTGAAAAGAGTTACAGACGTACAAGAAAAGTTTAGCTCATGTACAAGAAAAAAGTCACCAATTTATGAGGAAAAAATTTGAAAAAGTTGCAAATTAACAAAAAAAAGCAGTAAATGAATTGAAAATTTGTGGAAAAAAACAGTCAAACATTTAGAAGTTAAAGGTTTAAGTTTACAGTTAAAAAAAAAACTTAAAATTTTTGAGAAAGTTTCAAATTTATAAAAAAAATGTTTCAAATTTGTGGGAAAAACACAAATTTACAAGAAAATAGCTATTTTAAAAGGAACAAAAGGAACAAATTTATGAGGAAAAAGGTGCAAGATTACAGTAAAAAGAGTTTCAAATTTTAAATAAAAAATTATAAAACTAGGAGGAAAAGTCACAAATTTACAAGAAAGCAGCAAATTTATGAGAAAATAAATTCAAAATAGGTAAGCAGGTAAAGTCCACGTGGACAAACCCACATGTACCTATAAGACAGCATAGTTTAACCTTAGGTAGGACCCACATGGACATGCTGGCTGGGGCAGTGTCATTTTAACTCAGTTTGATTTTCTCTTAAGTTACAGCAGAGAAAATAAGTATTGAACACGTCAACATTTTTCTCATTAAACATATTTCAGATGGAGTCATTGACCTGAGATTTTTACCAAATATCAGTAAACTGGAGTAGACCGATATCAGTAGACCGGAGTGGTGGCTCAGTTGGTAGAGCACCCACCCCACACCCGGGAGGCAGGGGTTCAAATCCCGGCCGGGTCATGCTGAAGACCATATAAAAGTGGAACTTCCTGCCATCCAGCTTGGTGCTCAGCAATAATGGAATGGAGGAGGGAAATCTGTGGCGGCGCCTTGCATGGCAGTGGCCCTCTGATTCTGCACTGGGGTGTGTGTGATTAACACAGTAGATAGGTAAAGCACAATCTCGTTCTACTGTACATGATTGGTTGTATGGTTGAATGACAATAAGGGTGAGTTAGTTAATTTAATTTAACAACCCAAGTAATCCATACATACAAAGAAATCAAGGCAGCTGTGTTCACAAAACAAGTTATATTTAATAAAGTAGAATGACACAGGGAATAAGTATTGAACACACTTGGTGAAATTCATTTAATATTTAGTAGAAAAGCCTTTCTTGGTAATAAGAGCTTCCAGACTCCTCCTGTATGGAGAAGCTAAGTACAGGCATTGCTCAGGATGATTTTATTCCATTCTTCCACACAAACTGTTTTCAAATCTTGAAGGTTCCATGGGTGTCTTCTATGAACTCTGATCTTCAGTTCGTCCCATAGATTTTCAATTGGATTCAGGTCAGGTGACTGACTGGGCCATTCTAGCAGCTTTATTTTCCTTCTCTGGAGCCAGCTGAGGTTTCCTTGGCTGTGTGTTTGGGATCATTGTCTTGCTGAAATGTCCACCCTCGTTTCATCTTCAGCCTCTTGGCAGATAACAGGTTCTTTTCAAAGATGTCTGTACATTTGTCCATTCATCTTTCGTTCAATTATATGAAGTCTGCCTGTACCATGTGCTGAAAAACACCCCCACACCATGATGGGATGTGCAGTGCCATTTCTCCTCCAAACATGCTGTGCATTGTGGCATCCAAAAAGTTCAATTTTGGTCTCATCTGACCAGACTATATTCTCCCAGTATTTTACTGGCTTGCCCAAATGTTATGGTAAGCTTTAAATGAGTTTCAACGTACTTTTTCTTCAGCAATAGAGTCTTGCGAGGTGAGTCGGCATAGAGCCCATGTCGGTTGAATGCATTATTTATTGTTTTCTTTGAAACAGCAGTACCTGCTAACTCCAGGTCTTTCTGGAGCTCTCTACGAGTGGTCAATCACTCTTGAATAACTCTTCTGATAATTCTTTTGACTCTTCTGTCAGAAGTCTTGTGAGGAGCTCCTGGTCGTGGCCGGTTTATGGTAAAATGATGTTGTTTCCACTTCCAAATGATGGCTCCAACAGTGCTCACTGGAACATTCAGCAGTTTAGAAATGTGTCTGTAACCAATGCCATCATTATGTTTTGCAACAATAAGGTTGCAAAGGTCTTTGCTTCTACCCATCATGAGTTCTTTGTGGTGTGACAATCTGATATTCACAGACCTTTTAAAAGGTTATCAGTCAGGATTTAACCAGCTGAAATTAATTTGCACTTATGGGGGATGGGATGGCTTCCTAAATTCTAATGGATTTCAGCTGGTTTATTGGCTTTCTATGCCTTTTTGCTCTGCTTTTTTGTCATGTGTTCAGTACTTATTCCCTGTGTCATCCCACTTTATTAAATATATGCAACTTGTTTTGTGAACCCAGTTGCCTTGATTTCTTTCTATGTATGGATTACTTGGATTGTTGCTGATATCTGGAGAAAATCTCAGGTCAGTGGCTCCATCAGAAATATGTTTAATGAGAAAATTGTTGATGTGTTTGATACTTATTTTCCCCGCTGTAAAGCCGTTCCATCTAACAGTCCTTGACTTTTGCTAACACAATCTTTTTTTAACCATTTTGTGAATTATGGGATCTGTGTGATTAAAAACGAAAAATTATGGTCACTTTTACTTAAAATCCCTGGTGGAGTCACTTTAATCCCCTGTAGAAAACAATGTAAAATGATCAGCCTGGTTGCTTAGCAACAGTTGTGGAGCAACTGACAGGTAGACTGACGGACACCAAGACAGAGGTTTGATGATTTATTGAGTGCTTTAACATTAAAAACATACCTGGTTGTTGGCTGTAGATCAGCAGTCTGTCAGGACGGCTCAGGGTCAACTTTTTGTCCATTTATTTATTTATTATTCAAAATTCCTTGAAATTTAATGTTCATTTATTTATTATTAAGGCACAGAGCTATCAGAGGACTGACCCCCACTGTAGCCGTCACTGCTTACAGTAGCTGTGTGGCCCAGGGTCAGTGAAATGGAGACAGGCCCCGCCCCATACATTTCACTTCATTTCTTCTAACATTTTAAAGGATTGCTTTGTTCAGTACTTGTTGTCTTAGCTTGACTTTTTTTTTTAATCTGGGGTGAATTACAGAACTTTAATCAGCCTGTTTGTTTTTTCCTCACTGCTCTCCTACACTAATTAAAAAACAAAATCTCTTAGTTTATTTCATATCACCTTATTTGTGAATGTTCTAGTCTCTTGGTGAGTATTTGACATTTTTGTTGTGGAATATATGAACCTGAAGTAACTACAGTTCACAATAAATCATCACATCTCTAGTCTTAGTTCAGCTGTAATTCATAAATAGTTGAAATTGTCTGACTTCCTGTTTCTACGAATGTGATCTGTGTTGACGCTGTCCCTCCGTGGATGACCATCTTATCATGGTGGACGGGCTCACACGCCCTAATATCTCAGCAGCTATGATGTTGGGGCCAGTTTGCTTCTGCCCAGCCAGCATGTCCAAGTGGGCACCACTGTGGGTTAAACTGGGCTGTCTTCTGGGTCCCAAATGGGTTTGTCCACATGGACTTTACCTGTGGTACAGGTGAGCAGGTAATGTTTACTCGCTGTAAACCCAACTGGGCCCCACGGGGAGCAGGTTTCACTACTGACATAACGCACGGCTCAGGAGACGCACACACACAGGCTTAGAGTAGTTCAAAGAGTTTATTAACAGCAGGAGTGAGTGAGTGCGTGTCTGCGGGATGTAAATGTGTTGGTGATGGTGTCTGCTCCAGGCACAGAGGCAGGTGACCGTACAGCCGAGCAACCCTATGGAGAGAGCACAGGGAGAGGGTGACGGGCATACACCAACACAGGAGGGATTTATGGCGAGAGAAGGACTTACTTGGTGGGTCAGGACAGCTGGCACAACAAGGGGGCGAAGCCCGGAAGACAGCCACCTGGAGAGCTCTGTACAGCAGCGAGGATTGGGCGATGGAGTGGAGATGTCCGCCGCTGGGGAATCCACCTGTGCACAGGGGAGAAGACTGAAGAAAAGAGGTAAGCGATCTTCTTACCAAAATGGTGACGCTGAAGGGAAGTATGCTCACAACGGTGAGGGACGAAGTCTGACGGCTTCAGGCCGAGCCTCCGGGCGAGACGGCCTTTATCCCCCGCCGCTGATGATTGTCAGGTGCGTGAGCAGGTGGCGCCGCTGATGAATGGCGCGGCGTGACAGTACTCCCCCCTCTAGCAGCGCCTCCTGGCGATGGCTTATCCGGGTGCGCTCGGTGGAAGTCCGCGATGAGCGATGGGTCCAACACAAACGACGGGGGCACCCATTGTCGATGCTCGGGCCCATAGCCCTCCCAGTCCACCAGGTATTGCAACCCACGACCTCGGCGCCGGGAGTCCAGGATGGAGGAGACGGACCAGGCCGGATGGCCACCAATCATCCGGGGCGCGGGTTGCGCCGCAGGAGGAGGGCAAAGGGGGTCAGTGACTGCCAGTTTCACCTTCGACACATGGAAAGTGGAATGGATGCGGAGGGAGGGGGGAATAGCCACGCGCACAGCCACCGGGTTGATGATCCGGGTGATGGGAAAGGAACCCATGAATCGCTGTGCCAGCTTCCTCCTCTCGCCTTTTAATGTGACGTCCTGGGTAGACACATACACGAGTTGCCCAACTCTGTACGCCGGGGCAGGTCTTCTGTGCCGGTCCGCCACGGTCCTGTTGCGCTCCGCCGTGCGTAAAAGCGCATGACGCGCGGCAGCCCAGGTGGAGCGGAACTGCCTAAGGTGCGCCCTAACAGAGGGGACAGTCACCTCGTTCTCCTGCGCTGGAAACAGCGGGGGGTCGTAACCCAGGGACGCCTTGAAGGGGGACATCCCCGTTGCAGAAGAGCGGGCGGTGTTGTGGGCATACTCCACCCAGGCGAGATGGTTGCTCCAGGACGTCGGCTTGGATCTAGTAACACAGCGGAGCGCAGCCTCCAGCTCCTGATTGGTCCTCTCACACTGCCCGTTAGACTGGGGGTGATGGCCGGAGGAGAGGCTCACCTTGGCTCCGATGGCGTTACAAAAGGATCTCCAAACCTCGGATGAAAATTGGGGACCCCGGTCCGAGACCACGTCCACCGGAATCCCGTGCAGCCTGACCACGTGTTGGACGAGGAGGCCCGCCGTCTCCAGGGCAGTAGGGAGACCTCGCAGGGGAATGAAGTGTGCAGCCTTGGAGAAACGGTCCACAATGGTCAGGACGGTGTCAAAGGAGTTGGAAACGGGGAGTCCGGTGACGAAGTCCAGTGCGATGTGCGACCAGGGCCTGCCGGGGACGGGCAGAGGCTGGAGCAGACCCGCTGGGGGGGCATTTCCCGACTTGCTGGTGGCACAGATTGGGCAAGCCCGGGCGTAGCGGGCTGCATCCCTCCGCAGGCCTGGCCACCAAAAGGACCGTTGGAGGAGGCTGATCATCCGAGAGGTGCCGGGATGACAGGTGAGCCGGGAGGTGTGGAGCCAGTGGATGACCTCTCCTCGGACCGCAGATGGGACGAACAGTCTTCCCTCCGGTCCGCCGCCAGGATCAGGTTCCACCTCCTGCGCCTTCCGGATCTTGTCTTCAATGTCCCAAGAGATGGCACCGAGGACGCACGACCTGGGCAGGATAGTGTGGGGCGTCTCCTCAGCCTCCACGGGGGTGAACTGCCTAGAGAGGGCGTCAGGCAGGCCGTTTTTGGAGCCCGGCCTGAAGGTGATCGAGAAGCGGAACCTGGCGAAGAACAAAGACCAGCGCGCCTGGCGGGCATTCAGGCGCTTGGCAGATCGTAAATACTCTAAGTTCTTGTGGTCCGTCAGGACCACAAACGGCAGGTCCGCCCCCTCTAGCCAGTGGCGCCACTCCTGTAAGGCGAGTTTAATGGCCAGGAGCTCTCTGTCCCCCACATCGTAGTTCCTCTCCGCCGGGGACAGGCGCCGGGAGAAGAAGGCGCACGGCCGTTTGGCGCCATCGTCAGGTGACCGCTGGGATAACACTGCTCCCACTCCCGTGTCCGATGCGTCCACCTCCACAATGCACTGCAGCGCGGGGTCGACCTGGCGAAGGACCCGGGAGGAGGAGAACTCCGCCTTCAGCGCCCTAAAGGCAGCAGCGACCTCTTCAGTCCACCGGAACGGGACCTTCGGGGACGTGAGGCGGGTCAGCGGTCCGACGATCGAGCTGAAATTTGGGACAAAGCGGCGGTAAAAATTGGCGAAGCCAACAAACTGTTGCACCTGCTTCCGGGATGCGGGAGTAGGCCACTCCACCACCGCCTTCACCTTCTCTGGGTCTGGGAGCACCTGATCTTGAGCGATGATGAATCCCAGGAAGGATGTGGTCCTAGCGTAGAATTCGCATTTCTCAGCCTTCACGTACAGACGATTCTCCAGCAGTCTTTGGAGGACCCGCCTCACATGGACCTGGTGCTCGTCCCTGGACCTGGAGAAGATAAGGATGTCATCCAGGTAGACGAACACAAAAAGGCCGATGAAATCCCGGAGGACGTCATTAATGAGGCGCTGAAAGACGGCAGGAGCGTTGGTCAGCCCGAACGGCATGACGAGATACTCAAAGTGGCCGTTCGGGGTACGGAAGGCTGTCTTCCATTCATCTCCCTCCCGGATCCGGACGAGGTGGTAAGCGCTGCGTAAATCCAGCTTGGTAAACCAGGTCGCCCCCTGGAGGGAGTGAAAGGCAGTGTCCATGAGGGGCAGGGTGTAACGGTCCCTCTCAGTGATGTCATTCAGCGCTCGGTAGTCTATGCAGGGGCGGAGGGATCCGTCCTTTTTCCCGACAAAGAAAAACCCTGCCCCCACGGGTGACGACGATGGGCGAATAATCCCAGCGCTCAGAGATTCCTTCAGGTATGTATTCATGGTCTCCTTCTCCGGCGCCGACAGGCTGTAGAGCCGACCAGATGGCAGGGGAGCCCCCTGGCGGAGGTTGATGGCACAGTCATATGGTCGATGCGGGGGAAGAGACATAGCTTTCGATTTGCTAAATACCATACCCAGGTCGTGAAATTCTGGAGGCACCAGTGACAGGTCCGGAGGTGCTGTATCCGCCACAGGGGGAGCCGCGGATGGGGAGCAGGCAGCGGACTGAAGGCAGGTGCCCATACAGAAGGTACTCCATGCCGATACCCCAGCGGACCTCCAGTCCAGGACAGGGTTGTGGAGGCGTAGCCAGGGATACCCCAGGATGACGGGCGACACAGAGTTGGGCAGGACGTAAAATACCATCTCCTCCCGGTGGTTCCCTGAGATGATGACTGGGACAGGCATGGTTTGGTGAGAAACTCTCCCAAGGGAGGCACGGGAGAGATGGACCAGGGAGATGGGGTGTTTTAATGCCTGACAGCGGATGCCCAATCGGGTTGCCAGGCCTTGTGAAATGAAGCTGCCCTCTGCGCCCGAATCCACCAGTGCGTGGGTGAGGTGCCCAGTGGGATTGTGGCAAAAACGGATGGGCAGCTTTAATTGAGTGAGAGAGTCTAACCGGTTGGGATCCGCGAGGCTCCCTACAGCGATTCGCGGACCCCGCCGACTGGCTTTCCGCGGGCAACGCTCCACAGTGTGTTGGTCACCTCCGCAATACATGCAGAGGCCCAACTCACGGCGGCGTTGTTTCTCCGCAGGGGAAAGCTTGGTCCAGCCCGTCACCATCGGCTCCGACTCCTCGGGGCACAATGCTGGCGGCGCCGCCAGGGGGCGAGCTTGGAACAGGTGCGGCGAGACTCCACGAGGGCGAGAAGAAGAAGACTTCCGCCCCGAGGAGCGCTCGCGCAGCCTGTTATCCAAACTTATCGCTAAGGATGTCAGCTCCGCTAGCGTCCCAGGGATATCCCGTCCAGCCAGTTCATCCCTCAGATCACTATTGAGGCTGCGGAGGAACAGGCCACAGAGGGAGCGTTCCTCCCAGCCCAATTCCTCCGCCGCTACCCGGAAGTCGACCGAGTAGTCCGCTGCCGACCGGCCTCCCTGCTGGAGAGCGAGGAGCCGATCGACCTGGACCGTCTCGGTTTGAGAATGGTCAAAGACCTCCAGAAAGCGCCTCACGAACTGGTCATAGGTGAGGGTGGCATAACTGGGCCTCGCCATTACGGCGTAGGTCCAAGTTAACGCACGCCCCTCCAGAAGATTCCCTATGTAACCAATCCGACTGTGATCCGAGGGAAAATCTCCGGGCACACGGTGGAACACGGACTCACACTGCATAATGAACCCCCGCGCTCCGCCGAGCTTACCGCTAAAGCGGGCGGGGGTCGGAATCGGTGTGAGCCGAACCGGTGCCACCGGAGCCGGCTGGACGGCCGCTGGAACAGCAGGAGCCGCGCCACCCTGACGAGCCGGGGGGAACGGCTGTTGAGGATCCAAGCGGCCCAACCGGTTAGTTAAATTCAATAATTGATTAAAGATCACCTGTTGTTGATAAGCTATTTGATCCACTCTAGCCTCGAGAGTGGAAAACCGGTGTGCGAGCCCGCCGTCCGCCGAGCCGCTCTGCTGAAGCCGTACTGACATAACGCACGGCTCAGGAGACGCACACACACAGGCTTAGAGTAGTTCAAAGAGTTTATTAACAGCAGGAGTGAGTGAGTGCGTGTCTGCGGGATGTAAATGTGTTGGTGATGGTGTCTGCTCCAGGCACAGAGGCAGGTGACCGTACAGCCGAGCAACCCTATGGAGAGAGCACAGGGAGAGGGTGACGGGCATACACCAACACAGGAGGGATTTATGGCGAGAGAAGGACTTACTTGGTGGGTCAGGACAGCTGGCACAACAAGGGGGCGAAGCCCGGAAGACAGCCACCTGGAGAGCTCTGTACAGCAGCGAGGATTGGGCGATGGAGTGGAGATGTCCGCCGCTGGGGAATCCACCTGTGCACAGGGGAGAAGACTGAAGAAAAGAGGTAAGCGATCTTCTTACCAAAATGGTGACGCTGAAGGGAAGTATGCTCACAACGGTGAGGGACGAAGTCTGACGGCTTCAGGCCGAGCCTCCGGGCGAGACGGCCTTTATCCCCCGCCGCTGATGATTGTCAGGTGCGTGAGCAGGTGGCGCCGCTGATGAATGGCGCGGCGTGACAACTAACACTTGTGCCGTAGGCAAAATTACGTGGAAAAAGTCACAAATTTATGAAAAAAAAAATGTGAACATTTCAAGAAAAAAAGTGACAAATTTACAAAAAAGTTTAGGAAATTTATTAGGAAAAAGTCACAAATTTATGAGGAAAAAGTGAAAATTAAGAGAAAAAAGTTACAAATTAAAAAAAAAAAATTGTAAAATTACTTGAAAGGGATTGCAAAGTTACAAGAAAAAATCAGCACATTTACAAAAAGAAGTCACAAATTTATGAGGAAAATTTTGAAAAAAAATTGTACATTTTTTTAAAAAAGTAGCAAATATGAGGAAATTGAAAATTTGAGAAAAAAGTACCAAATTTTAGAGGAAAAGTTATGTTTACAGTAAAAAAAAAAGTTAAACTTTTGAGAAAGTTTGTACAAGAAAAATGTCACAAATTTGTGGCGAAAAACTCACAAATTTACATAGCAAATTTAAAAGGAAAAAAGTAAGTGGGACTCACCACCTACAGCAGTGAGTTAGGGGGCTGAGTGAACTGGGAGACCACCTGGGCTTCTGTACTGGGACTGCTGCCCCTGTGACCCATACCCCCGATAACCGGTAGAGGATGGATGGATGGATGGACAGACGGACGGACAGAGGGATGGGTGGTTGGAACAAACTCTGACAGAAACTCTCTGTTTTCATACTTTTGAGTGAGCAGCCCCATCAATGACACCAGAGGTGTGTGCGCAGAATGTTCTGAAGGACCATGTGGAATATTTATGAGGACTGGGAGTCTTTAAATGGTAAATATACACCATAAATATCTTATAATATGAGATAATTTTGCTGTCATCATGACTTGAAATGTTCTGATCCGAATGTGTTTATCCAGACTATCGGCTGCCCGGCGCCTACTTAATTGTGTGCAGTCATATTAAGATAAGATAAGATAAGCCTTTATTAGTCCCACAGTGGGGAAATTCCAGGATTGCAACAGCACAGGGATAGCAACACTCAGAGCAATAATCAGAAGGCAAGAGAAAAACAAGAGCAGCGAGTATACATATGTGCATATAAATATAAATATATATATATATATATAAACACACAGTGCAGAGCATTGTAGCTAGATGGAATGAAACAGCACAACCGTCTACTTAGTTATCCTACATGGTATGATTATGTACCCATACATATTCTCACCCTCCATAGCGACCGGTATTTTCCTAGTTGCATGCCGGAGGGGACCATTGTGTAAGTCTATTGCGTCTTTTGCATTCAATACTATTAGGTCGTCACGTTTTTTTGCTATCTCTGTGAGCAGCCCTGCTTAGGTTGTACAGTCTGACAGCCGTAGGTAGGAAGGACCTGCGAAACCTCTCGGTTGTGCACCTGGGATGATGTAGTCTGCTGCTAAATGAGCTCCTCAGTGCATTCAGTATGTCCTGCATAGGGTGGAACTCGGACTCCAGCAGAGATGACAGTTTAGCCACCGTCCTTCTCTCTCCCATCTCCTCCACTGGGTCAGGGCCGTTGCCCCAGGACAGAGCTAGCTTTCTTGATCAGTTTGTTCAGTCTCTTCCTATCGGCTGCTGTAATGCCACTGCCCCAGCAGACCACTCCAAAAGTGATGGCTGATGCCACCACCGTGTCATAGAATTATTAAATTATTAAATATTAGTGTGTGTTCAACTTTGTGAATTGTAGGAAGAGACTTGAGGAGCTCCAGATGTGAGCATTGCGTGGCCGTCCAGCCTGATCTTGTCACACTGGGAGACTGTTTGGCAATATTCCCTTCTGTTTGGTCTTGTTCTGGGTCTGTCTGGTCACCATGGACAGAGGACGCTGTTGCATCCATGATGGTTGTGTTCCAGTATATGAAAGAATCGACAACAAGGATCCAGTGTACCCCATGTGGCGTGGGGTTTCCTGGGCCTCACCCTGGAGCCGGTGGTGGGGGGTGGGGGTGGGGTGCTCACTAGGAAGCCCCTGGTAATTGGGTTTCTGGGCTCACCACCTGCAGGAGGGATCAGGAGAGGATCGTGCTTACTCTGGGAATTGCTCTTTAAGACCAGTTTGGTTTAAAGTCCTTCATCTTCCTGGTAATTTGTCACTTTTTACTTGGTAATTTTTTTTCACAGTAAATTTGAAACTGTTTTGGTAAATTTGTCACTTTTTCCTGGTAAATCTGAAACTTTTTTTTTTTTTTTAATTTGTCACTTTATTTCTGGCACAGTTGTCTTTTTTTTCCTTGTAAATTTGTCACTTTTTTTCCTGGAACATTTGTATTTTTTTCTGGTAAATTTGTCACTTTATTCCTGGTACTTTTCTCACTTTATTCCTTGAAAATTTGTCATTTTTTCATGGTGAATTTCTCGCTTTTTTCCTGGTACATTTGTCACTTTGTTCCTCATGTTCCTGCAGACAGAACACCCAGATGCTCTTCTCCTCATCTCAGGCGATTTCAACCATGTTTCACTGTCTCCCATTCTACCCACGTTCACCCAGTATGTCACATGCCACACTAGAGACAATAAAACACTGGATTTATTCTACGCAAACACTAAGGAGGCGTACACCTCATCACAACTCCCCCCACTCGGGAGATCGGATCACAACTTGGTTCATCTCCGGCCGGTGTACAAACCCCTAGTGCACAGACAACCTCCGGCCATGCACACTGTGGAGTTATGGTCTGAGGAGACAATGGACACCCTAAAGGGCTGTTTTGAAGCCACCGCCTGGAAGCAGCTCTGCGATCCACATGGTGAGGACATCGATGGCCTCATTCACACCTTCACGGGCTACCTCAGCTTCTGTGTGGACAAATCCGTTCCCACCAAGACCATACGGCGTCACTCAAACAACAAACCCTGGATCAACCCTGAGATAAAAACACTTCTGAGAGAGAAGAAGAGGATCTTCAGGTCAGGGAACAGGGAGATGCTGAAGTCCGTACAGAGGGAGCTGAGGAGAAAGATCAGAGAAGGCAAGGACAGCTTCAGGAAGAAGATGGAGGACAAGCTGCAACAGAGCGACATCAGCGGGGTCTGGAGAAACCTCAAAACCATCTCGGGGCTCCAGAATACCTCCCCCCAGGCCACAGGGGGCAGGGAGTGGGCGAACAACCTGAATCTGTTTTTCAATAGATTTGACCAACCGCCCTCCCCCCTGACTGCACAACAACCACTGCTGCCTCTAAAGAAATCAAGTCCTGCTGCCCACTCCCCACTCCACCAACACCCCCCCCACTCCCAACACACAGCCCCCCATCCTGACCCTGACCAGGACCCAGGTGAGGACGGAGCTGAGGAAGATCAAGGCGAGGAAGGCGCCGGGACCGGACGGCATCAGCGCAAAGCTCCTCAAGTCCTGTGCAGACCAGCTGTGTGGGATTGTGACGTATATCTTCAACATGAGCCTGAAACTGGGGAGGGTACCACAGCTGTGGAAAACATCTTGTGTGGTACCTGTACCAAAAACTTCCCACCCCAAAGACCTGAACAGCTACAGACCGGTGGCCTTGACGTCCCACTTGATGAAGACCCTGGAGAGACTGCTCCTTGCTCACCTCCGCCCCCTGGTGGGACCAGTGATGGATCCACTCCAGTTCGCCTACCAGCATGGCATTGGGGTGGAGGATGCGGTGATCTTCCTCCTTCACCGTTCTCTGTCCCACCTGGAGAAGCCCGGGAATATGGTGAGGATCATGTTCTTTGACTTCTCCAGTGCTTTCAACACCATCCAACCGATGATCCTGAAGGACAAGCTGCTGCGCGCAGGGGTGGACCAGCACCTGTCATCATGGATCCTGGACTACCTCACGAACCGGCCTCAGTTTGTGAGAACCCGGGACTGTGTGTCCGACACGATCATCAGTAGCACGGGGGTCCCCCAGGGAACGGTGCTGGCTCCCTTCCTGTTCACTCTTTATACTGCGGACTTCTCACACAACACAACACACTGCCATCTACAGAAGTTCTCTGATGACTCTGCGATCGTTGGCCTCATCTCCAATGGAGATGAAGCTGAGTACAGAGGGCTTATCCAGGACTTCGTGGACTGGTGCCATCGGAACTGCCTCCAGATCAACGCGAGGAAAACTAAGGAGCTGGTGGTGGACTGCCGCAGGCATGGGCAGCCCCTCACAGTACCAGTAAATATACAGGGAACAGACATCGAGATGGTGACATCCTATAAGTACCTGGGTATTCATCTGAACAATAAACTAGACTGGTCACACAATACTGATGCACTCTACAAGAAGGGACAGCGCAGGCTGTTCCTGCTGAGGAGACTCAGGTCTTTTGGTGTACAAGGGGCGCTGCTGAAGTCATTCTATGACACGGTGGTGGCATCAGCCATCACTTTTGGAGTGGTCTGCTGGGGCAGTGGCATTACTGCAGCCGATAGGAAGAGACTGAACAAACTGATTAAGAAAGCTAGCTCTGTCCTGGGGCAGCGCCTTGATCCGATGGAGGAGATAGGAGAGAGAAGGACGGTGGCTAAACTGTCATCTCTGCTGGAGTCCGAGTTCCACCCTATGCAGGACATACTGAATGCACTGAGGAGCTCATTTAGCAGCAGACTACATCATCCCAGGTGCACAACCGAGAGGTTTCGTAGGTCCTTCCTACCAACGGCTGTCAGACTGTACAACCTAAGCAGGGCTGCTCGCAGAGATAGCAAAAAGACGTAACAAACTAATAGTTTTTTGAATGCAAAAGATGCAATAGACTTACACAATGGTCCCCTCCGGCATACAACTAGGAACATACCGGTCGCTATGGAGGGTGAGAATATGTATGGGCACATAATCATACCATGTAGGATAACTAAGTAGACGGTTATGCTGTTTCATTCCATCTAGCAACAATGCTCTGCACTGTGTGTTTATATATTTGCATATTTATTCCATCTAGCTACAATGCTCAGCACTGGGTGTGTTTATATATTTATATATCTACATATTATTCCATCTAGCTACATTGCTCCGCACTGTGTGTGTTTATATACTTGCATATTTATTCCACCTAGCTGCAATGCTCCGTACTGTGGGTGTTTATATATTTACATATTTATTCCATCTAGCTACAATGCTCTGCACTGTGTGTTCATATATTCATATATTTATTCCATCCAGCTACAATGCTCTGCACTGTGTGTCTGTGTGTGTGTGTATATATATATATTTTATAGTAATACGTACATATGTTTATTAGCTGCTCTTGCTTGCTTGTTTTTTTTCTTGCCTTCTGATTGTTGCTCTGAGTGTTGCTATCCCTGTGCTGTTGCAATCCTGGAATTTCCCCGTTGTGGGACTAATAAAGGCTTATCTTATCTTATCTTATCTTATCTCTTATAAATTTGTCACTTTATTCCTGCTACAATTGTCACGTTATTCCTAGTACATGTGTCTTTTTTTCTGGTAAATTTGTCACTTTGTTCCTGGTACATTTGTCACTTTGTTCCTCATAAATTTGTCACTTTATTCCTGGTAAATTTGTCATTTTATTCCTGCTTCAATTGTCACTTTATTCCTAGCACATGTGTCTTTTTTTCTGGTAAATTTGTCACTTTGTTCCTGGTACATTTGTAACTTTATTCCTCATAAATTTGTCACTTTTTTCCTGCTACATTTGTCACTTTTTCATGGTAAATTTGTCACTTTATTTCTCGTAAATTTTTCACTTTTTCCTGGTAAATTTGTCACTTTATTCCTAGTACATGTGTCTTTTTTCTGGTGAAGCTTTCACTTTATTCCTTGTACTTTTGTCACTTTATTCATCGTAAATTTGTCATTTTTTTCCTCGTGAATTTGTCATTTTTTTCCTGCTACATTTTCACTTTATTTCTAGCACATCTGTCTTTCTTCAGCTAAAATTGTCCCTTTTTCCTTGTACATTTGTCACTTTAGTCCTCGTAAATTTATTATTTTTTTCCTGCTACATTTGTCACTTTATTCCTTTGTACATGTGTCTTTTTTCTGTTAAATTTGTCACTTTATTCCTGGTACTTTTGTCACTTTCTTCCTCTTAAATTTGTCATTTTTTCCAGCTACATTTGTGTCTTTACTCCCTGGTACATGTCTTTTTTCTATTAAATTTGTCACTTTTTTCCTCGTAAACTTGTCACTTTATTCCTGGTGAATTTGTCACGTTTTCCTGCTACATTTGTCACTTTATTTCTAGTACATGTGACTTTTTTCTGGTAAATTTGTCACTTTTTCCTGGTACATTTATCACTTTGTTCCTGGTAAATTTGTCACTTTATTCCTGGTAAATTTTAAACCTTTTCTGGTAAATTTGTCACTTTGTCACTATAAGAAATCAGCCAGAACATGGATGGTCTTTGCAGGGTCTTGGTGAGGTCTTCGGATACATGTTAGGAACGTTCTGGCATTCTCATTAAATCACCTTTTATTGTCATTCAACCATACAACCAATTATGTACAGTAGAACGAAATTGTGTTTTACCTATCTACAATGTCAATCACACACACCCCATGTGTAGAATCAGAGGGCCGCTGCCATGCAAGGCGCCACCACAGATTTCCCTCCTCCATTCCATTATTGCTGAGCACCAAGCTGGACGGCAGGAAGTTCTGGTTTTATATGGTCTTTGGCATGACCCGGCCGGGATTTGAACCCCTGTCTCCCGGGTGTGGGGCGGATGCTCTACCAACTGAGCCACCACTCCGGTGCGTGATAGAGTGTTTTAGAGTGTGGAGCGTTTTGAGCATGCTCTGAGCTTTCACAGCAAGGTTGTAGCTGCATCCTGACACAGTGTGAGGGCAGTCTTGCCAGGGCGTGGTCCCATCCTGGCGGGAACATTGAGGAGATGTGCTGCTGTGTGTAGAGCGTGGTGGGGATCATTTTGGGGAAACAGCAGGGAGGAAAGTGTAGCAGCGTCACAACTGCCTTGACACTGAAGTAGGTTTTCCAGGTTTTCCCTGATCCAGCCATATTCTAAACAGTTGTAGGGGGGTCTTCATCCAGTGTGAAAGGGGTCTTCACCCTGTTTGCTGCAACTGGCCCCAGATGTGCAGGAAAATCAGCTTTGTATGATACACTGGCATTTTTTATCTGAGACAAAGTGCAAAAAGGCACATTCTCTATTCTTAAATTGTGCATCACATGTGCAGTGTCGACATCGCAGGCACAAATAGCGATTGATTTCCTCATGTATTACTGTGATCTAAGAGAGGTTTTCGCTGCACAGCTCAGCACTCCCGGTGTCGAGTGAGAATTTTAAGTGCCAAGAGTGCAGCTCTGCCGGAGCTTGCTGCCAGATGTAACTGTCACAGCCTGTGCTATGTCAACAGGCTTGCTTTCTGCCATCAATATTTATCAGAGTGTCTCCACACCGAGGGGACCCCCCCCCCCCCCACTACACTCAGCTCATAAGTCTACATATTGTGACTTCATTAGGGGAGTCTCTGGAGCTGACGCTGCACACTGGTCATACAGAGTGACGGTCCACTAAGTGAAATTAGGCCAATTTTGTGTTAAGTCTTGCAGACAGGAATTCAGTCCCGAGCCAAGAGTAAGCACAGATCTGGATGGAGCTACGGGCCAATGAAACCAGAACAAATCATACACAGAAAGAAACGGTCCATGTGATCCAGGAAAGCTGAGTAAAATAATGATAATTCTAATCTGTTTAAAAGTGATGTCACTTCAGTTGCAATTAATCGCACCAGGTGAGTTTATCTTTTAATTGTGATTTTTAGCCTGCACGGCAGGTGAGTTAATCGCCCAACCGTGATTAATTGCACCAGACGAGTTAATGGTTTAAACGTGATTAATAGCATCAGGTGAGTTAATCAGTCAATTGTGATTAATCACACCTGGTGAGTTAATTGTCTGACTGTGATAAATTGCAGTTTTGCCATAGGCAGCACATAGGTGAGAGAGAGCTGGGTCGAGTTAATCACAATAATGTGATTAATCACACTATGCAGTTAAAGTGCGATTAAATGCACTAAAGCACTTATTAATGCAATGTGATTCAGAAGAAGCGAGCTGCCTTGTCATCTAAATGCAATTAATTGTGACTAAAAGTGACACCGCTGCATATGCTGTGTTTAACCTGTTGCACTTCTGTGTACCGCGGGCAGGCACGTCTCTGTGTCCTAGAGAGCACGAGGGCACACGAGGGCGCTGCGTCCTAGAGCGCACTGAAAAAAAAAGCTGCATTTCCGTTCTTCCACTACAGACACAGCCGCAAACAGATTAGATGTGATTGACCTCTCATTCGACTAATAAGAGCCTTGAATTGGGTTTCTGAAACCTTGAAGAACCAATGACTGAAAACCTAGCAAGAAGGACCCGCCTACCAACGGCTGCGAATGCAGCCAGCCAATTGAAGCACAGAAGTTCGAAAGCTGTTTTGTGTAAGGCTGGGTGAAGAGAGACTGACTGCTGCAGCAGATGAAAAAAGGACCTGCAGGAAGAACCGCCACAGACCCAGCAGCATGGAGACCACCCACAAGTGCGACCTGTGTGACGGACTGCCATCCGCGCATCAGCCTGTTCAGCCGCAGGCGGTGCTGTCCCAGCAGAGTAGACGTTTAGGATTCTCTTCCATGGTCATCATAGACCGACGGAGGCCGACGACGAAGGCTGGGTGACACACACGCGTTCGCCAGTCTTTTTTTATTACTACTGTTATTTGTTTTGAAAAATCGTTCGCCAAAACCGCAATCATGGAAGCGCAAAACCGCAATAATGGAATTATGTTTTGACCGGGTCGCGAGACCAGAACCACGAGTCCGTAATAAGCGGACCAGCGTCATGTTCGTCTGACAGTGAGGAAGAGAAGTTCGTCAGCTACGCTGCTGTTGTGAACAGGTAAGTGTTATAAGCTAAATTATTCTTTATCCCTGAAAATTGTAATCAAAAATGACTTTTGACCGATCGGTAAATTACAACTGTGCGTCATCGCCACATGACGGACCGCGGCGCATTAACCCGTGCACCGGGCGATGTCCGTCCTCTGTAGCGGGGGGGGAGGGACAACCCCCCCACACACACATACACACACACAGCCCTGAGTGTCACCTTTCATTAGAGCCCAAAATGAAGCTTCTATATTGAATCATTCAAAAGTTACAGACGTTTTTCCAAACTGTGCCATTTGACACAATTTGGCACAGTTCAAAAACGCCTGGGAACAACCTGAGAACAAAGCTGTGTAATATATTCATTTTTTGTGGTATTGTTACAAAATTTTGACCACAGCTGGATAACACTTGGTTCTACATTTCTGTTGCATTTTCCAGCCCGGATCTGAAGCTGTGTGTTATTTGCAAGCATTTATATCCAAAAAAACACCCAGGCCAAATTTATTTTCTTCAAGTTCACTATGTTTAGATGACTGTTACTCAGTGGCCGGAGCACTTAGAGAGATTATGACTGTTTTGCCCAAAAATTCAAAGTGTTTTCTTTTAAATGAGACCAACCCCATGAAGATGCTGCAAAGGGTTGAAGAACAGCTTTTGATTTACTTTGGGCACGTTATTTTTTGGCGTTTTTAGGGAAATTGACCAGAGTGCAAGGGGTTAAAATCATTCACTGATTCAATCACGCCTAATTATTAAATACCGACGTCAAATGTAGATGACTATATAGTAGTGCCACAATGATTTGTCAAAAAATGGACTAATCCATCAATAAAAAATTGGCTACTATCCTAATTTAATAATCTGCTAATAAGCCACGCATCCATTTCCAATTTATGAAGAAGAAAAAAAATCAGAGAAAAAATCACAAATTTCAATGAAAAGGTTGCAAATTTACAAGAAAATGTCACAAATCTAAAAGAAAAAAGTTTTCTAGTTATTTATGCAAATGATTTTTTTAAGTTAATGCTAACTAACTAGCTAGCTAGTTGGAGCAGATTTTCTTGAAAGCCTGTCATGCTACATTTGGTATTTATTTTCTATAGGTTTATTACTGCTACTTTAGAAGTACAGTATATGCAGTAGGGATTTATTATTTTTAACAATGGGATTTACCAGTTTAGCATTAGGTACAAATGTATAAATGTAAATTAGGTACAAATTTGCAAGAATAAAGGTGCAAAGATATAAAAGATGTCGATTTAAAAATTAAAAAGTTGCACATTACAATTTAATTACACATAAAAAATTTAACTAGCATCCAAATGAGCACTGCAAATTTATGAGAAAAAAGCTGAAAATTTCAGGGAAAAAAAATAGCTTTTTTAAAAAAATATTGTAAATTTACAAGAAAAAAGTTGCAAATTTATGAGAAAAAAGATGAAAATTTACGGGAAAAAAATAGCTTTTTTTTTTTTAAAAAAAGTTGTAAATTTACAAGAAAAAAGTTGCAAATTTATGAGAAAAAAGATGAAAATTTACAGGGAAAAAGTCATAAAGGTATGAGAAGTTTCAAATTTATGAGAAAATACAGTTACATTTTTGAGGAATAAGTTGCAAATCTGCAAGAAAAAAATAAGCTTACAGGAAAAAACAGCAATTTTTTGAGAAAAGTAGCTGAAAATTTACATCAAAAAATGCTAGTTTACAGGGGGAAAAATCGAATTTATGAGAAAAAAAATTACAAATTTATGAAATAGAAGTCACAAATTTTAGAGAAAAAAAATGGAAATATATGAGAAAAAAATTGAAAATTTACATGAAAAAATTGTAAATTTCTGAGAAACGGTGCAATTTTTTGAGAACCAAGTCACAGATTTATGACAAAAACATGCTAATTTTTGAAGAAAAAGTAACAAATTTCTGAGAAAAAGTTGAAAATTTATAAAGTTGCATTGAATGGATGGTGTGACATTTATTAACATTTCATATTGTTTAGGGTTCTAGGGGGTTAACTTCACACCTCCTATCTAGTTCAGTGCTTCAGAGCAAGTCTACTTCCCCGTGTCCTCTCTGACCCGGTTCTGTGAAAGCTGTCAGACTTGATTCAAGCTGCACCCATTCATGTGCTTGGAAGTCCTGGAAGAAGGAGCTGGCACTGCTGCAGCGAGGAGCAGATGTCTGAGGGAATAAATTGGCTGGAGGAAGTTTTTTGGGCACCTGTTCAGTCCCTCCTGAGTGGGAGACATCAGACAGGTTCCTCAGAGCCGCGTGGATGGAAAGACGGTGGATGGGACAGTTTACTGGAGCCGTGGCTCTGGGTTGACGATGGGGTCGAAATGAATGAGATACGAATACAAAAACACAAAAAAATCTTTGTCTGTAAATCTGGCTTCTTCTCCGATGTTCAAAAAAAAAAAAAAAAAAACCCTGAAGGCAGTGATGCGATGATTTTATGAAACGACAATGTTATTACCTCTGCCAAGGAGTGGAGGGGTGGTTTGTCTGTCTGTTAGCAGAATTATGCACAAACTCCTGCATGGATTTGGATGAAATTTGCACCAGAAGAGGTCCTTGGGCTAAAGAGGAACCCATAAGATTTCGGTGATGATCCCAGAACGCATACCTCCACCAAGGCTCTTGTCTTCTCACAGTGTGTTAGCAAAAATCCTCCAAAACTACTGGATAGACTTTGTTGCAGTTTTCACCACAGCTGGCTCTAGGCCTACACACAAACCCATTACATTTTGGAGGTGATCCATGAGGGCTGGAAGGAGCCTTGGTGGAGGTCTGTGCTCTCTGAGTGCTTTTTCTAGTTGGCTTTATATTGGAGTTTGTTTTTCTCCTCCAGCCAGCATGTCTACATGGGCCCCACCAAAGGTTAAAACTGGGCTGTTTTATGGGTCCATGTGGGCTCCATATTGGCCCTATCTGAGTTTTCCCACATGGACTTTATCTGTTTAACTTTTTTCAACTTATTTTCTCATAAATGTGTTGTTTTCTTGTAAATTTGTGACTTTTTCCACCATAAATTTGATACATTTTCTTGAAAAATTTAAGCTGTCTGATAAATTTACTTTTTTACTTTAAACTTCCAAGTTTTTCTCATAAATTTGAGATTTTTTTCTTGCAATTTTGTAACTTCTTTCCTGATAAATTTTAGTTTTTCTTGTAAATTTGGGACTTTTTCCCTTAAATCTGTGGGATTTTTCTTGTAAATTTGGAACTTTCTGCTTTTTTACTGTAAACTTGCAATTTTTCTCGTAAATTTGTGACTTTTTTCTTGTAAATTTGTAACTTTTTCCTCATAAATTTTCAATTTATTTACTCATATTTGCTTTTTTGTTAATTTGCAACTTTTTTTTTACTATTTTTTTCCTTGTAAATTTGTAACTTCTTTCTCACAAATTTTCACATTTTTTCTCATAAATTTCTCACTTTTTTTCTTATAAATCAGACTTATTTCTCACCATTTTGCCTGTGGCACCAGTGTTACTGAAAGCTGCTCACCCACATTAAACCCATGTGACTTTAAAGTGGGTCTTCTGTACCACAGGTAAAGTCCATGTGGGAAAACACGGATGTAACCAACATGGAGCCTGTGGGCAAACCCACATAAGACAGCCCAGTTTAACCTCTGGTGTGGCCCTCCTGGACATGCCGGCTGGGTAACGGTTGTATGATGATAAGTGATAATAAATTATGATGGAATTTTTACAACCGTGTCGAAGAGAAAAAGGAAGAAGTCCGGCACAGCCTGTGACTTGTGTGACTGTGTCATGTGCGTAGTGTGAAGCCTGCATCAAAGGGCCCGCTACACCTGCGCTCGATTGGGTGTGTGAGCCATGTGACAAGCTGGCTAGCTAGCATGAGCATGGTTTTGATTGAATCATCTAGACGGATAGAGACTGTTGTGCTGCTGCAGCCAGATGCCACGTGCTGCTGTTGATCGTCTCTGCTGTCTACTGAGGACAAATGCTTCACATCAAATATGGTTTAGGAAAACATCACTGGTACTAATCGCCACCTTTTGGGTTACAAAACCCGTACATATCCCACTGCCCAGCCAGCATGTTCGTGTGGGCCCCACTGTAGGTTAAACTGGGCTTTCTTGTCACAGATTTTGTTGAGAAAGTCACAAATATAGAACAGAATAGAATAGGCTTTATTGTCGTACAGTTGTACGACACAGTGGAATTGGGGTGCTCCACCCGCACAACAAAGTAAGAGAGAAGGATTTAGGAGAAATGTGGACATTTTTGAGAAAAAGTCAAAAATTTACAAAAAAATAATTACAAATTTATGAGGAAAAAATCTGAAAATTTATGAGAAAAAGTCAAAAAATTTACTAGAAAAAATGTGAAAATTTACAAAGAAAAGTCAAAGAATTACAAAAAAGTAGCAATTTATGGGAAAACGTCACAACTTTACTAGAAAAAAGTCCTAGATTTATGAGAAAAAATGTGAACATTTATGAAAAAAAGTCAAAAATTTACAGGAAAATAGCAATAGTCCTGTCATGGTAAAGCTGCTCCTCTGCCCTGTTTCTGAATCCTGAAGCTGCTATAAAAATTAGATTTGCACACGTTCCCAAAATATTATTCCTAAATGAAGTTGGGCTAAATTAGACTGAGATCTCTTTGTTATGCTCTTATTGTGATCATAGTACCTCATGAACCTGCCAAGCTCTGTGACCTGCTGCATGGGGATTACTCACCACTATATACCGCCTCATATCACTGGATACACATAAAGCTAAATTATATACAGTAGCAGCCAAGAGCTGTTGTCTTCTGTTTATTGTCGCTCTCTCTTAGGCTTTTCTCCCTGAATCTGACTAATGTTTTTTGACATGTTGGAAAGTGTAGGCAGCTGCTGGCATTGCTCAGACTGAAACTTCTCCTGCAGGAATTTTTGGCTACTGAGTCAAGCTTTCATCTGCAGACTGAAGAGATGTTCATGCACTCATCATCAACTGGCAGAACAGCCAATAGGAATGCTCTGTTAGTCCATGACAAGCCTATGGTTGGTGCAATGGTTGAACTGTTGAATTAAAACCGCATTAAGGCTGCATGCACAAGTATTCATTTAACCTCTTAAAATTCCAGTGTTTCACCGGCGGGATGTTTCAATTTTCTACTGCCACTCAGTAGAGAAAAAAAGTTCATTTTCTTTGATAAATTTACAGAAATTGGCTGGAATGCTATTGGGTTAAAAGAAAAGTGTCAAATTTAGAAGAAAAAAAGTTGCAAATTTACAGGAAAAAGTTGCAAATTTACAAGAAAGAAAAATCACAAATTGAGGAGAAAAAATACCAATTTTTTGTGAAATATGTTGCAAATTTATTGGAAAAATTTGTAAATATTGAAGAAAAAAGTAAAAAAAAAATTACAGGGAAAAAACACAAATTTTGGAGAAAAAAATTGCAAATCCACAAGAAAGTTGCAAATCGGAGAAAAAAGTTACAAATTTACATTAAAAAGTTGCACATTTTTGAGAATAAGGTAAAAAAAAATGTACAAAAAAAATTGCATATTTTTTTCGAAAAAAGTTGCAAATTTATAGGAAAAAGTTGCAAATCTTGGAGAATTTTTTTTTTTAAATTACAAGAAAAAATTGCACATCTCTGTGGAAAAAAGTTGCACATTGTTTAGAAAAAGTTGAAAAAATGCAAACTGAGGAGAAGAAAGTTGCAAATTTAACCTCTTAACATTTCAGTGTTCCATCAGGGGGATGTTAAATATTCTACTGTCACTTAGTGAAGAAAGAAGTTCATTTTCTTTGCTAAATTTACAGAAATTGGTTGGAGTACTAATGAGATAAGTTTCAAATCTACAAGAAAATAGTTGCAAATTTTTGTGAAAAAAGTTGTAATTTACAAGAAAGAAAAATTGCAAATTAAGGAGAAAAAAAATACCAAATTTGGGGGAAAAAGGTTGTACATTTATAGGAAAAAGTTGCAAATATTAGAGAAAAAGGCAAAAAAAATTACCAGAAAAAATGCAAATTCTTTAAAAAAAATTTGCATATATACAAGAAAAAAGTTGCAGATTTATATAAAAAGGTACAAATTTCTGAGGAAAAAGTTAAAAAAAAATTACAAGAAACAACTGCATATTTTTGAAAAAAGCTGCAAATTTATAGGAATAAGTTGCAAATATTAGAGAAAAAAGTGAAAATTTTACAAGAAAAAAAAATTGCACATTTTTGAAAAAAAATGGCTTTTTTTTTTTTAAAAGTTGCAAATTTACAAGAAAAAAAAATCGAATTGAGGAGAAGAAAGTTGCAAATTTAACCTCTTAAAATTCCTGTTTATCGGGGGATGTTAAATTTTCTACTGCCATTCATTGAAGAAAGAATTTGATTTTCTTTGCCTATGCTAAATTTAGGGAAATTAGCTCGATGCTAAAAAATGGATCCATTCCTGCTTCTAAAGGCCTGCAACACATTAAAAAAACTTTTTTTAAGTGGGAGAGTCAGGGCTAGTAGCGAGCTCATGAAAATTACTTTATGATGCGGTTTTGCACAGGTGGTGCCAGAAGGTGATTGTAATTAAAATTTGGTGTTTTAAATGAGAAAACATTGGTGGTGGACCTCCAGTTTGTCAATAAATGTTTGGAAAATTTAATTTGTAAGGGTGAAAGTCTAAGCTTAACAATAATCTGCAATCCTTCAGACGGCACTGCATTAAATGACGAGGGAATCATCTTATTCACTGCCAGATCATCCACCTGAATTATCAGACCCTCCCCAGCCTGAACATTAAAGATATTCTACTTTCTCGTCTAACTTTCCTTCCTTCCCAAGCCTCCGACTTGTATTGATTTCTGTAGTGACGACCATGTTTTCCTGCACTTCGTTTCCAGTCGGTTACCCTGGTTCCTCTTCCTTAGCTCTGGTTTCCCTTGAGTATTCCGAGTCCTGGTGCAGCTTTGGCACAAGTGTAGTGTGGCCGACTACTGATTGGAAGGTGAGGGATTTGATTCCCGCTCTGTCTGCAGTCTGCATGTTGAAGTGCCCTTGAACAAAACATTGAACCCCCAGTTGCTCCTGGTGAGTCAGGCCAGCGCCTGTGTATGGCTGCTCCGCCGCAATCAGTGCGTGAATGGGTGGATAGCAGGATCTGTAAAGCACTTTGGTCATCCAGAGATGAGTAAAATGCACTATATAAGTGAACACCGTTTACCATTTACGGTTGTGTAAAAAAGTATTTGCCACTGTCGTGATTTCTCATTTTTTTGTAAGTTTGTCACATTTAAATGTTTCAGATCATCAAACAAATTTAAATATTAGACAAAGATAACACAAGTAAACACAAAATGCAGTTTTTTAATGAAGGTGTTTATTATTAAAGATAAAAAACAATCCAAACCTACATGGCCCTGTGTGAAAAAGTGATTGCCCCCTAAATGGATGGGCCACCCATAGCAGCAATAATAATCAAGCATATGCGATATCTGGCAGTGAGCCTTTTACAGTGTTGTGGAGGAACTTTGGCCCACTCATCTTGCAGAACTGTTGTAATTCAGCCACACCGGTGGGTTTTTGAGCATGAACCACCTTTTTAAGGTCATGCCACAGCATCTCAATCAGATTCAGGTCAGGACTTTGACTAGGCCACTCCGAAGTCTTCATTTTGTTTTTGTTTTTTTTTAAGACATTCAGAGATGGACTTGCTGGTGTGTTTTGGATCATTATCCTGCTGCAGAACCCAAGTGTGCTTCAGCTTGAAGTCATGAACTGACTGACTGGACTGACTAACTGACTGGACATTGTCCTTCAGGATTTTTTGGTAGACAGCAGAATTCATGGTTCCATTTACCACAGCAAGTCTTCTAGGTCTTGAAGCAGCAAAACAGCACCAGACCATCACACTACCACCACCATATTTTACTGTTGGTATGATGTTCCTTTTCTGAAATGCTGTGTTACTTTTACACCAGATGTAATGGGGCACACACCTTCCAGAAAGTTCAACTTTTGTCTCGTCAGTCATACAGTATTTTCCCAAAAGTTTTGGGGATCATTAATGTTTTCTGGCAAAACTGAGACAAGCCTTTAGGTTCTTTTTGCTCAGCAGTGGTTTTCGTCTTGGAACTCTGCCATGCGGGCCATTTTTGGCCAGTTTCTTTCTTATGGTGAAGTCATGAACACTGACCTTAATTGAGGCAAGTGAGGCCTGCAGTTCTTTGGATGTTGTTGTGGGGTTTTTTGTGACCTCTTGGATGAGTTGTTGCTGTGCTCTTGGAGTAATTTTGGTCGGCCGGCCACTCCTGGGAAGGTTCACCACCGTTCCATGTTATCGCCATTTTTGGATAATGGCTCTCACTGTGGTGCGCTGGAGTCCCAAAGCTTTAGAAATGGCTTTATAACCTTTTCCACACTGATAGATCTCAATTACCTTGTTTCTCATTTGTTCCTGAATTTCTCTGGATCGCAGCATGATGTCTAGCTTTTGAGGATCTTTTGGTGTACTTCACTTTGTCAGGCAGGTCCTACTTAAGTAATTTCTTGACTGAGAACAGGTGTGGCAGTACTCAGGCCTGGATGTGGTTAGAGAAATTGAATTCAGCTTTCCAAAGATGCAATAAACCATAGTTAATTTATGTTTCAACGAGGAAGGGGGGAATCACTTTTTCACACAGGACCATGTAGGTTTGGATTTATTTTACCCTTAATAATAACACCTTCATTTAAAAAATGCATTTTGTGTTTACTTGAGTTATCTTTGTCTAATATTTAAATGTGTTCAATGATCTGAAACATTTAAGCTTAACAATCATACAAAAAAAAGAGAAATCAGGAAGGGGGTAAACACTTTTTCACACCACTGTAGCTCTCCACTGCTGCATCTGTACGTTAGCTCCCACAGACCGGCCCCCGATATCATCAAGCACTACATTTCAGATTTATGGTGGTATCGACTTCTCTGGACTCAGATGGACCATCACAAGGTGAAAATTTACTGTGGCCAGATTAATCAGTATTCCAGAAGAAATGGATGGGGTATGCTTGGAATAATAGACAAAAAGGACCAAACAGATGGCTACCAGCAACAGGTCCAAAAGGCAAAAACTGTCAGGAAGTCCACATGGCTGTGATGAACTCTGCTCTTTCCCCATGTCCCGGAGGTTCCTGTGGCAGTGAAAACAAGCTGTCAGTCTGATAGCCATAACCCAGAATCTCCAGTCAAATATTGTGGGAGTGTGGGAGGACGCTCAGAATATGGGGCAGGGTTGTATTACTCTGCCCAGGTTTGCTTTTTTCAAACTCTTTCAGCTGAAGGTATGTGGGTCCATGTCAGACTCCCTCATGCTGCCATCAGAGCCGGAGTTCAAGATTTTAAAAAAGCACCGTTGTCTCTAACGTTAGCATCTCTGATTCCTTGGGCCCTCTTGTGAGAATCTAAAGCATATGTTTGCCCCACACTTCCAGTTTTGCACCTGTGGATTTGTTAGTTTATGTCAGAGAGTGGTCTGGTTTTCACGCTTTGCATCACGCCCTCTAATTACCTATAGACTGTGCACCCGATTTATGCTGCGAGGAGGGGAGTCATTTCAGAGAGGTGTGGAACAATCTCGCCACATTGGTATTATGGTGCATTAGCCACCTTGGCACTTTGTTGCACTGTCAGTTTTATAATAGACTGGATGAGAAAAAAGAGCAATGGTTCAGTGAGGAAGTAACACGTTTTTAACTGGCTTCTACCAGTTTTCTGTCCACTACTAGTCACATGTGGTTTTCAGCCAGGCAAGATGACAACAGCAGAAATGTCACTGTTTGGGTTTTAGAAGAAGAGTTTGTGTGCCATTACATATATAATTACTTCCATCTCTAATACAAAGTGTCTGATATGCTGAAAGACTATTTTATTATACTAATGGTAATAACAATGCTAAACCACAGTTGTGCTCAACAGAGATGCAGACTGATGCCTTTTTGCAGCAGTGGTTCCCCACCACCCATACTTATTGTTTTTTTTAATTGAATTTACTATCGGCCAAAAGGAATTTTGACCTGTGACCTTGACTTTTGACCTTTTGAACCCAAAAAGTATAGCCAAAGGTGCTAGTCTCAAGGCCAATGTATGCCCCAAGTTTGGTGGCCGTAGCCACATTCTCTGTTGAGTTAGCGCACAGATGACCCTGTGATCTTGACATGTGGCCTGTTGACCCCCAAAGATGCTGTTCTTAAGGTCAACCTATGTCCCAAGTTTGGTGACTCTAACTCAGGGGTGGGCAGCAAGGGCCAGTCCACTGCAGATTTTCTGTTCCACTCAGTCTCTTCAGCAGGTGTATACTCTGATCAGCTTCAAGGATTGCTCATCAGTGAAAACACCTGCTGAAGAGACTGGGTGGAACAGAAAACCTGCAGTGGAATGGCCCTCCATGGCACATGATTGCCCACCCCTGCTCTAACTTCATTCTTTCTCAGATTACAGTCTGGCCAGAAAATCTGACCTTTTGTGACCCTGTGACCTTGAGTTTTAACCTTTTAACCACAAAAGTATAGTCATAGGTGGGAGCTCCAAGATCACCCTATGCACCAACTTTGGTGACTCTAGCTTTCTTCTTTTTTTCTCAAGTTACAGTCTGGTCAGAAAACTTGACCTTTTCTTGCCATGTGACCTTGACTTTTGACCTTGTGACCCCAAAACCACAACAACTCATGCTAAGGCTGAGGTTCACCTGTGTACCAAGTTTGGTGACCATGGCTTCATTCTCCCTCTAGTTATAGTCCAGCAAGATAAACAGACAGAGGACTCTGTCAGAGTGGATAATTAGTTTACATGTTTAATAAATAAATATAAGATAAGATAAGCCTTTATTAGTCCCACAATGGGGAAATTCCAGGATTGCAACAGCACAGGAATAGCAACACTCAGAGCAACAATCAGAAGGCAAGAGAAAAAAACAAGAGCAGCAAGTATACATATATATATATATATACAGTATATATATGTATATATATATATATATAGAGAGAGAGAGAGATTGATTTTTCAACACACCTTTATTGTCACAAGTTCAACAGAAAAACACAACAATTAAAACAACTAAAACAAGCAATGGAAAAGTAAAATGACTCACTGACAAGAAATCAAAGACATAAGTAACCAAACCAGGAAAACTAAAAAAAACTTGCTTCTTACATCAGGACCATACCATAGGTAATTTTCCCCTCCTTACCACAACACAGGATGTGCTTAAAGCACCACATAGCCTCAAAAGTTTCAACATTTTGCATCAGATGATAGTAATTGTAATCAATCACTATTCGAGCCTTGATCATGTCAACCAGCATGTCTTTTGCATTACAATCCAGCATTTGTTCAATTTTTCTTTTCCTACTAACATAAATAGCCATTTTAGCCTGACCCAGGATGAAATTTAAGAGTTCACTCTTTTTCTTAGTCCTCTGTCTATATGGAAAGCCCAAGATAAAAATCTGCAGGGAAAAGACTTCTCCAAACAGATAAAACAGCTTCCCCAAAAAAACAAACAACAATTGCAGTCTGTTACAGTCCAGAAAACAATGGAACACAGTTTCTTTCTGAGGACAAAACGGACAAACCTCAACAACATTTGGGTTTAAAAGAGAGATAAAAGCATTTACAGCCACAGCACCATGTAAAACTCGCCATTGTAGGTCTCCAACCTTCTTAGTTAATGGTGGTTTATAGAGTGCTCTCCAGGCAGGCCTCACCTCTGGACCCAGACCCAAGTGTTTCCTCCATGGTGTATCAGCTCGACCTTTTAACTTATTCACATTTAGAATTTTCACCAAAAGTCTATACATTTTTTTTACCAGGAGAGTCACAAATGTTAATGTGCTCAGAGTTTAAAAACACACCAGTGCCATCTTTAAAATCAGGAGATAAAACACTAAAAGGAAAAGGTTCATCAGCAGTTTGCACAGAGTTTTCGCAGTGTAAAACAATAGCAGAGTGTTCTTCTGCGGACAGGCAGTCTCTCCAATCTTTCAACAAGTTCATTATAACTCTGACTGAAGAAACGCCAAGAGCCGAGCACAGGGCAACAGCATTGTCCAAGTTAGGACCACATAAATTTACCAAGTGTCCCAGCGTTGTAACCTTTGCAGAAATAAACTTTTTTAAAACAGAAGGTCCTAAAACATTGCCCACATCAAAACGGGTCCCGAACACAAGTGGTTCCTTTAAAAGCCAGAAAGGCGACAAGGAAGCCTGGGGAGAGTTCTTTTTAAAAAGTCCCCAGATTTTAAAAGCACTTTGGTAAAACTGGGGAAGTTCTGGGAGTTTTTGGCCCCTTAAATCCATTAAAAGCAGCGACTCCTCTAGTCCAAGCCCTCCACAGCAAGCCAGGACAGCCCTGGCAATAGGTCTCCACACAAGGTCAAGGGGGCCACTCAGCAGTCGCTGAATGAACTGCAGGCGAAAGACAGCCCCCCTGCTGGCCAGATGGATGAGCCCTTGACCACCTTCTTCCCTCGGTAAAAACAGGATACTCTGTGGAACCCAGTGAAGACGGTCCCAGAAAAAGTCCACGACTATAGATTGTACTCTGGCCAGCAAATTGGGTGGAGGGTCCAGACAAGACAGTCGATGCCACAACGTTGAAGCAATCAAGTTGTTGATAATTAAAACACGACCTCTGAAGGACAAGTTTGGCAGAATCCATTTCCATTTTTTTAGTCTTCCTTCAGTTTTTTCTAAAAAACACTCCCAATTTTTCTCAGTAAAAGTCTGATTTCCTAAAAACACACCAAGATATTTAAAACCACCTTGTGTCCACGAAAGGCCACCAGGTAGGGCAATTTTTTGTGGTCTCCCCCCCACCACAACAGCTTCACTCTTACCCCAATTCACTCTCGCTGAGGAGCACTCACCAAAAAGATTAACAGTTCTTAAAAGGTAGTCTACATCATTTTGATTTCTTGTAAAAACAACAACATCATCAGCATAGGCAAACACTTTAAAAACAGAGTCAGAGTTGGGGACTTTAAAACCAGTGAGGCCTTGCCTTAGTTTACAAAGGAGGGGCTCGATGGCAAGAGAGTACAGCATACCTGAGAGGGGGCAGCCCTGTCGGACACCCCTCTCAACTTTGAAAGGAGCACTCAAACCACCATTAATCTTAAGAATACTCTCAATGTCTCTATACAAAGCCTGGATCTTGGCGATGAACCCTGAGCTGAAACCAAAGGCCTCTAGTGTCTGCCACAGGTATGGATGTTCAACTCGGTCAAACGCCTTTTCTTGGTCTATTGAAATAAGACCAAGTTCCTTGACCAATGAGCTGGAGAGGTCCAAAGCATCACGAATTAAAAAAATGTTGTCTGTAACCAACCTACCAGGTACACAGTAGGTCTGGTCTACATGTATGACCTGCTCCATCACCTTCCTCAGCCTGGTAGCCAACACTTTGGAGAGAATTTTATAGTCAGTACAGAGGAGGGCCACCGGACGCCAGTTTTTAATGTCTTTCAAGTCGCCTTTCTTGGGAAGGAGGGTGAGGACTGCTCTCCTACAACTTAGGGGCAGGTGACCCTTCCACAGACTGTCAGACAGTACTTCCAGCAAGTCCTCACAGATCTCAGACCAGAACGCCTTGTAGAACTCCGATGGTAGACCATCTATCCCTGGGGCTTTTCCACACTGAAGAGACTGGACAGCTACTGCTAGTTCCTGCAGAGTAATCCCACTCTCCAGCTCCGCATTCATGCTAGCCATCACTTTTGGCAAGTCCGTCAAAAAATGACTCAGCACATGTGGATTCTCAACAAATTCTTTCTTAAAAAGATCTTTGTAGAAAGCAGCTGCAAAGCGACGGATCTCCGCAGACTCATGGATTAGCCGCCCGTCCTCGGAGCTGAGAGAGTGGATCATCCTCCTCTGACCATTCTTCCTCTCCAAACCAAAGAAAAAATGAGATGGAGCGTCCATTAGTGCGATGTTCTGGAACCTACTGCGTACTACAGCGCCCCTGGCGGCCACACCTAGTAGGTCAGTTAAAACAGACTTTTTGCCATTGAGGGCCTCAAAATGTCCTCTTTCTCCTGTGGAGCCTGCCAAAGACTGCAGCTCCACTACTTCTCTCTCCAGGTCCCTGACAGACCTGGCCAAGTCTCCAGAGACATTGCGAGTATACTGTAGGCACAGATTCTTTATTTGGCTCTTCCCTACATCCCACCACTGCTGCAAAGAACTAAAACTTGATTTTGTTAATTTAAAATTACTCCAAAAAAACATCAAAGCAGTTTTAAAACTGTTATCCGATAAAAGTGATGTGTTAAAATGCCAGTATGCACTACTGCACTTTATATTCTTGATAAAAACACAACACTGAACCAGAGAGTGATCTGTAAAGCCAACAGGGACTATAAAAGCACTTTTAAAAATGCTAAAATGGTGCTTAAAACTGTAAACCCTATCCAGTCTAGCTAAGGACAGAATATCGTCCTTTCTATGGCTCCACGTGTACTGTCTAGCCTTGCCATGAAAATCCCTCCACACATCACACAGATCATGAGCTTCTATGAGACCTTTTAAACTTTTCTTGGATGCAGCATGTGGCTCTGGGTGATTCCTATCCATAAGAGGATTTTCTGTGCAATTAAAATCACCACCCACAAATAAAAAGTCATCATTACTGCAATTTTTGATCGTGTCATCTAAAATATTTAAAAAGGCCAATCTTTCTGTGCCTACGGCTGGAGCATACACATTTATAAAAACAACTTTCACATTCTCAAAAATAGCTCGAACTTTTAAAATGTGGCCTGCAATTACCTCATCAATGTCATAAGAAAGTGGAATAAAATCTCGAGAAAATAAAATACCCACTCCACCACTACTGCTGCTTTTATGACTAAGAATAATTTCCCCTCGAAATTCCCTCCTCCAGTCAGCAGCATTGTCCTCAGAACTATGAGTCTCCTGAACAAACAGAACATTAATTTTCTTGCATTCTGCAAGAGTAAAAACACACGCTCGCTTGGACATTTCTCTTGCTCCATTGATGTTGAGTGTGCCAAAATTAAAACTGCACATGCATATAAAAGGGTAAAACCAACACAAAAACAGAAAAGAAAGAATGAGCGATAAAAGACTAATCATCCTGGGCAATTTGGTTCTTAACTTTTAGCACAAGCTTTTTTAGTCTGTAGACCTCCTGATCAGTAAAACTTTCCTGCTCAAGCTCTCCCCTATTTTTCATGTAGGCCCGAGCAGAGTCAACAAAACGTTTTAGATCGGGGAAGAAATTTTCAACTTTAACCATTCTGGATCCCTTAGTGTCCTGCAAAAACTTCTGTATTTTTGTGAAGGGGTAACCACCTCCACTGGCCACATCATCACTGCTTTCACCATCACTCTCTATCTCAGACCCAGCATAAGAATCTGGCTGAGATAGAGAAACCTCAGAACTGTCTTTGACAGCCCTTTTCACTTTGCTCCTCTGCTGTTTGGTTTCCAAATTCTTCCGCTTGATTGAGATTTTACATAATTCTTCATCTATTTCAATGTCATCCTCGTCCTCCAACACTGACTCAGCCACCCTGGTAGCTGTCTCTTCCTGTCTTTCGCTCACCCTGTGCTGTGGTTTTATATCCATTTTTCTAGTCCCACCATCTACCTGGGCCTCATTTGGCTCATCTGTCTGACCCTCAGCGTGATCCCTCTCGGTAATCTCACCCTTGTCCGCAATGTTGGTCTGTGCAGCAGCCCTGCGATGTGCTTTAACTTTTGTTGCGGTTTCATTTATGATTGACAGGCTGGCTGCGGAGGGCAGCGAAGCCGCGCCGCCGCCAGACGGCCCCGTGGCCTCGGCTGAAGTGCCCGACGCGCCGCCAGCCTCAGAGAGCGGCAAAGCCGCTCCGCCGCCAGACGGCCCCGAGGCCGCACTAGCGGCCTCCCCCGAGTGATCACCCCCCACTCCCTGAGGGTATGATCGAATCAAATGTCCCTCCATTCCGCAGCCGAAACATTTCATATTATCAGAGGTGACGTGGATGGTGTAATCAAAGCCGTCAATCCGGTATTTAAATACGAGGTTGAGGCTTTCCTCGCTATTCTTTAAAATCATGAGCACCTGTCGCCTAAAAGACATGACATGCTTTAAACGCGGGGACTTACAACCGAGAGGGATGTGCTTAATGGGGGACAAAAGCTGCCCGTGTCTCGACAGCTCCTTCTCCAACAGCTCATTCTTTAAAAATGGTGGGACATTTGAGATCGTAATTCTCTTCGCGGGATTCACCAGAGACAGAACAGGAACCAGTGTGTCTTTAATCACAACCCCGCTCTCCACTACCTGGTTAACTTTTTCAACACTATCAAGGAAAATCACCACGGCACTATTCATTCTCGAAGCTGATCTAATGCTTTCATAACCGACCAGCTCCCCCACAGCCAGACTACACTCCTCCACTGAGCAGCTGACAGCCGGTGTCAGTTTGACAGCATGCCGGCGTGTCAGCTTCTCAAACCCGGAGCCTCGCTCCAAAACCATGCTGACCAGCAGAGCTGGCAGCAGAAACTCCCCTCCCAAAACGCCTACCCCACCCCAGCTACAGAAAACAACAAAAATTAAGATTATTTAACAAAAAAACACCTTAAACACAAAAAGATAGAGAAAAGTTTGAAATAATTCACTCACGCTGTCACACGCTCTCAGCTCGCACTCATGACCACACCCACTCAGAGAGAGAGAGAGAGAGAGAGACACACAGTGCGGAGCATTGTAGCTGGATGGAATAAATACATGAGTATATAAACACACAGTGCAGAGCACTGTAGCTAGATGGAATAAATATGTAAATATATAAACACACACAGTGCGGAGCATTGTAGCTAGATGGAATAATATGTAGATATATAAACACACAGTGCGGAGCACTGTAGCTAGATGGTATAGATATATAAATATATAAACACAGTGCGGAGCATTGTAGCTGGATGGAATAAATACATGAGTATATAAACACACAGTGCAGAGCACTGTAGCTAGATGGAATAAATATGTAAATATATAAACACACACAGTGTGGAGCATTGTTGCTAGATCGAGTAAATATATAAATATATATATAAACACACACAGTGCGGATCATTGTAGCTAGATGGAATGAAACAGCACAACCATCTACTTAGTTATCCTACATGGTATGATTATGTACCCATACATATTCTCACCCTCCATAGTGACCGGTATTTTCCTAGTTGTATACCGGAGGGGACCATTGTGTAAGTCTATTGCGTCTTTTGCATTCAAAACTATTAGGTTGTCATGTCTTTTTGCTATCTCTGCGAGCAGCCCTGCTTAGGTTGTACAGTCTGACAGCCGTAGGTAGGAAGGACCTGCGAAACCTCTCGGTTGTGCACCTAGGATGATGTAGTCTGCTGCTAAATGAGCTCCTCAGTGCATTCAGTGTGTCCTGCATAGGGTGGAACTTGGACTCCAGCAGAGATGACAGTTTAGCCACCATCCTTCTCTCTCCTATCTCCTCCACTGGGTCAAGGCGCTGCCCCAGGACAGAGCTAGCTTTCTTGATCAGTTTGTTCAGTCTCTTCCTATCGGCTGCTGTAATGCCACTGCCCCAGCAGACCACTCCAAAAGTGATGGCTGATGCCACCACTGTGTCATAGAATGTCTTCAGCAACACCCCTTGTACACCAAAAGTACCAAAAATATACCGTAATTCCTAACATTAATGATGATTCATGATTCCAACGTTAAATACAACCTACCCTGTAATGCTGCATATGATTTTCCCAGTCAAGAAAATCCTAATCAGCTGAATGTTTGTGCTGCAATTGATGTCTGAACAACCGTTCAGTTTTATTTGGGAAATGATGGCTGCCTTATGTCTGCTCCACAGCAGATTTGCAAGTTTCAAATCACCACCCAGATTGCTTGTTGGAATAATGTCATATTCACGACTCATTCAATTCAGGAGAAACTGTCGATTCCTCACGGCGGATAATGGAAGAGGCAGGTGGACACAGCTGCTGAAATCACTCGGCGCCACCAGGCTCCAATCCACCGCTGTAATATATTGCAAGCATACTCTCATTTTAAGGGAGATTTGTCATAATATCAAATGGGCCAGATGCTTTCTCCCAGTCGCCGGAGCTTTTCCCTGCCCACTGGGTCATCCTGTCAAATGGAGAGAAATCTACTCTATGTCATACTTGGGTTCCCACTATCTTACATTACGGTGAATGGAAAGGACCTTGGCTGAAAATCGCAAAGCTGAATGTGTTGGGTGCTAGCGATTTGGCTGGTACAATTAGGCGAGTGAGAGTGTGTGTGTGTGTGTGTGTGTGTGTGTGTGTGTGTGTGTGTGTGTGTGTGTGTGTGGTTTTAGATGATAGAGAAATCTTACAGCTGTATTACCATGACCCACTGAGCGGTTTCCCCGGGAAAACACTTTGCTGCTAAAAGATAAATCTGCTTTAAGAAAATATAATTTTGGACAGAAGCGGGCGCCATGCCAGGAGCTGAACTGGCTGCGGCTCGTTGAAAGAGGAAATTAACCGGAGGGTACGTCTGAAAGATAAGATGTCATTTACAGGTCTGAAAAATGAAGCTAACAAGGAATGGCTTTAAACCTGCATTCTTAGGCAGGGATTCACACCAGATTCAAAGCAATATTTTGTCCATGCAAAGGCTGTGCAACTATATGTATGGGAATTGTATTTATATAGTATTTTCTAATCTTACTAGCTGCATTCATCCAGTGCTTTAGGCTTCTAGTCATTCTCTACTTGTGTCGTCATCGCTTGTGTTAAAATCATTCTTCTTATCTTCACAGAAGGAGACACCAAGCTGCTTTCCAAGCTCCGAACTTAGCCTGTGTGAGTTCCTGGAAGACTCCGTCTGGATTCCCAGCCACATTCCTGCCTGTCTTGTGCTCTCTCCAGAAAATAAAGGTTATTATACAACAGTTAGTTCCAACAGAGAAATTTGATTGGACAATGGGGATCCCAGGAGTTACTATAATCCACAATAATTGCACTCCAACTTTCACTGGATATGTATCGCTCTGCTTCAAAAGAGTTCTAGTAACCGTTAATTACTGTTGACTCCTGGTCGGCACTTTAAGGCAACATTAATGGAATATGGCAAAACGATGGACATTTTTTCAAATATAACAATTGAGTTAAATTATGAATGGTCATCAGAATAGGAGGAGGATCAGAGAAGAAGCCAGGCTATTTCCACGGAAACCTCCCGGTGTGCAAAAATCTCATCAGCTGACCTGGACAATCTAGAGCAAAGCAAAAACGAGGATAACATGGCAAAATCACAGTATTTTTGTGGTGATGGACTCTTTGTTTCATCTGAAAATGCCAAGAAAAGCAAGTGAAGTGTGCCAAAGAAATCACTAGTATGCTAACTACTAGCCATGGGCGAGCTACCAGCATTGGCCAGTGGCCACATTTTGATCTGGGGTCTTCTGCAGTATCGACTCAACAGGTATATGTTTTATAAGCAATAACTTTTGCACTTGACAATATTTAATTTGTTTACATATGTGTGAAATGACAATAGACGTCTTCATGCTGATTGAAATGTTTAGCAACAGTTACTGGTTACATTTAGAGGGGACTTTTATCTCAGCTGTGCAAAATAACTGGTTAAACAAACAAATCATAATATTTTGTCCAGTATTGCTGTCATTTAATGAATTGTGCTTGCCAGAACTGTTATATAAAAGCAATATTACAGTCGAGGTCATTACAGTATCATCGCGACCCGAAAAGGATTAAGCAGAAGAAGATGGATGGATGGATGGAATATACTAACTCCGGGTGTGATGCGTATACCTTACTCCCTCTCGTGTAATACTGCTTAATCATACGCACCATGGACAGTGTCTTAAATTGTCTTGAAGATACTAACCTGAGCTTCCATGCCACATTCATTCACAATCTCAGCTGCTCTCTCCCACATGTCCCACTTACCCATGGCTAAAAGATTCAAAGGCGCATCCTAGTGGCGTATTTATTTACTTAGTTCAATAAACCCTGGAAAAAACATTCTCCACTTGACTGTCCACCATCTGGGACATCAGTTCTGAACCAACATGGGCAGCTACCCTCATCTCCAGGCAGTAAAAGTCACTAAACTGTGATTATGTTGAGGTCCCACAGATGAAGACGTTTCAGGGTGTTTTAGATGACAATTTTGGATGAAAGTCATTGTAATAGTCAAAGGTGTGTGACTGAGGTAACCCCTTTCCTTTTTGCACAGGATTCCTCCTATTGACTGTTCAGGAACCAGTATTTTTGTTGTTCTATAACAGTCGTACTTATTGCCTACTTTGCCTTCTGGTATGCCCCACTCCGTTCAGTTTCAGCCAAACATCTGAATGGTCCTGCAGATTTGCATCATCTTCTTTAGTTCTTCATCTGCAAGTGATTTTTGTTTTCCTACCACCCTCCCTTCCTTCCTTCCTTCCTTCTGGCATCGAGTGAATGGAAATCTGCATGACCTTATCTTTCCTCATGATTTAACCAGTTCACTTCCACAGCTCGTTGAGAGCATTCCTGCTGGTGCGAATGAGTCTTCTGCCTCCGTATGAAAAGAGACGTTAGCCTAATGTAGTACGACATGTTGCTGATGAGTCTACACGTTTTAAGCCATTTAATCTAAGCCAACAAGCTTGTTTCCGTCAGAGTATCTGAATAAAGACGATCTTATTTCTCCATGAAGTGAGTGTTTTATTATCTAAATAGTACATATGACTCATAGACATGTTTTGTCAGGCTGAAACTCACAAAATCATCATTGTGCAGAATATGAAGGGACATTTATTGCCCTTAATATGGAAAGAGTCTTCCTCATCTTACCCCCGTCTCACAGAGTGGCGAATATTAGTAAATGTTCCATTTTTGGGAGTTTCATCAGGACTCATAAAAGGTTGTTAAACAGTTTGCCAACAGTTTTTAAGGTTGCTAACAGTTTTTCTTGTCACCCAAAAATTTTGAATGTGTTCACATTTTTTTGCGAATGTGTTTTCCGCAAACAGTTGCAAAGGTTTGCAGAATAGTTGTAACGCCTAGTGCAGAAGTTCTTTTTGGTTTGCCAAGTAGTGAACACTGGCAACTGTTTAAGAACTTATACTAGAAAAACTGTTTGTGACCTTAAAAATTGTTGGTGAACTGTTTTACAACCTTTTACAAGCCCCTGATGACACACAAAAGGTGCTGCTTTCCCATCATTTGCCACTCCGTGAGATACTAGCTTGATTTTTGAACACTGTAACAGAACATTTAGATGTAGCGCTGACTGCTCACTCAGCGTTCTCACAACGATGCTCGTCTGTTTGGTCTACTGTATTAAAACTCTCTGCTCTGTTCTGAGACTTCAAACATTTCCCACTACATTGTCTGCATGTGGTGCTGCATGACATTTTCCCTTCTTGGCCAAGATGTAAATAAATGCACAGAAAAGGCATCTTTGACTCTGCACTTTATTTATTCACCAGATCAACAAGGGACATTTATTATTATGAAGAAAATCCACAGTACCTGTGAGCCGACCTTACCTGGGTAGTACCTGATGTGGTACAGCATCTTCACATACCTTGTCTTAAGCTACAGTCACAAATACCCTTACAACCATCTGCAAACACCATACAAACAATTTTTTGACCATTTCGTACTGCCTTCTTAAGGCTGCCATAGGAGAATCCAGCATTTGTAGACCATTTGTAAGTTCATGGCCAGGTCGATGTCTTGTTCAAGATATCTACGAATTCCACACAAAAACCCCTTATCACAGGGCAGCCATACAAATTCCATAAGGACAACCTAAGAACTATGCAAGATGGTAGCCCTAAGTATTCCTCAAGAACACCTTGTTATTCTTGAGGGCCCCTTACAGCAGTTGTAGGAAATGTATGGAGATTTGTACAGTGTGCATAAGGTGGGAGTGAGGCATTCATAAGGCAGAAGTGCATCTTTCATGCAACATTTGTGATGACAAAATGCACCGAAATCCATAAGATCTCCCTACCAACGAGCTGAGAGTGCCGTGCGGTGCACAAAATTTTTCATAAAATGTCAGTAAGTATGCCATAGGAAGATCCCAAGGCAGCCTTACGATGAATGTAAGAACTCTCGGGCCATCGTATGACAGAAAAGCACCTCATTTCTCAAGAATGTCTCAAGTTGCTCTCTTGAATTGAACAGCAGCCGTAAGAAACTATGCCCCCCTCCACAAATGTCTGTGAACTCCAGAAATCCTACAAACTGGGAGATTCTTACAAATCTATCGGTCGTAAGAATCTTTGTGACCATAGCTTTGCTGGACCACTTGCTTCCTGCTCTGAAAACCTGCTGTCTTCTACTGTCCTCAGCCACATAGCTTCTGAAGGCATCGGGAGCTTCTGTAGAGGGGTCAGTCCACTGGTAGCCATGTGTTAACATTCCCTTCCATGCTTTGTTATGCTGAGCACCAAGCTAGTAAGCAAAAGGTACCGTTTCTGTATAGTCTTGATGGGCAGATGCTCTATCACTAGGCTGCCACGGTGTGTGTTATCCTTCTCCTCTGGGACCAGGTGTCACAGAGAAGGGTGTCTGATGAGGGTCTGTATTGTGGCTCACCTTGGCATTCTCTGGCTGAATGCCCAGATGAGCCACAAGACAATCCCTAGCAGCTACCATAGGGGTCCCAGCAGAGTGTCCACCTCATTCCCTCCGGCGTATCTCTTTTTCTGGCTTAAAAGGTTGAACTTTGGCCCACAGAGAGACTCTGGTGAAGTTAGCAGCAGAGTCGATGACAGCCAGATGGGAAAATATATTGTGGCACCTATGTACTATTTGTGTTGGCTGCAAGAGATCTTGGGAGAACAACAGCTTAGGCGGCGTCATGGCTTCACATCTGGTTTAGCTGGTGGAGCAAGACGTAAGAATGTTGAGATGCCTTCCTGTCTCCCAGCGCTGCATTAGAACCGCCTCAACTGGAGATCAGTGTGTCAAGCCTTTTTGGTCACTGCATCTTCAGAAGTCTCATCTGTCACTGGGTGGAGTAATGTGACAGTCACTATACTTAGATGTTTGTTAATGTGGCTCCCAAACTTTCTAACAGAGTTTCAGACTTTCAGCACTTCAAGGTAGTGCTGTCGTGTTGATCTCTGCTTGATTTTTCTTTTATTTTCTTTGAGATTTTTATCTTTTCATTATGATTTTATTGTTTCACGGCCTTTTTGGAAACTGAACAGAGAAAGTGGATGAGTGCAGTTTGCTTGTGAGCGCCCAGAGTCATTTTCCTTTTAGACAGCAAAGCCAGCAGACAAGTTTGTATTTACAGGGGCAGAAACACCAGAGAGAAGAAAGCAGCAGTGTTGGAGTCATTCCAGCAACAGAGGAAGTCCAGATGAGTGGGCAAATCACAAAAACAGAGAAAAAAGTCTTCATCCCAGCTCTCATTCTAGTTCAGCCTGATTCAGGTTGGTTCTTCAGACTCTGTGGTTGGAGTGGTCCTAACAGCATTTCACTCCCAACAGTGAGGTACATTCTTTCACCTTTTTGTCTCTTTCCATCAATCACAAAAAAATATCATGATGTGGGAAGAGGATTGGCAGTGACTGATGACCGCCTGTTTGTTCCCACAGCAGCTCACTCTGAAGTTCTCCACTGGGCCCGAAACTCCAAATCCTCCTGTCATCCAGGGGTAAGTGGAGCAATAAATTTGATTGAAAGAGCTTCGTGGTGGCCCTCGGAAAAAAAGATGTGAGGGATGTTATGTGTCAGGATGAGACTTCTGAAGATATGAGGCAGATCTAATGCAACGCCAGGAGACAGAAAAGGCAATCTCAGCATTCTGACATCTTGCTGCCACCTATATGCCAGAACCTCCTCATCTAAACCAGATGTGCAGACTTACTTCCAAAGCTGCTATTCTTTGAAGATCTCTCATGGCCAATACAAACAGTTCACAAGTGTCACATTCTACTCTGCCACCTGTTTCTAATGACTCTGCTGTTGACTTCACCGGAGTAATGCTACAGGTCAAAGTTCAACTTTACATTTTGTGTTAGCTTGTGCTGTCTGTGCTACCAACAAGACCTCTGACAAAACCCTCCTTCTACCTAGACATCCTTGGTATCACATCACAATGGATTTTATGAATGCTCTGCCCTCATCAGGAGGCAACAGGGTAGTCCTAACGTTCATCAAAAGTTGTACGTCTATTACCTTGCCCAAGATCCCGTCAACCTATGAAACTGTGGAGCTGCTGGTGACTTGTGTCTTCAGGCTCCATGGCTTTGCCTCCAGTAAACTCGCAGGTATGAAGACTTTTTTTTTTTTTTTTTTTTTTTTTTTTAATCACACTGTTGCTAAAAGGTCCTGCATCTTGTTAATGACCCGATTCATTGCTGTTTTAATTAAAACGATGGCTGTAGAAGAGGTCTATAGTCAGTGTTCAGCTTCTGCTTATGAAGTACAGTGCAGCAACACCAGAAACCTCAGAAACCCAGAGATGAAACCATTTTATTTGTGTGCAGTGATACAAATAAGTATTTTTTTGAAAGCACACATGCAAAATTGATGCATTTCAGGTTGAAATATGTTTTGAGCATGCAGCATTTATGTTTCAGACGACCTGGTGAGAGGAATCTCCATGCAGGCATCAGAGAAATGTATCTCTGAAGTAAGTGGTGTTCCTGTTATTTAAAGGTTCCATTCAGCATAGAGTGGCATGTTTGTGCATTGAAACCTTTTAAAATGGATCCTGCGGTCACATGATTGTCATAAAAGCATTAAAAACCTCTCTGCACTTGGAAATATTTATGTTTGTACCTTGGTAGGAGATGGACCGACACTCCGGGGGTTGTTTTTTATTACTTCAATAAAAGGAAACTTGACTTTCAGTCCCTGGCCCCCATCACCGTATGGTGGCATCAATCCAGGCCACGCCCCCAGTTCTAGCCTGTTTGCATCAGCGCTACCAGCAGCCAGTTTTTGTTACCTCCGCCAAGAGGAGGAGGTTATGTGACCATCAGCGTTGGTTTGTCTGTATGTTTGTTTGTTTGTCTGTTTGTTTGTCTGTTTGTTAGCAAGATAACTCAAAAAGTTATGGACGGATTTTCATGAAATTTTCACAGATTGTCAGAAATGTGGTATCCTACAGATGATTAGATTTTGGTGGTGATCCAGATCACCGTCTGGATCCAGGAATTTTTTAAAGGATTCTTTTTTTTTTTTTTTTTTCAGGTTCTATAATATAAGGTTTTTGCGCAGCCGTAGCGGCTGCGCAAAAACCAGCTCTGCCGAGGAAGCTTCCAGATCCTCTTTCGGCGCGGAGCGCAACCCCAATATAAAGCCCATGGCAGCCTGTCTACCCAATTTGCATCCGTCAATGAAGCCCTGAGTGCTGCTTTCAGTGATCTATGAAAACGCTCGCATAACCCATTGGCCTGTGGGTTGTACGCGGTTGTGCGGTGAATTGTAACACCCAGGCAATTTTAGCAAACACGGCCGTATTGCCATTTCTGTACGCCAAAAAGAAAAAAAAAAAAGATATACAGGAAAAAAAAATTATTGAGAGTGTGGAGGAACACCTCGTGTGTGACCCCCACAGCGTACGGGGCTGGCAGAGCGCTCAGCGTGAGCAATTATCAGAACAGTGAGAGGTATGGACTGATCATTATGCAGATGCGCCTCCCTCCCTCTTTCGTCCTGTAGCTCCGGAACAGAGAGGAATCCCGGCGCCAGTAATCCTGATATGTGTGACTCTAATGCAAATGTCCATGCTTTCCTGCTGTATACTGTGATGCTAATGTGCCATGCATGCATTGTCTGAGCTGGGTATATAAATTGACTGCATATCTCTTGCTCTCTCTCTTTTTGATCACTCACATTGTTTGTTGCTGACTTTGACACACATGGCTCACTCCAGCACGCTGCCACAGCACTGAGTGAGCCTTGTGGAGGATGAATAAAGCACCCTTTTAAACTTCAGTTCGCCATGTAATGTAGGATTAATATTTATGATGTTAAACACTGTATGGGGGGAACTGTGGCACTTGGCGGAGGTCTGCGCTCTCCGAGTGCTTTTCTGGTTTTTTTTTTTTTTTTTTTTTTAACAAGGCCAATGGGGGTATACCTCAACATGAGGTACAAACATGTAAATGTAAATTAGGTACTAATTTGCAGGAATAAAGGTGCAAAATTTAAACTATGCCGATTTATTGTTAAACAATTACAAATTTTAATATAATTATATACAATAAAAATCTAACTAGCATCCAAATGAAAACTGCAAATTCACAAGAACAAACTTGAACATTTACATGAAAAAAGTCGAAAATTTACAAGAAAAAAGTTGAAAATACAGTATATGAGGAAAAAAATTGAAAATTTACAGCGAAACAGTTGGTAATCACAAATTTATGAGAAAAAAGTTTAAAATTCATGAGAAAGTTGCTAATTTACAAGAAAAAAATCACATTTATGAGAAAAAGTTGAAAATTTAAAAGAAAAAGCTGCAAATTTATGAGATAAAAATGTAAAAAAATTTACTGGAAAACAGTTGCTAATTTCCAAGAAAAAAAAATCACAGATCTATGAAAAAAAAGTTACAATTTTGCAGAAAAGTAATAAATTTTTGAGAAAAAAGTTAAAAAATTTACAGGAAAAAGTTTCAGATTTACAGGAAAACAGCTGTGAACTTACAAGAAAAAAATCACAAATTTATGAGAAAAAATGTGAAAATTTACAGGAAAACAGTTGCTAATTTACAAGGGGGAAAAAAACCCCACATATTTAAGAGGTAATGGTGTCACTTTAATCACAATTAACCAAGACAGCTGAATTAACAGTTTAATCGTGATTAATTGCTATTTTTGCCATACAGGCAGCACACACTGTAGGTGAGAGAGAACAGGGTTGGATTAATCGCACTATGCAATTAAAGTGCAACTGAATGCAGTAAACATTTATTAGTGTGATGTGATTCAGAGGAAGTGAGCCGCCTTGTCATCTAAATGTGATTAATCATGATTAACCATTAGAAAAAAGTTACAATTTTGCAAAAAAATTTAAAATTTATGAGAAAAAAAATAAAAAATTAAAATATTAAGTCAGTGGCTACATCACTTAACTTTATGATATTGAGATTGACTTTATAGCTTAGCACCCCCCCCCCCCGCTACATCTGCGTACTTTGCCCTATGCAAGAAATGGCTGTGGACAGATATGCACAAAACCCTGCAAACAGTGACTGCAGATTTAAAAGAATAAAATAAGTAGCACCCTGAATACTGATGAGTGATGAGAACCATGTTAGCTGTAGATACTGGACTTCCTAAACCTTTATCTAGTAACTGTGGCTTCACTGGAAGGTGTTTGAAGTGCACGGAGCGGTGCAGTGGGAGCATGAGTGGCAGAGCGAAGAAAAGATTGGTTTCTGAGCAGAATAAAAGATGAACTTGAATTGATTAAGGATGTGTGCTTCAGCCTGTCATAAAGGTTGAGTGTTGCTGCCTCATCATGTCAATTAAGAGCCCAAGACCCGAGTGTGTTTTAAGGTCCACTGACTGGACAACTTTCTGAATTATGACTGGACAAAGGGGCGCTGTAATTCACATCACTCCTGCAGTCTTCACTGTACATAAAAATGTTCTTTTAGGTGACACGGCTGCCTTTCATTCTAATTTCCTCTCTCTACTTGAGGACAGGAAGGAGGTCATTGTGAGTGCACTTAGCCAGTGGCAGCTTCACACATAGGCTAATTCACAGTGCGGCCCTCCACCATCAAAGTGCTCGGCTGTGGATTTAATTGAGAGCGTCTAAGCCTCCAACTGGGGATTGTGCACCGTGGCCAGCTGACACTGGCAAATCAGGCCCCCTCTTCATAACCCAAGCTTCTTTTTACTGAGACAAAAAAAATGAGTTTAAACTAACAATTACATTCCTCCGTCTCATCACTATGATAATTATTCCCTTCTGAGTGTCTCAGAGACAGAGAAACTGCTGTGCTGCCACAAACCAGGCTGGCTGTGGATGACTGAAACAGGTCATTTTGGGCATCTTTGTATCTGCTACCACAGCTTTTTGCCTTTAATAGGAACATTCATTAGTCAGTGGATAACATGAGTTAAGAGGGATTCATCAACTTGTGTCGAGCTTTCCACTAGCACCTAGTCAGCTCAACTTGCCGCAGCTCTACTCGCCCCAACACAGTTTTGATTGTTTTCCATTACAACTGAGTACCACCTCAAAGTGGGTGGGTTCATTATAGCAAGGCGGCCCATTATGTTGTTGACATAATGATTTTACATTTTGCTATGAGAAGTGAATACTTAAGAGACAGCAAACTACAAGCTGAGCACAGAGTTAATGTTGATGGCTAGCTAGCTAGCTAGGTAGTTAGGTAGCTAGCTAGCCAGATCATTGTCTGCATACAGAAGACAACAGCGATATTCTTGTTTGTTCAAAATGAGCTTGCCGCCAATGGGATAAATAATGTAAAAGATGCTTAAAATCACAAAATACTGCTGTAGCCAAGGGTTTCAGTGATGCTGTGGCCGAGGTTGTCAACGATGCCGTGGCCAAGGTTTCCATCAATGCTGTGGCTGAGGTTTTCAACAATGCCGTGGACGAGGTTTTCAGCGATGCCGTGGCCGAGGTTTTCAACAATGTTGTGGCCAAGGTTTCAAATGATGCCAGGCCGAGGTTTTCAACGATGCCGTGGCCAAGGTTTTCAATGATGCCGTGGCCGAGGTTTTCAACAATGTCGTGGCCAAGATTTCCAACAATGCTGTGGCCGAGGTTTTCAACAATGCTGTGGATGAGGTTTCTAACGATGCTGTGGCCGAGGTTTTCAACGATGCCGTGGCCGAGGTTTTCAACGATGCCGTGGCCGAGGTTTTCAACGATGCCATGGCCGAGGTTTGCAGTGATATCGTGGCCAAGGTTTTCAACCATGCTGTGGCCGAGGTTTTCAGCAATGTCATGGCCAAGATTTCCAACAATGCTGTGGCCAAGATTTCCAACAATGCTGTGGCCAAGGTTTTCAACGATGCTGTGGCCGAGGTTTTCAATGATGCCGTGGCCGGGGTTTGCAATGGTGCTGTGGTTGAGGTTTCCAACAATGCCGTGGCTGAGGTTTCTGAGGTATCTCAGTTCGGAAACCTCCTGGTATACATTTTCATTTCAGGTCGCTCCGTCTAGCTCACTCCGGATTCTTTCATCAGTCAATAAGCACAGAAAGGTCTGAACCTTGTCATTGGACCACAGTGTTGATTTGTGTGTAGCCATTTATCGTGTTGATTATCACAGGAATAATAAAATCTCACAGTCGCTGTCACCAAATGGCGGGTTTGATTCTGGTGAAGACGTCACTGTCATGACTCATCCAGTGACGTTACACCCTGGGCAATCAGTGGCCTACAGTCTGCTGATGTCACATTTTCAGCTCTAGTCAGCTCATTTGGAATCACGGCTGAGTAGGTACTAAAAAATACCTAGTACCAGGTACTAGGTACTAATGGAAAACCCTACAAACTAAGTAGAGTCGAGGTGAGTCGTGCTGAGTAGGTGCTAGTGGAAAAGGGCCATAAATCAGCAAAGTAGTATGGTATTGCTACGTGTTAACCCTCCACTACAGCAGTGTCCAGGTGGAGCTAAAGTGAAGGCTTGTTCACTTTACTCAACTAGCACAACCCACTGTTATCTCAATAGAAATATGAAGCTAGGGCCAAAGAAGTTAGAATCAAAACTAAGCTTAACATTCTTACTTTTGATTAGTGGTGAAAGCATTGATGCCTGATGTAATTGTAATAAATGCTGGGATAGGCTCCAGCTCCCCCGCGACCCGAAAAGGATTAAGCGGAAGAAGATGGATGGAAGATGGATGGCAACAGCCTGATGATCACGTTCAGTTTAATTAAATCATGATTATTCAAAAATGTGGGTTTTTACCTTGGCTTTTTATATAAAAGATGCACACTCACTGTTTTGGAAATGGCTTCATGCTTACATGCAGCTGTTCGGTGCACTTCTGTTCAGCGTCTCATATGGCTGCTTGTGTGTGGATATTCTAAGGGGTTCCTGATGAATTTCTTCTTGCTGCATGAAGGCAACTGGACTTCTGTCAGTAATCAACAATGCCAACAACAGCTGAGCTGGATAACCTGAAGAGGTTATCCAGCTTTATGTGCGTGTATAATTGTAAAAAGCTCCTAACTGAAGGGATTTCTCTATTAGCTCTGTCATCTGCCTGTTTGGGCAGCTGGCTCAATGCAAAGAAGAAATGGGAACAACCCATATGAGCAATCATTTTCAATGGGAAGACGTGTCCAAACTTTTTTTTTTTAACTTTTTTTTTTTTTAAACTTAAAAAAACTTTTGACTAGTACTGTATGTTGAGTTGGTAACAAGAGTAAAGTTTTACACTGAATGGTGTCAGTACTGTAAGTAATGTTACAGTGACAGTATGCTCTGCCAAGCTGTTTTGCACAAGCAGTACTTCTGAGGCTTTTGTGGAGAATATTCTGGGTCCAGGGCATGCCGGCTGGACAGTGCAAAGTATCACAATACTACAATATATCAATTCCCACCATCCCTATTCAAAGTAATACTATTTTACAAAGTAATTCTCCATTGATTGTTGACTTTGGAAAAATGTTGCAGTAAAAGTTTTGCAGTTGTACTCACTCAGAAGTAGGTTTCTGGTCATGTGACAGTGCTGTGAAGCCTGAATGTAGGGACTGATGTATGACCTCGTATGATGTTAATTACATTATTTCCCATTCCTGACTCCTGTCCATGTTGCTCCTCTGTCAAAGCGGCGTGGCCTCAAACTGAAATGAAGGTGGTAGAAATCAGATTACTGGTTGATGCCTCTAACCACAGCTTCATTAAGGTTTTCTGAGGGGCAGTTTGTGGATCTCTGAAGCACTTTCATATGAAGTGAGCGTGCTGTCACAAGATCAATACTTCAACTTGTCTTTTGCTAAAGGAGACAGACAGGGGGCACATTGAAAGAAAACCAAACAGTTTCTTAGTGAGATGAGGGAACACAGTGGACCACCGGAGGAACTTTAACAAAGCAGTCTCTGGATGTGTTGATGCATGATTTCTAGTTCTGTTTGTCCACTTTGTTCTTCTGTTTTCAGTCTTGTGTGTCTCTCTTTTCTATTTGTTTTTCCACCCATGTTACTGTAGTGACTCAGTTAACCCGTGCGTCACCATTCCTGAGCTCTGCCTTCCTCCACTTTCATCTCCCTTCTGTTCCTGCATCTGCTGGCTCCTTGATTTTGGCTGCTCACTCTTTTCTTTGGCATTTGTTGTTTTGGGGGTTTGTGTTGGTTTGTTGTTGGGATCTTCCATTTCTTATCAGTTGTGGTTCACAATGTGAGCGACACTGCAAAAAAAAACTCCAGCTGATCATATTCCTTTATTCCACATTTGAACTGTGGCACTGGCTGATTGAAAAAAAAAATTATATATATATATATATATATATATATATATATATATATATATATATATAGTGTATATAAAAAAGTGTATATAAAAAAGTGTTTAGTCAGTCACCAATTGTGCAAGTTCTCCCACTTAAAAGATGAGAGAGGTCTCCAATTTTCATCATAGGTATACCTCAACTATGAGAGACAAAATGAGAAAAAAAAAATCCAGAAAATCACATTGAAGGGTTTTTAATGAAATAATTGGTAAATTCCTCAGTAAAATAAGTATTTGGTCACCTACAAACAAGCAAGATTTCTGGCTCTCACAGACATGCAACTTCTTCTTTAAGAGGCTCCTCTGTCCTCCACTCGTTACCTGCATTAATGGCACCTGTTTGAACTCATTATCAGTATAAAAGACACCTGTCCACAACTTCAAACAGTCAGATTCCAAACTCCACTATGGTCAAGACCAAAGAGCCGTCAAAGGACACCAGAAACAAAATTGTAGACCTGTACCAGGCTGGGAAGACTGAATCTGCAATAGGTAAGCAGCTTGGTGTGAAGAAATCAACTGTGGGAGCAATTATTAGAAAATGGAAGACATATAAGGCCACTGATAATCTCCCTCGATCTGGGGCTCCACGCAAGATCTCACCCTGTAGGGTCAAAATCAATCAATATGCAATCAGTAAAATCCAGACGTCACACCCGGACAGTTTTGTGGTGGTTGCGGGGGATTTTAACCACACCAGCTTAAAGACTGTGCTCCCCAAGTTTAAACAATGTGTAGACTTTAAGACCAGAGGAGAGAATATGTTGGACTTAGTGTACACAAACACAGATGCATATAAAGCGTTACCCCGCCCCCATCTCGGCCGTTCTGATCACATGTCCGTGATGCTGGTTCCTGCCTACAAACCTTTATTGAAGCGCAGCAGGCCAGCGGTGAAACAAATCAGGATTTTGCCAGAGAGTGCAACCTCTGCACTGCAAGACTGTTTTCATCACACAGACTGGAGGATCTTCAAAATAGCAGCCTCCCAGGAAGACAGGACAGATGTGGAGGAGTATGCTGATTCGGTCACCAGCTACATCGCGAAGTGCACAGAGGATGTCACTACAGTGAAGACCATCACTGTGCGGGGTAATCATAAGCCCTGGATGACTGCAGAGGTGCGCTCGCTGCTTAAAGCCAGAGATGCAGCGTTCAGAGCGAAGGACAGGATTGCCCTCCACTCAGCCAGGTCTGCGCTTTCAAAGGGAATTAAGGTGGCAAAGCGCGCCTATGCGGAGAAAATCCAGGGACACCTCTGTGACACTAGGAACACCAAGCAGATGTGGCAGGGAGTTCGGACACTGACGGGCTTTAAGTCTAGGCAGGGGGTCGATGATGACGACGCTTCGCTTCCAGACAGGCTTAACGACTTCTTTGCACGTTTTGAAGCATCAAACTCGACAATCAGAGGGAGGGCCGGCCCACTCCCACCATCGGTCGGACCAGCTTTTACCATTAACACAGCGGACACACGGAGGACCCTATCCAGAATCAACCCACGCAAAGCTGCAGGTCCAGACAACATTCCGGGACATGTGCTCCGAGACTGCGCGAGCGAGTTGGCGGATGTCCTGACTGACATTTATAACATCTCCCTGAGTCAGGCCATCGTTCCCAGATGCTTCAAGACCTCTATCATTGTACCGGTGGCAAAGAAACCAGTGGTGTCATGTTTGAATGACTATCGTCCTGTTGCACTTACACCAATTGTGATGAAGTGTTTTGAACGGCTTGTCAAACCACACATCACAGCCTGCCTCCCTGCATCACACGACCCGCTCCAGTTTGCATATCGTTCAAACCGCTCCACGGAGGATGCTATAGTCACCACCCTACACTCTGTCATCACCCACCTGGACCAGAAAGACACCTACGCCAGACTCCTGTACATTGATTTCAGTTCAGCATTCAACACCATTATTCCCCAGAGACTGATAGAGAAATTACTCCTTCTCGGCCTGAACACCACCACATGTCTCTGGATCCTGGATTTCCTGACTGAGAGACCTCAGTCTGTCCGGGTTGGAAACAACATCTCCAACTCTGTCACGCTGAGTACCGGAACCCCTCAAGGCTGTGTACTCAGTCCACTGTTGTTTACACTTCTAACACATGACTGTGTATCCAAACACGAGGGGAACCAGATTATTAAGTTTGCAGATGACACCACGGTGGTGGGACTTATTCAGAGGGATGAGGAATCAATGTACAGGGAAGAAGTGAGAGACCTGGAGGGCTGGTGCAGGGAGAACAATCTGGTGCTCAACGTGGACAAAACAAAGGAGATGATTATCGACTTCCGGCGGTCACAGCCTGAGCACGTCCCCCTCAGCATCGGCGGCCGTTTAGTGGAGAGAGTAGAGAACATCAAGTTCCTCGGAGTGCAGATCTCGCAGGACCTGACCTGGAGCAAGAATTCCTTGGAGATCAGGAAGCGAGCTCAGCAGAGACTACACTTCTTAAGGAAACTCAAACAGGCCTCTCTCCCCATCTGCATCCTCAGGACCTTCTACAGAGGTGTGGTGGAGAGTGTTCTGACGTACTGCATTGCTACATGGTACTCCAGCTGCAGTATGTCAGACAAAAAAGCCCTGCAGAGGATAGTCAAGGGGGCGGAGAGGGTAATTGGAGTCTCCCTCCCCTCTGTCCAAGAACTTTTTCAGAACCGTTGTAGGAGCAGGGCACTGAACATTGTCAAGGACCGTTCTCACCCTCTGCATAAACACTTTGAACTTCTTCCATCTGGTAAACGATTCCGGAGCATCAGAGGCAGAACCACCAGACTGATCAACAGCTTCCTCCCACAAGCTGTCAGGATGCTGAACAGCTGACCCGGAATCTCACATACACACTACTGCACCTATGGACATTTTGTATATTATAGTTAGTTATTCTTTTTCCCCAAGTATGTCTCAGGGATGTGTGAATGGATGGGGAGGTGGGAGCTATGTGGGAGTGTGTCTTAATCATGCTGCTTCTTATATGGATGCCGAGAGAAACGCAATTTCATCTTGCCTGCACTACAGTTGTATGTACAGCAATATGACAATAAAGTTTGATTTGATTTGATTTGAAATGATCACAAGAACGGTGAGCAAAAATCCCAGAACCACACGGGGGGTCCTAGTGAATGACCTGCAGAGAGCTGGGACCAAAGTAACAAAGGCTACCATCAGTAACACACTACGCCGCCAGGGACTCAAATCCTGCAGTGCCAGACGTGTCCCCCTGCTTAAGCCAGTACACGTCCAGGCCCGTCTGAAGTTTGCTAGAGAGCATTTGGATGATCCAGAAGAGGATTGGGAGAATGTCAAATGGTCAGATGAAACCAAACTAGAACTTTTTGGGAAAAACTCAACTTGTCGTGTTTGGAGGAAAAAGAACACCATACCTACTGTGAAGCATGGGGGTGGAAACATCATGCTTTGGGGCTGTTTTTCTGCAAAGGGACCAGGACGACTGATCCGTGTAAAGGAAAGAATGAATGGGGCCATGTATCATGAGATTTTGAGTGAAAACCTCCTTCCATCAGCAAGGGCATTGAAGATGAAACATGGCTGGGTCTTTCAGCATGACAATGATCCCAAACACACCGCCCAGGCAATGAAGGAGTGGCTTCGTAAGAAGCATTTCAAGGTCCTGGAGTGGCCTAGCCAGTCTCCAGATCTCAACCCCATAGAAAATCTTTGGAGGGAGTTGAAAGTCCGTGTTGCCCAGCAACAGCCCCAAAACATCATTGCTCTAGAGGAGATCTGCATGGAGGAATGGGCCAAAATACCAGCAACAGTGTGTGAAAACCTTGTGAAGACTTAGAGAAAACATTTGACCTCTGTCATTGCCAACGAAGGGTATATAGCAAAGTACTGAGATGAACTTTTGTTATTGATCAAATACTTATTTTACCGAGGAATTTACCAATTAATTCATTAAAAATCCTTCATTGTGATTTTCTGGATTTTTTTTTCTCATTTTGTCTCTCATAGTTGAGGTATACCTATGGTGAAAAATGAAGACCTCTCTCATCTTTTAAGTGGGAGAACTTGCACAATTGGTGGCTGACTAAATACTTTTTTGCCCCACTGTATATATATACACACAGTATCTCACAAAAGTGAGTACACCCCTCACATTTTTGTAAATATTTTATTATATCTTTTCATGGGACAACATTGAAGATATGACATTTTGATACAATACAAAGTAGTCAGTGCACAGCTTGCAGAACACTGTAAATTTGTTGTCCCCTCAAAATAACTCAACACACAGCCAGTAATGTCTAAACTTCTGGCAACAAAAGTGAGTACACCCCTAAGTGAAAATGTCTAAATTGTGCCCAATTAGCCATTTTCCCTCCCCGGTGTCATGTGACTCATTAGTGTTACAAGGTCTCAGGTGTGAATGGGGAGCAAGTGTGTTAAATTTGGTGTTATCGCTCTCACACTCTCTCATACTGGTCACTGGAAGTTCAACATGGCACCTCATGGCAAAGAACTCTCTGTGGATCTGAAAAAAAAGAATTGTTGTCCTACATAAAGATGGCCTAGGCTATAAGAAGATCACCAACACCCTGAAACTAAGCTGCAGCATGGTGGACAAGACCATACAGCGGCTCAACAGGACAGGTTCCCCCTAGAACAGGCCTCGCCATGGTTGATCAAAGAAGTTGAATGCACATGCTCAGCGTCATATCCAGAGATTGTCTTTTGAAAATAGACTTATGAGTGCCGCCAGCATTGCTGCAGAGGTTGAAGGGGTGGGGGGTCAGCCTGTCAGTGCTCAGACCATACGCCACACGCTGCATCAAATTGGTCTGCATGGCTGTCGTCCCAGAAGGAAGCCCCTTTTAAAGATGATGCACAAGAAAGCCCGCAAACAGTTTGCTGAAGACAAGCAGACTAAGGACATGAATTACTGGAACCATGTTCTGTGGTCTGATGACACCAAGATAAACTTATTTGGTTCAGATGGTGTCAAGTGTGTGTGGGCTGCATCCAGGTGAGCAGTACAAAGACAAGTGTGTCTTGCCTACAGTCAAGCATGGTGGTGGGAGTGTCATGGTTTGGGGCTGCATGAGCGCTGCCGGTACTGGGGAGCTACAGTTCACTGAGGGAACCATGAATGCCAACATGTACTGGGACATACTGAAGCAGAGCATGATCACCTCCCTTTGAAAACTGGGCCGCAGAGCAATATTCCAACATGATAACGACCCCAAACACACCTGCAAGATTCAATTCAATTCAATTCAATTCAACTTTATTTATATAGCGCCCTTTCACAACAACAGTCATCTCATAGCACTATCAACTGTAGGGGGGACCCCCACAGTTGCAGAAAGACCCCAGCAATCAGGCGATCCCCTGTGAGCAAGCACTTGGCGACGGTGGAGAGGAAAAACTCCCTTTTAACAGGAAGAAACCTCCAGCAGAACCAGGCTCAGGGAGGGGCAGTCATCTGCTGCGACTGGCTGGGGGGTGAGGGGTTAGAGAAGAAGAAAAGAACAGACATGTAGAAAGCAAACAGCACGATGGGGACTCAATCTATGGGAGAGAACAAACAAATGTTAATGACCAGCAATAAAAAAAAAAAAAAATATTTCATAGAGAGTGAGGAAAGGAGTGAGGCCCAGTGCATTACTGGAGGTCCCCCGGCTGACTAAACCTATTAGCAGCATAACTAAGGGAGGGTTCAGAAACACATGATCCCTCCCTAATTGTAGGCTAGATCAAAAAGGTAGGTTTTAGCCCTATTCTTAAAAACAGAGATCGAGTCTGACTCCCGAATCCAGATTGGTAGCTGATTCCACAGGAGAGGAGCTTGATAACTGAAGGCTCTGCCTCCCATTGTGCTTTTGGAGATTCTAGGTATTACAAGTAATCCTGCATTTTGGGAGCGTAGTGCTCTGTTAGGATGATACAGTAGTATCAGATCTTTTAAATAAAAAGGAGCCTGATTGTTTAGAGCTTTGTAAGTAAGAAGAAGGATTTTAAACTTAATTCTAAACTCTATGGGAAGCCAATGAAGGGAGGCCAGAACCGGAGAGATATGATCTCTCTTTCTAGTACCTGTTAAAACTCTTGCTGCAGCATTTTGGATCAGCTGAAGACTTTTTAAAGATGTTTTAGGACAGCCTGATAATAAAGAATTACAATAATCTAATCTCGAGCTAACAAAAGCGTGGATCAGCTTCTCAGCATCACTCTGAGACAAGATGCTCCTAATCTTGGCAATATTAAGATAAGATAAGATAAGATAAGATAAGCCTTTATTAGTCCCACAACGGGGAAATTCCAGGATTGCAACAGCACAGGGATAGCAACACTCAGAGCAACAATAAAAAAAAAACAAGCAAGCAAGAGCAGCTAATATACATATGTACGTATTACTATAAAATATATATATATACACACACACACAGACACACAGTGCAGAGCATTGTAGCTGGATGGAATAAATATATGAATATATGAACACACAGTGCAGAGCATTGTAGCTAGATGGAATAAATATGTAAATATATAAACACCCACAGTACGGAGCATTGCAGCTAGGTGGAATAAATATGCAAGTATATAAACACACACAGTGCGGAGCAATGTAGCTAGATGGAATAATATGTAGATATATAAATATATAAACACACCCAGTGCAGAGCATTGTAGCTAGATGGAATAAATATGTAAATATATAAACACACACAGTGCAGAGCATTGTTGCTAGATGGAATGAAACAGCATAACCGTCTACTTAGTTATCCTACATGGTATGATTATGTGCCCATACATATTCTCACCCTCCATAGCGACCGGTAAGTTCCTAGTTGTATGCCGGAGGGGACCATTGTGTAAGTCTATTGCATCTTTTGCATTCAAAAAACTTTTTTTTACGCAAATGATAGAAGGCAGTCTTAGAAACAAATTTAATATGTGAATTGAAGGACAAATCCTGATCAAAAATAACTCCAAGGTTCCTCACAGAGCTATTAAGAGAAAGAGTAACTGCATCCAAACTGAAAGTTTGATTTGGAAAGGAATTTCTAAGGTTTTTTGGACCAACAAGAATGACTTCAGTCTTATCTGAATTTAATAGCAGGAAATTACAAGTCATCCAAGCTTTGATTTCCTTAAGACAGGCTTCTAACTTGGCTAATTGATTAGTATCATCTGGCTTCATTGACAGGTATAATTGTGTGTCATCTGCATAACAATGAAAATGTATACAGTGCTTTCTAATAATGTTGCCTAACGGAAGCATATATAAACTAAAAAGAGTAGGGCCTAGCACAGATCCCTGTGGAACTCCATGACTAAGCTTTGAGCTGAAAGAAAACTCATCATTTACATGAACAAACTGGAACCTATCAGATAAATAAGATCTAAACCACTGCAACGAAGTTCCATTAAGTCCAACATAGTGTTCTAATCTATCAAGTAGAATATTATGATCAATAGTATCAAAAGCTGCACTAAGATCTAAAAGGACAAGTACAGAAACTAGTCCATTATCAGATGCAATGAGGAGGTCGTTAGTGACCTTCACTAAGGCTGTTTCAGTACTATGATGGATTCTAAACCCAGATTGAAACTCTTCAAGTAAACCATTTCCCTGCAGGTGGTCAAATAATTGCGTAGCAACAACTCTTTCTAAGATTTTTGAAATGAAAGGGAGATTAGAGATTGGTCTATAGTTAGCTAAAGCTCCTGGATTTAGCGTTGGCTTTTTGAGTAAGGGTTTAATTATATATCTTATATATAAGATATATAATTAAATATATCTTATATCATATATCTTCAACATGAGCCTGAAACTGGGGAGGGTACCACAGCTGTGGAAAACATCTTGTGTGGTACCTGTACCAAAAACTTCCCACCCCAAAGACCTGAACAGCTTCATACCGGTGGCCTTGACGTCCCACTTGATGAAGACCCTGGAGAGACTGCTCCTTGCTCATCTCCGCCCCCTGGTGGAACCAGCGATGGATCCACTCCAGTTCGCCTACCAGCATGGCATTGGGGTGGAGGATGCGGTGATCTTCCTCCTTCACCGTTTTCTGTCCCACCTGGAGAAGCCCGGGAATATGGTGAGGATCATGTTCTTTGACTTCTCCAGTGCTTTCAACACCATCCAACCGATGATCCTGAAGGACAAGCTGCTGCGCGCAGGGGTGGACCAGCACCTGTCATCATGGATCCTGGACTACCTCACGAACCGGCCTCAGTTTGTGAGAACCTGGGACTGTGTTTCCGACACGATCATCAGTAGCACGGGGGCCCCCCAGGGAACGGTGCTGGCTCCCTTCCTGTTCACTCTTTATACTGCGGACTTCTCACACAACACAACACATTGCCATCTACAGAAGTTCTCTGATGACTCTGCGATCGTTGGTCTCATCTCCAGCGGAGATGAAGCTGAGTACAGAGGGCTTATCCAGGACTTTGTGGACTGGTGCCATCGGAACTGCCTCCAGATCAACGCGAGGAAAACTAAGGAGCTGGTGGTGGACTGCCGCAGGCATGGGCAGCCCCTCACAGCACCAGTAAATATACAGGGAACAGACATCGAGATGGTGACATCCTACAAGTACCTGGGTATTCATCTGAACAATAAACTAGACTGGTCACACAATACTGACGCACTCTACAAGAAGGGACAGCGCAGGCTGTTCCTGCTGAGGAGACTCAGGTCTTTTGGTGTACAAGGGGCGCTGCTGAAGTCATTCTATGACACGGTGGTGGCATCAGCCATCACTTTTGGAGTGGTCTGCTGGGGCAGTGGCATTACTGCAGCCAATAGGAAGAGACTGAACAAACTGATTAAGAAAGCTAGCTCTGTCCTGGGGCAACGCCTTGATCCGATGGAGGAGATAGGAGAGAGAAGGACGGTGGCTAAACTGTCATCTCTGCTGGAGTCCGAGTTCCACCCTATGCAGGACATACTGGATGCACTGAGGAGCTCATTTAGCAGCAGACTACATCATCCCAGGTGCACAACCGAGAGGTTTCGTAGGTCCTTCCTACCAACGGCTGTCAGACTGTACAACCTAAGCAGGGCTGCTCGCAGAGATAGCAAAAAGACGTAACAAACTAATAGTTTTTTTTGAATGCAAAAGATGCAATAGACTTACACAATGGTCCTCTCCGGCATACAACTAGGAACATACCGGTCGCTATGGAGGGTGAGAATATGTATGGGCACATAATCATACCATGTAGGATAACTAAATAGACGGTTATGCTGTTTCATCCCACCTAGCAACAATGCTCTGCACTGTGTGTGTTTATATATTTACATATTTATTCCATCTAGCTACAATGCTCTGCACTGGGTGTGTTTATATTTATATATCTATATATTTATTCCATCTAGCTACAATGCTCTGCACTGGGTGTGTTTATATTTATATATCTATATATTTATTCCATCTAGCTACAATGCTCCGCACTGTGTTTTTATATATCTACATATTATTCCATCTAGCTACATTGCTCCGCACTGTGTGTGTTTATATACTTGCATATTTATTCCACCTAGCTGCAATGCTCCGTACTGTGGGTGTTCATATATTCATATATTTATTCCATCCAGCTACAATGCTCTGCACTGTGTGTCTGTGTGTGTGTGTGTGTGTATATATATATTTTATAGTAATATGTACATATGTATATTAGCTGCTCTTGCTTGCTTGTTTTTTTTTCTTGCCTTCTGATTGTTGCTCTGAGTGTTGCTATCCCTGTGCTGTTGCAATCCTGGAATTTCCCCGTTGTGGGACTAATAAAGGCTTATCTTATCTTATCTTATCTTATCTTATTACAGCTGTTTTAAAAGCCTGTGGTACATGGCCTAAAGTTAATGAAGAATTGATTATATGAAGAATAAAGCTACCAATAAGTGGGAAGACTTCTTTAAATAACCTGGTGGGAATAGGGTCTAAAAGACAAGTTGAAGGTTTGGATGAGGAAACTATTTTGTCTAACTCACAAAGGTCGATTGGAGTAAACTCATCAAGACAGACATCAATAGAAGGAGTTGTAGTAGTTACAGTATTTAAGTTAACTGTGGGAAGAATCTGATTGATTTTATTTAAGATGACCACTGCCTTGTAAAAGAAACTGAGGGTAAAGGTGATGGACAGGCCAAGCATGTCTCCAGACCTAAACCCTATTGAGCATCTGTGGGGCATCCTCAAACGGAAGGTGGAGGAGTGCAAGGTCTCTAACAACCACCAGCTCTGTGGTGTCGTCATGGAGGAGTGGAAGAGGATTCCAGTGGTAACCTGTGAAGCTCGGACTCCATGCCCAGAAGAGTTAAGGCGGTGCTGGAAAATAATAGTGGCCACACAAAATATTGACACTTTGGGCACAATTTGAACATTTTCACTAAGGGATGTACTTACTTTTGTTGTCAGGAGGTTAGACATTAATGGCTGTGTGTTGAGAGTGTGAGAGCAATAACACCACATTTAACACACCTGCTCCCCATTCACACCTGAGACCTTGTAACACTAATGAGTCACATGACACCAGGGAGGAAAAACGGCTAATCGGGCACAATTTGGACATTTTCACTTAGGGGTGTACTCACTTTTGTTGCCAGCAGTTTAGACATTAATGGTTGTGTGTTGAGTTATTTTGAGGGGTCAACAAATTTACACTGTTATACAAGCTGTACAGTGACTACTTTACATTGTATCAAAGTGTCATATCTTCAGTGTTGTCCCATGAAAAGATATAATAAAATATTTACAAAAATGTGAGGGGTGTACTCACTTTTGTGAGATACTGTGTGTCTGTGTGTGTGTGTGTGTGTGTGTGTGTGTGTGTGTGTGTAATAACAATTGTAAATTAGGTAGAAAATTGCAAGAATAAAAGTGCAAATATAAAACATGCCAGTTAAAAAATTAAAAAAGTCACAAGTTACAATTTAATTACACAGAATATAAATTGAACCAGCATCTGGATGAGTGCTGCAAACTTATGAGAAGAAAGTTCAAAATTTACATGAAAATGTTACAAATTTTTGAGAAAAAAAATGCAGTTTTACAAGAAAAAAGTTGCAAATTTATGAGAAGAGTCACAATTTTTTATGAAAAAAGTTGGACATTTATGAAAAAGTCACAGATTAAAATAAAAAAGTTGAAAATTTACATGAAAAAGTCACAAATTTATGAGAGGAAAAAAGAGAAAAAAGAAGCAGATTTAAAGGGGGCAAAAGCAAAACTATAAGAAAAAAATCCTAATTTCTGAGAAAAAAGTGCAAATTTAAAAAAAAAAAGTTAAAAAAAATATTTTACAAGTTTATGAGAAAAATTTCACAAATTCCATCCATCCATCTTCTACCGCTTTTCCGGAGGTCCGGGTCGCGGAGGCAGCAGTTCAAGCAGAGAAGCCCAGACTTCCCTCTCCCCAGCCACCTGCTCCAGCTCTTCAGAGAGGATACCAAGGCGTTCCCGGACCAGCTAGGAGACATAGTCTCTCCACCAAGTCCTGGGTCTGCCCCGGAGTCTCCTCCCAGTGGGACGTGCCTGAAACACCTCAAGTGGGAGGCGTCCATGAGGCATCCTAATCAGATGCCCATACCACCTCAACTGACTCCTTTCAATGTGGAGGAGCAGCGGTTCTACTCTGAGCCTCTCCCGGATGACTGAGCTCCTCACCCTATCTCTGAGGGTGAATCCAGCAATCCTACGGAGAAAGCTCATTTCAGCCGCTTGTATCCGCGATCCCGTTCTTTCGGTCATTACCCAAAGCTCGTGACCATAGGTGAGAGTAGGAACGTAGATTGACTGATAAATCGACAGCCTTGCCTTAGAACTAAGCTCCCTCTTCACCACAACAGACCGGTACAACGTCCGCATCACTGCAGATGCTGCTCCAATCCGTCTGTCGATCTCTCGCTCCATTTTCCCCTCACTCGTGAACAAGACCCCAAGATACTTAAACTCCTCCACTTGGGGCAGGAGTCTGTCCCCAACCCGGAGAGGACAATCCACCTTTTTCCGGCTGAGGACCATGGACTCGGACTTGGAGGTGCTGATTCTCATCCCAGCCGCTTCACACTCAGCGGCAAACCGTCCCAGCAAGAGCTGTAGGTCATTGCTGGATGAAGCCAACAGGACAACATCATCTGCAAACAACAGAGATGAGATCCTGTGGTCACCAAGCATGACACCCTCCATTCCCTGGCTGCGCCTAGAAATCTTGTCCATAAAAATTATGAACAGGATCGGTGACAAAGGGCAGCCCTGGCGGAGTCCAACTCTCACTGGGAATGACTCCGACCGAGTGTTGGCAATACGAACCAAACTCTCACAACGGTCGTACAGAGACCGAATAGCTCGTAACAACAAGCCCGATACCCCATACTCCCGAAGCACCCCCCACAAAAATCCACGAGGGACGCGGTCAAATGCCTTCTCCAAGTCCACAAAACACATGTAAACTGGTTGGGCAAACTCCCACGAACCCTCAAGAATTCTCGAGAGGGTAAAGAGCTGGTCCGATGTGCCACGGCCAGGACGAAAACCACATTGCTCCTCCTTAATCCGAGGTTCGACAGACTCTCATGAATTGTATATCAAGGATTCAGTGTACCCCGCCCGGTATGGGGTTACCGGGGCCCCACCCTGGAGCCAGGCCTGGGGGAGGGGCTCGAAGGCTAGCGTCTGGTGGCCGGGTTTCCACCCATGGGACCCGGCCGGGCTCAGCCCGAAGGAGTTACATGGGTCCGCCCTCCAGTGGGCTCACCACCTGCAGGAGGGATCATGGGGGTCCGGTGCTATGTGGATCAGGTGGCGGTCATTTCACAAATTGTTGAGGGAAAAAAAGTTGCAAATCTGAAGGAAAATAATTACTAATTTACCAGAAAAGCACATTAATTAGAAAAAAAACTGCATTTTTTGGGAAAAAAAGTCACAAAATTATAAGGAAAAAAGATGCAAATTAAAAGGAAAAATTCACAAATTTATGAGAAAGATGTAAAAACAATTACAGGGAAAAAGTTACAAATTTACAAGAAAAAAATGCTACTTTATGAGGAAAAATTCAAATTTTTGACAAAAGTTGTAAATCTATGAGAAAAAGCTGAGAATTTGTAGGTCCTCTCGGCGCCACACCAGTAGGCTGCCTTTTGCAACAGCGGCTCGATTCCGAGTTTTTTTCCCTTCCTCTCTCTTTTGATCACTTTTTTTTTTCACCCCACTTATATCACGGACACACAGATCGTCCCAAATGTCTCCTGAGCCGGTGGACGGAGCCACTGTTTATAGCAGGATACGATACAACAGGGAAGAGCTGCTAGCATTTAACCGCCACCTGGTCCCACTGGAAAAACTCGACATACCGAGAGAATTGAGGTGAAAGCGTTGCGGCTGCCGGGCTGGAGTAAGGCGGAGGACAAAAAATATAAGGTACAGACCCTCCCTTCCATCTGTTGTCATGGGAAATGTACGGTCGATACTGGGAAAGTTAGATGAGCTAGCGGCTATCTCCCGTTATGATAGCACTTACCAGGAGTGCTCTCTTCTTTTGTTTACTGAGACGTGGCTAACTGAACTAGCAGCAGATGCTAACATTGAGCTGGAGGGTTTTCACATGATACGAGCTGACCGAACACCAGAAAGTGGCAAAGCAAGGGGCGGTGGAGTGATAATGTATGTTAACAACAACTGGTGCAGACCGGGACATATCACTGTTAAACAACGACACTGCAGCAAAGACATTGAGTTGCTAGCTGTTAGCATGAGGCCTACATATCTCCCGAGAGAACACTCACACGTGATCTGCATTGTTGTTTATGCAAATCCGACGGCGAACGCTGGGACAGCGCGTGACGTCATCCATTCAGTAACCAGCAGGCTGCAGACAGAACACCCAGATGCTCTTCTCCTCATCTCAGGCGATTTCAACCACGTTTCACTGTCTCCCATTCTGCCCACTTTCACCCAGTATGTCACATGCCACACTAGAGACAATAAAACACTGGATTTGTTCTACGCAAACACTAAGGAGGCATACACCTCATCACAACTCCCCCCACTTGGGAGATCGGATCACAACTTGGTTCATCTCCGGCCGGTGTACAAACCCCTAGTGCACAGACAACCTCCGGCCATGCACACTGTGGAGTTATGGTCTGAGGAGACAATGGACACTCTAAAGGACTGTTTTGAAGCCACTGCCTGGAAGCAGCTCTGCGATCCACATGGTGAGGACATCGATGGCCTCATTCACACCTTCACGGGCTACCTCAGCTTCTGTGTGGACAAATCCGTTCCCACCAAGACCATACGGCGTCACTCAAACAACAAACCCTGGATCAACCCTGAGATAAAAACACTTCTGAGAGAGAAGAAGAGGATCTTCAGGTCGGGGAACAGGGAGATGCTGAAGTCCGTACAGAGGGAGCTGAGGAGAAAGATCAGAGAAGGCAAGGACAGCTTCAGGAAGAAGATGGAGGACAAGCTGCAACAGAGCGACATCAGCGGGGTCTGGAGAAACCTCAAAACCATCTCGGGGCTCCAGAATACCTCCCCCCAGGCCACGGGGGGCAGGGAGTGGGCGAACAACCTGAATCTGTTTTTCAATAGATTTGACCAACCGCCCTCCCCCCTGTCTGCACAACAACCACTGCTGCCTCTAAGAAATCAAGTCCTGCTGCCCACTCCCCACTCCACCGACACCCCCCCCACTCCCAACACACAGCCCCCCATCCTGACCCTGACCAAGACCCAGGTGAGGATGGAGCTGAGGAAGATCAAGGCGAGGAAGGCGTCGGGACCGGACGGCATCAGTGCAAAGCTCCTCAAGTCCTGTGCAGACCAGCTGTGTGGGATTGTGACGTATATCTTCAACATGAGCCTGAAACTGGGGAGGGTACCACAGCTGTGGAAAACATCTTGTGTGGTACCTGTACCAAAAACTTCCCACCCCAAAGACCTGAACAGCTACAGACCGGTGGCCTTGACGTCCCACTTGATGAAGACCCTGGAGAGACTGCTCCTTGCTCATCTCCGCCCCCTGGTGGAACCAGCGATGGATCCACTCCAGTTCGCCACCAGCATGGCATTGGGGTGGAGGATGCGGTGATCTTCCTCCTTCACCGTTCTCTGTCCCACCTGGAGAAGCCCGGGAATATGGTGAGGATCATGTTCTTTGACTTCTCCAGTGCTTTCAACACCATCCAACCGATGATCCTGAATCAGAATCAGAATCAGAATCAGGTTTATTGCCATTGTTCATGTAGTACACAAACTAGGAATTTGTCTCGGTACAATGCTGCAACATTAAACATGATAAGATAAGAGAAATAAACTATACATGTAATAAAGTGTAGGATAAGATTAAGTGATACTGGTCAACAGTTAAAATATATATTAGCCAGCAGCAGATACTGTGGAGAACTATATAGTGCAGTCGGTAATGCAGGAAGAAAACAGTGATGATTGACATGAGTCTGGTTGAGCTGCTGTACATGGTGCACGAGAGTCAATGTCTGCGCATTGGCTGCGCGCTGGTCCACCCCTGCGCAGAGTCTGCGCGCAGGGGTGGACCAGCACCTGTCATCATGGATCCTGGACTACCTCACGAACCGGCCTCAGTTTGTGAGAACCCGGGACTGTGTTTCCGACACGATCATCAGTAGCACGGGGGCCCCCCAGGGAACGGTGCTGGCTCCCTTCCTGTTCACTCTTTATACTGCGGACTTCTCACACAACACAACACATTGCCATCTACAGAAGTTCTCTGATGACTCTGCGATCGTTGGTCTCATCTCCAACGGAGATGAAGCTGAGTACAGAGGGCTTATCCAGGACTTTGTGGACTGGTGCCATCGGAACTGCCTCCAGATCAACGTGAGGAAAACTAAGGAGCTGGTGGTGGACTGCCGCAGGCATGGGCAGCCCCTCACAGCACCAGTAAATATACAGGGAACAGACATCGAGATGGTGACATCCTATAAGTACCTGGGTATTCATCTGAACAATAAACTAGACTGGTCACACAATACTGACGCACTCTACAAGAAGGGACAGCGCAGGTTGTTCCTGCTGAGGAGACTCAGGTCTTTTGGTGTACAAGGGGCGCTGCTGAAGTCATTCTATGACACGGTGGTGGCATCAGCCATCACTTTTGGAGTGGTCTGCTGGGGCAGTGGCATTACTGCAGCCGATAGGAAGAGACTGAACAAACTGATTAAGAAAGTTAGCTCTGTCCTGGGGCAGCGCCTTGATCCGATGGAGGAGATAGGAGAGAGAAGGACGGTGGCTAAACTGTCATCTCTGCTGGAGTCCGAGTTCCACCCTATGCAGGACATACTGGATGCACTGAGGAGCTTATTTAGCAGCAGACTACATCATCCCAGGTGCACAACCGAGAGGTTTCGTAGGTCCTTCCTACCAACGGCTGTCAGACTGTACAACCTAAGCAGGGCTGCTCGCAGAGATAGCAAAAAGACGTAACAAACTAATAGTTTTTTTGAATGCAAAAGATGTAATAGACTTACACAATGGTCCTCTCCGGCATACAACTAGGAACATACCGGTCGCTATGGAGGGTGAGAATATGTATGGGCACATAATCATACCATGTAGGATAACTAAGTAGACGGTTATGCTGTTTCATCCCACCTAGCAACAATGCTCTGCACTGTGTGTGTTTATATATTTACATATTTATTCCATCTAGCTACAATGCTCAGCACTGGGTGTGTTTATATTTATATATCTATATATTTATTCCATCTAGCTACAATGCTCCGCACTGTGTTTTTATATATCTACATATTATTCCATCTAGCTACATTGCTCCGCACTGTGTGTGTTTATATACTTGCATATTTATTCCACCTAGCTGCAATGCTCCGTACTGTGGGTGTTTATATATTTACATATTTATTCCATCTAGCTACAATGCTCTGCACTGTGTGTTCATATATTCATATATTTATTCCATCCAGCTACAATGCTCTGCACTGTGTGTCTGTGTGTGTGTGTGTATATATATATTTTATAGTAATATGTACATATGTATATTAGCTGCTCTTGCTTGCTTGTTTTTTTTTCTTGCCTTCTGATTGTTGCTCTGAGTGTTGCTATCCCTGTGCTGTTGCAATCCTGGAATTTCCCCGTTGTGGGACTAATAAAGGCTTATCTTATCTTATCTTATCTTGTCTTTTTATTGCATTCTACCTGGTTCAAAGTCATGTTCATTGAGTAGCCTGATATAGAAAGGTTTATGATGACACTGGGGGACAGTTCGCCCTCAAATCACCGACTGAACCATGGTGACGGAGAACCTTGTCTAACAGGCTGGTTGTTGCCAACGTATCTGGAGACTGAAGTGAACAGCGTTCTGAGACGTTCTGAATTAGTTTTATTTCAGCAAAACCCTTTTGGACCTCAGCATTTGGGATCATCCATAGAGGTTTTCATTCATAGATGTTCTCAATAAAAAGGCTAATACAGTCATGTGAAAAAATTAGGACACCCTGTATAAGCCTGTGGGGTTTTTTTTGGTTTTTTTTTTTTTACATATTTGGACAAATGGTTGCTTAATATCAATGTTTAAAATGCTGGGAGTTTCATGTAATACAACTAAACAATTAAAAATGAATTACAGACTTTTTTCAAATTTTCAGTAAAATGTAATTCTAAACAAATAGTGAGGAATAAATTAGGACACCCCAATCTTTTTTTTAGGACACCCCCACTTTCATTCCCACTTACAACGGCTAAAATAAATGTTAAAAAAATGTAAATTAAAACAGGTTAGAAATAGATATGTGAATATTTCTACTGAATGTTTAAAGGGGTGTCCAATTTTTTCACATGACTGTACATGTGTTGTTGTTTTTCCAACAGGAAAGGCTGGAGAGTTTGTTTGTGGGTATCTCAGTCTGTCGACCACTCCAGCAGATGGAGCTCCTTCTTACTAGCTTTATCAGGACAGCACTTGCTGGCTCGGTCTGTCTGTCTGTCTGTCAGTTTCATGCACCTTTTGCAGCATCTGGTTTTGCTGCTACACACACTTCACACTTTGTGCACCAAGTTCAACACAACATTCTGCTCAGGTGTGAAAATTTACTTTGCATAATCAGCAGCTTATTGCTGTGTTTATAACATTAATGAGCCTACAGTTTTGATTTTAAAGCTGAAGGGGACGTTTACTGTCTTAATATCGTCTTCCTTTAGGACATTGAGGTTTTGCAGTCATGTCCCAGCAGCATGTCCATGTGGGCCCACCAAAGGTTAAACTGGGCTGTCTTGTTGGTCCATGTGGGTTTGTCACGGATTCCATGTTGGCCTCATCTGTTTGCCCACATGGACTTTACCTGTGGTACAGGTGAGCAGGGAATCTGATCACCCACTTTAAACCCAGCTGGGCCCCACATGGGTTTAATGTGGGGGAGCAGGTTTCAGTATCACTTGTGCCATAGGCAAAATTAGACAAAAAGTTATAAATTTTCAAAAATTCTTCTTATAAATTTGTAAGAAAAAAAGTGACAAATTTACAAAAAAACTAACAAATTTATGAGATAAAAGTCACAAATTTAGTAGAAAAAAGCCCCAAATTTACAATAAAGTAGTGAAAATTTAGGGGAAAAAGTCACAAATTTACAAGAAAAAACATGTAAAACTACCTGAACTGTTACAAATGTACAAGAAAAAATTAGCAAATTTACAAGAAAAAAGTCACAAATTTATGAGGAAAGAAGAAAAGGTTTCAAATTAATAAATAAATAGTAAATAGATGAATAAATAAACTGAAAATTTATGAGAAAAAAATCCCAAATTTTTGATAAAGTTGTAAGTTTACAGTAAAAAAAAAAGCTGAAAATGTTTGACAAAGAAAATTGTCACAAATTTATGGGAAAAACTCACAAATTTACGAGAAAATAGCAAGTTCACAAGGAAAAAGTAGCAAATTTATGAGAAAAAGTTGCAGGATTACAGTAAAATAGTGTCAAATTTGTGTGAAATTTCCAAAATAAAAAAAAAGTTAAATTTGCATGAAAAAAGTCAACTTTACAAGAAAAACTCACAAATTTATGACAAAAAAATTGCAAATTTACAAGAAAAAAATCTCATATTTATGAGAAAAAGTTGTAAGTTGGCAGTAAAAAAAATGTTGAAAATTCAAAATACAGCTTCAGATTTTAAAGAAAAACTTATCAAATTAGATGGAAAAAGTCACCACTTTACAAGAAAAAAAAAAATTTGAGAAAATAAACTGAAAATAGGTGAGCAGGCAAAGTCCATGTGGGCAATCACAGATTGGGCCAACATGGAATCCATGGACAGACCCACATGGGACCCAAAAGACAGCCCAGTTTGACCTTTTGTGGGGCCCACATGGACATGCTGGCTGGGTAGAAGGCGCTATTTTGATGAGTTTGCACTGTTTCCGTGACTGTTCTTGACTGCAGTTATTTTCACAACCACTAGAAGCCACTGTTTGCACTACTTTCCTTCTCTCTTGCAAAACGTGTAATATACACACAAAAAGGCACTCCTCTGTGTAGATTACACGTTTTATATGGGTGGGTAAAACAGAACTATATGCATTTTTGTCAGTTTGGGTTGGCAGTGTATATGGCAGGGACTTTTATTATGAAAGATAAGGAAAGAAAGAAACATTGAACATATCCAGGTCATGACCCACATAGTAAATACAGAGAAAATGAAGAAACACAGATATTATCAGACATTGCACAGACGCTCTAGGTGCACACTATGGGCTCCCTTTAAAACTCTGTTTTCAATCATAAATGTCATGAGCCGAGCCGGCTTGGTTTTCCTCGGCTCGGTCCTGATCTCTCTGTGGGTTTTGGTTCCTCTGTCTATGTGCACTTTGTGTATTTCCATATCCTTAGCCACTGCCCGACCGGCAGCTGTTAGTCAGCATGGTGACCTACTTTCTCTCACACTGCTGACAGTCTGTTGGTCCAGCCACGCCCCCTCGCTCTCCCTCTGACTCCATCATCTGCTTCCAGACCCGTTAATCATCCTTTCCGTGCCTCGCCCAGGTGTTCTCAATTTGCCACGCCAGTGGCATTTGTTCATAAGCAGTTCTTTGCTGGACAAACACCGCTGGATCATTGTACGTGTTGGATGGTCATCTTCCCTGTCTAACCATCACGTCACTAAAGACTATTTCGATGTGCTCGTTGATAATCGCTGTGACTATTCGGACTGCCCCTGCACTGTGAGTAACTGCCTGTGTTCTGTTCGCCACTGTAAACCTCCAGTGTGTGTGTTGGGCGTCCTAGAGGACTCTAAGTGTATCCGAGCTGTCTTGTGTCTGTATGCTTAGTTTTGTGTTAATAAATGTGTGTGTGGTGTAACCCAGCGTTTAAATCCATTCGTCCTTTTCTCCTCCTCCATGCGCTGTTGAAAAGCGCATGGAGAGTTTATGACAGAATGATCCAGCCTCTCAAAAGGATTTAGCAGGTTACACCCACACAAATTATTTTTTCACTTTTTGGACTGTCCGATTTTTTCTCACCTGCTTTCCAGGCACAATGACTGAGCTGCTGGAGAGGGAGCAGCACTCGCTTTGTCTGCTGGAGGATATTCTCGCATGGGCACTGGACCCCTTCCATCCATCCATCCATCCATCTTCTACTGCTTTTCCGGAGGTCCGGGTCGCGGAGGCAGCAGCTCAAGCAGAGAAGCCCAGACTTCCCTCTCCCCAGCCACCTGCTCCAGCTCTTCAGAGAGGATACCAAGGCGTTCCCAGACCAGCTGGGAGACATAGTCTCTCCACTGAGTCCTGGGCCTGCCCCGGGGTCTCCTCCCAGTGGGACATGCCCGAAACACCTCAAGCGGGAGGCGTCCAGGAGGCATCCTAATCAGATGCCCATACCACCTCAACTGATTCCTTTCAATGTGGAGGAGCAGCGGTTCTACTCTGAGCCTCTCCCGGATGACTGAGCTCCTCACCCTATCTCTGAGGGTGAGTCCTGCAATCCTACAGAGAAAGCTCATTTCAGCCACTTGTATCCGTGATCTTGTTCTTTCGGTCATTACCCAAAGCTCGTGACCATAGGTGAGAGTAGGAACGTAGATTGACTGGTAAATCGACAGCTTTGCCTTAGAACTAAGCTCCCTCTTCACCACAACAGACCAGTACAACATCCGCATCGCTGCAGATGCTGGTCCAATCTGTCTGTCAATCTCTCGCTCCATTTTCCCCTCACTCGTGAATAAGACCCCAAGATACTTAAACTCCTCTACTTGGGGCAGGAGCCTCATGACAACATCATCTGCAAACAACAGAGATGAGATCCTGTGGTAACCAAGCATGACACCCTCCATTCCCTGGCTGTGCCTAGAAATCCTGTCCATAAAAATTATGAACAGGATCGGTGACAAAGGGCAGCCCTGGCGGAGTCCACCTCTCACTGGGAATGACTCCGACCGAGTGTTGGCAATACGAACCAAACTCTCACAATGGTTGTACAGAGACCGAATAGCTCGTAACAACAAGCCCGATACCCCATACTCCCGAAGCACCCCCCACAAAAAACCATGAGGGACGCGGTCAAATGCCTTCTCCAAGTCCACAAAACACATGTAAACTGGTTGGGCAAACTCTCACGAACCCTCAAGAATTCTCGAGAGGGTAAAGAGCTGGTCCGATGTGCCATGGCCAGGACGAAAACCACATTGCTCCTCCTGAATCCGAGGTTCAACCAACGGCCAGACTGTCCTCTCCAGTACCTTGGCATAGACCTTCCCAGGGAGGCTGAGGAGTGTGATCCCTCTAAAGTTGGAGCACACCCTCCGGTCCCCTTTTTTGAAGAGAGGAACCACCACCCCGGTTTGCCATGCCAAAGGCACTGCCCCCGACCTCCACGCAATGTTGCAGAGGCGTGTCAACCATGACAGCCCAACAACATCCAGGGCCTTGAGGTACTCAGGGCGAATCTCGTCCACCCCCGGGGCCCGCCCACCAAGGAGATTTTTAACCACCTTGGCGACCTCAGCCCCTGTGATAGGCGAGTCATCCCCCTCGTCCCCAAACCCTGCTTCCTCTGTGGAAGGCGTATCAGTGGGATTGAGGAGATCCTCAAAGTATTCCTTCCACCGCCCGACGATATCCCCAGTTGAAGTCAACAGTGTCCCATCCGCACCATACACAGTGTGGGCAGGGAGCTGCTTTCTCCTCCTGAGCTGCCGGACAGTTTGCCAGAATCTCTTCGAGGCCAACTAAAAGTCTTGTTCTATGGCCTCACCGAACTCCTCCCATACCTGGGTTTTTGCTTCAGCAACCACCCGAGCTGCACTCCGCTTGGCCTGCCGGTACACCTCAGCTGCTTCGGGAGTCCTACAAGCCAACCAAGCTTGATAGGACTCCTTCTTCAGCTTAATGGCCCCCCTCACCACTGGTGTCCACCACTTGGTTCGGGGGTTGCCACCACGAGATGCACCGATCACCTTGCGGCCGCAGCTCTGGGCCGTCGCTTCAACAACAGAGGTGGAGAACATGGCCCATTCAGACTCCATGTCTCCAGACTCCCTCGGAATGTGGTTGAAGTTCTTCTGGAGGTGGGAGTTGAAGACCTCCCAGACAGGGGCTTCAGCCAGACGTTCCCAGCACACCCTCACTATACGTTTGGTTCTACCAGGTCTGAATGGCTTCCTCCCCTGCCATCGGATCCAATTCACCACCTGGTGGTGATCAGTTGACAGCTCTGCACCTCTCTTTACCCGAGTGTCCAAGACATACGGTCGCAGGTCTGATGACACAATAACAAAATCGATCATCGACCTGTGACCTAGGGTGTCCTGGTGCCAAGTGCGCATATGGACACCCTTATGCTTGAACATGGTGTTCGTTATGGACAAACTGTGGTTGGCACAGAAGTTCAATAACTGAACACCACTCGGGTTAAGATCGGGCAGGCTGTTCCTCCCAATCACCCCCTCCAGGTTTCACTGTCGTTGCCCACGTGCGCATTGAAGTCCCCCAGTAGGACAATGGAGTCTCCAAGAGGAGCACCCTCCAGCACCCCAGTCACAGACTCCAAAAAGGGTGTGTACTCTGAAACATCATTTGGTGCATAGGCACAAATGATGGTCAGGACCCGTTTCCCAACCCAAAGGCACAGGGAAGCAACCCTTTCGTCCACTATGGAAAACTTCAATATAGAGGCAGCAAGGTGGGGGGATACAAGAATACCCACCCCTGCTCGTCGCCTCTCGCCTGGGGCAACTCCAGAAAAGGCCAAGCTCCAGCCCCTCTCTAGGAGACTGGTTCCGGAAGTGGAGCTGTGTGTTGAGGTGAGGCCAACTATATCTAGCCGGTATCTCTCAACCTCGTACACCAGCTCAGGCTCCTTCCCCACCAGAGAGGTGACATTCCACGTACCAAAAGCCAGTTTAGAAAGCTTGGGATCAGTCCGCCAAGGTCTCCGCCTTTGACCGCCACCTAATCCACATAGCACCGGACCCCCATGATCCCTCCTGCAGGTGGTGAGCCCACTGGAGGGCGGACCCATGTAACTCCTTCGGGCTGAGCCCAGCCGGGTCCCATGGGTGGAAACCCGGCCACCAGACGCTAGCCTTTGAGTCCCTCCCCCAGGCCTTGCTCCAGGGTGGGGCCCCGGTAACCCCATACCGGGCGGGGTACACTGAATCATGGATATAGAATTTATCATGAGAGTCTGTTGGATCGTTCTTAGTCTGGCCCTTCACCCAGGACCAGTTTGTCTTGGGTGACCCTATCAGAGGCAAATTGCCCTGGACAACATAGCTCCTGGGATCACTGGGGCAAGCAAACCCCCCCCCACCACGATAAGGTGACGATCCATGTGGACCCCTGTGCCTCCAAAATGGCTAGTCAGGCTCAGGAGGCAGTGAGAAGGGTGGTGGAGAGGGACAGCCTCTGGGATCATCTCGAAGCGATGGAGATTCTCCAGAACATCTTCGCCACAACATGCAAGGATTCAGATGAGGATCTCCCAGTGCTCGAGCTCCTTGCGGCCACACCACTCATTTCTCCAGGTAGCACGGAGCTCCTCTGCATGGGTGACTCGCTGCCCACCGTGGTGCTTGGCATCCTGGACTATCTGGTTCCCGAGCTGCCCGTCAGGAGGAAGAGGAGGAACCCCCGCCAGAGGAAGCATCCAGCCTCGCCGACGACAGCTTTGCCTCCTCGTCCCGAGCTGTGGTCTGCTCTGTCCCCAGAGGAGCTGGAGGAATGAAGATAGGTTCTCCTGGTTGAGACAGAACTCCTCCTGGAGGTGAAACCATGGCTTCTTCCGGAGTTGGCCGAGATGTTGGAGGAATATTCCCCGAGGAGGTCAAAGCTCCAGCCGGACGACGAGCATGCCCCGACCACGGAGACGACAGCTGACCTCATCGACCCACAGGAATTCAGACAAGTGTTTAGTCAGTCACTGTTAATGACACCTGAAGCTGCTTGCCTGATTCCTGATGAATTGTCAGCTGCTGATCTTGTTTGTCTCCCTGTTTCTCCCATTCCCCCCATGCCCTCATGCTTCTCGTGAGGAGAATTTTGGACGGAGGAGGGGCCTTCTCTGGAGGAACTGGAGAACACGTCGCCTGCTTCCTCTCATCGCCGCCGTTCCTGGAGGACTCGCCATAAGGGCCTCGCCAAGCCTCCATCTGCTACACCCACCTCCACGTCATCGGAGCCGGCTCCTCAGCTACTGTGTGAAGGGGCCGAAACAGCCAGTGACATGGGGGGGGGGACTGTCAACTGCCCACAGCTGTCAACATTGAGCACCAGGAGAAAATGGTAAATGGTAAATGGCATTCACTTATATAGCGCTTTTATTCTCATCTCTTGATGACCAAAGCGCTTTACAGATCCTGCTATCCACCCATTCACACACACATTCACACACTGATGGCGGCACGCTACCTAACATGGCACTTCCAGACCAACCAGGAACAATTGGGGGTGAAGTGTCTTGCCCAGGAACACAACAGCAGGATATCCGGGGAGAGCGGGATTCGAACCACCAACCATGGGGTTATTGGACAACCCGCTGTACCTCCTGAGCCACTGCCGCCCCCCCCCCCCCCCCAGGAGAACAGACAAGTGTTTTCTCATTCAATTCTATGCAATGATGATAAACGTTGCCTGTCTCCCGGAAGAGAGGCTCAGCTCCAGCAGTCAACTGGGCTCTCTCCTCCAGCTGTGGAAGTAAACCCTTCTCTTGTCCTTTTTGTGTTTTCCCCTTTGATTTTTGAGTGTGAGGAGTCATCGGCATCGGATCGTGCTTCCCAGTCACCGTTGGAAAAGACCGGTGTGGCTGTGAATATGGAGAGGGGTGACGGCCAGTCAGCGACAGCTGCGAACATCACACGCCGGGATGACAGGCAAGGGTCCTTTCATCTAATTGAACTTAATTATTCTAAACCTTGTCTGTCTCCCAAGGGAGAGGCCCAGTTTCAGCAGTCCGCTGGGTCCTCTCCTCCAGCTGCAGCTGTGAATTCATCCGCTGCTCCCTCTGTGTCTCCTCCCTTAATTCCTGAGTGCCTGCTGGTCTTGGAACCGAGCCGCCAGACAGTGGAGGAGCCGGTGGCTCTGGACGTTCCCTCGCCGGAGCCAGCACGGAGAGGTCCCCCTGCAAGCCACGCCGATGGAATCCCCTGCATTGGAGCTGCTGTAGGAGGTTAATAGGACTACTGTCACAATCACGCCTGCTGCAAGGACACCCCCTGGACCTGACCCCCAGCCGATGGGATCCGGACCGTCACCGTCGACAGTGTCAAAGTCCTGGATGGTGGTAGAGCTCGAGCACAGGCAAGTAATCTCTCCTGTAGTTCATTTATCAATGATTGAGAGATCTTGTCTGGCTTTTGGGGAGGAGAGCTGGGTGTGGCTCCTGGCCGCACCTGGACTCCCCTTACCGGACTCTGCCACTGCTGGCAACCCTAACCTTTTCTCCTCTCCCATGCCTGTCGAGCCCCTCACTAGGGTCACCGGAGAGGAGCTGCCATCACCGGGGTTGCCAACCGACGACGACAAGAGGTTGGCAGTCCCAGAGGAGGTCGGCGGGGGCACAGCACTGGGCACAACAATGGAGGGTGCGCACCCCAAGTCGCCGGAGTCCTGGACGGTGGTGGAGCCCGAGTTCAGGCAAGTGTGCTCCATTATGTCAACTCCTCATTTATCAATGTCACACTGCCCAACTCATGACGAGGAAGGCCCAGGGCAGCTTGTAATAGCCCTCAGGGCTGCCTCACCAGGCTCTGCCGCTGCTGGCAACCCTGCCCCGGTCTCTTTTTCTCTCCCTCCGGGGTTGGAGCCCCCAGCCAGGGTCGCCGGAGAGCAGCTGACTTTGCCGGAAGCCTCCGAGGATCGGGATCCAGCACCAGGAGGCGCTAAAGGCACCACCTCCCTCGCTGGGGAGGCCACCGTGGGAGCAATGAGGCCCCCGATGGGGGTCACCGTTGGTGCAACGGTGCTCCAGCCGGAGCCCATCATGGGTGCAGCCACGTCCCAGACCAGGACCGTCGTGGGTGCAGCTCTGGCCCTATCAGGGCCCACCACGGGTGCTGCAGAGTTGCTGCCGGAGGGCGCCGAGGGTCTGGCCCTGCCTAGTGAGGATGTCACTGCTTCAGCCCCTCCTACCAAGGTTGTCATGCCCCCCCCCATCAGCCGCCTCCTCCACCTGGTGTTTCTGCAGGTCGGTCCTCTCACCGCGGGTGCAGCTTCGACCTAATTGGGGTCCACCGCAGGTGCAGCTGAGCCTCAGCCAGAGGCCATCGTGGGTGCAGCGGAACCGGCCCAGTTGAGAGCCATCGTGGGTGTAGCTGAGTCTAAGCCAGAGATCACCATGGGTGCAGTTAGGCTCCCGCTGGAGTCCGTTGTGGGTGTAGCGGAGCCGGCCCGGCCAGGGGCCACCGTGGGTGCAGCTAGGCTCCCGCTGGAGTCCATAGTGGGTGCAACAGAGCCGGTCTGGTCGGGGGCCACTGCGGGTGCCACTACGGACCACCCTGAGGATGCCGTGGAGGTTCTCTTTCCCCGGTCCGGTTGTCCTCCAGTCAGCCTTCCAGTGGGCAGGCCGCCTCCTGCTTCACCCCTTCAGTCCTGGTGGCTGAGCAACATTGGCCGGCCGCCGGAAGAATGAACTCCCCAGGTCAGGTGGCCCACGTTTTCCGGCAGGCCGCTGGACACCGTCCACCGGACCTTCTGTGGGGCCTGGGACTCTGGGCGGCCTCCTGAGCCCCAACGCCGGTGGACTTGGGGGGTTAATTGTGGGCCCTGGGTGGGGCATTGTGTTCCCTCTGTCCTGTTCCCCCTTCCGCCCACCCAGGTTCGTGTTGTTTGCTGTTGTCGCAACTGTTGGGGGGGGAGGGGGCCTTCTTGATGTTACCCTGGGTGTCTGGGAATGCACCCCTTAGACCCCCTAAAACCCGGCTTGGTTTTCCCCGGCTCGGTCCTGATCTCTCTGTGGGTTTTGGCTCCTCTGTCTATGTGCACTTTGTGTATTTCCATATCCTTAGCCACTGCCTGACCGGCAGCTGCTAGTCAACATGGTGACCTACTTTCTCTCACGCTGCTAGCAGTCTGTTGGTCCAGCCACGCCCCCTTGCTCTCCCTCTGACTCCATCAGCTGCTTCCAGACCCGTTAATCATCCTTTCTGTGCCTCGCCCAGGTGTTCTCAATGTGCCACACCAGTGGTGTTTGTTCATAAGCAGCTCTTTGCTGGACAAACGCCACTGGATCATTGTACGTGTTGGATGGTCATCTTCCCTGTCTAACCGTCACGTCACTAAGGACTATTTCGGTGTGCTTGTTGATAATCATTGTGACTACTCGGACTACCCCCGCACTGTAAGTGCCTGTGTTTTGTTCGCCGCTGTAACCCTCCAGTGTGTGTGTTGGGTGTCCTAGAGGACTCTAAGTGTATCCGAGCTGTCTTGTGTTTGTATGTTTAGTTTTGTTTTAATAAATGTGTGTATGGTGTAGCATCATCTCACTTTGGCTCAGCAATAATTATTCTTCTGCTTAAAGATATTTTGTTTCACCCAGGAGTAAGACAGTCAAGAACTGATTTTCTCCCCAGGCCACAGCTGAAATCCCATTCCTTTGCTAAAACCAGTCTAAAAGAATTCAACCTATTTCCTCCTGCACCCCTTTATTGCCCCCATAAACATGCAACAGACCTGGAGCCCTCATTGCCACACCGATCCACAGCTCAATAAAATTTCCTTAAACTGTAGGACATGCTGGATTTAACCAGTGAACTTTAAAGTACATTATTACAAACTCAATTCTAAACCTTCTCTTCTTTTCAGGACTATGAAAAGCAAATGGACTCTCCATCCATCCATCCATCTTCTACCGCTTTTCCGGAGGTCCGGGTCGCGGAGGCAGCAGTTCAAGCAGAGAAGCCCAGACTTCCCTCTCCCCAGCCACCTGCTCCAGCTCTTCAGAGGGGATACCAAGGCGTTCCCAGACCAGCTGGGACACATAGTCTCTCCACCGAGTCCTGGGTCTGCCCCAGAGTCTCCTCCCAGTGGGACGTACCTGAAACACCTCAAGTGGGAGGCGTCCAGGAGGCATCCTAATCAGATGCCCATACCACCTCAACTGACTCCTTTCAATGTGGAGGAGCAGCGGTTCCACTCTGAGCCTCTCCCGGATGACTGAGCTCCTCACCCTATCTCTGAGGGTGAGTCCAGCAATCCTACAGAGAAAGCTCATTTCGGCCGCTTGTATCCGCGATCTCGTTCTTTCGGTTCATTACCCAAAGCTCGTGACCATAGGTGAGAGTAGGAACGTAGATTGACTGGTAAATCGACAGCTTTGCCTTAGAACTAAGCTCCCTCTTCACCACAACAGACCGGTACAACGTCCGCATCACTGCAGATGCTGCTCCGATCCGTCTGTTGATCTCTCGCTCCATTTTCCCCTCACTCGTGAACAAGACCCCAAGATACTTAAACTCCTCCACTTGGGGCAGGAGCCTGTCCCCAACCCGGAGAGGACAATCCACCTTTTTCCAGCTGAGGACCATGGACTCGGACTTGGAGGTGCTGATTCTCATCCCAGCCACTTCACACTCAGCGGAAAACCGTCCCAGCAAGAGCTGTAGGTCATTGCTGGATGAAGCCAACAGGACAACATCATCTGCAAACAACAGAGATGAGATCCTGTGGTCACCAAGCATGACACCCTCCATTCCCTGGCTGCGCCTAGAAATCCTGTCCATAAAAATTATGAACAGGATCGGTGACAAAGAGCAGCCCTGGCGGAGTCCAACTCTCACTGGGAATGACTCCGACCGAGTGTTGGCAATACGAACTAAACTCTCACAACAGTCATACAGAGACCGAATAGCTCGTAACAACAAGCCCGATACCCCATACTCCCGAAGCACCCCCCACAAAGATCCACGAGGGACGTGGTCAAATGCCTTCTCCAAGTCCACAAAACACATGTAAACTGGTTGGGCAAACTCCCACGAACCCTCAAGAATTCTCGAGAGGGTAAAGAGCTGGTTCGATGTGTCACGGCCAGGACGAAAACCACATTGCTCCTCCTGAATCCGAGGTTCGACCAACGGCCGGACTCTCCTCTCCAGTACCTTGGCATAGACCTTCCCAGGGAGGCTGAGGAGTGTGATCCCTCTAAAGTTGGAGCACACCTTCCGGTCCCCTTTTTTGAAGAGAGGAACCACCACCCCGGTTTGCCATGCCAAAGGCACTGCCCCCGACCTCCACGCAATGTTGTAGAGGCGTGTCAACCATGACAACCCAACAACATCCAGGGCCTTGAGGTACTCAGGGCGAATCTCGTCCACCCCCGGGGCCCGGCCACCAAAGAGATTTTTAACCACCTTGGCGACCTCAGCCCCTGTGATAGGCGAGTCATCCCCCTCGTCCCCAAACCCTGCTTCCTCTGTGGAAGGCGTATCAGTGGGATTGAGGAGATCCTCGAAGTATTCCTTCCATCGCCCGACGATATCCCCAGTTGAAGTCAACAGTGTCCCATCCACACCATACACAGTGTGGACGGGGAGCTGCTTTCCCCTCCTGAGCCGCCGAACAGTTTGCCAGAATCTCTATGAAGCCGACCGAAAGTCTTGTTCCATGGCCTCACCGAACTCCTCCCATACCCGGGTTTTCGCTTCAGCAACCACCCGAGCTGCACTCCGCTTGGCCTGCCGGTACACCTCAGCTGCTTCGGGAGTCCCACAAGCCAACCAAGCTTGATAGGACTCCTTCTTCAGCTTAATGGCCCCCCTCACCACTGGTGTCCACCACTTGGTTTGGGGGTTGCCACCACGAGATGCACCGACCACCTTGCGGCCGCAGCTCTGGGCCGCCGCTTCAACAACAGAGGTGGAGAACATGGCCCATTCAGACTCCATGTCTCCAGACTCCCTCGGAATGTGGTTGAAGTTCTTCCGGAGGTGGGAGTTGAAGACCTCCCGGACAGGGGCCTCAGCCAGACGCTCCCAGCACACCCTCACTATACGTTTGGGTCTACCAGGTCTGAATGGCTTCCTCCCCTGCCATCGGATCCAACTCACCACCAGGTGGTGATCAGTTGACAGCTCTGCACCTCTCTTTACTCGGGTGTCCAAGACATACGGTCGCAGGTCTGATGATACGATAACAAATTCGATCATCGACCTGCGACCTAGGGTGTCCTGGTGCCAGGTGCACATATGGACACCCTTATGCTTGAACATGGTGTTCGTTATGGACAGACTGTGGTTAGCACAGAAGTCCAATAACTGAACACCACTCGGGTTCAGATCGGGCAGGCCGTTCCTCCCAATCACCCCCCTCCAGGTTTCACTGTCATTGCCCACGTGCGCATTGAAGTCCCCCAGTAGGACAATGGAGTCTCCAGGAGGAGCACCCTCCAGCACCCCAGTCACAGACTCCAAAAAGGGTGGGTACTCTGAAACATCATTTGGTGCATAGGCACAAATGATGGTCAGGACCCGTTTCCCAACCCAAAGGCGCAGGGAAGCAACCCTTTCATCCACCGGGGAAAACTCCAATATAGAGGCAGCAAGGTGGGGCGATACAAGAATACCCACCCCTGCTCGTCGCCTCTCGCCCGGGGCAACTCCAGAAAAGGCCAAGCTCCAGCCCCTCTCCAGGAGACTGGTTCCGGAACCGGAGCTGTGTGTTGAGGTGAGGCCGACTATATCTAGCCGGTATCGCTCAACCTCGTACACCAGCTCAGGCTCCTTCCCCACCAGAGAGGTGACATTCCACGTGCCAAAAGCCAGTTTAGAAAGCTTGGGATCAGTCCGCCAAGGTCTCCGCCTTTGACCGCCACCTAATCCACATAGCACCGGACCCCCATGATCCCTCCTGCAGGTGGTGAACCCACTGGAGGGCGGACCCATGTAACTCCTTCGGGCTGAGCCCGGCCGGGTCCCATGGGTGGAAACCCGGCCACCAGACGCTAGCCTTCGAGCCCCTCCCCCAGGCCTGGCTCCAGGGTGGGGCCCCGGTAACCCCATACCGGGCGGGGTACACTGAATCCTTGATATACAATTTATCATGAGAGTCTGTTGGATCGTTCTTAGTCTGGCCCTTCACCCAGGACCAGTTTGTCTTGGGAGACCCTATCAGAGGCAAATTGCCCCGGACAACATAGCTCCTGGGATCACTGGGGCACGCAAACCCCCCCCCCCCCACCACCACGATAAGGTGACGATCCATGAGGGGGAAGCATATTCCAATGTATTTAAAATTGTGTGTATTCATGTGGACCGATATCCAATTTCACCCAGTCTTCACCGAGCCCCAGCTTCTCCATCCTATTGGTCCCTCGCAGACAAAGCCTGTCATTGGACTAAAGTTCATCAAGCCCGCCCACAAAGGACGTTCATTGGCTGAGATTCCGGTCAACCCGGAAGCCCGTGAAAGCTCAACAGAACTTATAAAAGGAGGAAAACCCCCTGCTACTTCCTCTTTCGGCTCTCTCTTTTTGCCTCCGTTCACCTCTCTTTTGGACTCACTCTTTTGACACGCTCTTTCGACTGCTCTTCTCGCTCCGCTCTTTTGTCTCTCTTCTTTGTCTATTGTCTACACACAGCAAGAAAGAACTTTGGGAAGAACAAAGGACTGCCTTAACAAAGACTTCTCCCACGTGCTGCTTTTCCGAGCACAGAGCAGATAACTCGTAATTTGTTTATGTAACTTTGTATTTTAATGCTTTTTCTTTTTCTTTTAAATGCCTTGGAATTCCTATTTCTTTGAGCTCAATTCTTAATCGGAGTTAAACTCCAATTTTTATTTTTCACTTTTTCTTTGTTAAACTTTCTGTAAAACAACCGTTTGTTTTAATTTTATTGTAAGTTTTAATCTTGACTTTATTCTTAGAATATTTTTCTTAACCAATCACACACCAGAAGCTATTATTTTATCTAAAGTCCGAAAGCCTTTTTCTAATTTGAGATCTGATTAGATCTAATTATTCTCGAAGACCTCTGGAGCCGCTTGTCTACGAAGGAGAAAACGCGCAGCTCTCTTCACCACACGCTGAAGAAACGTCGGCACCATCTGCCTCCGATCCAAGTTACAACTGTGGGTCATACAGCCAAAATCCAGCCACTTCGACCGTTTGACTTTAAAGGTCGAACTGTAGACCCTGAAATATCTGCGGGCAGATATTTCCCCTAACATCCACAAAATCTTGGGCTGAGGACGATGAAAGAACGTTTACCAGATCAATGGGGAATCATCGAGAAATCACATGAGCTGCAAACTTTAATTCATCTGCTGAATTAAACGTCTGAGGTTCGGTAATAATTTGTGTATCTAATCAGATGCAAATTAAGAAACCCTTAACATAACTCTCCTTTTCGTTAAAATTCCGTTTTTATTTTCTTAAGATTAATCCAGGACTTTTCATATAATTAGTAAACTTTCTCCATAAATTTGCGTTATTTCCACAATCTGTTAACTCAAACTGATAGAAATTCATTTCTCAGTTAACCCTGGTTCCGAAAATACTGACATTGTTAATCTATCATTTACAAGATTGATTTTATGATTAATGAAATTACTGCAATATCTGTTAATCATTTCATTTAATAAATATGTGAAAATGAGAGAAGTTGTTGAGAATTTATTTCATTCTGAGTCTGTTTCAAGCCCAGGTATCGAATTTACAGAAAAATTTTTGAAACTGATTATTAATTAATTTATTGAGTGATTAAACAGGTATAAAGTGAAATTAAAATTAAAATTGCTTCTTAAAGATAGAAGCTGGTGCCCCTAAGAGTGTTATTAACTTTTCTGGTGTATATGAAACAAAATTTGATCTCAGATTCCAATGCATCAATATAAATTAAATAATTTATACCTGATCATATTTATTAATTTCATATATTCTCTTACAGTGGTGTAACCCAGCGTTTAAATCCATTCGTCCTTTTCTCCTCCTCTGTGCGCTGTCGAGAAGCACACGGAGAGTTTATGACAATAAATCCCACAACAAAACCTAAACAAGTACTGTACTGTACTGCAGGATGTTGAAATGTCAGTCAGTTAAACAATTAACAGAATTTTTATTAATGTTTAAGTATTTGATTTTTGTCCATTTGTCAAAGTATTTCTTCCTCCCTGCCAGAGTACAGCAGGTGGTTCCCCTCTGATAGCATTTATTCAGGTTTTATGGACCATTTGAGATGCCACTGCTGCGTTTGAGATATGTTTTCAAAACCTGCCACATTTCAAGGGCAAATCACCAGAAAAGGTTTTTAAATTACAACATTTTCCCATATCAAACAGTCATATTTACTCAATTGAACTCCCTTGGCACAACTGTACAAATGCTGCTGTCTTTTGCATTGCTTCCATACCTGGAGTGTAGCAGTAGCGACCTGCGTCGACTAAAGCAGAGCGAGGCAACAAGCAGAAGAACAAGAACTCACAATATAAAGAGCGTCTGGAAAGAGTCATTGATGGCTGACATTGGGCTTTGTTCTGAAGGGGTCGGGGTACTTACCAGGGGTAGGAGAGATGAAAACATAACTGCCGCTGTGAAGGCTCCGCTTCATCAAAACGAGAGTGATGTGTGCCAAGGGCCCATTTAATTAGCCACTTTGTGAATGCACAGCAGTTGTTATGGATGCTGGACTGGAGAGCGTGACATAAATACCTATTTGCACTGCACAAATGACTTTAATGGCAATATGTGCAAGATAGCGCTGAGGAGCGAACAAAAACATTAACTGTGGACCTTCATCAAGTATTCAGCATGCCAAGAGAAATAGTTTTCATTTTTAATGTGAGTGAGCACCTATGAATAGTTGGAAATCCCAGCACTAGTGTTAGGTGATGTATTACAGTGGAAAACAACATTCTTCATAGCTCAGAATCTGCACTTTTAAGGGTTTTTAATTAATGACATCCTTTTAAATACTGGATAATTTTAGATTTGAGTGCTGCATTTGTTATGGTGGACCATAATATCCTCGTCTTTTGTATAGAGCACTTGCGTGGGAATACAGGGGGCAACACTGGAATGCTTCAGATCATATCTCTGCCCCTCTGCCCTCCCTCTCGGACATCTACCACACCCGCCTCACCCACAGAGCCATCAACATCGCAGGTGACAACTCCCACCCCAGAGCAGAAATGCGGCCCCTTACAAAAACCCTGGCAGAGAGGATAGACGGCTTTGACAGCAGAGCTCTAAGAACCATCAAAAACATCAGATGGTACCATCATATGTATCTCCAGCAAAGAGCTATGTGCATGCACTCATCAGCCCACCTCATAGCTATCCACTGTATCTACTGGTACGGGCTCATCCTCTGCCTCTCGCCAGAACATTCCACCAGGGCCTTACTCATGCTTGATGACCAAAGGGATGGACATGATTACAATAGACCTCCAAAAGCTTAACATCACCTTAGAGGTCACAAAAGGGCTGACACAGGACTGCTGGCGATGGAGAGCAACTGGTAGATATGGTCAACTCTATGCACAATGACACCTCCGAGGCCAACAACCAGCATGACCCCAGACTCATCGAGCAAGAGCACTATCTAACTAACTTATTAAGCCTGTTTTCCACTAGCCCAGCACACCTCGGTACGGCTCGATTCACTTCAGTACGGCTCGGAATGCTTCTGTCTCCATTAGCACGGTGTTGTGCTTGTGCTGTGTTTTTTTTTTTTAGGAGGTTTTAGAAGCGGGGAAGCAGCAGATTCTTAGCGAGGCGGGGCCACACTCCTGTGACATTACGCACCCGACTGAGTCCTTATTTACACGAGACAAAAAAGGATCCAAGGATTATTGCCTTGCTCGCTCTGTGGATTTATCTCACAATTAATTTTATCTCATAATTAAGCTGCAACAACACAAGTCACTTTTGTTTTGAATTAACTGCCAAATGACCTAGAAATAATGAGCTGAAACTTGTTTTTATTCGTATTAAATAATGAGACGGTGGCACACTGGCCTACACCAAATTATTATTTTTTTACATCCTAGGACATTTTGGATGTACTGAATTAAAAAAATTCATGTTTTTCACCTTCAGGTCAACGTTTGGAACAACAGTATTATTATTTTCCGTTTAGATGATGCTACACTCCTTCTAAAGTATTGTAAATCTCTGAATTTGGAATGCCGATAGAACATTCAATTTACATATACTTACTTTTTTACATACTTTGACTTGTAAGCTTGATCAGTCTCTCCTGCTGCATTTTAAAGTCCAACTGTGCAACTTCTTATAAGTTAACATAAAAAATGTACCCAAAGTTTAGAACTGGATCATGTGGGGCTAATTTTTTATGATATTTCAATAAAAAGAACAGAAAGCTTACAAAAAGATTTCTTTTTTGGTCTAGTTAAAAATTACATTACCTTTACAATGGTTGACCCTGACAGGAAGATCAGTATCATTTTGATCAGACTAGGCAATGGAATTTCTATGTAATTATACTGTTTTATAATTCAGTGTTATAACAGACAAACCACACTTTCCAAAACAATTCCATTTTATTATATACAAAATATTAAAAGAAAAAAAAAACTTTGCAACACAACATGAAGGTTAATCGACATTTTATACACGCCGACCACTGAGTCTCTACACCAGCTTCCCAAACTGGGTCACGACTCGGATGAATGAAGGCGTCTCTGCCAGCTGTGGGTCAGGAAGGCTCAGTTGAATAATCCGGACGGGCTGTCGCGGCGAACGCGTGGGATGATTCTACAAGGAAAATGCACACAATAAAATACAGCACGTAAGTGCAAGATATACAGAAAAGACAATAGTTTTTAACAAGAATACATACGCTTATTTCAGCGTATTGTTCACATGAATAATTAAAATAAAAGCTTTAGTCCGCAGTGTGCTGCAATAAAGCAGCGATCCATCCACAAATGAACAGCTTTTTTATTGCATAAATAAACTGAGCGTCTTACCAAATATATTTGCGAAAAAACGCACAATAAAAAAAAATTAAAACTCACCGTTAAAGGACTCCGATGTCGAGACCTCCCGGTATATTTTTTCATTCCGGGCGGCTCTGTGTAACTCGCGCTGCATACGTTTGTCTGACAATGCAGTGAGCAGACACTGCAGCTCCTTATTGGTCCATGGAACACCCTTATTACGCGAAGACATTTTTGATAGAGAATAAATTAAAATAGCACAGCAATACACTGAAAAGGAACCGCCAACAGTGGTTGCGTGCTGAGTAAAGGCGGTCGTGAAGATTCTTTTTTTTTTTTTTCAAAAACTTTATTGAGAAGGTCGTGAAGATTTGGTAGATGAGGAGGAGGAGAGGGGCGGTTACAACCTGACCAACCAGCGCCGGTTACGACCTGACCAATCAGCGGCGACCAGTCTGTTAACGTCACAACACGGCACAGCTCAGCACTGCTGTACTCTGCCCTTCAGCGGGGCTGAGAATTGCGGCTGTTAAACCGTGTTGGGGCTTGTGGAAAAGCGTACAAAGCGTGCTGAGCCGTCCCGTGTCGCGCTAAAGCGTGCTAGTGGAAAAGGCCCTATAGTGGTAAATGTAAAAATGACCACTAGGACCTGGGTCCATTGGCAATCAGCTAGACAGCTAGCTAAGGTCAAGCCTGTCTTATTAAGGCAGGATGGCATCTCTCATGAAATGCTGGATTGCTCTGTATGGCTTACCTTCTGTCAGTTAGTGTGGGTGGACATTTGGGCTATTGCAACAACATAAACAATCAATTTATTCCTTTCTAAAAGGGTGTATCTAAGGGATTTTGAGATCCTTTTCCTAATCTGACCAATTACCTTTTGTTCGTAGATGGACAAAATCACATTGTGCACAGACTAAACCAGACAGCCTGGAAACACTGTATCGTAACTGAACCCAGCCAACATGTCCATGTGGGCCCCACCAAATGTTTAACTGGGCTGTCTTTTGGTTCTCATGTGGGTTTGGCCATGGATTCCATGTTGGCCTTATGGGTGTTTGCCCACATGGATGTTTCCTGTTTACCTATTTTCAACTTATTGTCTCATAAATTTGCGATTTCCTTGTAAATTTGTTACTTTTTTAACCTAAACATACATTTTCTTGAAAATTTCAAACTTTCTCAAAAACTATAAGCTATTATTTTTACTGTAAACTTGCAAGTTTTTATCATAAATTTGTTAGTTTTTCTTGTAAAATTGTGACTTTTTCTTGCAAATTTGTTAACCTTTTCTTGAAATTTTGGAATTTTCTCATAAATTTGCCACTTTTTACGGTAATCTTGCGATGTTTTTTTTCATGAATTTGTAAATTTGTGAGTTATTCCCATAAACTTGCAACATTTTTCTTGTAAATCTGGAACGTTCTCATTTTTTTTTACTGTAAACTTGCAACTTTTTCTCAGAACTCTGGGACTTTTTTAATAAATTTGCAAAAATTTTTCTTGTAAGTTTGAAACTCAAGAAATTTTCTCATAAGTTCTTTTACTCATAAACTGAGACTTTTCTAGTAAATTTGTGACTGTTTCTCATAAATTTGCTACTATTTTTTGTAAAAGTTTTCACGTTTTTCCTCATAAATTTGTAACTTTTTTTTGTAAATTTGCTACATTTTTCTTGTAAGTGTATAACTCTTTCAATTAATTTTACAGTTTTTTCCTTATAAATTTGTTACTTTTTTCTCTCAAATTTTCATTTCTTTCCCATAAACAGTCATCCACATTAAGCCCATGTTGGGCCCAGTGGGTTTACAGCAGGTAAACAGATTATCTGCTTACCTACTCAACAGGTAAAGTCCAAGTGGGCAAACACAGGTGTAACCAAGATGGAATCCATGGACACACCCACCTGGGACCCATAAAACAGCCCAGTTTTAACTTTTGGTGGGGCCCACATGGACATGCTGGCTGGGAAGAATTAAGTGTGTTATACCACCGCTGTCCATCGAACTCCTGAGCGAGGCGATAGAAACCTCCCAGTCACCTCTGTATGTGTGGGACTGATAATCACAGATAAAAGCCACTCAGGGGGCTCTTGACATGCATACCAGGTAACAGGATAAGCGGCGCCCACATTTAACAGTTCATTTTATCTCGCACAACACAAAAAGAAAGCTTGTCATAACGGCATTCATTGTTCCAGGCATTTTACCAAACGGTGCATTCAGGACATGATTACAGTGGAGAGCAGCCATGAATGTGTCACACACAGGGTGACTAAGGGAACCGGATGAAGACATTCCAGCCAAGTCATCTCTTTTGATTAAGTTCAGTTTCTATGAATTATTCAGTGGGATTTTTTTTTTTTTTTCATTGTAGGTAGTCTTTTAGACCAAGTGCCAACCAGGGAGTTCCTCCAAGAACTGACTTGCATTGAGTTTAAGTGAGAAGAGCAGCAAGATAGAGAGTTGTGTGGTAGAAGCTGTGGAAGTTTTAGCTTCCAGTTTTTCTGGTTTTAACGATGGTGAAACGGCAGAAGTGAGAAGTGTCTGGAGAACTGGAAACCCTTACCATTTCAGATATGAAAAAAGGATTTGTGTTCATATTAGTGGTGGGCATTGTAATCATGATTAATCGCATTAGTTAATCACAATTACAATGCCAATGGCTAATTTATATAGAAGTTTTTGTCTTACTGACTCACTCAAAACACAAGGCCAGAGCTCCGTTCCCTCATTAAGCCCTTTTAACTGACAGACTCCTACCTCCAATTTAGGATAGCAAATTAGCCTAATTAATGAGCATGTCTTTGGACTGTGGGAGGAAACCCGCAGAGGCACAGGAGCAGGGCCTACATGAACTGTGTGTAGTGCTCTTCACTGTTTAAATGTGCTTTGGGGCTTATATGTAATTTGTGTCTAACAGAGATGAACGGCTGATCTGGCTGGTCAATTCTCCATCTATTCATCCATGCAAACCAGTGGTCTGCAACTTCTCTTGTGAAAAGAGCCACATGAGCAAATTTTGTCCCAAAAAATACTGCATGGAAGCCATAGATGACACAGTTGTTTAAAAAAGCATATTTTACTCATAATGCTTCAATTTTCTTTCCTCAAAATTGCATTTTTTTTGTTTTGTTTTTGAAAATTACATATTTTTAGAAAAGTTTGATTTTTTTTTAAATCAAACTTTTGCTTTGTATTAATTTTTTCCTCAGATTTACCCATTTGTATTGCATTTTTTGTCCTAAGTTTTGTTTCAAGTTGCACATAAGTTGAGAGTGAAAACCCAAGCCAAACCATAATGGACTGGTGACACTGACATCAGCAGCTTAGGCTGACACAATCAATCAAAACACTTTGCTCTCTGAAAAGGAGTGGGTATTTCTTGGTGGCCTATATTGTTCCATATGATGCATCACATCACCAAGGCCAAGAGATGTAATATGAGTAATGGAAAAATGCATTTTGGTGCCAGATATGAAGGCACTACTGCATTATCGTATAAAGCCAAAAAGCTTTTGAATCAGGACTTTTTGTATTGTACAGTTCTCTCACAGCTCCATGACATGACATAGAAATACAGGGTAACATATGAAATAATCACCAGGAAAAAAGGAGGTGTAGGTGGAGCACCAATAAATCTATGTATTCATTTTCATTTTTCAAATTTAGACAGTTAATACAAATCAAAATCTTGCAAATGGTGTGTGAAATAAAAACCCTAAATGGCCAGTTACCATCAAGTAAAAGGGAGTTGTTCAAATCATAGAAAGCAATCCGCAGCACTGCAATAATTGGGATAAATCACAATTAATCATGGTTATTATTATGATCTCTCTCTCACCCATATGCTGCCAATGGCAAAATTAATTGCCTTAACCGAGCATGTGATTAATAAACCCGGTCTCAGTAAAAAGCATATCTAATAAACGTTTTCTCACCCCTCTAAAAACATACATTTCCACGTTAAATCAAAAACTAACGTGCCTTGCTACGTTGTCACAAGTTCATTCACTGCGCAGTCCTCACTGCGCATGCGCAGAACAACGCATCTTTTACTTTGCTTTCCCAGCTCTCATTCAGTTGGTGGGAGGGAGATGGCGGACAGTAACTTACATAACTGTTTCAGCAAAAACACACGTGTTTGACTCCCACTCTTGTCTGTCACTGACCTTTTCCTTCATTTTTTTCCCTTGTTTTTTTTTTCCTTACTTTATTTTTCACTCCACTAATGAAAGGTTCCTGTGAGGTTAGGGTTAGGCATTAAAGTATGGGTTAGGTTAGTTGCTCCATGCTCACACACAATAAAAGTGAAAAAAAAATGCCTTCACACACCTTTCTTAAAGCTGTAAATGCCACGTGCCCACTGCACCTCAACAATCATTTTTACGTGCCTCTGTACGTTTTCTCTGACTGACAAAAGGTGCAATTGAATGGGGTTTTTTTTTGCTGAGACTGGGCTTGATTAATCGTGGTTAACATGGGAATAGTGATTCATGTGCCCAACCCTAATAAACTGAAAGGGTTTTGCCATCAGAAAATCAGTACAATGTAAATAAACAAAGAAATTTGTCAGATTTACCGCTGGCCAGGCATCTCGCTTTGTCCATTTTCATCCATCCTGGTCATTATTTTGTCTTCTGTCGGTCATTTTCGCTTTCTCTTCCACATCCAGAAACTGTTATGATTATTCCAGCTAAATTTCACTTTTATTCCACTGCAATTTATCTCATATGACGACTGGAAACCGGCGCAATTGTTCTGTCCAGTCACATGGCGCTGGAGGTTGATGGCAGGTGCAAATCAACCAGCTTTGCCCACCCTCTGTTATAACAAAATGTAGATATTTACCTTAATAAGCTAAATAATCTCTTTTTAGAATCATAGTTGGCAAATTTGGGAGCAAATTGTCATGCTGCGGTCCTCGAGGACTGCAAATAAGACGCTATAGGCCACCAATGAGTTTGCATAATTTATTAAAGGAACACAAATGACAAAATAATGAGTCACGTGGGGCAAAACACAACTAAGGTTATGACTCAGACACAGAAATACAGTCTCAGGATATACACTTACTGTGACGAAATGACTGAAGAAGGGATGTTAGACGAGAGGATGTTCGATGAGGTCGCAGACCCGAGCAAACAGAGCTGCTCCCTTAAATAGCGCTTGACAGATTGATCAGCTGATGAAAAGCCATCAGCTGATTGGAAACCAGCCGTCCCGCGGAGCTTGGCTTCTGACAGCCAGAAGCGCCACCGAGATGCTGTCATAATAAAGGCCTGGAGGCCAAGAGGTGCGCCAGAGGAGAGAACGGGGAACTACTGCACAACCCGAGTGCAGACAGAGTCAGCACACGGACCATGACAGTTGCCCCTGTTCACGAGGCGGATTTCAGACGCCATGTAACACCAAGCCCCCCCACCTGGAAGGTCAACAGGACCGTCCCAGGGAGGGAGGAGGGGGGAAAAGGCTAAGGAGGGCCAGAACCAGGTGGCAAGGGCAAATACAGAAAAATAAAACATGGAGCAACTACAGAGCATGGGGAAACAAACACAAAAATACTCCATAATGTACAGGTGGAAAACAAACAGGACAGTAAATGCAAATAATAGAATACTGAGGCTACAGGCCACAAACAGAAATACCAGGTCTATAGACCAAGCTACACAGGCCCAGAAGAAATAAATGGCCACCACATATCATCCTTCAAACAGAGGAAGGGAGAGAAAAAAAAGCCATGCTAAAATAGCGGCGAATACTTACAGTTTAAATCCATTCAAATAAACCATTAAAGGTAACAAAAGGACATCTCCCAGACTACTAAGGGATCAATCAAAGATAGAGGGGAAAAAAAACACGCTAAGGAGTGGCGATAAACACAGTACAAAATAGTCCAAGACCCCAAACACAAAAGCATCCCGAATTATACAGAGGAGGGAAGGGGGGGGGGGGGGGAAGGGATGACAACAGGCAGAGCACAATGGAGTAAAAGAACCACAAGTTCAGGTGGTCTGCCTGCGTCTAGCGTCCAGATAGCTAACAGGGGAAAAAGGACTAGATCGGGCGGCCTACCCCTGTCCCAGGCCTGGAAAAACAGTACTTCTGGTGGCCGGACCAGGAGCCCGAATCGAAAGGCCAATCTGTCTGGCGGCCGACCCAGAACGCCAAACGGGTGAAGCAATGTCCCAGGCGGCCGACCCACGTCATTCCACCACCAGAACCGCAGGAGAGCACTCGGAGACGGCCTCCCTATGGAAAAGGATAGCGAGGGAGAGCCGAGCCAAAAACGGGAAGTCCCAGTGGCCCCCGATGGACGGAAACAAGGAATGGGGAAGACACGAGGGACCAGTCCAGCTATGATCAGCGGAGGATCTGCAGCTCCACCTCTGTACTTCACTAGATCAGGCACTGTCCTCCTGTCAGATCCCACGGAAGCCCGAGCTGCACCCACGATGGACCCCGATTGGGTCGCAGCTGCACCCACGATGGACCCCGACTGGGTCACGGCTGCACCCACGATGGACCCCGACTGGGTCGGAACAGCACCAGGAACGACCTCCAACCCTGAGCCCAGATCCTCCAGAACAGAGACCAGGACTGACTCATCACCGGTGACCCTGGGAGAAGGCTCAGGAGAGGGAAAAGGACTGGAATCAGGATCACCGGCAGCGACAGAACCCGGCGAGACAGGCTCGGATGCAGCGGACGGCTGCACCCGGCTCGTCTTCCCGAGAGACAGGCAAAAATGCTCCAGAGTAGAAAGGAGGAAGACAAAGTAGAGCACTTGCCTGATCTCGAGTTCTGTCACCGTCCAGGACTTCGGCGATCCAGGTTCGGGATGTAGAAGGACGTCCTCTGGCTCTCATTCAGCTACGGTGGGCTCCGCAGCCGGCATGATGGTCTCCACAGTCTGAGGACCCTCCAACGCTGATGTCCACGCCGATGACCCACAAGGCGTGGTGGCAGGAGATCCTCAACCTGCTGGGTCGAACCGCTCCTCCATGGAGACCAGGGGGCACTTCGTCGTCGGTGCAGGCTCCAATTCGCAGTCCACCCTCCTCCTCTGCCTGTGACATGGCTGCGGGGCTGGATCCAAACTCTCCAGGGCTGCAGGCTCCTTCCTCATCCGGCGGTATAGTCCTGACTGTGGGGAACGCTCAGGGGAAGGCGACACAGAAGCAGCAGGTTCACTATTAATTACCGCAGCAGGCGGAGGGAGCTCGGGGGACTGTGAACCCAGAACTCCACCCCCAGGAATCAAACAAGGCAATTCACCCAGTGAAGGAAAAGAATGAAGAGACACTTGCCTGATCCGCTGAGGGCCGATAGAACCCACTGCAGTGGACTTGGTTCCTCCCTTCCCCCGCTGGATGGTGACAGAGGGCCCCCCGGGAAGAAGAATAGAAGAGGAGCCTCTCGCACTGGATCAGGAATGGGAGCAGCCGGAGGTGGACTCGTGGAGTTCACAGCAGCTGGAGGGGGCGTCGAGGAGGGGGGAGGCACAGCCGAGGTGAACCGGGATCGAGGAGCTGACAGAACAGCGGGGACAGATGACCCGGAGGTGGAGGCGGTTGTCTTACTCCTCCGACGAGACACAGAGGCTGCAGCTAGCTGGGAGACAGAGTTCGTGCGGCTACCTGGAACTAGATCCGGACGGGGTTCTCGCTGAGGCTTGCAATCAGCATGGAGACGATGTTTACTGGCAGAGGGCGAGGCGAAGGTGAGATAGATAGATAGATTTGTTTATTTGACAGGGACAGTGCAATAAACATAGACAATTAATCAATGACAATCAATCTGATGTGTTGCACAGAGTGTATAGCTATTAGCTAATTTGCAACTCTTGTCCCTGGATGGGCTTTAGAAAGGAGAAACAAGTTAAGAAAAAAAAAAGGAATACACAATAACCACATACATCAATGCAAAAAACATAAATACATTATAAATGCATAATTATAAATATTATAAATATTATAAATACACAAATATAACAACCTGACACACATTTGCCTATTTCAGGCCTCCTTCCCTTCGTCACTCACTATAAACAAACACATTCATTCCTTCCCTTTATTCACTCTCACCCTGCAGACAATCATTTCATACATGGGTACATTCTTGTTTATTTTTCAGCCAGTTTTTAACCTTTTTAGTGAATGTTTTAAAGTCCGTTATTATTTTAATTTCATTGGCATTGTGTTCCAGATGTGACTGCCCTTTATAGAGAAAGCTGTTTGTCCAAATGTGGTTCTGCGGTGGATCAGGGCAATGTTGCTCCTGCGCGGAAACCGAGGCGAGCAGGTCAATCTATTTGGGGTAATCATACAGTTCTGGATTCCTATCCAACAGCCTGACCGCCGCCGTCACATGCTTCATGATCTGTGTAGGATGGAAGGCGGAGCGAGCTGCAGCCACTCGGTCCCAGATGGAAGCCGCTGTCAGCTGTAAATCCTCCGGGGGAATCCCGACTGACGTCTCACTCCATTGGGGATGACCCCTAGATGGTGCGAACTCCTGGACTGGATGAGGGACAGGAATTGGATCCCAGAGCGAGGAGCAAGGATGCCTCCTCTTCGGCTTCCTGCCGGAGTTTCCCTCCAGCCCACAGAGCTTCTCCGTTGAGCAGAGATGTCCGCCATCCTCACCGTGATTTCAGGGTGGTTAGCATAGCGAGGATGGCGGTTAATGATCACCTCAGCGAGGTCCAGGTACCAGCGTGCATCGCTGGGAGTGTCGTAGAGGCGAGCGGTGAAAAGGATACCATCAATATCGTTGAGGGCCTTCACCAGCTCATAGCCCAGGCTCCTAGCGTAGCCCTTGAGTGGCGCCATCTCCCAGCACACCGGTACGCTGAACAGGGAAAACTAAAAGTCCAATTAGGCAAACTCACGGTCACCGGCGTCTCTTCTGGCTGTGACCTACTGTCATGCTGCGGTCCTCACGGACCGCAAATAAGACGCTATAGGCACCAATGAGTTTGCATAATTTATTAAAGGAACACAAATGACAAAATAATGAGCCGCGTGGGGCAAGACACAACTAAGGTTATGACTCAGACACAGAAATACAGAGTCTCAGGATATACACTTACTGTGACGAAATGATTGAAGAAGGGATGTTAGACGAGAGGATGTCTGGTGAGGTCGCAGCCCCGAGCAAACAAAGCTGCTCCCTTAAATAGCGCTTGACAGATTGACCAGCTGATGAAAAGCCATCAGCTGATTGGAAACCAGCCGTCCCGCGGAGCTTGGCTTCTGACAGCCGGAAGCGCCGCTGAGACGCTGTCATAATAAAGGCCTGGAGGCCAAGAGGTGCACCAGAGGAGAGAACGGGGAACTACCGCACAACCCGAGTGCAGACAGAGTCAGCACACGGACCATGACACAAATGCCTCCTCCGTCTTGCGATCGATCAACATTTGCTTACAAACTCTTCTTCTCTGGTGTCCAGAAGTGTGTGTGGGGGGTGGGGAGGAGGTTACATGTGGGCCATTAGTCCTCCAAGGCAAGAGCAGTAAGTTATATGTGTCTGCCACCTTAAGAGGTGCAATACTTAGTATGGTTTAAGACCCCGTCACTTGACAGTCGCAGAACCATGACACAGGCACTCCACAGCACTACTTGTGCATGAACCAAGGCAGTCAAAAGGTTAATAAACACTGACTTTTGCACTTGACAATATTTAATGTGTTTACATGTGTGTGAAATGACAATAGATGTCTTCATGCTGATTGAGATGGTTAGCAACAGTTACTGGCTACATTTAGAAGGGACTTTTTTTTTCTCAGCTGTGCAAAATAACTGGTTAAACCAACAAATCACAATATTTTGTCCAGTACTGTCATGATGCTGAGCACGAGTGGAGACCCGTGGTCACGCTTTAAGTTCATCCAGGTCATTTTCTGTATTTTCCCCATCTCAGTCTTATTATTGAATTTGAGTTTGGTTCTGTCTGTATGATGTTATTTGAGTTTGCCATTTGCTTCTATTTTTGAGAGTTCCTGTTTTCTTAGTTTATTACTATAGTCTGGTTTATTAATATTATTCCTGTATTGGGAACTATATCTTCCTGTGTTTGCATTTGAGCCTTATCCACCTTCGTCTTTAGTTCTGTCTGTGAAGTATTGGTATTCATTATTATTGCTATTCCTAGTATTATTTGCATTGCACGGTTTGGTATTCCATTTTGTCCTTGCCTTGATGGGTTATTTTCTCTCTTTGCATCTTTTGTCCAGATCTCATTCTGTAGTCATCTCATTTTGAAATTCAGAATCAGAATCAGAATCAGAATGAACTTTATTGCCAAGCATGTTTAACACATACAAGGAATTTGACTTGACATTAGGTGCGCTCATGTTAAGCGCACACTAATGACGCGGCAGCCGACAGGCGCCTAATGCAGTGGGGATAAAGAGGGAGAGGGGAAGGGGATGACACATTGGGCAGAGAGAAAAAAACATAGTTATCAGAATAGCGCTCGAGTGAGCAAGATTATGATCACATAGAAAAAAAAAACCTCAATGCACACTTAGCAGACAAGTTACAAACAGATCCACACATTAACAAAGCAGAGAGAGACCAGTGTGTGTATATCAGTCATATGATATCAGTGTGAGTGCAGTGTGAATGTATCAGTTACTGGTGCACAACAAAAATCGTCTCCTAGGCAACGGCTGTCCATGTATTCTAAACATAGATAAACATGTCCACAGAGTTCATCTCTCTTCATGCCAGATGGTAAAATTCCATGTTAGTCACATGAAAACGCTGTCCTTGGAGAGTTCAGATTGTTGTACAACAGCAGTTGTTTGGGTTAAGAGAAGCCAAAAACTCCCTTCTGCTTTATCTCTTCTCCTGGAGGAATGAGTCTCCCAAGGATGCCGAATCAAGGCCTGATGAGTTTTTATGCTTAGAGCATAAAAATTTCCTCTCTCATGCGATTCTCTGCATCACACATTCACAGGCTTTAAAATCATTCCCTGGAGAGCACCCAGTGACTCCAAGATGTTTTCAACCTTCTGATTCAGTTCGCCAATCAGTTCACCATTTGCCACTATCAGTGCACTCCCCTGCTGGTCGAATTGTTGAAGGAGCTTTGCCGGGTCCGCATTTTGACCAGCTCTTCCAACTTCTTTAATTTCCGATACACCAGGAAACTCCAGAGCCAAACAGTAGAAATCCTGTGATCATAAGCCAAACAGATAGATGTCTTCCACATCTTCAACTGAATCACACAGACACATGAGTTTCCAACTGTCCCATGAGTCTCCCCACATGGGCTCCCCCTGGCCCGATCTTCTTTTAAAGTGGTGTCAATTGCATTTAAAGCCCAGCTCAATTCCATAATTTTCTGTTTGGGTCGAGATGCAGCAGAAGAAGAGCGAGACACAGACAGGACACAGGACACAGCAAGCTGGGATCAGTAAAGGGAGGAGGAGAAGGGAGAGGAGAAGAAATGTGTCTGCTCTCTCTGAAAGCCGGAAGAAGAAAAATTCATTCATTTCCTCCTGTACTTTTACTTTGACAGTCACCTTTGTTTACTTCCTCTTTTAGTTCAAGTTCACGGGCTGTCACAGCTGTTATTATTTGAACTCATTATCCTCGCTCTTCACCCTTATAATCCACACCTGTTATCACTTGCTTTACTTCTCTTTGTCCTATTTAAGGAGTGCCAGACCGCAGTTCAGCTGGGCGTTCTTCACCATTGTATCCTGGCATACAGTGGGGGAAAAAAGTATTTAGTCAGCCACCAATTGTGCAAGTTCTCCCACTTAAAAGATGAGAGAGGTCTCCAATTTTCATCATAGGTATACCTCAACTATGAGAGACAAAATAAGAAAAAAAAAATCCAGAAAATCACACTGAAGGATTTTTAATGAATTAATTGGTAAATTCCTTGGTAAAATAAGTGTTTGATCAATAACAAAAGTTCATCTCAGTACTTTGATATATACCCTTCGTTGGCAATGACAGAGGTCAAATGTTTTCTGTAAGTCTTCACAAGGTTTTCATACACTGTTGCTGGTATTTTGGCCCATTCCTCCATGCAGATCTCCTCTAGAGCAATGATGTTTTGGGGCTGTTGCTGGGCAACACGGACTTTCAACTCCCTCCAAAGATTTTCTATGGGGTTGAGATCTGGAGACTGGCTAGGCCACTCCAGGACCTTGAAATGCTTCTTACGAAGCCACTCCTTTGTTGCCCAGGCAGTGTGTTTGGGATCATTGTCATGCTGAAAGACCCAGCCACATTTCATCTTCAATGCCCTTGCTGATGGAAGGAGGTTTTCACTCAAAATCTCACGATACATGGCCCCATTCATTCTTTCCTTTACACCGATCAGTCGCCCTGGTCCCTTTGCAGAAAAACAGCCCCAAAGTATGATGTTTTCACCCCCATGCTTCACAGTAGGTATGGTGTTCTTTCTCCTCCAAACACGACAAGTTGAGTTTTTACCAAAAAGTTCTATTTTGGTTTCATCTGACCATAAGACATTCTCCCAATCCTCTTCTGGATCATCCAAATGCTCTCTAGCAAACTTCAGATGGGCCTGGACATGTACTGGCTTAAGCAGGGGGACACGTCTGGCACTGCAGGATTTGAGTCCCTGGCGGCGTAGTGTGTTACTGATGTAGCCTTTGTTACTTTGGTCCCAGCTCTCTGCAGGTCATTCACTAGGTCCCCCCGTGTGGTTCCTGGATTTTTGCTCACCGTTCTCGTGATCATTTTGACCTCACGGGATGAGATCTTGCGTGGAGCCCCAGATCGAGGGAGATTATCAGTGGTCTTGTATGTCTTCCTTTTTCTAATAATTGCTCCCACAGTTGATTTCTTCACACCAAGCTGCTTACCTATTGCAGATTCAGTCTTCCCAGCCTGGTGCATGTCTACAATTTTGTTTCTGGTGTCCTCTGACAGCTCTTTGGTCTTGGCTATAGTGGAGTTTGGAGTCTGACTGTTTGAGGTTGTGGACAGGTGTCTTTTATACTGATAATGAGTTCAAACAGGTGCCATTAATACAGGTAACCTTCCGGTTCCAGTGCCACATGAGTTGGCTGCCTTTTGCAACAGCAGCTCAATTCTGAGTCTTTTTATCTTCCTTCTTCTTTCTGATCCGGTGATAACTTTCTGATCCGGCACACCTTTCACTCTATATATATCACGGACACACAGATCGCCCCAAAGGTCTCCCGAGTCGGCGGACGGAGCCTCTGTTTACAGCAGGAGACAATACAGCAGGGAAGAGCTAGCTAGCACTCAACCGCCACCCGGTGCTAACGGAGAAACTCGACATACCGGGAGAACTGAAGCAAAAACGACGCAGGTGCCGGGCTGGAGTTTAGGCGGCGTGCAAGAAATATAAGACAGAATAATAAAGAGCGATGGCAAGAACCAAGCAGACCGCCCACAAATCTACTGGAGGAAAAGCCCCCAGGAAGCAGCTGGCCACCAAGGCTGCTCGGAAAAGCGCTCTGGCCACCGGCGGAGTGAAGAAGCCTCACCGTTACAGGCCCGGTACCGTGGCTCTGAGAGAGATCCGTCGCTACCGGAAATCCACGGAGCTGCTCATCCGTAAGCTGCCCTTCCAGCGCCTGGTGAGGGAGATCGCTCAGGACTTCAAGATCGACCTGCGCTTCCAGAGCTCCGCCGTCATGGCTCCGCAGGAGGCCAGCGAGGCCTACCTGGTGGGTCTCTTCGAGGACACCAACCTGTGCGCCATCCATGCCAAGAGGGTCACCATCATGCCCAAAGACATCCAGCTGGCCCGCCGCATCCGCGGAGAGAGAGCTTAGACTTTCTGCTGCACATCCACCAACCACAATGCTCCGCACTATGTGTCTATATATATATATATATATATATATATATATATATATATATATTTATATTAATATGTACATATGTATACTAGCTGCTCTTGTTTTTTCTTGCCTTCTGATTGTTGCTCTGAGTGTTGCTATCCCTGTGCTGTTGCAATCCTGGAATTTCCCCATTGTGGGACTTATAAAGGCTTATCTTATCTTATCTTATCTTATCTTAATGAGTGGAGGACAGAGGAGCCTCTTAAAGAAGAAGTTACAGGTCTGTGAGAGCCAGAAATCTTGCTTGTTTGTAGGTGACCAAATACTTATTTTACCAAGGAATTTACCAATTAATTCATTAAAAATCCTTCAATGTGATTTTCTGGATTTTTTTTTCTCATTTTGTCTCTCATAGTTGAGGTATACCTATGATGAAAATTGGAGACCTCTCTCATCTTTTAAGTGGGAGAACTTGCACATTGGTGGCTGACTAAATACTTTTTTGCCCCACTGTATGTCCCACGCTATTTTCCTTATCTCCAGATGTGAGTCCCACGTCTGTGCCGGCATTTCCAAATGCCTTTTCCTCTGGTTATTCCTGCCTGCCTGTAAGCTCTGTTTTTGCCTTATTTGGACTCTTGTGTTTAAATTAAACTTTGCAAACTCACAACTCCTGCGACTGGGTCTTCATTCCGCCCCTATCTGGGTGTTTATGACAAGTATTGCTGTCATTTAGTAAACTGTGCTTGTGGAACGATTGTATAAAAGCAATATTACACTCGAAGTTGTACGGTATCAATGAATATAGTAACTATGGCCGTGATACATCTAATACCCTCCACTACACGTCAGGCAAACATATCAAACCCGCAGTTACTACATTCATTGATACTGTATGACCTCAAGTGTAATATTGCTTAACTATTACTATATATATTAAATGTATGAATGTATGTGTCAATATTTTTGAACTAGAAATTTTGCTACAGTATTTCTGTGGGATGATTCCACTTAATTTAGAAACTAATCTTATTTAATAGAAGACATTTTTCCTTGAGCTTTTCTCCTCTGTGAAAGCTGGGTGCCATCTTCTTCCAGATCTGCATTTCCACTGTGCTGATTGTTCTTTTTTTTTGTTTTTGTTCATCCTGCTGCATACAGTATTGTTTCCTTAGTCAATGGATGATTGCTTTATAATTTAATTCTTTCTGAAGCACAGATTGCTTTTAGACAACTCCAAAAGTGATTTTTTGTTTGTTTGGCTGTGGAAATCATATCTTCTAGACAATGAAATCAAGCACATTTGTCAGGTTGCAATAGAAGAGAAAAACCTTCGTCAATACCAACATGTCAGTGGCCATGTTTACATGGTCACGATGTAAACTGATTACTGGAGTAAACCGATAAAGGTAATAAACAGCTTATGGTGTTTACATGAACTGAGTAAACGGTTTGCTGGGCAAATAAAGTAGTTCTGTTAATCTGTTTTCTCATAAACCGTTAATGAGCCTTTGACCCTGTTTACATGGTCACGAGTAAACTAATTACTGGAGTAAATCAATAAAGGTAATCAGATTACTCTGTTTACATGACAGTTTGAATAATCAGGAAACTCCAGAAAACTGATTGGAATTGGTTTACTCGTGACCATGTAAACAGGGTCAATATCACTGTGAGTCTACAGTCTTTTAAAAAGAACTTAACTTGAAAAATGACTTGATAGTTGGTTGTGCAGCATAGTTATTCTTACATCCAGCCTGGCCTCCAATGACGACCACTTCCACTCTGTGAGGCTTTTTCTTTGCTAAACTGAAAAGAGCCATGGACTCAAATGAATGCATAAAAGGACCAAATTGGCTCTTAACGTGAACAATAAAGCCGAGCGGAACATAACAGGCAGTGAAACAAGAAATCTTTGGAAATAATCTTCATAGTCCCCGCCATGAAATGATGGGCCAACAGTGTCATTGGGCTATTTCCGTCGGCCATTGTCTCATCGTTCGTGTTCGGCTCCCCCCGCCGACACGCTCCTTTGATCCTTTCATGACTCTCCGGAGCTCAGTATGTTGCGCAGGGAACATTTGGGAACATTTGTTTCAATGACTACAGCTGTAGACCATTTTGGAAATTGGAAACTGTTTGCATTATATGGACACAGAATGAGGTTGATTTCCCTTTTATTTTCCCTAATTCCACTTCTCAAGCCAGAATCCCAGCGCTTTTGTCATCTTAAGGCAAACCCAAGTAGCACAGTACAAGCTTCCTCATGGGGGCATATAGGATCACCTGAATGTGTGACACATTTATGACAGCAGCTCTGGTAGGATCCTCTCTTCGTCCGGCATGAAACAAATCCTCTGGTGCAGATGCTGTGGATAATTTAATTTGGGACACAGACGGTGCTCTGAGTTTTGTCTTACCAATGATGGATGAGCGGGAGTTTTCAGATGCAAAGAACTATGGCAATTCAGGCTGGAGCACTTCACTCGACGAGGGTCCTTGAAAGTGAAGTGTTCTCCTTCACAATCAGGGCCCAACAAACCAGAAAACTGCCTGACGGGAGTTATATTTACCTACTGAGATGAAAAACTCTGCTCAAGGAGCTCCTTTGTTATTAAGAAAAGTGGACAACTGCGTAAGGTTGTGGATCATGGCTAAATACCTGGTCTAAGGTATAGCACCACTTCTCCCTCAGGGATGTTTATTTAGGATGTTGGTTTTGTTATTTTACTATGAAGTTCCATTTGGATCAGAATCTCTTAATATTTAAACTGAACACACACAACACAACAAAGTTCGACTGCAGTACCAACAGTATTGTGTATTGGTATTACCCAGAGGTCAGCATAGAAGCCAGAAACTTGAACAAAAGTTGTGCCGCCTTATGATATTAATTATATGAAAAATTTATGTCCATTGACTAAACAAAAGCCTGCCAACTACTATGATTCCATTATTTTCATCAGTTTATTATTTTTTTATAGGCTTAGTTATTTATGTCTAACTTGGAGCCAAACACATTTTAAATAGGTTTTTGATGCTACTTGGCATCCTCACAATTTTCTCCTCAGAGATTAAAAAAGTATTTTGAACTGAACAGAACTGAATTACTAGTAATTCTTCAACTATTGACATAATAGGATAGGAAAACCAAATGTGCTGCTGCTAGCGTACAATAGTTAGATTAGGTGCTAGTTCACTCATTCTCGACTGACACCTGCACTCTGTGAGGCAATTGTTATGGTGCACATGTACCTACCTACCTACTGTACCGACCAACCTACCTCCCTAACTACTGTACCTACAGAACCTAACTACTAACTACTGTACTTACTGTATATACAGTCATGTGAAGAAATTAGGACACCCCATTAAATATTCAGTTCTTTATTAAGAAACTAGTTCATACCTGTGCATGCCCATGCATACCCGTATATGCCAATAGAAAGCAAGTGTAAACAAGCATTTCTGCATGCCCGTAGAAAGTTAATGTTTCCATGGCAACAGTAACCATGGTGAAACCTGCCTTTGATCTTGACGTCACCACTCGTTCAGTGATGACTGCCTTTGATCTGTGATGGCTGCCTTTGATCTTTGATGATGTCACAGTGAGTCCTGTGATTATGAGTGATGCCGTTGATCTTTAAAGATGTCATGGCGAGTCCTATTTTGTGAGTGATGCCTGCCTGCGATCTTTAATGATGTCATAGCAAGTCCTATGATCTTTTAGCGAGTCCTATGATAGTGAGTGATGCCTGCCTTTGATTTCTGCATGCTCGTAGAAAGTTACTGTTACCATGGCAACAGTAACCATGGTGAAACCTGCCTTTAATCTTTGATGTTACCACTCGTTCAATAATGACTGCCTTTGATCTGTGATGACTGCCATTGATCTTTGATGTCATAGCAAGTCCTATGATCATGAGTGATGCCTACCGTTGATCTTTGAAGATGTTATAGCGAGTCCTATGATCATTGAGTGATGCCTGCCTGCGATCTTTGATGATGTCATAGCAAGTCTTATGATCTTTTAGTGAGTCCTATGATGAGTGATGCCTGCCTTTGATCTCACAGCGAATCCTATGATCTTTTAGCGTCCTATGATCTATATGATGTCATATAGACATCATGTAGAGATCATAGGAACATCATAGGCAATCCTATGATCTTTTACCGAGTCCTATGGTCATGACGGACACACAGACAGACAGAGATTTCTTGAATTATATATAGAGTGATGATGATGTTCACATATTGATGTCTAATCTGTTTTTTTTTTAATTTATCTCTGGGAAAGAAGATGATTTAATTGCAGGTAAATAACAAAAAATAACATTGTTTTACTCATTAAAGAAAAGATATCAACAAAAATGGGTATTCTAACTGAGGAAAAAGTTAGGACACCCTACCGCCTAATAGCCAGTGTTACCCTCTTTGGCTGAAATAACTTCAGTGAGATGCTTCTTGTAGCCATCTACCAGTGTTTGACATTGGTCTGAGGAATGTTCACCCCACTGCTCAATGCAGAATTCTTTAAGCTGTGAGATGTTTGAGGGGTTTCTTGCATGTACAGCCTTTTTCAAGTCACCCCACAGCATCTCAGTGGGATAAAGTTTTGGGCTTGACTCGACCATTCCACGACTCTCCATTTCTTAGTTTTTAGCCAGTCCTTGGTGGATTTACTGGTCATTGTCATGTTGCAGGGTCCAGTTCTGCTTCAGGTTTATTTTATTTTTTTTTACAAATGGTCTCATGTGGTCCTCATGTGGTGTTAGCTTAGTGTTGGCCGAGCAGAAAGCCCGACTTGCACACAGGTGAATCAGACCCCGGCAGGGCTGTTTTCACCAGGTTAGGCTAACCTGTTTTTAGCTGTTTTTAACCATTTTTAGCTAGCTAGCTAGGCTAGGCTAATCTGTTTTTTTTTTTAGCTTCTCGCCTGGAACGTCATGACTCCATCCCTGACGTGTGTCAGCTATGTGTCCCTCCTTAAGAAGGTTTCTGAGTTGGAAGTGAGACTCTCCAACCTCTGTAAGATTCGGGAGGCTGAAGACCACCTAGACACTATAATTCTCGGGACAACATCTGCCCCGGCAACCGACTCGCAGCTAGCAGAGACGGCTACTTACCTGGGTGAATTCAGCACATCGCCATCCACTTCCACCCCTGCTCCAGTCTCCTCAGCTGTCCAGGACCCCAGCAATAAACACTGGCTTCAGCTCGGAGCTAAGCCCAAAGCCCCGGGTGGTCTTTCACATCCTCAATGCGCGCCTTGGACCTTGGTCAGGTCAACTAGCAAACATCAGCGATTGACGAGACACGGCCGCGCTTCCTCTCTTCCCCTGCTACTGGAGAACAGATTCGACGTCCTTTCCCTGGAAGATTTTCCCCACCTGGATGTCAATCGTCCTCCCATGGCCGTGCCCCTCCCCCTCCTCCTTCAGCAGCAGCCCAAACCCGCAAGCCCAGGATTAAAACTACTTTAGGTGTGCCAAACTATATTGCAGCTCCAAAAAGAACAGAGCGCATCACCCCGCCATCACAACAACATCATTGGCAAAATTATCCACCATCTCAGAAACCACTGGCACGGCCACCCCAGACAACGTTGGTAATTGGTGATTTGATTATGAGGAACGTCAGAAGCAGGTACTGTGTCACTAAATTTTTTCCTGGGGCTAAAGTGTCAGACATTGAGGCTCTTACCCCTTACCTATTAAATGAATACCCCCGCACTAAAACTATCATTGTACATGTTGGATGCAACAACATCCCAGATGAAGCGTCAGAGATTTTAAAGAGTGACTTCAAGAGCCTTCTGTCCACTCTTGTGAACTGTGGCAGATGTGTGTTTATCTCTGGGCCCTTGGCCCCTTTCAGATGAGGTTGCAATTATGTTAGCAGAACTCTCAGTCTTAATACCTGGTTGTGTTCTACATGTCCTACTTTTAACATTGGTTTTATAGACAATTTCAACCTGTTTTGGAACAGCCCATCATTTGTGGGGCCAGATGGCATCCATCCAAATAGACTTGGTGCACGTGTTTTAAGGGACAATCTGTTCTATTCCATTCAGCGTTTTTTAGTACAGTGACTGAAATCTGGTGCGTTACCTCACCCCGAAGTTCCTGAGTCTGCCAACCAGCCTTTCTGTGTTCCCACTTTTCATATTAATCCTATTAATCCAAATAATCCTCACTGTTTAGATCAGTCTTCAATTGATAACCCCATAGAGATTGTGTCTGTCTCCCACTACCCAAAATATTATATAATATATAATTAAGCTCTAACGTACGGTCTATTCTAAAAAATCTTGGTGTCATTTTCGATCAGTCGATGAGTTTTGATCAGCATGTCAAATCTCTGACCCGGAGTTGTTTTTTCCACCTTAGGAATATATCCAAAATTAGGTCATTGGTTTCCTACACTCGGTTAGAAATCATTATTCATGCCTTTGTTTCTTCACGTTTGGACTACTGTAATGCTCTTTTTACATGTCTTAGCAAATCCTCTTTACACCGCCTACAATTAGTCCAGAACTCTGCTGCAAGATTACTAACTAGGTCCAGTAGATTCTGTCATATCACTCCTGTTTTGGCCTCCTTGCATTGGCTTCCTGTAAATTATAGAATTGATTTTGAAGTTCTTGTTCTTACTTACAAAGCCATTCATGAAGAGGCACCTTTTTATATTAGTGACCTGCTCTCTCTACACCAGCCCAGCAGGTCTCTCAGGTCTTCCCATCAGAATCTATTGGTAGTCCCTAGCACTAGGCTCAGAGCCAAAGGCGTTAGAGCCTTTGCTGCTGTTGCTCCCAGACTGTGGAACTCCTTGCCTTTTGAACTTAGATCTGCACCTTCCATTGGTGTTTTTAAGAAGCAACTAAAGACCCACCTTTTTAGCCTGGATTTTTAACTATGTGCTGATTGTATTTTTATGTGCTTTTATTGTCTACTTTGTTGTTGTTGTTTTTTTACTGTTTTATGTGCCTGTGTTTTTATTTTGTTTTTTACCATGTTTAGCACTTTGTGACTCTGTCTGTGAAAGGTGCTCTGTAAATAAACTTATTATTATTATAACCCAAGACAAATACAACATAACTTGATAAAGTCACCCCTTTCTGCAACTCCTTCTCATCCGCCACCCCTCAACTTAGCCCCTGTCTTCCCCCTCAGAGAACCTTTGTCTACTCCCCCCAAAGTTAATAAAAGTATAATGTATAAACATCCCAAAGTTATTAAACAAAAAGTTGGTAAATCTCAAATTAAACATCAAGTCTCTAAATTTAATGATTCGGCCTCCCTTCCTCCTCATAATTAAATTAAATCACCCTTTATTATCATTAAACCGTACAACCAATCATGTACAGTAGAACGAGATTATGTTTTGCCTATCTACAGTGTTAATCACACACACCCCAAGTGTAGAATCAGAGGGCTGCTGCCATGCAAGGCGCCGCCACAGATTTCCCTCCTCCATTCCATTATTGCTGAGCACCAAGCTGGACGGCAGGAAGTTCCACTTTTATATGGTTTTCGGCATAACCCGGCCGGGATTTGAACCCCTGCCTCCCGGGTATGGGATGGATGCTCTTTCAACTGAGCCACCACTCCGGTGAATGTGAAAATTAAATGCGGTTTGTTAAATATTAGGTCTCTAACTCCCAAGTCTCTACTAGTTCATGATCTATTAATTGATCATCATATTGATTTAATATCCCTTACAGCAGGGGTGTCCAATCATGTGCCATGGAGGGCTAAGACCCTGCAGGCTTTACCTCCAACCAGTTCAGGTTCAGGTTCAGGTTCAGGTTACTTTATTTGTACCCGTAGGTAGATTTGTTTTGCAGTCTGGTGACATCCATATTTACAAGCCACAATTACATTCAACATAGACACAAACACAGGCACACATGAAGCTGACCATAAACATGATAAAAATACTCAAGGCTCCATCAATCAGGGCATAAAGACAAAGAGATGAGAGAAAAACCAGAGGTAAGAGAGAAGGGTCATATTAAAAAGTTAAAAACTAGTCAAAGAGGTTAAAAACTCAAAGGTCTAAAACCCAATAAAATATTTAGAACCCAAATAACATCCTACAAAAATAAGTAAATATAAAATGGAGTTAATAAATAGGTACCTAAATTATGTGCAATATATTGTTACAACTTGTTCAACTCTTTGACAGCAGCAGGAACAAAGCTGTTTTTGTAGCACTGGGTTTTACTTTTTGGGACAGCAAACCTCCGTCTTGAGGGAAGAAGCTGAAAATTGCAGTGCAAAGGGTGGGAGTCATCATTTAAAATGGAGGTAGCCATCCTCTGTACTTGTCTGGTGTACAGGGATGTCAGGCTCAGCTGTGACTCACCAAGCAAACCACTGGACCATCTAACTACCTGATCCAAGGATTTCCTCTGTTTCAGTTTTATCTGACCAAGCCATGACACTAAAGAAAAGGATAAAACAGATTCAATAAAAGCCCGATAAAACATTGTCATTATGGTTCGGTCAATTTGGAAGCGTGCAAGTTTTCTCAAGCAATGCAAATGTTGCTGACCCTTTTTGCACACCCTTTCACAGTTCTCTTCAAAGTTTAAATTACTATCAATAATTGTCCCAAGATATTTGTAGGACTGTACACATTTGGTGGTCTGGCCTTTTAGTACAGTGACTTTGTGCCTGGGAGTTTTCCTCCTAAAGTCAATAATCATGTCTTTAGTTTTTGTCGTATTCAGCTGCAGGTAGGAATCCTCACACCAGTGAACAAAATCATCAACTACTGGGCCGTGGCCACTCTCACCATCCTGGAGGAGACTGACAATAACTGAGTCATCAGCATACTTTATAATGTGTCTGTTGTCATGTCTGCTCCGACACATGTTTGTGTACAGGATGAAGAGTAGTGGTGACAACACACACCCCTGAGGAGAGCCAGTAGAAGAGCACTTTAGGTCAGACATTGACCCTTACTCTCTGCGTCCTGTTGGTTAAGAAATCCAGAATCCAACCCACCAGATTATTGCTCAAATCAAATTGTTGCAGGAGCCTTTCAACTAAGATATGAGGTTGGATTGTATTAAAGGTGGAGGAAAAGTCCACAAATAAAAGCCTGGCGTGTGTCCCATAAAAATCCAGATGTTTAAAAAGCATGTTAAACAGAGTGACAGTGGCATCCTCCACTCCTCTGTGAGGCCTATAGGCAAACTGCAGAGGATCCAATGCATGCTCAGTCTGCTTTAGGACCTCACATCTGACCAGTTTTTCAAAAATTTTCATTAAAATTGAAGTCAGAGCAACTGGTCTAAAGTCGTTTACCGTTTTAGGACAGCTGGATTTTGGAACGGGAACAACCACGGCTTCTTTCCAGATCTTAGGCACATGTTGTGTCTGTAAGGACTTATTGAAAATGTAATGAAATATAGGGCTCAGTTCATGTGCACAGGACTTTACCAAGCGCCCACATATATTATCAGGGCCCTGACTTTTGTTCACTTTTACAGCGCAGAACTCCCTTTTAACATCCTGCACCTCAATATTAAAGTGCTGATTGTCTTTGAGTTTCTGTTTCAAATCTTGGGTTTCAGTGCTAAAATCAAAGGAGTCAAAATGACCATAAAAACAATTAAGAGCATTAGCCAGCTCTGTGTCTGAATTAAAACCATCTAAAAACACACGATTACTGCGCTCTGTGCTCTGAAGGCCTGCAATAGTTTTCATACTGGCCCAGGCTGAACCAAGTTTCTTTGTTGCCATCTTACTTTCCAACTCTGATTTATAATTCTGTTTTGCTCTTAAAATTTTGGCCTTCAGCTCTTTTGTGGCAACCTGTAGCTCAGAAACAGACCCCTGTTTAAAGGCAAGTGCTTTCCTCTGTAAGCAGGATTTAACTGATTTTGTAACCCATGGCTTGTTGTTGGGATATATTTTGACACGTTTACGTGGAACGATCGTATTTTTACAGAAAGCCATGTATGAGCATGTGACGTCCACCAAAGAGTCCAAATCATCCCCGCAGGACAGTGTGAACATCTCCCAGTCAGTACAGTTAAAGCATTCCTGGAGGCAGTGCACTGAATCCTCTGTCCACATATCTATGTCTCTGGTCTCCACCTTGCCTCTTCTAGACCAGTTTTATACATGGGCAGCAAATGTACACAGTTGTGATCTGAGGATCCTAAAGGAGGAAGGGGGAGTGATTTATAGGCCCTCTCTATGGATCCATAGCACAGGTCCAATGTCTTTTTTCACCTGGTTGGGCAGGAGACGTACTGATAAAAGTTTTTAAGTGTCTTCTTTAAAGAAACATGGTTAAAATCCCCAAGAATAAAGTTTGGCGCCTCTGGAGAAATTGACTGCAGCCGCTGCACCACATCAAAGATGGTGCTGGAGGTGGAGTCAGCGTCTGCCCTCGGGTGGATGTACACAGTCGTGATAAAAAGCTGGGGGAACTCGCGAGGCAAATAAAAGGGGCGTAGTGACACAGACAGCAGCTCCACATCGGGTGTACAGATGCGCTCTCTGACCGTGACAGATGTGCAATACGCCGCCCCCCTGACTCTTCCCCATTACCTCTTCCTGCCGATCAGAGCGGAGTGGGGCTCCAAAGCCATCAATCCACAGGTCCGCATCCCGGTAAGGCAAGACTCGGTATAAGCCATGACACAGCAGTTCTTAAAGTCCTTCTGGTAGCGTACATTCCCTTGAATTTCATCCACCTTGTGTTGTACGTTCCCAAAAATCATAGAAGGAAGAGGAATGTTACCAAACTGATGTCTTCTCAGGCGTAATTTCACGCCTCCACGCTTTCCGCGTTTCCTTCTCCCGTCTCTCTTTTCACCGCTGTGTCCATGAACGTCTCTCAAAATAAAGTCCGGCAGTTGCAGCTTAGACTCAATCAGACGCTGCATCAACCGTGTTTAAATGCAGCAACATGTCCCTGGAATAATGTATTCTGCCCGGCATGATCCCGATCGCGCTTACCTCAGAGACAAAGAGCCGGTGGAAAAGTAGCAGCAGTGCACAAAAGGGGAGGAAATCCATATTGATGGAACCAGGGAGCTCTTCGCCATACAGTCCACAAACATTCCAGGACAGAAACGACACAGAGAATTTCGTTAAAAACACATTAAAGTGCATAAAAACAGACACACAGATGACGGACTTTTTCACCAGCTGCCGGTCGCTGCGTGCGCATGCGCCCGGTGTTTTCAACAGCAGATTCCACTGAATTTCTTACCACTGATTGCTGATAAGTGAAAACACCTGCTGAAGAGACTGGGTAGAAGAGAAAACCTGCAGGGTCTTGGCCCTCCATGGCACATGATTGGACACCCCTGCCTTACAGAGACTTGGTTAGGGCAAGATGATTATGTTGGTTTGAATGAATCAACTCCCTCTTGTTATCTAAACTATCATAATCCTAGAAGTTCTGGTCGTGGAGGTGGAGTAGCGGCAATTTACCATTCTAAATTACTAGTTAATGTAAAGCAAAAAACATGTTTTAATTCCTTTGAGGGCCTGGTCCTCACTATGGGGCATGTTAGCAATCTTAGCTTAAACTCAATTTTCTTTGCTATAGTTTACCATCCTCCCTCAGTCTACTCAGAGTTTTTATCCAAATTTGCCAAGTTTTTAGCTGATTTAGTGCTGAACTCAGATAGAATAATTATAGTAGGGGATTTTAATATACATGTTGATGTAGATAGTGACTGTCTTAATAAGGCATTCAATTCAATATTAGACTCATTGGGGTTTTCCCAGAAAGTAGAAAATTCTACCCATTACCTCCACCACACATTGGACCCTGTTCTGACTTATGGTATAGAAATAGAAAATCTGGTAGTGTCTCCTCATAATCCTGTACTGTCAAACCATTGTCTGTTAACCTTTGATTTCACTATTTCTGATTATTTGACTCCTAAAGAAAAATATTACTACAGCAGATGTCTTTCAGATGATGCTGTTACCAAATTTTTGCAGATTGTCTCCTCTATACCATGTGTCAACACAATGGAAATAAAAGATGGAGAGCTTGCTCCTTCCATAATTGATAGTATGGTAGATAGTTTTACAGCCTCTCTGCATCAGACTCTAGACTTGGTGGCCCCTTTAAAAAAGAACAAGTCCAATCAGAGATTTCTAACCCCTTGGTTTAACACAGAAACTCGTAGCTTAAAACAGAAGATTCGTCAGCTAGAAAGAAAATGGCGTTCCACTAATTTAGATGAATTCTATTTAGCGTGGAGAAATCATCTCCTAATTTATAAAAAAATCTCTTAGAAAAGCTAGAACAAGTTATTATTCTGTGTTAATAGAAGAGAATAAGAATAATCCCAGGTTTCTTTTCAACACTGTAGCCAGGCTGACAAAGAGTCAGGACTCTGTCAATCCTCGCATCCCCGTAGAGCTTACTAGTCAGGACTTTTTTTGAACTTTTTCAATCATAAAATTTTATCTATTAGAGATAAACTCAATCAGATTATTCCCACTATAAACTTAAGTATAACAACTACTACAACTCCTTCAACTGATATCTGTTTGGATAAGTTTACTCCAATTGACCTTTTAGAGTTAGATAAAATAATCTCCTCATCCAAGCCTTCAACTTGTCTTTTAGACCCTATTCCTACCAGGTTATTTAAAAAAGTCTTCCCATTTATTGGTAGCTGTATTCTTCAAATAATCAATTCTTCTTTAACCTTAGGTCATGTACCGCAGGCTTTTAAAATTGCTGTAATTAAACCCTTACTCAAAAAGCCAACGCTCGACCCAGGAGTTTTAGCTAACTATCGACCAATCTCTAATCTGCCTTTCATTTCAAAAATCTTAGAGTTGTTGCTACGCAATTATTTGACCACTTACAGGGAAATGGTTTATTTGAAGTTTCAATCTGGGTTCAGAATTCATCATAGTACTGAAACAGCCTTAGTAGAGGTCACAAATGACCTTCTTATCGCATCTGATAATAAGATAAGATAAGATAAGCCTTTATTAGTCCCACAATGGGGGAATTCCAGGATTGCAACAGCACAGGGATAGCAACACTCAGAGCAACAATCAGAAGGCAAGAAAAGCAAGAGCAGCTAGTAAACATATGTACATATTAATATAAATATATATATATATATATATATATATATATATATACTGTATATATATACAGTATATGACACACAGTGCGGAGCATTGTGGTTGGTGGATGTGCAGCAGAAAGTCTAAGCTCTCTCTCCGCGGATGGGGCGGGCCAGCTGGATGTCTTTGGGCATGATGGTGACCCTCTTGGCGTGGATGGCGCACAGGTTGGTGTCCTCAAGGAGACCCACCAGGTAGGCCTCGCTGGCCTCCTGCAGAGCCATGACGGCGGAACTCTGGAAGCGCAGGTTGGTCTTGAAGTCCTGAGCGATCTCCCTCACCAGGCGCTGGAAGGGCAGCTTACGGATGAGCAGCTTCGTGGATTTCTGGTAGCGACGGATCTCTCTCAGAGCCACGGTACCGGGCCTGTAACGGTGAGGCTTCTTCACTCCGCCAGTGGCCGGAGCGCTTTTCCTAGCAGCCTTGGTGGCCAGCTGCTTCCTGGGGGCTTTTTCCTCCAGTAGATTTACGGGCGGTCTGCTTGGTTCTTGCCATTGCTCTTTATTATTCTGTCTTATATTTCTTGCACGCCGCCTAAACTCCAGCCCGGCACCCGCGTCGTTTTCACTTCAGTTCTCCCGGTCGAGTTTCTCTGTTAGCACCGGGTGGCGGTTGAGTGCTAGCTAGCTCTTCCCTGCTGTATCGTCTCCTGCTGTAAACAGAGGCTCCGTCCGCCGACTCGGGAGACCTTTGGGGCGATCTGTGTGTCCGTTATATATATAGAGTGAAAGGTGTGCCAGATCAGAAAGTTATCACCGGATCAGAAGGAAGAAAGAAGATAAAAAGACTCAGAATTGAGCCGCTGTTGCAAAGGCAGCTAACTCATGTGTGTGTAATGGACTCGTTTCTGTACTTGTCCTTTTAGATCTTCGTGCAGCCCTTGATACTATCGATCATGATATTCTACTTGATAGATTAGAATGCTATGTTGGACTAAATGGTACTTCACTGCAGTGATTTAGATCTTATTTGTCCGATAGATTTCAGTTTGTTCATGTCAATAATGAGTTTTCTTCCAACTCTAATGTCAGTCATGGAGTTCCACAGGGATCTGTGCTAGGCCCTACTCTTTTCAGTTTATATATGCTTCCGTTAGGTAACATCATTAGAAAGTACTATATACATTTTCACTGATACGCAGATGACACACAATTATACCTGTCAATGAAGCCTAATGATTGTAATCAATTAGCCAAGTTAGATGCCTGTCTTAAGGAAATCAAAGCTTGGATGACTTGTAATTTTCTGCTATTAAACCCGGATAAGACCGAAGTCATTCTTGTCGGTCCAAAAAAACCTTAGAAATACCTTTCCAAATCAAACTCTTAATTTGGATGTTGCTGCTTTTACTCTGAATAGCTCTGTGAGGAACCTTGGAGTTATTTTTGATCAAGATCTGTTTTTCAATTCACATATTAAATTTTTTTCTAAGACTGCCTTCTATCATCTGCGCAATATTACCAAGATTAGGAGCATCTTGTCTCTGAGTGATGCTGAGAAACTGATCCATGCTTTTGTTAGCTCTAGATTAGATTATTGTAATTCGTTATTATCAGGTTGTCCTAAAATATCTTTAAAAAGTCTTCAGCTGATCCAAAACGCTGCAGCAAGAGTTTTAACAGGTACTAGAAAGAGAGATCATATCTCTCCGGTTCTGGCCTCCCTTCTTTGGCTTCCCATAGAGTTTAGAATTAAGTTTAAAATCCTTCTTCTCACTTACAAAGCTCTTAATAATCAGGCCCCCTTTTATATAAAAGATCTGATATTGCCCTATCATCCTAACAGAGCACTATGCTCCCAAAATGCTGGATTACTTGTAATACCTAGAATCTCCAAAAGTACAATGGGAGGCAGAGCCTTCTGCTATCAAGCTCCTTTCCTGTGGAATCAGTTACCAATCTGGGTTCGGGAGTCAGACACGATCTCTGTTTTTAAGAGCAGGGTAAAAACCTTACTCTTCAATATCGCCTACGATTAGGGAGGGATCTTGTGTCTCTTAACCCTCGCTTTGTTCTGCTGTTAATAGATTTAGACTGCCAGGTGACCTCCAATAATGTACTCGGCTTCTCTCATTAATGTTTGCTCTCTTTATGTCTGTTCTCTCCATCTTCTCTATCTCCTCACCCCCCAGCCAGTCACAGCAGATGACTGCCCCTCCCTGAGCCTGGTTCTGCTAGAGGTTTCTTCCTGTTAAAAGGGAGTTTTTCCTCTCCACCGTGGCCAAGCGCTTGCTCACAGGGGTTCGTCTGATTGCTGGGGTCTTTCTGCAATTGTGGGGTTTCCCCTACATTTGAAAGTGCCATGAGATGACTGTTGTTGTGATATGGTGCTATATAAATAAAGTTGAATTGAATTGAATTGAATTGAATTGATACACGGTAGAATTCATGGTGGATTCTATGATGGTGAGCTGGCCAGATCCTGCTGCAGCAAAGCATCCCCAAACCACGACACTTCCACTTCCATGCGTCACAGTTGGTATGAGGTTCTTTTCCTGGAATGCTGTGTTTGGTCTACACCAAATCACATCCTCTGTTCTGGTGCCCAAATAATTCAGTTTTAGGCTCATCTGTCCAAAAAACATTATTCCAGAAGTCCTGGGGCCTCATGTACAAAGACTTGCGTGGATTTCCCACTGAAAGATGACATACTGTTTAAATCAAGAAAATGCCCTAAGCAAAAAAAATAAATAAATAAAAATCCAGATGTATGAAACAGTGCGTATACAGTAATCCAAGCACATTTCCTTTGTGCATCCCAATCTACTTGAAAGTGAACGCATGTGAGGAAATACCAGACTCCTCCCTTGACACCCCCATTTAAATATCACTCTATTAACCCCTTGAACTCTGGTCAATTTCCCTAAAAACGCCTAAAAATAACATACCCAAAGTAAATCAAAAGCTGTTCTTCAATCCTTTGCAGCATCTTCATGGGGTTGGTCTCATTTAAAAGAAAACACTTTGAATTTTTTGGCAAAACAGTCATAATCTCTCTAAGTGCTCCTGCCACTGAGTAACAGTCATCTAAACATACTGAATCTGAAGAAAATAAAGTTCGCCTGGGTGTTTTTTTTAGAAACAAATGCTTGCAAATAACACACAGCTGTCAGATACTGGATGGAAAATGCAACAGAAATGTAGAACCAAGTGTTATCAAGCTGAGGTCAAAATTTTGTAACAATACCACAAAAAAATGAATATATTACACAGCTTTTTTCTCAGGTTGTTCCCAGGCGTTTTTGAACTGTGCCAAACTGTGCCATTTGGCACAGTTTGGAAAAACGTCTATAACTTTTGAATGCTTCAACATAGAAGCTTCATCTTGGGCTCTAATGAAAGGTGACACTCAGGGCTGTGTGTGTGTGGGGGGGGGGTTGTTTGTTCATTCATGAATGAATGAATGAACAAACAAGCCCCCCACACACAAAGAAACATGCCACGTAAAAAATGTGTGGCCTTTTTTTACAAGAAAGAATAACCTACAGTGCAATAAAAATTATACTAAAATATCTGCAATGTAGAGGATAACAAACCCCCCCCCCACCCCACTACAGAGGAGCTCGGCGCACAAAACAACTTGTGGCCACGACGGACCGTTGTAATTACCCATCGGTCAAAAGTCATTTTTATTACTATTTTCAGTGATAAAGAATAATTTAGCTTATAACACTTACCTGTCCACAACAGCAGTGTTGTTGGCAAACATCTGTTCCTCACTGTCAGACAAACATGAAGCTGGTCCGGTTGTTACAGACTCATGGCTCTGGTCACCCGACCCGGTCAAACCATCTCCGCTCCCATGATTGCGGTTTTTGTGAACCATTTTTCAAAACAAATAAGAACAGTAGTAATAAAAAATGACTGGCTAACGGCTGAGAGTGGCTAACGCTACCGTTACACACAGGTCTCAATGTGTGTCACCCAGCGGCTTAGACAAAAAAGATTTTACGCACGGCGACGCACGCGTTTCAATCGTCGAACTTCTCTGCTTCAATTGGCTTGTTGTATTTGCGGTCGTTGGTAGGCAGGTCCTTTTTGCTAGGTTTTCAGTCATTGGTTCTTCAAGGTTTCAGAAACCCAGTTCAAGGCTCTTATTAGTCGAATGAGAGGTCAATCAAATCTAAACCAGTCAAACACTCCTTTGGCTTTCTGTTCGTGGCTGTGTCTGTACTGGAAGAACAGAAATGCAGCTTTTTTTTTTTTCAGTGCACACTGAGACGCACTATGATGCAGAGACGTGACCGCCCGCGGAATCCCGGAGTTCAACAGGTTAAAGCAAGAAATCTGTGTGTGTGTGTGTGTGTCTGTCACGTTTATAGGACATCATAGGACAGCCTATTATCTCTGCCTAATCATCATAGGACGTCCTATGAACTCAGGCATCATAGGACTTGTGATGCCGTCATAAAGATATGATGTCTATATGATGGAACATAGACAAATGTGTCTTTATGATGTCATATAGACCATCACTCACGATGCCGAGACGAACGTGTCTTTATGTCATAAAGACACGTTCATATGACATCATAAAGTTTATGATGTCATATGGCTCAAAATTGGCAAGGTGAATAAGTCACAGGGCCAGTCTTTACAGCGAGTTTGTGTTTTCTGCACAACAGATTTCTGCAGCCATGGCCAATTCTACGTTGCCGTGAGCAGAGTTGCCAGATCAAGCTTTCTTCGTATTGTTGCTCAAGATGCACAAACTAAGCAAAAGCGTCGCTTTCTCAGCAATGTCATTTTTAAAGAGGTGCTGACAGTAAAAATGTGTAACCTTGAAGAATGCCAGTCTACACTACAAATGTGTAAAATGCCAAACAAAGTGCTGATTTTCTCCGGGTGCTCTGGTTTCTTGGTTTCTATGGGCATGCACAGGCCTTCCTAAACAGGGTCGAAAGCCACTTCTTGCTCAGATCTATTTTCATGATCCTGCCCATGAACTGGAATTACGGCACACCTATCCCTCAAACAGTGGTCTGAACGAAGAAGAAGAAGACCCACCAGATGGAGAACAATAGAATGAGGAGAACTGCTGCACAGCAGAAAAGATGCCGTGAACATGAAACACCTCAGGTTCCAGCAGTACACCGCAGGCATGACTGTGAACAACACAGATGTCTGAGACAGGAGGAGACCCTTCAGCAACGGGCATACAGAAATATTTGCTTATACTTGGTTTCTACAGGCATGGATGGGTATGCACCGCGTGTACTAGTGCAATTAGATGCAAATAGATATGCAAATAGATACAGCCGTGGACAAAATTGTTGGTACCCCTCTGTTAATGAAAGACAAACCCACAATGGTCACAAAAATACCTTGAATCTGACAAAAGTGGTAATAAATAAAAATGCTATGAAAATTAACCATTGAAAATCTGACAATGCTTTTGAATTGTGGTTCAACAGAATTATTTTAAAAAACAAACTCATGAAACAGGCCTGGACAAAAATGATGGTACCCTTAACTTAATATTTTGTTGCACAACCTTTTGAGGCAATCACTGCAATCAAACGATTTCTATAACTGTCAATGAGACTTCTGCACCTCTCAGCAGGTATTTTGGCCCACTCCTCATGAGCAAATTCCTCCAGTTGTCTCAGGTTTGAAGGGTGCCTTCTCCTGATGGCATGTTTCAGCTCCTTCCACAGATGGTCAACAGGATTTAGATCAGGGCTCATAGAAGGCCACTTTAGAACAGTCCAATGTTTCGCTCTTAGCCATTCTTGGGTGTTTTTAGCTGTGTGTTTTTGGTCATTATCCTGTTGCAAGACCCATGACCTGTGACTGAGACCAAGCTGTCTGACACTGGACAGCACATTTCTCTCTAGAATACCTTGATAGTCTTGAGATTTCATTGAACCCTGTACAGATTCAAGACACCCTGTGCCAGAAGCAGCAAAGCAGCCCCAGAACATAACAGAACCTTCTCCATGTTTCACAGTAGGGACAGTGTTCTTTTCTTGGTATGATTCATTTTTGCGTCTGTGAACATAGCGCTGATGTGCCTTGCCAAAAAGTTGCAGTTTTGTCTCGTCTGTCCATAGGACATTCTCCCAGAAGTTTTGTGGCTTGTCAACATGCAGTTTGGCAAATTCCAGTCTGGCTTTTTTATGATTTGTTTTCAACAGTGGTGTCCTCCTTGGTCGTCTCCAATGAAGTCCACTTTGGCTCAAACAACGACGGATGGTGCGATCTGACACTGATGTACCTTGACCTTGGAGTTCACCATGAATGTGTTTAGAAGTTGTTCTGGGCTCTTTTGTTACCATTCTTCATCAAGTTTCCTCCAGCGGCCATGACCAGGGAGGTTGGCTACAGTCCCGTGGATCTTAAATTTCTGAATAATATGTGCAACTGTAGTCACAGGAACATCAAACTGCTTGGAGATGGTCTTATAGCCTTCACCTTTAACATGTTTGTCTATAATTTTCTTTCTAATCTCCTGAGACAACTCTCTCCTTTGCTTCCTCTGGTCCATGTTTAGTGTGGTACACACCATGTCACCAAACAGCACAGTGACTACTTGTTGACATGGTTTAGGACCCAGGAGACAGACACTGACACGGGCAGATAGTGACAATAATCTTTATTTAAGAGTGAGGGTGTGTAGTGCGAGTGTGAGTGCGTGGATTGAGTTCTGGTCACTGGAGCTGAGCGCCCTGGACGGAGACCCGGCAACCCTGGAACATATAAGCAGAAGCAATTACTTTTGCCCCACACTTGTGACAAGCTACGAGTAGAGAGGCTTACTTGGGTGCAGCACAGGTTACGTCCTGCAGAGATCCAGCGGCCGTGCAACGTGGAGGTGAAGGTGTCCGTGAACGTGCTGGAGATACCACCCGTGGCTGTGACGAGGGTAGTCCTTCTGTTGACGCCAGCTGTGACTCCACAGACCGGGACGATGATAATCCTGACGATGACGAGGTGAGTGATTCCACAGAATGTGGTGATGATGATATAGCTGATGCTGTATACAGTGACTCCACTGATAGCGGTGGCCAATACTCCTGTAACTGATATAACAACAGTTCTGGAATTTGAGGAGCAAGACGTACCGGTAGACATGGAGGTAGCGAAGCACTACGTGTGCGTGTTGGCGTTACCCCGTCAGCTGGGGACTCAGGTCCGCCGCCAAGGAGGTCCACCTGTGCACAGGGGTAAAGATTTGGAGTAGAGTAACAGATTGTTCTCTTACGTGGTTGACTCTGATGAGAGGTTCTTGAAGAAGTAAGAGAAGTTCTTGACGAGGCCAGAGAAGTTCCTGACGAGACGAGAGAGAATCCTGACGAGGCCAGAGAGCGGAGTTCAGGCTCATTCTCCGACGAGGAGGACAGACGACTCCGTGCCGGGCTGTCAGCGACGCTGGCTTTTAACAGCAGTTGATTACCACCTGTTGGTCTGTGCGCAGCTGGAGTTGATGATGCCAATGACAGCCCAGAGGCCGCCATGACAGTACTCCCCCCTCTAGCAGTGCCTCCAGGCACCTGCCCAATCCTACCTGGATTCGCCCGTTGGAAATCGCGAATCAGCTGTTTATCCAGGATCAACGCTGGGCGAATCCAAGAGCGATCCTCCGGTCCAAAGCCCTCCCAGTCCACCAAATACTGAAGACCACGACCCAGCCTGCGGACATCCAGGAAGGCAGTCACCCCCCAGGCCGGATGGCCATCGATCATCCTCGGGGGTGCGGGAGCCGCGGGAGCAGGGCACGGGGGATCAGAGACGTACGGTTTGACCTGGGAGACATGAAAGGTGGGGCAGATATGCATCGAAGAGGGGAGAGACAAGCGCACAGACACAGGATTAATAACACAATTAATGGTGTAGGGGCCAATGAAGCGCTTAGTGAGCTTACGTTTTTCGGCCGGTACACCAATATTCCGGGTTGACAACCAGACCTTCTGACCCACCTTATAGTCCGGGGCGGGTCTCCTATGCCGGTTGGCCACCTGGATATTGCGTTTAGTAGTTTTCAACAAGGCTTGACGAGCGAGGAGCCACACTCGCCGGCAGCGCTTGATATGTGCCTGGACTGAAGGAACCGCTACCTCCTTTTCCTCCTCCGGGAACAGCGGAGGATCAAACCCGCATGATGCCTTGAACGGGGAGACGCCCGTAGCCGTGGAGATCGTGGCGTTGTGAGCATACTCAATCCAAGGCAGAAACTTGCTCCAGGAGGATGAGCAGGAGGAGATGACACAGCGAAGGGCGGCCTCCAGCTCCTGATTAGCCCGCTCGCACTGGCCATTGCTCTGAGGGTGATAACCAGAGGAGAGGCTGGCGGTGGCTCCTAGTGCCGCGCAGAAAGCCTTCCAAACTTGTGATACAAACTGGGGTCCTTGATCTGACACAATATCAGCAGGGATGCCATGAAGACGGACCACATGTTGCACCAGGAGGTCCGCAGTCTCCTGGGCCGAAGGCAGACCCCGAAGTGGCACAAAATGGGCCGCCTTCGAGAACCGGTCCACGATGGTTAAAACCGTGGTGTAGTCATCTGAAATGGGTAAACCAGTCACAAAGTCCATCGCTACGTGAGACCAGGGGCGTGAAGGAACCGGCAACGGATGTAGCAGGCCCGCCGGGGGGGATGATGTCGTCTTCCCGGTGGCGCACTGAGCGCAGGCCCGGATGTAGCCTACAACGTCCTTCCGTAACCCTGGCCACCAGAAGGTCCTTTGGAGAAGATCCATGGTCCGACCCACTCCAGGATGACAAGCCAACTTGGAAGCGTGACCCCACTCAATCACCTTGCCTCGGACAGCGCGTGGAACAAACAAGCGGCCCGGGCCCCCCCCCCCTTCCCCCCGGGGTCTGGCTCGGTCTTCTGAGCCTGGCGAACCGTCTTGCAGATTCCCCAGGACAGGGCGCCCACGACGCAGGAAGGTGGCAGGATAGGGGTCTCCTGGTCCTCAGAGGATGGAGTGTCAAACTGCCGTGAGAGGGCATCCGGCTTACCATTCTTGCTTCCCGGCCGGTACGTGATGGTAAAGTTAAAACGGCCGAAGAAGAGGGACCAGTGAGCCTGGCGTGCATTCAGGGCCTTAGCCGTCCTGAGGTACTCCAGGTTATGGTGATCAGTCCAAACCACGAACGGCTGAGCAGCCCCCTCCAGCCAATGTCTCCATTCCTCCAAGGTGAGTTTCACTGCCAGTAACTCCCTATCTCCGATGCTGTAGTTCCTCTCTGCAGGAGTGAGACGGTGAGAGAAAAAAGCACAAGGGCGAATCTTACCATCCTCAGGAGATCGTTGAGAGAGTACTGCTCCAACTCCCGAATCAGAAGCGTCCACCTCCACCAAGCACTGCAGCTTCGGGTCCACCTGAGTAAGGACTCGGGCCGAGGCGAACTCCCTCTTGAGCTTCTCAAACGCTCCGGCTGCCTCCTTTCTCCAGCAAAACGGGGTCTTAGGGGAGGTGAGAGCAGTCAAAGGACGGGCAATATTACCAAAATTGGGCACGAACCTCCTATAAAAGTTAGCAAACCCCAGGAAACCTTGAAGCTGCTTTCTGGAGGTGGGTGCAGGCCAATCCACAACCGCCTTGACCTTGGCGGGGTCAGGGAGCACCTGGTTCCGAGCAATAATAAATCCAAGGAAGGAGGTTTGATCAGTGTGGAACTCACATTTTTCGGCCTTGACGAACAGCTGGTTCTCCAGGAGGCGCTGTAGTACCCTGCGGACATGCACCCGATGTTCCTCTAGTGTGCGGGAGAAGATGAGAATATCATCAAGATAAACAAAAACAAACGAGTTCAGAAAATCCCGTAGTACATCATTTATCAAACGCTGGAAGACGGCTGGAGCGTTAGTTAACCCAAACGGCATTACCAGGTACTCAAAATGACCGCTGGGGGTCCGAAAAGCCGTCTTCCACTCATCTCCTTCCCTAATGCGCACTAGATGGTAGGCATTCCTAAGGTCCAGTTTAGTAAACCAAGATGCCCCCTGGAGGGAGTCAAAAGCAGTGTTCATCAAGGGCAGAGTATATTTGTCTTTAACTGTTATTTCATTTAGTCCCCGGAAGTCGATGCAGGGGCATAGTGAACCGTCCTTTTTTCCAACAAAAAAAAATCCAGCTCCCACTGCCGAAGACGACGGGCGGATGATACCAGAGGTCAAGGACTCCTTGATGTACGTGTCCATGGCCTCGCGCTCCGGGGCTGATAGGCTGTAAAGGCGGCTAGCAGGAAGAGGGGCCCCAGCCTTCAGATTGATGGCGCAGTCATACGGACGATGGGGGGGTAAGGACAACGCCCGAGACTTGCTAAACACTTGCCCCAAATCGTGATAAACCTCTGGCACCTTAGACAAATCCAGTGGGGATGAATCAGGCAGAGGCACCTTAACGGATGGGGCGCACGCCGCTGATTGGAGGCAGGCGCTAAGGCAAAACGTACTCCATGCCGTTACTCTCCCAGCGTGCCAGTCAATGGTGGGGTTATGTAGGCGCAGCCAGGGGTACCCCAGAATAACGGGCGAAGAAGAAACGGGCAGCACTAGAAACTGAATTTCCTCCCTCTGATTCCCTGAAACAATAATTGACACGGGGGCTGTCTGATGGTCAATGGTGGTCAAAGATGCTTTAGACAGGGTGATCAGTTTGACAGGGGGTTCTAGAGTCTGACAGCTAAGGCCCATTCGGGTTGCCAGGTCTCTAGAAATGAAATTTTGCTCAGCTCCAGAATCTACTAACGCTAGTTCAATTCAATTCAATTCAACTTTATTTATATAGCGCCATTTCACAACAACAGTCATCTCATAGCACTATCAACTGTAGGGGGGAACCCCCACAGTTGCAGAAAGACCCCAGCAATCAGGCGATCCCCTGTGAGCAAGCACTTGGCGACGGTGGAGAGGAAAAACTCCCTTTTAACAGGAAGAAACCTCCAGCAGAACCAGGCTCAGGGAGGGGCAGTCATCTGCTGCGACTGGCTGGGGGGTGAGGGGATAGAGAAGAAGAAAAGAACAGACATGTAGAGAGCAAACAGCACGATGGGGACTCAATCTATGGGAGAGAACAAACAAATGTTAATGACCAGCAAAAAAAAAATATTTCATAGAGAGTGAGGAAAGGAGTGAGGCCCAGTGCATTACTGGAGGTCCCCCGGCTGACTAAACCTATTAGCAGCATAACTAAGGGAGGGTTCAGAAACACATGATCCCTCCCTAATTGTAGGCTAGATCAAAAAGGTAGGTTTTAGCCCTATTCTTAAAAACAGAGATCGAGTCTGACTCCCGAATCCAGATTGGCAGCTGATTCCACAGGAGAGGAGCTTGATAACTGAAGGCTCTGCCTCCCATTGTACTTTTGGAGATTCTAGGTATTACAAGTAATCCTGCATTTTGGGAGCGTAGTGCTCTGTTAGGATAATACGGTAGTATCAGATCTTTTAAATAAAAAGGAGCCTGATTGTTTAGAGCTTTGTAAGTGAGAAGAAGGATTTTAAACTTAATTCTAAACTCTATGGGAAGCCAATGAAGGGAGGCCAGAACCGGAGAGATATGATCTCTCTTTCTAGTACCTGTTAAAACTCTTGCTGCAGCATTTTGGATCAGCTGAAGACTTTTTAAAGATGTTTTAGGACAGCCTGATAATAAAGAATTACAATAATCTAATCTCGAGCTAACAAAAGCGTGGATCAGCTTCTCAGCATCACTCTGAGACAAGATGCTCCTAATCTTGGCAATATTACGCAAATGATAGAAGGCAGTCTTAGAAACAAATTTAATATGTGAATTGAAGGACAAATCCTGATCAAAAATAACTCCAAGGTTCCTCACAGAGCTATTAAGAGAAAGAGTAACTGCGTCCAAACTGAAAGTTTGATTTGGAAAGGAATTTCTAAGGTTTTTTGGACCAACAAGAATGACTTCAGTCTTATCTGAATTTAATAGCAGGAAATTACAAGTCATCCAAGCTTTGATTTCTTTAAGACAGGCTTCTAACTTGGCTAATTGATTAGTATCATCTGGCTTCATTGACAGGTATAATTGTGTGTCATCTGCATAACAATGAAAATGTATACAGTGCTTTCTAATAATGTTGCCTAACGGAAGCATATATAAACTAAAAAGAGTAGGGCCTAGCACAGATCCCTGTGGAACTCCATGACTAAGCTTTGAGCTGAAAGAAAACTCATCATTTACATGAACAAACTGGAACCTATCAGATAAATAAGATCTAAACCACTGCAACGAAGTTCCATTAAGTCCAACATAGTGTTCTAATCTATCAAGTAGAATATTATGATCAATAGTATCAAAAGCTGCACTAAGATCTAAAAGGACAAGTACAGAAACTAGTCCATTATCAGATGCAATGAGGAGGTCGTTAGTGACCTTCGCTAAGGCTGTTTCAGTACTATGATGGATTCTAAACCCAGATTGAAACTCTTCAAGTAAACCATTTCCCTGCAGGTGGTCAAATAATTGCGTAGCAACAACTCTTTCTAAGATTTTTGAAATGAAAGGGAGATTAGAGATTGGTCTATAGTTAGCTAAAGCTCCTGGATCTAGCGTTGGCTTTTTGAGTAAGGGTTTAATTACAGCCGTTTTAAAAGCCTGCGGTACATGGCCTAAAGTTAATGAAGAATTGATTATATGAAGAATAAAGCTACCAATAAGTGGGAAGACTTCTTTAAATAACCTGGTAGGAATAGGATCTAAAAGACAAGTTGAAGGTTTGGATGAGGAAACTACTTTGTCTAACTCACAAAGGTCGATTGGAGTAAACTCATCAAGACAGACATCAATAGAAGGAGTTGTAGTAGTTACCAGTATTTAAGTTAACTGTGGGAAGAATCTGATTGATTTTATCTCTGATGGATGAAATTTTATTATTGAAAAAGTTCATAAAGTCCTGACTAGTAAGCTCTAAGGGGATGCTAGGATTGACAGAGTCCTGACTCTTTGTCAACCTGGCTACAGTACTGAAAAGAAACCTGGGATTATTCTTGTTCTCTTCTATTAATGCAGAGTAATAACTCGTTCTAGCTTTTCTAAGAGATTTTTTATAAATTAAAAGATGATTTCTCCAAGCTAAATAGATTTCATCTAAATTAGTAGAGCGCCATTTTCTTTCTAATTGACGAGTCTTCTGTTTTAAGCTACGAGTTTCTGTGTTGAACCAAGGAGTTAAAAATCTCTGATTAGACTTTTTCTTTTTTAAGGGGGCCACCAAGTCTAGAGCCTGATGCAGAGAAGCTGAAACACTATCCACCATGTTATCAATTACAGAAGGAGCAAGCTGTCTATAGCTTATTTCCGTTGTGTTGACACATGGCATAGAGGAAACAATCTGCATAAATTTGGAAACAGCATCATCTGAGAGGCATCTACTGTGATAATATTTTTCTTTAGGAGCCAAATAGTCAGAAATAGTAAAATCAAAGGTTAACAGACAATGGTCTGACAGTACAGGGTTATGAGGAGACACTACAAGATTTTCTATTTCTATGCCATATGTCAGAACAAGGTCCAATGTATGGTGGAGGTAATGAGTAGAATTTCCTACTTTCTGAGAAAACCCAATCGAGTCTAATATTGAATTAAAAGCCACATTAAGGCAGTCACTATCTACAGTACATCCACATGTATATTAAAGTCCCCTACTATAATTATTCTATCAGATTTCAACACTAAATCAGCTAAGAAATCAGCAAATTCAGATAAAAATTCTGAATAGGTTGATGGGGGACGATAAACAATGGCAAATAAAATTGGGTTTAACCTGAAATTGCTAAAGTGCCCAATACTGAGGACCAGGCCCTCAAAGGAATTATAACATGTTTTTTGCTTTACATTAACTAGTAATTTGGAATGGTAAATTGATGCTACTCCTCCTCCACGACCAGAACTTCTGGGATTTTGACAGTTTAAATAACCAGAGGGGGTTGATTCATTTAAACCAACATAATCCTCTTGTCCTAACCAAGTCTCTGTAAGGGAAATTAAATCAATCTGATGATCAATTAACAGATCATGGACTAACAGAGACTTGGGAGTTAGAGACCTAATATTTAACAAACCACATTTAATTTTTAAATTATGAGGAGGAACAGAGGCCAAATCATTCAATTTAGAGGCTTTATGTTTAATTTGAGTTTTACCAATATTTTGCTTTATCACTTTGGGATGCTTATACATTATATTTTTATTCACTTTGGAGGGAGCAGACAACGATTCTCTGATGGGGAAGACAGGGGCTAAGCTGAGGGGTGGCGGATGAAGAGGAGCTGCAGAGAGGCGTGTAAGACTGCGACTCTGCTTCCTGGTCCCAACTCTGAGTAGTCATGGTTTTGGAAATTTGGATAAAAAAGATGCCAGATTGTTAGATAAATGAGAAGCACCATCCAAAGTGGGATGAATGCTGTCTCGTCTCATAAGACCAGGTTTTCCCCAAAAAGAGCTCCAATTGTCAATGTAGCCCACGTCATTTTTAGGACACCACACAGACAGCCAGCGGTTCAAGGATGACGAGCGACTAAACATGTCATCACTGGTCAGATTGGGGAGGGGCCCAGAGAATACTACAGTGGCAGACATCGTTTTGGCAAACTCACACACCGATTCTACATTAAGTTTCGTGACTTCCGACTGCCGGAGACGGATGTCATTAATGCCGGCGTGAATAACAATTGTGGAATATTTACAGTTACTTTTAGCCAGCATTTTCAAATTTGACTCGATGTAGCCTGCTCTGGCCCCAGGAATACATTGGACTATGACCGCTGGAGTCTCTAGGTTCACGTTTCTGACTACAGAGTCGCCAATGATCAGAGTTTTTTCCTCAGCGGGTGTGTCGCTGAGCGGGGAAAAACGATTAGAAACGTGAACAGGTTGGTGGTGTACCGGGGCTTTGCGACTAGGCTTCCTTCTCACCGTCACCCACCCAGTCTCCTCGCTGCTGAGGAGAGCCGGGGAACCGCTGACAGGGGGGCCTAAGCTAGCTAGCTCCGCTGCAGCTAATGGGCGTCCGTCGAGATTAACTGGCGCAGACGGTGTTTCAATGCAGCGGAGCCGGGATTCCAAATCAGACAACCTCGCCTCGAGCGCCTCAAAAAGACAACATTTACTACATTTACCGTTATCACTTAAAGAGGCAGAGGTGTAGCTAAACATCTGACAGAGAGAGCACACCAGAGGAGAGGAAAGAGAGGTAGTAGCCATAGCTAGTGGCTAAAGAGCTGGAGAGCAAACCACACAGGCAGACAGCAAAACAGGAAGTGACGATACGTTACCACAAGGAAGTGACGATCCCTGTAATGTAGTGTGGAGTGTTCTGTATGTGTATGGATAAGTCTGAGAGGTAAACGACAACAAGTAAGGGGTTCTTCTGAGTTCTTGCCTGTGAATCCCCCTACTGCGATCCATGGGCCTTCCCTTTTAACTTATTGGGACATTCGAACACCCCATGTGACTCTTTCCCACAATAGAAACAAAGGCCCTGATCCCTGCGGCGTTGTTTCTCAGCTGCTGACACTTTAGACCGGCCAATGATCATGGCTTCCTGATGCGGGGATTTCTCTGACACGGGTAAAGCGAGAGGAGGAGAGTTAGGGACGCGAGGGCGGGGTTTAACCGAATGGAAAGTAGTACGCCGTTCAGCCGCCCGCTCCCTTAATCTGCTATCAAGACTAACCGCTAGGGCAATCAAATCCCGCAAATTGTCTGGTTTGTCCCGTGCCGCTAACTCATCCTTTAGCTCGTCGTTAAGACTACGTAGGAAAATACCACATAGCGATGGCTCCCCCCACCCAATCTCTGCAGCCAGGACCCGGAAGTCAATAGCGTAATCAGCAGCTGATCTCTTTCCCTGCTGTAAGCTCAGAAACCGTTCTGTCAACACCTCACCCCTATAAGTATGATCAAACACAGACAAAAACTCTGACACAAACTCCTGGTAAGAAAGCAGGGGATAGCTTGGTTTAGCCATGATCGAATACGCCCAGTCTAAGGCTCTTCCTGCCAGCAAATTTATGACATGGCCAATCCAACTAGAATCGTGAGTGAAATCCCCCGGAACACGCAGAAAAACTGACTCACATTGTAACAGGAATCCTCGGGCTTCCCCGAGTTTTCCGCTGAACTGGGCAGGTGTAGGAATAGGGGTGAGGCGAGAGGACGAGGAGGTGTTAGCTTGTCCTGACGCTAAGCCTGCAGGGGCAGAGATATTTGCGGTGGGGGGAAACGTCTGGTGTCCTTCCAAACGATCCAGCCGACCATTAATTAAGGTAAGTTGATTTAAGATTACTGTCTGCTGGTGAGCTAGTAAATCTACCGGGCGCTAAGAGTGTTGATTAGGCGCGACAGTGAGCTGTCCGCTGGGTCAACGTGACGGAGTCGTACTGACATGGGTTAGGACCCAGGAGACAGACACTGACACGGGCAGATAGTGACAATAATCTTTATTTAAGAGTGAGGGTGTGTAGTGCGAGTGTGAGTGCGCGGATTGAGTTCTGGTCACTGGAGCTGAGCGCCCTGGACGGAGACCCGGCAACCCTGGAACATATAAGCAGATTATAATCAGACTATACTAGCATCAGCACCGGATCACCCCAGGGCTGTGTACTTTCCCCCCTACTCTTCTCCCTTTACACCAACTCCTGCACCTCCAGCCACCAGTCTGTCAAGTTGATCAAGTTTGCGGACGACACCACCCTCATCGGGCTCATCTCCAACGGCGACGAGTCCGCCTACAGGAGAGAGGTGGCCCAGCTGGCGTCCTGGTGCAGCAATAACAACCTGCAGCTGAACGCTCTGAAGACAGTGGAGATGATTGTAGACTTCAGGAAAGTCACTACTCCTCTGCCCCCCCTCACCCTCTCAGGCTCTCCCATCACCACTGCTGATTCCTTCCGCTTCCTAGGCACTACCATCACCAGGGACCTCAAATGGGAGCTGACCATCAGCTCACTCATCAAAAAAGCCCAGCAGAGGATGTTCTTCCTGCGGCAGCTGAGGAAGCTCAAGCTACCCACCAAGATGTTAGTGCAGTTCTACACAGCCATCATCGAGTCCATCCTCACCACCTCCATAACCGTGTGGTACGCAGGAGCCACTGCCAGGGACAGACTAAGGCTGCAGCGCGTCGTGCGCACTGCTGAGAAGGTGATCGGCTGCAAGCTCCCATCTCTCCAGGATCTGTACATCTCCAGGACCCGGAGGCGTGCTGGCCGGATCATAGCCGATCCCTCACACCCTGGTCACGTACTGTTTGCCCCCCTCCCCTCTGGTAGAAGACTTCGGTCCATCCAGACTAAAACCTCCCGTCACATGAACAGCTTCTTCCCCTCTGCCATTAGACTGCTGAACACTAAGTGACTCTCGTGCACCATGTACAGCAGCTCAACCAGACTCATGTCAATCATCACTGTTTTCTTCCTGCATTACCGACTGCACTATATAGTTCTCCACAGTATCTGCTGCTGGCTAATATATATTTTAACTGTTGACCAGTATCACTTAATCTTATCCTACACTTTATTACATGTATAGTTTATTTCTCTTATCTTATCATGTTTAATGTTGCAGCATGGTACCGAGACAAATTCCTAGTTTGTGTACTACATGAACAATGGCAATAAACCTGATTCTGATTCTGATTCTGATTCAGAAACAATTACTTTTGTCCCACACTTGTGACAAGCTACGAGTAGAGAGGCTTACTTGGGTGCAGCACAGGCTACGTCCTGCAGAGATCCAGCAGCCGTGCAACGTGGAGGTGAAGGTGTCCGTGAACGTGCTGGAGATACCACCCGTGGCTGTGACGAGGGTAGTCCTTCTGTTGACGCCGGCTGTGACTCCACAGACCGGGACGATGATAATCCTGACGATGACGAGGTGAGTGATTCCACAGAACGTGGTGATGATGATATAGCTGATGCTGTATACAGTGACTCCACTGATAGCGGTGGCCAATACTCCTGTAACTGATATAACAACAGTTCTGGAATTTGAGGAGCAAGACGTACCGGTAGACGTGGAGGTAGCGAAGCGCTACGTGTGCGTGTTGGCGTTACCCCGTCAGCTGGGGACGCAGGTCCGCCGCCAAGGAGGTCCACCTGTGCACAGGGGTAAAGATTTGGAGTAGAGTAACAGATTGTTCTCTTACGTGGTTGACTCTGATGAGAGGTTCTTGAAGAAGTAAGAGAAGTTCTTGACAAGGCCAGAGAAGTTCCTGACGAGACGAGAGAGAATCCTGATGAGGCCAGAGAGCGGAGTTCAGGCTCATTCTCCGACGAGGAGGACAGACGACTCCGTGCCGGGCTGTCAGCGACGCTGGCTTTTAACAGCAGTTGATTACCACCTATTGGTCTGTGCGCAGCTGGAGTTGATGATGCCAATGACGGCCCAGAGGCCGCCCTGACACTTGTCACTCTTTAAATAGGCTGACTGACTGATTACAAGTTTGTAGACACCTGTGATGTTAATTAGAGGACACATCTTGGTTGAACATGTCCCTATGGTCACATTATTTTCAATCTTTTCTAGGGGTGCCATCATTTTTGTCCAGGCCTGTTTCATGAGTTTGTTTTTTAAAGTAATTCTGCTGAACCACAATTCAAAAGCATTGTCTGTTTTTCACTGGTTAATTTTCATAGAATTTTTATTTATTACCACTTTTGTCAGATTCAAGTTATTTCTGTGACCACTGTGGGTTTTTCTTTCATTATCTTGTCTTGCCGTCTTCATTATCTTGTCCTCCCGTCACATGAACAGCTTCTTCCCCTCTGCCATCAGACTGCTGAACACTAAGTGACTTATTGACTCTCGTGCACTATGTACAGCAGCTCAACCAGACTCATGTCAATCATCACTGTTTTCTTCCTGCATTACTGACTGCACTATATGGTTCTCCACATTATCTGCTGCTCGCTAATATATTTTAACTGCTGACTAGTATTACTCACTCTTATTCTACACTTTATTGCATGTATAGTTTATTTCTTTTATTTTATCATGTTTAATGTTGCAGCATTGCACCGAGACAAATTCCTAGTTTGTGTACTACATGAACAATGGCAATAAATCTGATTCTGATTCTGATTCTTATTCTGATTGCCCTGGGCTGGCAAGATTGCAAGATGGTGGCGCGCGCCTCTGCACAGCGGCTCTTTGCTCCCTATTTTTGTTTGTATGTATGCTGTTTTTGGATATTGGACCGTGTGAAGCTGGATTTGTGTACAGTCATACTGAGCTGATAAATATTGGACTTCAACAAAAGTCTGCTGTTACAGCAGTTTTTGAGAACACACAAAACATACCGAAGGCTATCTGTAGACCAGCGGGATCACCATGAATTGTTGTCGGTCCTGGGAAGCAACGCAGATGGAGGAGGGAGAGAAAGAAAAAGCAGGGATGCCAGTCAGGCCTGCTAGCAAGGCTAAAGAGACAGCCGCATAGACCTCCACTACCAAGCATTTTTCTCTCCAACGCCAGAAGCATCGTCCACAAAATGGATGATCTAGAGCTACAGCTGGCAACTAGTAAAACTGTGAGAGACTGCTGTGTGCTGTTGTTAACGGAAAGCTGGCTCCACCCGCTGGTCACCGATGCTGCAGTGCAACTACCAGGGCGCACACTTCACCGTATGGACCGACCAGCGGAATCTGGTAAAAAGAGAGGGGGCAGTCTCTGCATTTTTTTTCACAACACTTGGACTAACCACAGTCATATTATTAACACTTACTGTTCTCCTGATCTAGAGACAATGTCAGTTTTATGTCGGCCTTTTTATCTTCCAAGAGAGCTGACCGTGGTTATTATAACAGCGGTCTATATTTCTCCTGATGCAAATACTAAAGTGGCCCTTAGTCATTTGTACGGTGTAATAAATAAACAGCAGCAGGCCTATCCCGAGGGTGTTCACATCATAGCTGGTGATTTTAATCAAACATGCTTGAAAACTGTGCTGCCTAATTTCACACAGTATGTGAAATGTGCCACTAGGGGAAAGAATTGTCTTGATCAGGTGTATTCGAACCTGAAGCATGCTTACAGAGCTGCGCCGTGTCCACATCTTGGCTGTCAGACCATCTATCATTGCTCCTCATCCCAGCATACACCCCCCTCAGGAGAACTGCTAGACCTACTATAAAGAACATCACAACATGGCCTGAGGGAGCTCTTTCTCAGCTGCAGGACTGTTTTTCAAACACTCTATGGGATTGATTCAAGAATGAAGATCTGGAAATGTACACACAGACTGTATTATGCTACATCACCTACTGTATCAACCAGCTGACTGTGGAAAAACGTATCAGGGTTTTTCCTAACCAGAAGCTTTGGATGACAAAAGAAGTCCAGGCACTCCTCAGAGCCCGTGATACAGCCTTCAGGTCAGGGGATACAGATCTGTATAGCACTGCCCGGGCTAATCTGAAGAAAGGCATTAAGGAGGCTAAACAGGCCTATAAGAAGAAAGTCGAGGACCATTTTTTTGATAATGATTAGAGACGAGTATGGCAAGGCTTTCACCATATCACAAACTGTAAGGGCAGCAGCATCATTTCCAGTGACATCAGTGCCTCACTGGCAGAAGAATTGAACTGCTTTTTCGCACGGTTTGAGGCAAATACACCTCACCCGGACCCACTGACGTTATTGAATGCCAGCTCTGATGTGCTTACCCTGCAGGATCATGAGGTGAGACAGACACTGAGAGCAGTTCACCAGAGAAAGGCTACTGGTCCCGATGGAGTGCCAGGAAAGGTGCACAGAGCATGTGCAGATCAGCTATGCTCTGTTTTGACTGACGTTTTTAACTTGTCTCTCAAGGCAGCCGTTGTTCCACAGTGTTTAAAATCTGCAGTCATTATTCCTGTGCCTTAAAAAACTTATTATTAGCAGTCTGAATGACTATTGACCAGTAGCATTAACACCCATTGTTATGAAGTGCTTTGAGAAAATGGTATTGAAACATCTTTTGCCTAGTCTCCCCCCAGACTTTTGATCGGTACCAGTTTGCCTACAGGTGGAGCAGATCCACTGAAGATGCTATTGCTATAGCTCTCCACTCGGCATTCAGCCATTTAGAAGACAAGAGGAGCTACTGTATGCAAGAATGTTGTTTGTGGACTATAGCTCGGCATTTAATACAATTATTCCCAACATTCTCATCACCAAATTGCTTCAGCTTGGTCTGCCTACTCACACTTGCAGCTGGATTAACCCCTTGCACTCCGGTCAATTTCCCTAAAAACGCCTAAAAATAACATACCCAAAGTAAATCAAAAGCTGTTCTTCAACCCTTTGCAGCATCTTCATGGGGTTGGTCTCATTTAAAAGAAAACACTTTGAATTTTTTGGCAAAACAGTCATAATCTCTCTAAGTGCTTCTGCCATTGAGTAACAGTCATCTAAACATACTGAATCTGAAGAAAATAAAGTTCGCCTGGGTGGTTTTTTTTAGATACAAATGCTTGCAAATAACACATAGCTGTCAGATACTGGCTGGAAAATGCAACAGAAATGTAGAACCAAGTGTTATCAAGCTGAGGTCAAACTTTTGTAACAATACCACAAAAAAATGAATATATTACACAGCTTTTTTCTCAGGTTGTTCCCAGGTGTTTTTGAACTGTGCCAAATGGCACAGTTTGGAAAAATGTCTGTAACTTTTGAATGCTGAAACACAGAAGCTTGATTTTGGGCTCTAATGAAAGGTGACACTCAGGGCTGTGTATGTGTGTGTGGGGGGGGTTGTTTATTCATTCATGAATGAATGAATGAACAAACAAGCCCCCCCACACAAAGAAGCATGCCACGTAAAAAATGTGTGGCCTTTTTTTACAAGAAAAAATAACCTACAGTGCACTAAAAATTATACTAAAATATCTGCAATGTAGAGGATAACAATCCCCCCCCACCCCCGCTACAGAGGAGCTCGGCGCACAAAAAACGGTCCGTCAACGGTCCGTCATGTGGCCATGACGCACCATTGTAATTACCGATCGGTCAAAAGTCATTTTTATTACTATTTTCAGTGATAAAGAATAATTTAGCTTATAACACTTACCTGTCCACAACAGCAGTGCTGTGGGCAAACATCTGTTCCTCATTGTCAGACGAACATGAAGCTGGTCAGCTTGTGGTTCTGGTCACGCGACCCGATCAAACCATCTCCGCTTCGATGATGGCGGTTTTTGCGAACCATTTTTCAAAACAAATAAGAACAGTAGTAATAAAAAAAGACTGGCTAACGGCTGAGAGTGGCGAACGCTACCGTTACACACAGCGGCTTAGACCAAACAGATTTTACGCACGGGACGCACGCGTAATCGTTGAACTTCTCTGCTTCAATTGGCTCGTTGTATTCACAGTCGTTGGTAGGCAGGTCCTTCTTGCTAGGTTTTCAGTCATTGGTTCTTCAAGGTTTCAGAAACCCAATTCAAGGCTCTTATTAGTCGAATGAGAGGTCAATCAAATCTAAACCAATCAAAACACTCCTTTGGCTTTCTGTTCACGGCTGTGTCTGTACTGGAAGAACGGAAATGCAGCTTCTTTTTTTTTTCAGTGCACACTGAGACGCACAGTGCGCACTGAGACGCACTAGGACGCAGAGACATGACCGCCCGCGGTATCCCGGAGTGGAAGAGGTTAAGGACTTCCTAACAAACAGAACACAGACTGTTAGACTCAGACCCCATTCCTCCTCTACAGTCATGCTTAACACAGGCTCGCCACAGGGCTGTGTGTTGAGCCCCACTTTGTATTCATTGTACACATATGACTGCATACCTGTTCATCCCACAAACATTATAGTGAAGATTGCAGATGACACAACAGTAGTGGGGCTCATATCAGGAGGAGATGAGTCCACATACAGAGATGAGGTCCAGAAACTGGTGAGATGGTGCTCAGATAATAATCTATCTAATCTGCTATTGAATACAAAAAAACCCAAAAGAACTCATTATTGATTTTAGGAAGCATAGCAGTGAGCCGCCTCCTCTATATATAGGCAAGGAGAGTGTGGAGAGGGTGGAGGCTTTTAAGTTTCTGGGTGTTCATATTTCTCACAACCTTACCTGGGCAGTTAACACCATAGCTACGATAAAAAAGGCTCAACAACATCTACACTTTCTGAGGCTCCTCAAGAAGAATGGCTTGAATGCACAGTTGCTGGTTTTATTTTATCGCTCTGCTATTGAGAGCATTTTGTCATTTGGCATCACGGTTTGGTATGAGGGCTGTTCTGCCACAGACCACAAAGCCTTCCAGAGAGTGATCGAGACTGCGCAAAAAATCACTGGCTGTTCTTTCCCTTCTCTGGAAGAGATTTCCAGGTCTCGGTACCTCAACAGAGCTACTGCCATCATTAAATTATTGGGAGCAGCTCATGGCAACATGTGAAGTAGATGATTGTTGTAATTTTATAACTGCAACAATCACAAAGCCTATAGAAAAATTTTCAAAGCAAATTAAAAGTAGACAACAGAAGATTAGCCTACCATGGTTAAATAATGAAATAAGAAAACTTATGAAGAGGCGAGACTATGCACTGAAAACATCACTAACCTCCAAACTACAAAATGATCACCTTGTGTACAAAAGTTTAAGAAATAAAGTGGTACATGAGCTGCGAAAATCAAAAATATCTTATTACAATAAACTGATAGATCATGCAAAGGGTAACAACAGTTCCCTATGGAGGCATTTAAATAACTTAACTAATAAAAAAAAACGATCAGAAGGGGGTAAAGGAACTTAGAATCAATGGCAAGACCGTCAGTGACAAGGCTACTTTGGCAAATGAATTTAATTCACACTTTGTGGGCTCTGTGGAAGACTTAACAAAAATTTTTGTGCTGCCAAATGTGCTCAACAACACAAATTCCATACTCCCAACAGATACTTTTCACATCGATGAGGTAAATGAGAAGTTAATTGCTGGTATTGTTAAAACACTGTCAAACTCAAAAACTAGTGATATCTACAATATGAGCACCTCCTTTCTCAAAATGCACAGCAAAATATTAATCAAACCACTGACTCATCTCATTAATCTCTCCATTAGGTCTAGTACATTTCCATCTGGCTGGAAAAAAGCTGTCGTCATACCAGTTCATAAATCAGGCAGTAAAGACGATATATGCAATTACCGCCCAATCTCTATCTTACCAGTCCTATCTAAGGTTCTTGAAAAAGTTGTAGCTACACAGCTGATAGACTACTTACAAGACAGTCAACTTCTTCATCCACATCAATTTGGTTTTAGACCAGGATACTCAACAGAAACAGCAAATTGTTGCCTTATTGAAAACGTCAAACAGTCCTTGGACAGGGGTAATGTGGTAGGAGCTGTTTTTCTAGATCTCAAAAAGGCTTTCGATACTGTAAACCACAGTTTGCTTTTATCCAAAATGGTATCTTTTAACTTCTCCCCAAATACATTAGAATGGTTTGCATCTTATCTCCAGAATAGAGAACAGTGTGTAAAAGTTCACCAGGATAAATCCTCATTTTTAAACAACCGCATGGGTATCCCACAAGGGTCCATTCTTGGTCCTTTACTTTTCAGCATTTTTTATTAATGACTTGCCGTTACACTGCTCAGCTGCAACATGCCAACTTTATGCAGATGATGCAGTTATTTACACAGCTGCCAAGACTCCAGCACAGGCTGCAGATGTACTGTCTACAAGTATGGTTGATGTCCAAGAGTGGCTCCTCAAGAACCATCTATTGCTGAACCTTCAGAAAACAGTCTCAATGTGCTTTTCAATCAAAAAATGTAACCTGCAACATTTTAAAGTTAATATACATGATCATGACATCAGTTTAGCTACAGAATTCAAATACCTTGGCATTGTACTAGATCCTCAACTCAAATTTAATCTTCATATAAAGAAAATTTCAAAAACAGTAAAAAAAAATCTGAACTGCTTTAAATTAATTAGATATTACATACCTTACGAAGCAGCTGCACTGTATATGCATTCTATGGTTTTTTCTCATATATCATACTGTTTGACAGTCTGGGCTCAAGCAGCCCCTTCCACAATAAGACATATAGGTTCATTATATAATCAAACCCTAAAAATCTTCGACAAAAAGCCCATTAGGTGGCATCACTGTAATGTTTTAAAAAAATACAACCTATTGAGTTTTGAGAGCTTCATTGACCTCTGTCTTCTGAAATTAACGTTCAAATGTTTCCATAAATCAGCACCCGAGCCACTTGCTGGTTTCGTCCAAAGACAGGACAGCAGCAGAGCCACCAGGAGTTCTGTTAACAATAACTGTAAAATATTCCACCGCAGAACCACATTTGGACAAACAGCTTTCTCTATAAAGGGCAGTCACATCTGGAACACAATGCCAAATGAAATTAAAATAATAACGGACTTTAAAACATTCACTAAAAATGTTAAAAACTGGCTGAAAAATAAACAAGAATGTACTCATGTATGAATTATTTGTCTGCAAAGTGAGAGTGAATGAAGGGAAGGAATAAATGTGTTTGTTTATAGTGAGTGACGGAGGGAGGAAGGCCTGAAATAGGCAAATGTGAGTTATGTTATATGTGTTAAATGTGAGTCAGGCTGTTATATTTGTGTATTTATAATATTTATGTTAAAGGTGAGTCAGGCTGTTATATTTGTGTATTTATAATATTTATAATATTTATAATTGTGTATTTATAATTTTTCTGCATTGATGTATGTGGTTATTGTGTATATTTTTATCTTGATTCTTTTTTCTAAAGCCCATCCAGGGACAAGAGTTGCAAATTAGCTAATAGCTATACACTCTATGTGCAACACATCAGATTGATTGTCTTTGATTAATTGTCTATGTTTATTGCACTGTCCCTGTCAAATAAACTAATCTACTACTACTACTACTACTAAAGACTGCACTCATCCAGGCCATGATTTCTTTCACTTGCTCCCCTCGGGAAAGTAGTACAGATCCCATAAAACCCGGACTACCAGGTTTAATCATAGTTTTTTTCCCAGCAGCAGTACATATTTTGAACGGATTTATGTAACACATACAGACTGCTGATATTATTTTAGGTTATTTTAGGTTATTTTGTGGCAATAACCCTGTGTGTATAAGCTGGTCTTATATATTTATCGCTCAGTATGTTTTCATTATTGCTATTTACATATTGTATTCAACTTTTAGGTAATATTGTTTCAAGCATTATTTATTGTTGTAATTATGAGAATGTTAAATGCATGAGTGAACTGTGAGTGTGATAGTTTGTTTTTAGGGAGCAGTATCTCAATTTCGTTGCATTGTTTATTAGCAATGGAATGACAATAAAGGCACTTTGACTTTGACTTTAACAGAGGGGTACCAACAATTTCGTCCACGTGTGTATATACAAGCCCTGCACGTTTGATTCTCCTGTATCCACGATCAAAAATACTGTAATGGTCTTAATGGAATTTCATAGACTGTGAGTCGGAGACGTTCCTAAATGATGTAGAGGCACATAAAAACATTTTGTTTGACACACTGTCCTCCGGCATTAGTGCAAGAGGAATGAATGGGACAGTGTGTGTGCATGCAGCTGTCAATGTTGTGGGGTCATAGTAGCACACACCCATAGGAGAAAAAAAAATGGTCACACATAAAGGGGGAAGTTAAGTGGAGGATGGCTGTCCATCACCAAAGCATGACCAAAACAGGAGGGGGGCAAGGAGAGGCTGAACTCAGTCCAGTTGAGCAGAGACTTGCCAGTCTTGTGGGTGACACTGCCCTCACAGGGGTAGTGGCACAACATGTGGGGAATTCAGATTTGCCTCAAGGTACATAAATACTTATTTGTATAACTCCAATGTGCTCATTTTACAGGTAATTCAATGGCCTGCTCACAGCCCTATAAAATTAGTTTACTGTTTTCCTTTATTCAGACAGGGATGAGAACGAGATGTTTATTTAACCTTGACATGTTTCCACTGACATCTGCAGTCGTCCTCAGAAGTGTCAGCAGTGATTTTGTGACCAGCCGGGTGGATCAGCTCATTGAATAAAGGAAAACAGTAATGAAAAAGAAGACAATATGAACCTATTTAGTGGGTAGCCACAGTCACCTGCCAGTTAACTTTATTAGACTTTATTGACTTTATTAGACTTGACAAATACATATTTTATGTCCAAAATTCAAATCTCATCCTTTATAGTTACAGTGGTGTGAAAAAGTGTTTGACCCCTTCCTGAGTTCTCATTTTTTTTGTATGTTTGTCAAACTTAAATGTTTCAGATAATCAAACAAATGTAAATATTAGACAAAGATAACAAGTAAACACAAAATGCAGTTTTTAAATGAAGGTGTTTATTATTAAGGGAAAAAAATCCAAACCTACAGTGCATCCGGTAAGTATTCACAGCGCTTCACTTTTTCCATATTTTGTTATGTTACAGCCTTATTTCAAAATGGACTAAATTCATTTATTTCCCCAAAATTCGACACACAACACCCCATAATGACAATGTAAAAAAGTTTTTTTGAGATTTTTGCAAATTTTTTAAATAAAAAAACTAAGAAATCACATGTGCATAGGTGTCATAAATCATGCTTTTCAAGGGCTACAGAGGACACCAAACACTCGCAGTGAGTTTGCACATTTATTAACAAAAAGACAAACGTAACATAAAACACTACACTTACATATAATGGGATGATGAAGTGCACTGGAGGTGAATGGGGCTCTCGCCAAGGGGGAACAGAACGACCTGATAGGGACGCAGGCTGAGGCATGTGGGAACACCGGGGAAAAAGAGATTAAACCAGCCGGAGTCACGCCCGAAAGGAAACAGGGCTCACGGCAGAGGATAAGGGAAAAAGAGAAATAATACCTGGACGGAGCTCGCCCGTTCGCCTCGGCGCAAACCCACACTCACACAGCATAGACTGATTCCTCTGAGGAGGCTAACAGTAGGACACAGCAATGAGAGAAACATTGGCATCTCCTTAAATAGGTAAATGGGATGAGTGGCTCAATAAATGGCAGGTGTGGGTACATGAAAAAGGAAATAATCAAAACAACAAGTGACAGCTGTACAGCCCACGAAACAGAGTTTGACAGCCGGAAGCTGCACAGCACTGTCAAAATAAAATCAAAGACCAGAAACTAAATAATGAAACAAGAATAAGACACACAACTTCAAAAGACACAAATATGCCATGGATACAGAATGACACACAATAATAGGACAGGACTATAAGGACAAACCTAAGACTACAGACCACTCATAAATAAACAGAGACCAAATACAGTAGATCACAATAAACAAAGAAACAAACAAAGAGGAATAGACTAAACTTAAACTGGAGACTGAGCACGGCCCCGTCTGTGCTCAGGACCATGGCACATAAATATTCACGGCCTTTGTCATGAAGCTCAAAATTGAGCTCAGGTGCATCCTGTTTCCACTGATCATCCTTGAGATGTTTCTACAGCTTAATTGGAGTCCACCTGTGGTAAATTTAGTTGATTGGACATGACACGGTCCAAGGACGGATGATTTTTTCACACATGGGGAGTTCTTCGGAACTCCTTATAAGAACTCCTGATACAATAGACAGTGATGATATAGAGTGAAGTATGTGGCAGTAATGCACCTGTAAGCTGGTTGCTAACCACAAATCAAATCTAAAAGAAGAAGAAGTGCATGTCAGAGCACAAACCAAGCATGAAGTCAAAGGAATTGTCTGTAGACCTCAGAGACAGGATTGTCTCGAGGCACAAATCTGGGGAAGGGTACAGAAAAATTTCTGCTGCTTTGAAGGTCCCATTGAGCACAGCAGCCTCCATCATCCATAAATGGAGGAAGTTCAGAACCACCAGGACTCTTCCAAGAGCTGGCCAGCTGTCTAAACTGAGCAATTGGGGGAGAAGGGCCTTAGTCAGGGAGGTGACCAAAAACCCAATGGTCACTCTGTCACAGCTCCAGCATTCCTCTGTGGAGAGAGGAGAACCTTCCAGAAGGTCAACCATCTGTGCAGCAATCCACCAATCAGGCCTGTTTGGTACAGTGGACAGACAAAAGCCACTCCTTAGTGAAAGGCACATGGCAGCCCACCTGGAGTTTGCCAAAAGGCACCTGAAGGACTCTCAGACCAAGAGAAACAAAATTCTCTGGTCTGATGAGACAAAAGATTGAAATCTTTGGCATGAATGCCAGGCGTCATGTTTGGAGGAAACCAGGCACTGCTCATAACCACGCCAATTGTGGTGGCAGCATCATGCTGTGGGGATGTTTTTCAGTGGCAGGAACTGGGAGACTAGTCAGGATAGAGGGAAAGATGAATGCAGCAATGTACAGAGACATCCTAGATGAAAACCGGCTCCAGAGCGCTCTTAACCTCAGATTGGGGTGACAGTTCATCTTTCAGGAGGACAACGATCCTAAGCACACAGCCCAGACTTGAATCCAACTGAACATTTCTGGAGAGATCTGGAAATGGCTGTGCACCGACACTTTCCATCCAACCTGATGGAGCTTGAGAGGTGCTGCAAAGAGGAATTGATGAAACTGCTCAAAGATAGGTGTGCCAAGCTTGTGGAATCCTATTCAAAATGACTTGAAGCTGTAATTGCTGCCAAAGGTGCATCAACAAAGTATTGAGCAAAGGCTGTGAATACTTATGTACATGCGATTTCTTAGGTTTATGTTTTTAATAAATTTGAAAAATCTCAAAAAACTTTTTTTCACGTTGTCATTATGGGGTATTGTGTGTAGAATTTTGAGGAAACTGATGCATACCCGTGCAGGCCCATAGAAACCAAGTATAAGCAAGTATTTCTGCACGCCCGTAGAAAGCAGGTGTAAGCAAGCATGTCACCACTCGTTCACCACTTGTTGATCTGTGATGATGCCATAGCGAGTCCTATGATCTGTGATGATGTCATAGCAAGTCCTATGATCGTGAGTGACGCCTGTCTTTGATTTTTGACAATGTCATAGCTAGTCCTATGATCTTAGATGATGTCATCATATAGACACCATAGGCTGATGGCATAGCCAGTCTTATGATGCCTGCATTTGGCCTTTGTGATGTCATAGCTAGCCCTATGATATTTGATGATGTCATCATATTGACACCATAGGCTGATGGCGTAGCGAGTCCTATGATGCCTGCATTTGATCTTTGATGATTTCATAGCGAGTTCTATGATCTTTGATGATGTCATAGCAAGTCCTATGATCGTGAGTAATGCCTGTGTTTGATCTTTGATGTCCTATGAGAGTGAGTGAGCATGAGGGATGCCTGCCTTTGATCTTAGATGATGGCATAGGAAGTCCTATGATCGTGAGTGATGGCTGCCTTTGATCTTTGATGTTGTATCATGTAGACATCATTGGACCATCATAGGACATCATATACACATAATAGGAACATCATAAGCAATCCTATGATCTTTTAGTGAGTCCTATGGTCGTGACACACAAACACTTCTTGACTTATGTATATAGTGATAAATTAATTTAATCCATTTTTTTGAGGAAGACTTTGGACTACAGTTCCTGACCAGATAGAGTGATGATATAGAGTGAAGTATGTGGAGGTAATGTACCTGTAAGCTGGTTGCCAACCGCCAATCAAATCTAACAGAAGAAGAATTTAATCCATTTTGGAATAAGGCTGTAGTATAACAAAATGTGGAAAAAGTGAAGCGCTGTGAATACTTTCCAGATGCACTGTACATGGCCCTGTGTGAAAAAGGGATTTCCCCTAAACCTAATAACTGGTTGGGCCACCCTTAGCAGCAACAACTGCAATCAAGCGTTTGTGATAACTGGCAATGAGTCTTTTACAGTACTGTGGAGAAATTTTGGCTGACTCATCTTTGCAGAATTGTTGTAATTAAGCCACATTGGAGGGTTTTCGAGCATGAACCGCCTTTTCAAGGTCATGCCACAACATCTCAATCAGATTCAGGTCAGGACTTTGACTAGGCCACTCCAAAGTCTTCATTTTGTTTTTCTTAAGCCATTCAGAGGTGGACTAGCTGGTATGTTTTGGATCATTGTCCTGCTGCAGAACCCAAGTGCGCTTCAGCTTGAGGTCACGAACAGATGGCTGGACATTCTCCTTCAGGATTGTTTGGTAGACTGCAGAATTCATGGTTCCATTTACCACAGCAAGTCTTCCAGGTCTTGAAGCAGCAAAACAGCCCCAGACTATCATACTACCACCACCATATTTTACTGTTGGCATGGTGTTCCTTTTCTGAAATGCTGTGTTACTTTTACGCTAGATGTAATGGGACACACACCTTCTAAAAAGTTCAGCTTTTGTCTCGTCAGTCCACAGAGTATTTTCCCAAAAGTCTTGGGGATCATCAAGATGTTTTCTGGCAAAACTAAGACGAGCCTTTGTTATTTTTGCTCAGCAGTGGTTTTCGTCTTGGAACTCTGCCATGCAGGCCATTTTTGCCCAGTCTATTATGGTAGAGTCATGAACACAAACCTTAACTGAGGCAAGTGAGGCCTGCAGTTTTTTTGGATGTTGTTGTGGGGTCTTTTGTGATCTCTTGGATGAGTCGTCGCTGTGCTCTTGGGATAATTTTGGTCGGCCGGCCACTCCTGGGAAAGTTCACCACTGTTCCATGTTTTCTCCATTTGTGGATAATGGCTCTCACTGTGGTGTGCTGGAGTCCCAAAGCTTTAGAAACTGCTTTATAACCTTTTCCACACTGATAGATCTCAATTACTTTGTTTCTCATTTGTTCCTGAATTTCTTTGGATCGCAGCATGATGTCTAGCTTTTGAGGATCTTTTGATGCAATTCACTTCTTCTTGTCAGGCAGGTCCTATTTAAGTGATTTCTTAATGGTGTGGCAGTAATCAGGCCTGGGCGTGGCTAGAGAAATTGAACTCAGCTTTCCAAAGATCTTCTTCTTCTTCTTTTAGATTTGATTGGTGGTTGGCAACCAGCTTACAAGTGCATTACCAACACATACTTCACTCTATATCATCACTATCTGGTCAGGAGCTGTAGTCCTTCTATCATCATTGCTGTGTCCAATTGAACCTCAACTCTATCTTCAGACATCACTCTTCTTCGTCTCCTCGAACTTCACTCTATATCATCACTCTATCTGGTCAGGAGCTGTATATCATCACTTCACTCTGTATTATTATTCTACACATCTTGGCCGTGGCAACTGGGGGGGGGGGGGGATCACTTTTTCACACAGGGTCATGTAGGTTTGGACTTCTTTTACCCTTAGTAATAAATGCCTTCTTTTAAAACTACATTTTATGTTTACTTGTGTTATCTTTGTCTAATAATTAAATTTGTTTGATGATCTGAAACATTTAAGTGTCATAATTGGCCCTTTCAGGGCAGAAATAAGGCACCACTCGCCAACTGTGGGTTTGCACATTTAATAATAAAGAACACAAATAATAGCCACGAAGGGTAACTTACAAAAGACACAAAATAACCACAATGGGAAACATACAATAGACAGGCAAGGCTAAGACTGAGCAGAATAAACAGGAATTAATTGAGGGAATTCCTGCCTGAGCACAGAGAAGGTCGCTGCGAGGCATGAATCACACAAGGGACCTTAAATAGGCAGCTGGGGAGAAACCAAAATGTGGAACAGCTGTGGATGCATGAGTGAGAACATAATCAAGACGGCCAAACAGCTGTGACAACCTGCGAAAAGATTTGACAAAAGGAAGTAGTATATGGAGCTGTCAAAATAAAAGTACAGAGAAGAAAACAGTGGAGATGAACAAAATAAAAGCACAACCCATAATGAATGAAAGCAAGAACAAATACATATACAGAAAATTACAAGCAAAACCTTAAGATCCGAGCACGGCACTGACCCGCGCTCGGAATCATGACATTGAGTGTGATAAACATACAAAAAAATGAGAAATCAGGAAGGGGGCAAACAGTTTTTCATACCACTGTACATGTATTTGAGTAAATAGAACTTGAGCAGAGGTAAGCTCCACACACAGCAGAGCTAAGTGACTGTATTTTTCTCGTGAAATGTAGAAATTTCACTTTAATAATTAATCCATTTACTTGGTTGATGTAAATTGTTGTTAAGAGGTCCAATTTAAAGCGTATTGAGCTATTATGTAGTGATGCAGTAATTTACCACCCTCCGACAAACTGTTCCCCATCTGCTGGGCCGTGTACAGTATTGAGCAGCACTCGGTCGATAACTTCAAAAACAGGAGCGGTCCAGTTCCTGCTGAAGGACACGCTGCTGTTGACTCAGAGGAGGACAGTGAGTCACGCTTCTAAACCTGCAAGAGAGGCCTAGATTTACATCTGCTGGACAGGCTGATTACTGCAACGTTCTCTCAGCAGAGATGAGAGCTGATTGGTGATGATCACTGCAGTCATGGAGAGATGGATGGGCCGGTCAGGGAGAGCGAGGGAATCATTCCTGGGCTAACGGTGAACATGAAAATCTCCCTTTAGTCTCAGCTTCTTTTGCATTAAGAAATAAAAGATTGTTTTGTTTGGTTTTGTTTTTTTGGGGGGGGGTGCACTGCCCCCCCAAAAAAATTGAAAAAGGACAGAACTGCAACCCCCCAATACCATCATGTTACATAAAAGAATAATGACTGAATCACCAATTCTAGCAGAAATGTTAAAAAAACAAACTTTTTTTTTCCTGTAAATTCCCAACTTTTTTCTCAAAAGTTTGATATTTTTCTTCAAATTTGTTGCTTTTCCTGTAAATTCTTAACTTTTTTTCTTTTGTAGTTGCAACTTTTTCTCCATTTTTTTCCCTTTAAATGTTTTTCCTTATAGATTTACATTTTTTTAAAAATGTGTGACTTTTTTCTCATAAATTTATAGCATTTTTCTCAAAAAATTTTTCATTTTCCTCCAATAATTTTGTGACTTTTGTCCTTTAAAGTTGCAGCTTCTTTCTCAAAAATGTGCATTTTTTATCCTGTAAATGTTCAACTTTTTCTCAAATTTGTTACATTTTTCTCATAGATTTACAAATTTTTCTTTAAAATGTGTGACTTTTTTCTTATATATTTTTCACTTTTTTCTCATAAATTTGTAACTTTTTCTAAATTTTTTTTAAATTTTCTTCCCATAAATTTGTGACTTTTGCTCTGTAAATTTGCAACTTTTTCTCTTAAAAATTTGCATTTTTTCCCTGTAAATTGTATTTTTTCCCTCATAAATTTATGACTTTTTTCTCAAAGAACAGCAACTTTTCTTCTCGTAATTTTGCAGTTTTTTTTCCTTTAAATTCGTAACTTTTTTCTTTTAAAATGTGCATTTTCTCTCCAAAATTTGCAGTTTTTTCCCTGTAAGAGCTCAACATTTTTTCTTGTAGATTTGCAACTTTCTTTTGAATTTGCAGTTTTTTCTTTTAAATTTGCAACATTTTCTCAAAAATTTGCAATTTTTTCCAGTAAATTTTCATCTCTTTTCTCATAGACATTTTCCCTGAAAGATTTCAACTTATTTCCTTGTAGATTCACAACTTTTTTCTCAAAAGTCTGACATTTTTCTCATAAATTTGCAACATTTTTTCCTTTGAATTTGATTTTTTTTTTCTGTGAATTAACAACTTTTTCTTTTAAAGTTGCAACTTTGTGTTAAAAATTAGCAATTTTTCATCCTGTAAATTTGCAACTTTTTCCTCAAATTTTTGCATTTTTTTCCTGCTCATCTGGATGTTGGTTAAATTCTTATTCTGTGTAATTAAATTGCAATTTGTGACTTATTGAATCTCTAAAATGGCATCTCTCATCATGTCTTTGCACCTTTATTCTTGCAAATTTAGGTTCAGGTTCAGGTTACTTTATTTGTATCCATAGGTAGATTTGTTTTGCAGTCAGGTGACATCCATATTTACAAACCACAGTTACATTCAATATGAACACAAACACAGGCACACATGAAGCTGACTATAAACATGATAAAAGTGCTCAAGGCTCCACCAATCAGGACATAGGACAAAGAGATAAGAGAAAAAACAAAGAGATAAGAGAGAAGGGTCATATTAAAACGTTAAAGACTAGTCAAAGAGGTTAAAAACTCAAAAGTCTAAAACCCAATAAAAGATTTAGAACCCAAATAAAAAAATCTACAAAAATAAGTAAATATAAAATAAAATTAATAAATAGGTAACTAAATTATGTGCAATATATTGTTACATCTTGTTCAGTTCTTTAACAGCAGCAGGAACAAAGCTGCTTTTGTAGCACTGGGTTTTACTTTTTGGGACAGCAAACCTCCATCTGGAGGGAAGAAGCTGAAAGTGGCAGTGCAAAGGGTGGGAGTTGTAGAGGAGCTTGAAATAACGAGGCAATGTGATTCATAAACCAAAGTTTATTATCAGCTCCTCTAACAAGTCTCATCTAGGTGCAGCAGCAGAAGAAGTAAGAGAGCGAACACCTTCGGCTCTACGAACTTATACTTGCACATAACAAAAGAAATGCATATCAAAAGCTGACATCCCTCATTATCTTAATCCCCCCATTGTCTTCGTACTCCTCCTCCTGGCCCTGGGGGGTCAGGGCAGCTCCTCCGGTCTCCACCGCAGTGCCTTGGATGCTCTTTAATCCTCACTGGCGGTTGAGACTCTTTGTCCTGTTCTGAGGTGTGAAGTCGCCTTACATATGTAATCACCAAACACTCTCACATGCTTAAACATATGTTGGTTATGGAATATATGATTAATATAGACCACAGCCCCCCCAGACGACTAAGAAAAGGACAATAGAAAAATTCACAGTTTAAGATAATTATTATGACATACTAACTGCTACACCTCTTGCCACAGAAGAAACTTTCCAGCAGCCATGCTCCTAAGAGAGTTCAGTGGTAATCATAACAGCATAGTAAAATCACAAGTCAGTCCTAAACTGTTACAGCACAATTAGTGAACAACTGTTGAGTAGTTTGCATCAGTCTCTGTGCTATCTGGGTTTTAGTCTTCTCCCGAATCTGCTGTGAGTCCGCTTGGGCGTCCTGGTGGGACCTTCCTGTAAGGAATCTGCAGCCTGGGAAGGAGAGTGATTATTTGTTCCCTGCAGGGGGGCTGAGTCTTTTCTCTTGGGGGGTCTACCCCGCCAAGGTGCTCTCGCCAACCGTGCAGGCTCGTCTCTCAACAAGAAGGCAGGTTTAAGTCTGTCAATGCTGACTGTTTCTTTTCTATCCCCAAAATCAAGCACAAAGTGTTTATCACCAGGTTCCAGCACTCTGAATGGTCCATCGTATGGTGGGCGGAAAGTTGGTTTTAAAGCTTCATGCCTAACAAAAACGAATTCAGCGTTCTTTAAAGCTTGTGGGACAAAAACTCGTGGAAAAGAGTGATGTGCCAGTCCAGGGAGAGAGTCCGGTCCGTTGCTGCCTAAAAACCTCGGGGCTGGAAGATGCCCTGGCTCTGGGTTCTCTGGTAAAAATTCACCTGGGAGCCTGAGAGGTTGTGCAAAAACTAATTCTGCTGGGGAGGCGTCTAGATCCTCTTTGGGCGCAGCACGCAACCCCAATAAAACCCAGGGAAGTTTATTTACCCAATTTGTATCCGTTAGTGAGGCTCTGAGGGCGGCCTTTAAAGATCTGTGAAAACGCTCGCATAACCCATTAGCCTGAGGGTGATAAGCGGTGGTGCGGTGAATTGTCGCTCCTAAGCTGCTGGCCATGGCTGACCAAAGCTCCGAGACAAATTGAGGCCCCCTATCGGACGTGATGTTCGATGGGACGCCGAAACGTGCCACCCAGTTTGTCAAAAAAAACGCGAGCGACTTCCTCCGCTGTGGTTGACGCCAGAGGGACTGCCTCTGGCCAGCGCGTGGTGCGGTCTATCATTGTTAACAGATGTGTGAAACCTTGGGAGGAAGGTAGTGGCCCCACGAGGTCGACATGAACGTGGTCGAACCTTCTAGCAGGGATTGGAAAAGGCTCCAGAGGGGCTTTTGTGTGTTTGTGTATTTTGGCGCGCTGACAAGAAATGCAAGTTTTTGCCCATTCTTTTACGTTTTTGCGCAGGCCGGGCCACACAAACTTTTCGGCGACCATTTTAACCGAGGCGCGCACACCTGGGTGCACGAGGGAGTGAATTGAGTCGAAAATACGGCGGCGCCATGTAGCTGGGACTAACGGGCGCGGTCGGCCGGTTGAGATATCGCATATTAGGGGGGGGCACGCCGTCGCGTAAACCCCTTTCCTCCAGCCTTAACCCTGTTGGTCCAGACAAGAGTGCGTGCACGTCTGTGTCACTACTTTGCTCCTCTGCCATGGCTGCATAATCTATCCCTGCATGGATTGGTGCTGCGTATGTGTCCGCGTTGGCGAAGAGTTCTGCGGCTGAGGTAGTATAATCTGTCTCCTCGCGCTCTGGCGATGTCACAGCACGAGAGAGGCAGTCTGCTACCACGTTAAGTTTGCCTGCCACATGTCGAATGTCTGTGGTGAACTCTGAAATCACAGCCAGCTGTCTTTGTTGCCTGCCTGACCACGGTTCGGAAATTTTAGCCATGGCAAAGGTGAGCGGTTTGTGGTCTACAAAAGCCGTGAAACTCCACCCTTCTAACCAGAACTGGAAGTGGCGGATGGATAAATGAAGCGCTAGCAGCTCCCTGTCAAAAGTGCTGTATTTATGCTCAGTTTGGTTTAGCGATTTGCTGAAGAATGCCAAAGGTTGCCAGATTCCACTGACATGTTGTTCTACAACTGCCCCTATGGCTAGGTCCGAAGCGTCTGTGGTTAGCGCAATGCGGGCCGAGGGATCGGGGTGAACCAACAATGTGGCATTAGCTAGGGCGCTTTTTACTTCCGCGAAGGCGTGTTCGCGCTCCGGGGTCCATTCGACCGCGTTGGAAGCTTTTTGTTTTCTGAGTGCGTCATATAGGGGCTGCATGAGCTGAGCTGCGTGGGGGAGGAAACGGTTGTAAAAATTAACCATTCCTAAAAATTCTTGCAGCGATTTGACCGTTTGTGGCCGTGGGAAACTTTTTATTGCGTGAACTTTGTCTGGAAGTGGGACTGCCCCCTTCGGAGAAACTCTGTGTCCTAAAAAATCAATTTGTGACACGCCGAATTTGCATTTGGCTGGACTGATTATTAACCTGTGCTCTTCTAGCCTCTGAAAAACCATAGTGAGATGCTGCTCGTGTTCTTCCTCAGACGGGCTGGCTACCAGCATATCGTCGAGGTAGACGAAAACAAAAGGGAGGTCGCGTAATACCGCGTCCATCATCCGCTGAAAGGTTTGAGCCGCGCCTTTGAGGCCGAAAGGCATTCGCAAAAATTCAAAAAGGCCGAAAGGGGTTATTACAGCTGTTTTAGGAATGTCCCCTGCTCGAACTGGGACTTGATGATAACCGTGGACCAGGTCTATTTTTGAAAAAATGCGCGCACCCGCCAGATGCAGTGAAAAATCTTGAATGTGAGGAATTGGGTAGCGGTCATGTGCTGTCGCATTGTTTAATCTGCGGTAATCGCCGCACGGTCTCCAAGAACCGTCGGATTTCGGAACCATGTGAAGTGGTGAGGCCCAGGGGCTTTTCGAGCGTCTGATAATGCCTAATTTTTCAAGGGTGGTAAACTCGTCCCGAGCTATGGCGAGCTTGGCCGCGTCTAAGCGCCGAGCTTTGGCAAATACGGGTGGGCCCGTTGTGGGAATAAAATGTTCAACCCCGTGTTTAGCCACTGTGGCTGAGAATTTGGGAATTGTGAGTGCTGGAAATTGGGTGAGGAGTTGATCAAACTTACCTCCTGCTGTGGTGACGCTAGCCTGCACGGGTGGTGGAGAAAGTCGAGCTGAGCAGGGAATAGAAGCAAAGGACAGTGCATTAACCAAGCGTCTGTTCGCTAGATCAACTAATAACCCATGTGCACACAAAAAAATCTGCGCCCAACAAGTTAAAACTCACCGCCGCTACAACAAATGTCTATCTGTAGTTGCGGCCGTGGATGCAGAGGGGCAGGCTCTTTTCGCCAAAAGTGTCGATGGTGGAGCCGTTGGCTGCCACCGCTCCATTGCCCCGGGGGCCCATGGCCCGGTCTGCTTGGGAGGGCATGACAAAACTTAGTTGAGTTCCCGTGTCGATAAGGAACCGCTTGCCGGTGTGTCCGTCCGTCACATATAAAAGCTTGCTTTTTTCGCCGAGAACCGCCACTGTTAACGGCTCTCGGCTTCGGCGTTTTCCCGAAATTGTGAATTTGCAGGGGGGAACGCATTTGTAAGCCTTCTCGGCGAAGCGGTGGTGGTAATAACAAACGTCGCTCCGTCTGTTGCGTCCTGGCTGTGTCGCTGTCACCGCGGGCTGGCTCTGCTCAGTGATTTGTGGCTCCTCGTGGCTCCGGACATCAGCGTTGAGGTCTGCGGATGCTGCTGTGGGTGCGTGCTCCTTGCAGGCGTTGACGAGCCGTTGAGCTTCGTGATCCAGCGTGCGGAAGTCTTGCTGGGTGCTGCATCGCATGTTGGCCAGCGTCCCTCTCATGTATGGCGGCAGCGTACTGAGGAATATGAAATGGAAGAGGAAATTGTCATTGTCCTCTTCTTTAAGTTGCAGCAAGTCCTCCATGAGGGCCTTGGGTCTGCCTCCTCTGTTGCTGTAGACCGCCAGGATCCTCTCGGCTCTCTCCTCGGCTGAGGGGACGTAATTTGCCACGATGGTCGCTTTCAGTTCTTCATATTTGTCCTGGGCCGGCGGCCGTTGGATTATTCTCCGCGCACATCTCGAAGTGGCGGCGTTGAGTTTGGCGACGATGTGATAGAACTTTGTATCGTCAGCCGTGATGCCCGCAAGTGCAAACTGGGCTTCAGCTTGCTGAAACCACGAGGCGGGGTCTTCCTGCCAGAAGTCCGGTAGGTTGATGGTGACGGCGTTTGTGTAGACCGTCACTGCTGTGTCCGCAGGGTGAGGGTGCCTTGCTTCAGCTCTCTCCGCGGCGCTGGTGCTCGGTTGAGCTCTCTCTATCACTTCTGCCGTGGGGGAACGTCGTCCATCTGTTCCCCTGTCTGCATGGGCGCCGGCGTCTGCCTGGGTCGCCACAGATGAGTCGATCGCGGGGGAACGCCTCTGGTCCATTCTCGCGTCAGGGTCACCAGTGTAGAGGAGCTTGAAATAATGAGGCGATGTGATTCATAAACCAAAGTTTATTATCAGCTCCTCTAACAAGTCTCATCTAGGTGCAGCAGCAGAAGAAGTAAGAGAGCGAACACCTTCGGCTCTACGAACTTATACTTGCACATAACAAAAGAAATGCATATCAAAAGCTGACATCCCTCATTATCTTAATCCCCCCATTGTCTTCGTACTCCTCCTCCTGGCCCTGGGGGGTCAGGGCAGCTCCTCCGGTCTCCACCGCAGTGCCTTGGATGCTCTTTAATCCTCACTGGCGGTTGAGACTCTTTGTCCTGTTCTGAGGTGTGAAGTCGCCTTACATATGTAATCACCAAACACTCTCACATGCTTAAACATATGTTGGTTATGGAATATATGATTAATATAGACCACAGGAGTCACCATTTAAAATGGAGGTAGCCATCCTCTGTACTTGTCTGGTGTACAGGGATGTCAGGCTCAGCTGTGACTCACCAAGAAAACACTGGACCATCTAACTACCTGATCCAAGGATTTCCTCTCTTTCAGTTTTATCTGACCAAACCATGACACTGAAGAAAAGGATAAAACAGATTCAATAAAAGCCCGATAAAACATTATCATTATGGTTCGGTCAATTTGGAAGCGTGCAAGTTTCCTTAAACAATGCAAATGTTGCTGACTCTTTTTGCACACCCTTTCACAGTTCTCTTCAAAGTTTAAATTACTATCAATAATCGTCCCAAGATATTTGTAGGATTGTACACATTCAGTGGTCTGGCCTTTTAGTACAGTGACTTCGTGCCTGGGAGTTTTCCTCATAAAGTCAATAATCATATCTTTAGTTTTTGTCGTATTCAGCTGCAGGTAGGAATCCTCGCACCAGTGAACAAAATCATCAACTACTGGGCCTTGGCCACTCTTACCATCCTGGAGGAGACTGACAACAACTGAATCATCAGCATACTTTATAATGTGTCTGTTGTCATGTCTGCGCCGACACATGTTTGTGTACAGGATGAAGAGTAGTGGTGACAACACACACCCCTGAGGAGAGCCAGTAGTAGTAGTAGAAGAACACTTTTGGTCAGACAATGTACCATTGACCCTTACTCTCTGTGTCCTGTTGGTTAAAAAAAATCCAGAATCCAACCCACCAGATTATTACTCAAATCAAATTGTTGCAGGAGCCTTTCAACTAAAATATGAGGTTGGATTGTATTAAAGGCAGAAGAAAATTTGTACCTAATTTACATTTGTACATTTATACTTCATGCTGAACTGGACAGCATGAAGTATAAATATACCCTCCATCCCCCTTCTTAAAAGAATAATAAATTTTCTGCTGACCGCAACTAAACTAGCAAAAAGCTGCAAATTTATGAGAAAAAAAAATAATTTTTGAGAAAAAAGTTTTAAATTTACATGAAAAAGTTGCAGATTATTGCATATTGTTCTGTTATGTGACATGATATAAAAAAGTTTATAATGATTTGGGGGGACACATTTCTCTTTTTTCCAGGTTCCGCCGCCCGCCCCTCCTGGATTTCCACTTATGCTGAGAAACCTGTGACTTCCTCCACCACCACTAAGCCTCCATCATCTCACAGATTTCTGCAGGCCTCTCAGCTGGGACTTTTTTCCTCACCCAGTGATTCATCGGAGCGACACCAGACAATCCCATGTTGGGGGGGACCGGCGGTTTGGAAGCCGTGGGCGGTATCTGACAGAAAGGCTCTAATTGACCCCCCGAGACGAGAATGCTCCATTATGTCATGTTAATATTGTCTGTGCTGATTAGTCTGCTGTCACATCGCCCCTATGAATGAGGCGACACGGGCGTAGCTTTGGGTGGAAATGTAAATTGGATATGGCTAAAATTAATTAAAAAATTATCTTCTGGTTATAATGGATTTCTGTTCAAAATGTAACTTTATCATTTCATAAAATTGTCCAAAATTTAAATTTAAATTTAGAAAATGTAGCAAATTTATGAAAAAAATGAGAAATGTTTTGTTTTCAAATTTATTAGAATACAGTTCAAATTTACACTAAAAAAGGTAATAAATTTTGAGAAGTCACAAAGTGACAAGAAAAAAGTAGCAAATTTGAGAAAAATTGTAAATATAGAATGAAAAAAATTCATCAATTTATGACAAAGTTTCAAATTTCCAAAAAAGTCACAAGAAAAAAGCTAAATATTTTTGAAAAAGTTGCTGATTTATGAGAAGAAAGTTAAAAAAGTCAAATTTTTGAGGTTAAGAAAATTCACAAATTTAAGAGAGAAACTCACAAATCTCCGAAAGAAAATTAGTAATTTAATTAAAAAATTTAATCTTTTTGAGAAAAAAGTCACATAAATGAAAAAAGCTGCAAAAACAGTTCAGTATTAAATATCATTTATTAAAAAGGAGAAAATTCATAAAACTAAGTTGAAAATTTACATGAAAAAAGTGAGGAGGGGAAAAAAGTCACAAATTCATGAGAATGTTTTTCTTTTACAAATCTGCAAAAAAATGAGAATTTACTAGAGGAAAATTTTTAGATTTATAAGAAAACTGCAAATTCACAATAAAAAAGTTACAAATTTATGAGGAAAAAGTAGCAAATTTACATGAAAAGTAACATTAAGAGGAAAAAAATGTTGCAAATTTATAAAGGAAAGTTGAAAATGTATTTAGAAAAAATTCTTAGAAAAAAGTCATGTGGTTTCGAGAAAATGTTGCAAAAAGTGGCAAGAAGAAAAAAGCTGAAAATTTTTTAAGAAAAATGCTGCCAACTTATGTACAGCGGGGAAATAAGTATTGAACACGTCATTTTTCTCATTAAACATATTTCTGATGGAGCCATTGACCTGAGATTTTCACCAGATATCAGTAACAACCCAAGTAATCCATACATACAAAGAAATCAAGGCAACTGTGTTCACAAAGCAAGTTTTATTTTATAAAGTGGAATGACACAGGGAATAAGTGTTGAACACACGTGGTGAAATTCATTTAATATTTAATAGAAAAGCCTTTGTTGGTAATAACAGCTTCCAGATGCCTCCTGTATGGAGAAACTAGGCACAGGCATTGCTTAGGATGATTTTAGCCCATTCTTCCACACAAACTGTCTTCAAATCTTGAAGGTTCCGTGGGTGTCTTCTGTGAACTCTGATCTTCAGTTTGTTCTACAGATTTTCAGTTGGATTCAGGTCAGGTGACTGACTGGGCCATTCTAACAGCTTCATTTTCCTTCTCTGGAGCCAGTTGAGTTTCCTTGGCTGTGTGTTTGGGATCATTGTCTTGCTGAAATGTCCACCCTCATTTCATCTTCAGCATCTTGGCAGATAGCAACAGGTTCTTATCAAGGATGTCTCTGTACATTTGTCCATTCATCTTCCCTTCGCTTATATGAAGTCTGCCTGTACTATGTGCTAAAAACACCCCCACACCATGATGGAATGTGCAGTGCCATTTCTCCTCCAAACATGCTGTGTGTTGTGGCATCAAAAAAGTTCAGTTTTGGTCTCATCTGACCAGACTATATTCTCCCAGTATTTTACTGGCTTGCTCAAATGTTGTGCAGCACACTTTAAATGAGCTTCAGCATGCTTTTTCTTCAGCAATGGAGTCTTGCAAGGTGAGTGGGCATAGAGCTCATGTCGGCTGAGTGCATTACTTATTGTTTTTTTTTTAAACAGCAGTACCTGCTAACTCCAGGTCTTTTCTGGAGCTCTCCATAAGTGGCCTTTGGCTCTTGGATAATGCATCTGAAAATTTGTTTGACTCTCCTGTCAGAAGTCTTGCAAGGAGCTCCTGGTCATTCCACTTTATAAAATAAAACTTGTTTTGTGAACACAGTTGCCTTGATTTCTTTGTATGTATGAATTACTTGGGTTGTTACTGATATCTGATGAAAATCTCAAGTCAATGGCTACATCAGAAATATGTTTATTGAGAAAAATGTTTAAGTGTTCAATACTTTTTTCCATGCTTTGTGTGTGTGTGTGTGTGTGTGTGTGTGTGTGTGTGTGTGTGTGTGTGTGTGTGTGTGTGTGTGTGTGTGTGTGTGTGTGTGTGTGTGTGTATTGTTTTAAGGCTCAAATTTGAAACAGAAAACAATATCAAATTTGAGAGAAAATTTATGAAACAAAGTTGAAAATTTACAAGAAAAAATTGAGGAGGAAAAAAGTTAAAAACTTATTAATTTTTTTTTGAAAATTTGCAAAAAATGAAAAATTACTAGAGAAAAAAAATTAGATTAAAACATTGTAAATTTACAATAAAAAGTCATAAATTTATAAGAAAAAGTAGCAAATTTACATGAAAAAGCAACATTAAGAGGACAAAATGCCACAAAAGCGTAACAATTTTAAGAGAAATTTTTTCAAATCTGCAAAAAATGAGAAAATTTACTAGAGAAAATTTTTCAATTTATAAGAAAACGTTGCAAATTTACAATAAAAAGTCACACATTTATGAGAAAAACTTGCAAATTCATATGAAAAAGCAACATTCAGAGGAAAAGTGTTGCAAATTTATGAAGCAAAGTTGAAAATGTATTTAGTAAAAAAAATTTTAGAAAAAAATCACGTAGTTTTGAGAAAATGCTGCAAAAAGTTTTGAGAAGAAAAAGTCAACAGCAACTGCAATTCTCCCTCAAAACTATTCAGGTGAACTTGTATGTGTGGAGCCCCCAGTGGATGAGGGGACTCATTACATCTGTGTATTCTCCTTTAGAAATGGCTCCACTACTGTTCATCACAATGTGGAGAAAACCTGTGAGAAATTCTCATTAAAACTAGAAACAAACCAAAGAATATCAAGTTTAACGAGTTCACAGATGGAGCTCATTAAGCTTGTTTCTCCTCCGTTATCACCACTGTGTCCATTCCCACAGTTAACACAGTGGTTTGGTTTTTGCCTAACACATTCCTTGTGTGTCTGTGTTTCCACCAGCCCGCCCAGCATCTTGTCGTTGGCAGAACCCGGTCGTTCTGTTTTCTCTGGGTTGCCAGGTTTTTCCTGTCACAGCGCGTGCTGGCGGCCAATTCCTGGCCAATCGGTCCATTCTTTGGATGAGTGTCTGTGATTGGCCGGGCTGTGTTGAACAGCAGTGAAGTTTGTGTTTGTGGGTTTGTGCTGCCACCGCCGCTACTGCTGCACTCTTCTTCTCCTCTGGCTTTGATGGAGCGGTCGGAGGCCATCTGCTCAGGCCGGTCTTCCTGACCAGCTGGTTGAGGCAGCCTCTCTCCTTCTTCATTCTTGGCAGCTAGGAGTTTTGCGTTCGTACGTCCAGGCCACAAAGGTGCACGTGTGTTCTCACGCAAGAAGGATTCTACATCACACTGCCTTTGAAGCTTTAACCCAGCCAGCATGTCCATGTGGGCCCCACTATAGGCTAAAATGGGCTGTCTTATGGGTCCATGTGGGTTTGTCCATGGGTTCCATGTTGGCCCCATCTGTGTTTGCCCACATGGACTTTATGTGTGGTACAGGCAAGCAGGTAATCTGCTTACCCGCTTTAACCCACCTGGGCCCCACAGGGGTTTAAGGCAGGTGAGCAGGTTTCAGTAACACTGGTTCCAAAATGAGAAATTTATGAGAAAAAATTGCAAATTTATGAGAAAAAATGTGAAAATGTATGAGAAAAAAAACACATCTACTAAAAAAAGTTTCAAATGTATGAGAAAAAAGTCAGAAATTTACTTTAAAAAAAGTCACAATTATGAGAAAAAAGTTTTTGGAGAAAAAAGTTGCAAATTTACAAGAAGTAATAGTAAAATTCCTTCAAAAACATTACAAACTTACAAGAAAAATTTAGGAAATTTACAAGCAAAAAGTCACAAATTTATTCAAAAAATAATAGCAAATGTATGAGGAAAAAAGTCACAAATTTACTAAAAAAAAGTAGTAAATGTATCAGAGAAAAAGTTCCAAAATTACTAAAAAAGTTGCAAATATATGAGAAAAGAGTCATTAATTTATGAGGAAAAAAGTGAGCATTTAGGGAAGAAAAAGTTTAAAATTTACAAGAACAAATACTAAAATTCCTTCCAAAAAGTTAGAAACTTACAAGAAAATGTAGGAAATTTACAAGAAAAAAGTCACAAATTTACAAGAAAAACAAGAGTAGAATTCCTTCAAAAAAGTTACAAACTTACAAGAAAATTTTAAGAAATTTACAAGAAAACAGTCACAAAGGTATGATCGCAGCGTTGTTGCATATGATAATTCTGTCGAGATGAGCAGTAGTGACAGCCCAGGTCTCACTACTGTAAAGAAGGATACTGCGGATGCACGCCAAGTTCATAAACTTGGAAACCGCTGACGGTATCTCATGGAGTAGCGAATGAAAATGAATGTAGCGATTCAGGATTTGTTTCCAAAATGTTTCCAAACAGTTTATAAACTTGGCGATCACTGATGGTAGTATCTCACAGAGCGGCAGATGTTGATGAATTCTCCTGGTCTCTTAGCAACCCCTTAAGGATCATACAACGATTTTCCAAACATTTACACAGAAACAGCTTTAGGAGGCTTTAGGAGATTGCTGAGAGATAGGGTCAGTTTTTGATCTCTTGGTGGTCATCCAATGATCTCTGTGTAAATAAATAATCTGTATCCATGTCTCAGCAGGAAGGCTCCGACTCCACACGTTAATGGATCCTTGGATCTCTCTGAGCCTGTTCGGGTTTCTTCTTGTGTTCTGTGCTGGATTTTTTCTGTTTACCATTAAAAAACCCTTTTATCTGGTGAATAAAAAACCTGTAATCCCAAAGATGTATTTTAATGATTTGTTTTATATAAAACTAGAAAAGCACACGGAAAGCGCAGACCTCTGCCAAGTACCTCAGTTCCCCCTAATATTGGGATTTTCCCCAAATATAATAGTGCTACATTTATTTTATCTATATTTTCAGATTCCTTGACCATCAAAGCATACCTTTAGCAATTGGATTGACATTGATATCTGTATTAGTTCAGTAGTTATTGACAAAAAGCACTTTTTCGGTAATGGCGGTTTTCTTCTGGATATAGCTCCATAGCTTTTGAAGATACAACAAATCCATTGGCACACTACTGATTCCTCAGTGTCTTGGCTATATTTTGGTGCTTGTTGTATGTTTATATCTTAATTTGTTACCTTACAGTGATGAAAATTCCAAAGATCCCCTATTATTTCCTGTTCTGGATCACAGTATCCAGATTTTTTGCAGGATCCGGATCAGTCTTTGATATTCCGTAGAACCTATTGGGATCTTATCCTGTATTTTTTTGGCAAGCGTCCTGACCATTTATTGTGGAGTTATATACACATATGCTAAAAATGGCCCTATGTCACAATGATAAAGAATCCTTTAAAAAATTCCTGGATCCAGACGGTGATCCGGATCACTCCCAAAATCTAATCATTTCTTCCTTGTCCCATTTGGGACTTGTCTTGAAAATTTCGTCAAAATGCTTTCATGACTTTTTCAGTTATGTTGGTAACACACAGACAGACAGACAAACAGACAAGCAAACCCCGGTAAAAACATAACCTCCTTGGCGGAGGTAATAAGATAATCACATAAGATACATTTTGGCAGAGAGACGGAAGCGCCTCTTCTTGAGTGTGTGAGGGAGTCTTCTTTAACCCTATGAGTGTGTATGTTGCTGAACTGTGACATAACCCCTAGTGGTCAAGAGTGGTAAATATTTTTTGTCAATAATAAAATAGTTCAGATTTCCAAGGCTATAACTTGAAAGTGGTAAGAGATAATGGCTTACTGTCAATTAGAAAGATGTAAAATATGATCCAAAGTTTCAGATAGGAATAAATTTATGCATCTAATTTGCATAATGTTGTGGAATCTCTTTAAATTCCATAACTCAGTCAAAACTGGACTTTGGACATATTTACACAAAAAAATGGTTCAGTCTTTTGACACCGTTTTTTGTACAGAGGTACCTCATCATCTTATCTTCAAAGTATTGTATATGAACAAGAAATCAGTACATTAAAAAAACCCAGAAATTTCTCACTTTCTTTTGACAAAGGGGGACTGGCTGGCTGGGTGGCGAGGCTGCTACGTTTTCACCCATCATGGTCCATTTTTTGCGTTCTGCCGGTAATTTAAAATCTCTACCACATCTACAAAGTCTTATGATAATCCCACATAAATTTCACTTGTATCCCGCAGCTATTTTCTGCGTACAAAGCCAAAAAAGTGACGGTGACGATCATGGTCATATTAGCTTTCTGGGCTAACTGCTACAAACAGGAAAAGGAAATGAGGAGTTCTTCTTCTTTGGTGTATTACGTGTCATCCACTGAGTCATCCAACGGATGTCTGCCACCTTTTGAAACTGGCAATACAGTACAATCAGTACAAATTCCCAATGCAGGTGATCATGTCAAGAGTGAGAAGGCAGGTGCAGTGCCAAGCTCTGCCACTAGAGGCACGCAAATTCTCACATTCAAAGGGTTAATATAGCCAGCTATGAGTTAACCTTGGGTCCAGGAAGCAACAAAACCAGCCTTTTCTGTGTGTGGGGTGGGGGGTGGGGGTGCACAGTGAAGCTTACAGTGATAAGGATAGAACACTGTGTCTGTGAATCAGCCTGTGTCTTGGGATATCTGTGACAACATGTAATTATAAAATAGGTAATAAAAAAAATCCTTCACAGTTCCATCCAATGGACCATTGGGGGAGCGGCTGGCTCTAAACAGTCTGAGAAGTGTGAAAGCTAAAAGAGACAAAGCTTTAAATGGTTTGTGAGATTAAGAAGATTGCAGCACTAATGCTGCTTCATTTGTACTCTTACATAAGAAGTCATCTGCTTCAGCACGGCTGCACTTCTTCAGGCTATTACATTCTACGGAAAAGAGCAACACTGCTTTTTAAAGGGGTTATTGACTTTGAAGGTTTAAATCTTCTGAAATGCATCTACTGGTCACATGATTATCAAAAACTATCAAAATCATTTCTCTTAAAAACACACACAGCCTTTTTATCATTTCTGGGTTCCATTAGCAGTTTCGACTCTTCCAGATTTATAGTCAAACTCAGCCAAGGGCCATCTAGTGCTTTACTTGATACTCTATTATTGGCTAGCTTTGCTGTCTGTCATGTAGTGTCATGGATTTTCTCTATATTAATAAATGTCCCTTGTAGATCTGGTGAATAAATAAAGTGCAGAGTCAAAGATGCCTTTTCTGGATATTTATTATTACATTTTGGCCAAGAAGGGAAAATGCCGTGTCTCGCAATGGAGGCGAGTGTCACAAGAGATTCAAAGTCTGAGAACAGAGCAGAGAGATTTAAAGGGACACTCCTCCAGAAATCATGTTTTTTCTGTTGTTAACATGCCTGTAGCATGTTTTTTGTGACTTACAAGACATATCAAGAGCAAAATTAGACCCCAGTCCCACGTCTGTGTTTTTCTGCTGTGAATTTCCATTTAACACCCCCCCCCCCCAAAAAAAATAAAAAATAAAAAAAATGTAAGTTTGTGCAGAGCATTTCTAGCTACGTAAGCATTCCTGTTTAGCCTGATTGGTCATAACATTAACAATCAAGCTAAGCACTGGGCATGGCTAAACAAGTGAGTTCACTCCCCCAAGGGAAGAGGGAGGAGCCCACATGGCTCGGTGGACATAGGCTCATGGTCTACCTACCACTGACCATGTTTTGTGTTTGAGGAAAAAGGTTGCAATTTTACTGGAAAAAAAAAAAGTTGCAACTTCAAAGAAAAAAGTCAAATTTTTGAGTAAAACGGTTGCAAATTTACATAAATAAAGATGCAAATTTTTGAGAAAAAGTTTGTAGATTTACAGGGGGAAAAAATTGAATTTGCAACTTTTTTCCTGTAAATCTGCAAATTTATCAGAAAAAAGTTACAAATTTAAAAGAAAAAAGTAGCGAACTTTTGAGAACAAAGGTTAGAAATTTTTGAGAAAAAGGTTGCAAATTTATAGGTAACAGTTGGAAATTTTTGAGGAAAAAAGGTTTGCAAATTTACAGGAAAAAGTTGCAGTTTTTTGAGAAAAAGGTTGCAAGTTTATAGGAAAAAAAGTTGCCCATTTCTGAGAAGCAAGGTTGCAAATTTATAGGAAAAATATGCAAATTTACAGGAAAAAGTTACAAATTTGTAGGAAACAAGTTATAATTTTTTGGAGAAAAAGGTTGGAAATTTATAGGAAAAAAGTTGCCAATTTTTGAGAAACAAGGTTGCAAATTTATCGGAAAAAAGTTGCAAATTTATAAGAAAAAAAGTTGCAAATTTGTAGGAAAAAAAGCAAATTTTTGAGAAACAAGGTTGCAAATTTATAGGAAAAAGCTGCAAATTTTTGAGAAACAAGGATGCAGATTTAAAGGAAAAAAGCTGCAAATTTACCAGAAAAATGTTGCAAATTTGAGGGGAAAAAGTTGTAAATTTTGGGGAAACAAGGTTGCAAATTTACAGGAAAAAAAGTTGCAGATTTACAGGAAAAAAAACGTTGCAAATTTACAGGACAAAGTTGCAAATTCATAGGAAAAAGCTGCAAATTTCTGATAAACAAGGTTGCAAATTTACAAGAAAAAAGTTGCAAATTTAGGGAAAAAAAAAGTTGGAATTTTTTGAGAAACAAGGTTGCAGATTTACAGGATAAAAGTTGCAAATTTATGGGACAAAAGTTGCAAATTTTTGAGAAACAATGTTGCAAATTTAGAGGAAAAAAGTTGCAGATTTACAAGAAAAAAGTTGCAAATTTGTGGGAAAAAGTTGCAAATTTTTGAGAAACAATGTTGCAAATTTAGAGGAAAAAAGTTGCAGATTTACAGGGAAAAAAGTTGCAGATTTACAGGGAAAAAGGTTGCAAATTTACAGAACAAAGTTGCAAATTTATAGGAAAAAAGCTGCACATTTTTGAGAAAAAAAAAATTTTTCAAGAAAAAAGTTGTAAATTTTTAAGTACACAGTTGTGATTTTTTGAGGAAAAGTAGCAAATTTGGAAGAAAAAGTTGCAGATTTGCAAGAAAAAATGTTGCAAATTGAGGAGGAAAAAGTTGCAAATTAAACGTCTTAAAATTCCAGTGTTCAGCTGGAGGGATGTTTCAAATTTTCTACTGCCCCTCAGGGAAGAAATGAGTGGAGCTATGTTCCGATCCACAGTGTACTTCAACTGTATTCCCTAATCCCTGCTCCGTTCTGAGGGAATATCAGTGAAGTTAACTGCCCTTTACAAAATTTCTCCTTTGAAACACCCTGTAACTGTCGGCTCCCTCCTCTGTACGTTACCACGGTAACCATGGTGGATAATTTATATTTCTTAAATAAAATATTAATACAAATATATTTTTATTACAGTCAGTTGATATAAACAATAACCAACATCAGTTTAGCTTGTTAATAACGTTACCAACAATAGTTTCTTTTACTCGTATTTGAGGCGCAATGGCTTATGGGTAATCTTCTTGTCAACTTCCGGTGAAGTGAAGTACGGATGTTCACTTCTTCCCTGCTCAGTTCTTAGTTCCCTTTGAACTGAAGACCGTTCGCTTCCTTCGGTTTGGAATCTCAGTTAATTTGGCAGATACCCTGTGCAGTCCACTTCAGAGTACACTACTGGGCGATCGGAACGCACCCTGAGATTTTCTTTGTGTATGCTAAATTTAGGGAAATTGGCTGGAATTCTGAGGGGTTAAATCACCTGCTGCTTTCCTCACTACATCAAGAGCATCTCTTACTCTACACAAGAGCTCAAACTTCCCGACACATGCAGCCTGGCTGAGGACGGTGCTTTGTTAGCTCACGGGGAGACGGCGGAAACAAGAACTATAAATGTAGCTAAGATCCAAAAATAATGAAATAGAACCAAGTTTCCACACTGCAGCTCCGGAGTCAGTGTTCAGCCAGTGTTTCTGTCTACTTGTTTTTGACATTTGAATGTTCATTTTGAGGATTTTTGGACAAATTTAATTGGGTCTAGACATTAAAAACAAGAGTTGGATTTAGGAACAGGTGAGGTTTGGGTTAAATTGTGAATCTTTAAAGCGATAACCCAGCTCAGAGTTCAGTCAGGAGTTAGGAGGGCCCCAGACTCAGCCATTAGCCCAGCCGTGCGGTTTCTCCTTCTGCATAAGGAAAGAAGACACGGCTGCTTTCGTTTGACAGGAACGCACTAATTGACAGCCGGGGAACTCGATCCAGCTGGACTGGAAAACTCATGAAGAGAGCGGTTTACTAAAGCTACAGGGCTGATTTATTAAGACCGGAATACATGGCAACATTCTGCTAAAAAATTCTGTTTGACAATGGATAGTTTATTTAGATGAGGATTTTGGATGTGTTTTTGTAGAAAAAGGCTTAAAACTGGAGGAGTGACACTAAAGCTCAGCATCCCAACGGTAAAGTCCATTAATTGGGTGTTTTGTGATTTAAAAAGTAGGTTTTCTTTGTTTTAGAGCCTGTAATTGGAAAAATTCACTCCGAGAGGATCAGGATGTTTTCATGACAAACTCAGTGTCATGTGTAACACCACTTTGTAGCACTTACTTGCTTTAGGTGTTGTCTTGTACCCTTTTGGTAGTACTGGGTATGGCAGTGTAGTTACCTTTAACCTTACCACCTGGACAGAAGGGACAATTGGGCCAGGTCAGATAGACTCTGGGTTCTTAGGAGCCTGGGAGGTGCAACAACAGATGACACATACACCATAGTATGGGAACTTTCACGTATGTGTATATTTTTTAACAGTTGTGTACACTTAAACAAACACAGCACTTGTAACAATAATAATAAAAAAAATAAATAAATAAAATACCCTAAAATATATTTACAATACTTTCAGTCCTTTTGTATCAGTTCCAGGTGACCGGTTGAATCACCTCTAGCAGTTAATTGGGTTCGGGCTTCGGCTCGCCATCCAGATCTGGAGATCCACCCTCTTCTGAATCCATCCATCCATCTTCTACTGCTTTTCCGGAGGTCCGGGTCGCGGAGGCAGCAGTTCAAGCAGAGAAGCCCAGACTTCTCTCTCCCCAGCCACCTGCTCCGGCTCTTCAGAGAGGATACCAAGGCGTTCCAAGACCAGCTGGGAGACATAGTCTTTCCACCGAGTCCTGGGTCTGCCCCGGGGTCTCCTCCCAGTGGGACGTGTCCGAAACACCTCAAGTGGGAGGCGTCCAGGAGGCATCCTAATCAGATGTCCATACCACCTCAACTGACTCCTTTCAATGTGGAGGAGCAGCGGTTCTACTCCGAGCCTCTCCCGGATGACTGAGCTCCTCACCCTATCTCTGAGGGTGAGTCCAGCAATCCTACGGAGAAAGCTCATTTCAGCCACTTGTATCCGCGATCTTGTTCTTTCGGTCATTACCCAAAGCTCGTAACCATAGGTGAGAGTAGGAACGTAGATTGAGTGGTAAATCAACAGCTTTGCCTTAGAACTAAGCTCCCTCTTCACCACAACAGACCGGTACAACGTCCGCATCACTGCAGATGCTGCTCCAATCCGTCTGTCAATCTCTCGCTCCATTTTCCCCTCACTCGTGAACAAGACCCCAAGATACTTAAACTCCTCCACTTGGGGCAGGAGCCTATCCCCAACCCAGAGAGGACAATCCACCTTTTTCCGGCTGAGGACCATGGACTCGGACTTGGAGGTGCTGATTCTCATCCCAGCCACTTCACACTCAGCGGCAAACCATCCCAGCAAGAGCTGTAGGTCATTGCTGGATGAAGCCAACAGGACAACATCATCTGCAAACAGCAGAGATGAGATCCTGTGGTCACCAAGCATGACACCCTCCATTCCCTGGCTGTACCTAGAAATCCTGTCCATAAACATTATGAACAGGATCGGTGACAAAGGGCAGCCCTGGCGGAGTCCGACTCTCACTGGGAATGTCTCCGACCAAGTGTTGGCAATACGAACCAAACTCTCACAACGGTCGTACAGAGACCGAATAGCTCGTAGCAACAAGCCCGATACCCCATACTCCTGAAGCACCCCTCACAAAAAACCACGAGGGACGCAGTCAAATGCCTTCTCCAAGTCCACAAAACACATGTAAACTGGTTGGGCAAACTCCCACGAACCTTCAAGAATTCTCAAGAGGGTAAAGAGCTGGTCCGATGTGTCACGGCCAGGACGAAAACCACATTGCTCCTCCTGAATCCGAGGTTCGACCAACGGCCGGACTCTCCTCTCCAGTACCTTGGCATAGACCTTCCCAGGGAGGCTGAGGAGTGTGATCCCTCTAAAGTTGGAGCACACCCTCCTGTCCCCTTTTGTGAAGAGAGGAACCACCACCCCGGTTTGCCATGCCAAAGGCACTGCCCCCGACCTCCACGCAATGTTGCAGAGGCGTGTCAACCATGACAGCCCAACAACATCCAGGGCCTTGAGGTACTCAGGGCGAATCTCGTCCACCCCCGGGGCCCGGCCACTAAGGAGATTTTTAACCACCTTGGCGACCTCAGCCCCTGTGATAGGCGAGTCACCCCCCTCGTCCCCAAACCCTGCTTCCTCTGTGGAAGGTGTATCAGTGGGATTGAGGAGATCCTTGAAGTATTCCTTCCACTGCCCGACGATATCTCATGGATCGTCACCTTATCGTGGTGGGGGGGTTTGCGTGCCCCAGTGAGCCCAGGAGCTATGTTGTCCGGGGCAATTTGCCTCTGATAGGGTCACCCAAGACAAACTGGTCCTGGGTGAAGGGCCAGACTAAGAACGATCCAACAGACTCTCATGATAAATTCTTCTGAATCCAGTTTACAAAAAAACCTGACCTACAGAATAGGTCAGAACACAAAAAATAAGCTATGCTCTATAGCTTGTCACATAAGTTTCAAATATTTCTAAATTACACAACAATAATATTTTTTAAACACCTTTAAACCACAGATGTAATATTCACTCTTAAATAACAGTCAGTAGTAGGTGAAATGGAACCTTTGCTAACCATTACAGCTCTGTAAAACAACCTCCTCCTATGGAAAATCTAGCCGAAATTAGCATCGGAGGTTAGCATGTTAAGCTAGCGATTAGCATTCCACATACACCTTGAATGGCACTCACCATGCTAAGCAAAACGTGCTTTACAGGATTCCTGTGCTCACGTGAGTTCATAGCCTTCGGTTCAAATCTTAAAATTTAACGAAAGAGGTATTAGAATTTGGCAATACAGCAATACCTCGTTTCTCATGTTGGTTTTGGCTTACCAATCTCAAGAGTTTTTCCGGGCAAAGGCTGCTACTAGCACGTTAGCTCATCGTCTCAGTAAGGGATAGTAAGGGATCGCGTTCTCTTGGTCGTGTCTCTGCTGCGACTGAAAACGTTCTGCAGGCCACACTAAGACCGAGCGAGGGAGCACGTGACCCCATTGTGTGGTGTGACCCTATTGACTGTTGCTGCCAAACAAACGACACAGTCATTGGTTGCTCGATATACCAGATAAAAACATTAGGAACTTCATCAGAGCCCCTATCTATGAATACACTCTATGGATATATTTTTTGAACTTATATTCATCTATACACCCATCTTCAAAATATTTATTCTCATTGTGAAATGAGTATTTGTTAAAGCGGTATCAATATTTATAATTTTATTCACGTTTTTAACGCTGGGTTACACTATCCCCCCTTAGAATCATGCAAGTCCCTTTGCATGGGATTAGCTAGATAGTAATGGCAAGGGAACCAGTGTCCATGGGAATAATCTTAAGATCCGGCTCTTAAGGCTCTGGTAAAAGCCAGGTTTAGTCCTTGAAACAGGGACTAGGCAACAGTTATGAGAGGATTTCCCAACTGACTATACTGTAGTCTTTCTGGCTGGGAGGTTGTCCTCTTGGAGCGTCTCACAGTCTTTGGGATTTCCGCTTCAGATTCTTTTTCTTCCACAGGTTCATCACAGGTACTTTTATCAGATAAGTTGTTTTCACCTTCAGTTCCACTCTCATTGTCACATTTGCTTCAGTTTCCTCCAGGTTTCCATCATTCGGTAAGTTGTCACATCCAGGTGAATTGTCATTTTCTATTTGGTTGTCATTCTCAGGTGAGTGAGTTTCAGCAGGAATGTCTTCTTTAAAGAATGTCTTTGGATGGGGAATTTCATAGATTTGAGTGAGCTTTATGGGCGTTTGGATTGGTTCTTCTCGGTACCAATAGACATCCTCATTTTCCGGTTCTGAATTCTCCTCATTTTCCGGTTCTGAATTCTCACATTCCTCACTTTGTTCAGGTGATTGTCTTGTCTTAGGTTTGCGGATGTCACTCCGCGCCACTCATCAGCGGCGCCACCTGCTCACGCACCTGATCATCATCAGCGGCGAGGGATAAAGGCCGCCTCGCCCGGAGCTTCGGCCTGAAGCCGTCAGACTTCGTTCCTCACCGTTGTGAGTCATCAACTATCTTCAGCATTATTGTTTAGGTAAGAGGCCTTACCTTCTTTCTCCAGTCTGCTCCCCTGTGCACAGGTGGATTTCCCGGCGGCGGACGTCTCCATTCCAACGCCCATTCCTCGCTGCTGCACGGAGCTCTCCAGGTGGCTGTCTCCCGGGTTTCGCCCCCTTGCTGTGCCAGCTATCCTGTCATCCAAATAAGTCCTTCTCTTGCCATAATCCTTCCTGTGTTGGTGTATGCCCGTCACCCTCTCCCTGTGCTTTCTCCATAGGGTTGCCCGGCTGTACGGTCATCTGCCTCTGTGCCTGAAGCAGACGCCACCACCAACACATTTACATCCCGCAGACACGCACTCATTCACGCCTGTCGTTAATAAACTATTTGAACTACTCTGAGCCTGTGTGTGTGCGTCTCCTGAGCCGTGCATTATGTCAGTACGGCTTCAGCAGAGCGGCTCGGCAGACGGCGGGCTCGCACACCGGCTTACCACTCTCGAGGCTCGAGTGGATCATATAGCTTATCAACAACAGGTGATCCTGAACCAATTGATAACAATTACTAACCGATTGGACCGCCTGGACCCCCAGCAGCCGTTCCCCCCGGCTCCTCAGGGTGGCGCTGCTCCTGCTGTTCCTGTGGCCGTCCAGCCAGCTCTGGTGGTACCAGCCCGACTCACACCAATTCCGACCCCCACTCGCTTTAGCGGAAAGCTCGGCGGAGCGCGGGGGTTTGTGATGCAGTGTGAGTCCGTGTTCAACCGTGTGCCCGGAGACTTCCCCTCAGATCACAGCCGAATCGGCTACATAGGGAATCTCCTGGAGGGGCGTGCTTTAACTTGGGCCTACGCTATAATGGCGAGACCCAGTTATGCCACCCTCACCTATGCCGAGTTCGTGAGGCGCTTTCTGGAGGTGTTCGATCATTCTCACACCGAGACGGTCCAGGTCGATCGGCTTCTCGCTCTCCAGCAGGGAAGCCGGTCGGCCGCGGACTACGCTATCGAATACCGGGTAGCGGCGGAGGAATTGGGCTGGGACAAGCGTTCCCTCTGCGGCCTGTTCCTCCACAGCCTCAATAGTGATCTGAGGGATGAACTGGCTGGACGGGATATCCCCAGAACGCTAGCGGAGCTAACTTCACTGGCCATCAGCTTGGACAACAGGCTGCGCGAGCGCTCCTCAGGACGGAAGCCGTCTGCTTCTCGCCCTCGGGGAGCCTCGCTGCGCCCGCCCCAAGCTCGCCCCCTGGCGACGCCGCCACCATCGCGCCCCGAGGAGTCGGAGCCGATGGTGACGGGCTGGGCAAAGCTCTCCCCGGCGGAGAGACAGCGCCGCCGTGAGTTGGGTCTCTGCATGTATTGCGGAGACAGTCAACACACGGTAGAGCTTTGCCCACAGAAGCCAAACGGCGGGGTCCGCGAGTCACTGTAGGGGGCCTCGCGGACGTCAATCGGCAAAATCCCCTCACCCAATTGAAGCTGCCCATCCGTTTCTGCCATAACCCCACTGGGCATCTCACCCACGCACTGGTGGATTCGGGCGCAGAAGGCAGCTTCATTTCACAAGGCCTGGCAACCCGATTGGGCATCCGCTGTCAGGCACTAAAAAACCCCATCTCCCTGGTCCATCTCTCTCGTGCCTCCCTTGGGAAAGTCTCCCATCAGACCATTCCCGTCCCAATTATCATCTCAGGGAACCACCGGGAGGAGATGGTTTTTTACGTCCTGCCCAACTCTGTGTCACCCGTCATCCTGGGGTATCCCTGGCTACGCCTCCACAACCCTGTCCTGGACTGGAGATCAGCTGGGGTATTGGCATGGAGTACATTTTGCATGGGCACCTGCCTTCAGTCCGCTGCCTGCTCCCCGTCCGCTGCTCCTCCTGTGACGGACACAGCACCTCCGGACCTGTCGCTGGTGCCTCCAGAATTTCACGACCTGGGTATGGTATTTAGCAAATCAAAAGCTATGTCTCTTCCCCCGCATTGGCCTTATGACTGTGCTATCAACCTCCACCAGGGGGCTCCCCTACCTTCTGGTCAGCTCTACAGCCTGTCTGCGCCGGAGAAGGAGACGATGAATACTTACCTGAAGGAATCACTGAGCGCTGGGATTATTCGCCCATCGTCGTCACCCGTGGGGGCAGGGTTTTTCTTCGTTGGAAAGAAGGACGGGTCCCTTCGCCCCTGCATAGACTACCGAGCGCTCAATGACATCACTGAGAGGGACCGTTACACCCTGCCCCTCATGGACACTGCCTTCCACTCCCTCCAGGGGGCGACCTGGTTTACCAAGCTGGATCTACGCAGCGCTTACCACCTCATCTGGATCCGGGAGGGAGATGAGTGGAAGACAGCCTTCTGTACCCCGAACGGCCACTTTGAATACCTGGTCATGCCGTTCGGGTTGACCAACGCTCCTGCCGTCTTTCAGCGCCTCATCAATGACGTCCTCCGGGATTTCATCGGCCTCTTCGTGTTCGTCTACCTGGACGATATTCTTATCTTCTCCAGATCCAGGGACGAGCACCAGGTCCATGTGAGGCGGGTCCTTCAAAGACTGCTGGAGAATCGGCTCTACGTGAAGGCTGAAAAATGCGAATTCTACGCTAGGACCACATCCTTCCTGGGATTCATCATCGCTCAAGACCAGGTGCTCCCAGACCCAGAGAAGGTGAAGGCGGTGGTGGAGTGGCCTACTCCCGCATCCCGGAAGCAGGTGCAACAGTTTGTTGGCTTCGCCAATTTTTACCGCCGCTTTGTCCCAAATTTCAGCTCGATCGTCGGACCACTGACCCGCCTCACGTCCCCGAAGGTCCCGTTCCGGTGGACCGAAGAGGTCGCTGCTGCCTTTAAGGCGCTGAAGGCGGAGTTCTCCTCCTCCCGGGTCCTTCGCCAGGTCGACCCCGCGCTGCAGTGCATTGTGGAGGTGGACGCCTCGGACACGGGAGTGGGAGCAGTACTATCCCAGCGGTCACCGGACGATGGCACCAAACGACCGTGCGCCTTCTTCTCCCGGCGCCTGTCCCCGGCGGAGAGGAACTACGATGTGGGGGACAGAGAGCTCCTGGCCATTAAACTCGCCTTACAGGAGTGGCGCCACTGGCTAGAGGGGGCGGACCTGCTGTTCGTGGTCCTGACGGACCACAAGAACCTAGAATACTTACGATCTGCCAAGCGCCTGAATGCCCGCCAGGCGCGCTGGTCTCTGTTCTTTGCCAGGTTCCGCTTCTCGATCACCTTCAGGCCAGGCTCCAAGAACGGCCTGCCTGACGCCCTCTCTAGGCAGTTTACCCCCGTGGAGGCTGAGGAGATGCCCCACACTATCCTGCCCAGGTCGTGCGTCGTGGGAGCCATCTCTTGGGACATCGAAACCAAGATCCGGAAGGCGCAGGAGGTGGAACCTGATCCTGGCGGCGGACCGGAGGGAAGATTGTTCGTCCCATCTGCGGTCCAAGGAGAGGTCATCCACTGGCTCCACACCTCCCAGCTCAACTGTCATCCCGGCACCTCCCGGATGATCGGCCTCCTCCAACGGTCCTTTTGGTGGCCAGGCCTGCGGAGGGATGCTGCCCGCTACGCCCGGGCTTGCCCAATCTGTGCCACCAGCAAGTCGGGAAATGCCCCTCCAGCGGGTCTGCTCCAGCCCCTGCCCGTCCCTGGCAGGCCCTGGTCGCACATCGCGTTGGATTTCATCACTGGACTCCCCGTTTCCAACTCCTTCGACACCATCCTGACCATCGTGGACCGTTTCTCCAAGGCGGCACACTTCGTCCCCCTGCAAAGTCTCCCTACCGCCCTGGAGACGGCGGGCCTCCTCGTCCAACACGTGGTCAGGCTGCACGGGATTCCGGTGGACGTGGTCTCGGACCGGGGCCCCCAATTTTCATCCGAGGTTTGGAGATCTTTCTGTAACGCCATCGGAGCCAAGGTGAGCCTCTCCTCCGGCCATCACCCCCAATCTAACGGGCAGTGTGAGAGGAGCAATCAGGAGCTGGAGGCTGCGCTCCGCTGTGTGACCAGATCCAAGCCGACGTCCTGGAGCAATCATCTCGCCTGGGTGGAGTACGCCCACAACACCGCCCGCTCTTCTGCAACGGGGATGTCCCCCTTCAAGGCGTCCCTGGGTTACGACCCCCTGCTGCTTCCAGCGCAGGAGAGCGAGGTAACCGTCCCCTCTGTTAGAGCGCACCTTAGGCAGTTCCGCTCCACCTGGGCTGCCGCGCGTCATGCGCTTTTACGCACAGCGGAGCGCAACAGGACCGTGGCGGACCAGCACAGACGACCTGCCCCGGCGTACAGAGTTGGGCAACAAGTGTATGTGTCTACCCAGGACGTTACATTAAAAGGCGAGAGGAGGAAGCTGGCACAGCGATTCATGGGTCCCTATCCCATCACCCGGATCATCAACCCGGTGGCTGTGCGCGTGGCTATTCCCCCCTCCCTCCGCATCCATCCCACCTTCCACATGTCAAAGGTGAAGCTGGCAGTCACCGACCCCCTTTGCCCTCCTCCTGCAGCGCAACCCGCGCCCCGGATGATTGGTGGCCATCCAGCCTGGTCCGTCTCCTCCATCCTGGACTCCCGGCGCCGGGGTCGTGGGTTGCAATACTTGGTGGACTGGGAGGGCTATGGGCCCGAGCATCGGCAGTGGGTGCCCCCGTCGTTTGTGTTGGACCCATCGCTCATCGCGGACTTCCACCGAGCACACCCGGACAAGCCATCGCCAGGAGGCGCTGCTAGAGGGGGGAGTACTGTCACGCCGCGCCACTCATCAGCGGCGCCACCTGCTCACGCACCTGATCATCATCAGCGGCGAGGGATAAAGGCCGCCTCGCCCGGAGCTTCGGCCTGAAGCCGTCAGACTTCGTTCCTCACCGTTGTGAGTCATCAACTATCTTCAGCATTATTGTTTGGGTAAGAGGCCTTACCTTCTTTCTCCAGTCTGCTCCCCTGTGCACAGGTGGATTTCCCGGCGGCGGACGTCTCCATTCCAACGCCCATTCCTCGCTGCTGCACGGAGCTCTCCAGGTGGCTGTCTCCCGGGTTTCGCCCCCTTGCTGTGCCAGCTATCCTGTCATCCAAGTAAGTCCTTCTCTTGCCATAATCCTTCCTGTGTTGGTGTATGCCCGTCACCCTCTCCCTGTGCTTTCTCCATAGGGTTGCCCGGCTGTACGGTCATCTGCCTCTGTGCCTGAAGCAGACGCCACCACCAACACATTTACATCCCGCAGACACGCACTCATTCACGCCTGTCGTTAATAAACTATTTGAACTACTCTGAGCCTGTGTGTGTGCGTCTCCTGAGCCGTGCGTTATGTCAGCGGACACGTTTTGGTTGGACAGGTTCTTCTTCAACAGGGGCAAGAAAACCACAGGGAAGCAAGCAGTGAACGGTGCGAACAGGACCATCTTTTGTTTCAGGTTTTATAGTGTAAACAGGCAAGTCACCTTCTTGGTTCACCACAATGTGGATTTCAGCTTCCCACCTGTCTGCTAGTTTGTGCTTTCCTCTGAGGCGGACTGCACGTACCAAAAATCTGTCACCTGGTTCTAGTTTTGAGGGTTTCACTCGCGTATCAAACCTTGTTTTGTTTCTTTCAGCCATCTTGTTAGCATTTTCTGTTGCTAGTTTGTAGCTTTCTTGTAGAGTTGTCTTCAGTTTTTCAGTGTACTGGGAATGTGACTTGAAACTTTTGTTGTGAAACTGGAACCCAAATGCAAGATCAATTGGCAATCTCGGCTGACAACCGAACATTAACTCATACGGGGCAAAACCAGTAGTGTCATTTTTTGTACAATTGTACGCATGTACAAGTGGTTTAACATACTGTAGTTGTGCCACTGAGATTTGTTCTTTTTCTCCAGAGTACCCAGCATGCTCAATAAAGTTCTATTGAAACGTTCTACCGTGTTACCTCTGGGGTGAGAGGGTGTCATCCGGATTTTGTGAATGCCCATGATTTTGCAAAGTTCTTTTATAATATGGGACTCAAAATCGGGACCCTAATCACTATGTAACCGTTCGGGTATCCCGTAGTGGACTATAAAGTTGTCCCAAAGTGCCTTTGCAACGGTCTGAGCTTTCTGATTGCTGGTAGGGATGGCTATAGCATATTTCGTGAAATGATCAGTTAACATGAGCACATCCTTTGTGTTACTTTGATCGGGCTCAATGGACAGGAAATCCATACAGACGAGTTCGAGCAGTCGGGTGGACTTGATATGGACAAGCGGAGCAGTTCGCTCTGGTGCGGTTTTACGTCTTATGCAGCAATTACATGTCTTGATCTTCTTTTCAATATCTGCCGCCATGCGAAGCCAATAGAACCTTGTTCTGGCGAGATCCACAGTACGCTCTGTGCCTAAATGGCCCATGTCACAGTGGAGGCTTTGAAAGACCGAATCGCGGAGCTGTTCAGGTAAGACGAGCTGGTAAGTAACATTTCCTCCATCTTGGCGAGTGCAGTAAAGGATGTTATTGCACATTTCAAGTCGACTGAACTCTCGGAGTAACAAGTTGATGTGAGGAAGTTCAGTTCATACAGTTGGTGGAACTTTTAACCCAGTTCCAATTTGTGAAATCACTTCTCTTAAACAGGGGTCAGTTCTTTGTTTGTTTTTGATCTGTTCAGGAGTCATGTGGGGTACAACTGGAAGACCACCACAGTCATCTTCATCAGCATAGCCATCTGGAATGGTGGCTACAGAGAGGGCTAACGAGTGCACCAAAGGGAAGGTGTTGTCTGGAGAGCTACAGACAAGGTGTTTTTCACATATAGCAGGCACTACCTCGGAACTTAAACTGCTTTCAGGAAGAGACAAGTGAGTTTGAGTGAACTGCTGTATGCGGTGGAGCTCCTTTTGGGACACTGTCATTAAGTAACTCGCCATGTGCCGAGAGAAACGCAATTTCATCTTGCCTGCACTACAGTTGTATGTACAGCAATATGACAATAAAGTTTGATTTGATTTGATTTGATGTGGCCATCTAGAGAGGCCGTCTGCATCTGAGTTAAGCTTGCCTGCTCTGTATTGGAGCTTAAAGTTAAACGTCGACAGAGCAGCTAGCCACCTATAACTCATGGCATCCATCTTAAAAGTAGTCAAAATGTACGTCAGGGGGTTACTGTCTGTCACGACAGTAAAATGATTGCCATATAAATAGTCTGCGAACTTCTCTGTTACCGCCCACTTTAGAGCTAAAAGTTCTAATTTATGGGCAGGGTAACGGGACTCACTTCGAGACAACCCCCAGCTTGCATAAGCTATGACCCTAGTCTGGCCCTCCTGCTCTTGATAGAGGGCGGCGCCAAGCCCTGTAGTGCTAGCTTCAGTATGGAGTGTATATGGCAACTGAGGGTCAGCGAAACCCAGGACAGGCGCAGTACTGAGCTTTTCAATTATGGTTTTGAATGCAAGATCACAGGAAGAAGTCCATCGCTCACCAAACAGTGTCTTTGGGTCGTGGTACTGGGCAGGCTTAGCTTTGGGCTTTGTGCTTTTTTGCAAAGGAGGGTAGCCTGCTGTTAAGTCAGTGAGGGGCTTAACGATGCTGGAATAGTTCTTAATGAACCGCCTATAGTAGCCTGAAAAGCCTAAGAACGAGCGGAGCTGTTTGAGATCACGGGGCACAGGCCAGGTACTTAGGGCTTTCACTTTTTCGGGGTCGGTCTCAACTTCTTTACTGGACACAATGTGACCGAGGTATCTGACAGAAGTTTGAAAAAATCTGCATTTCTCAGGGGAGAGTTTAAGCCCATACTCTTTTAGGCGATTAAGAACTTTCATCAAGCGAGCCTCATGTTCTTCGGGCGTCTTGGAGAATACAATGATGTCATCGAGGAACACAATCACCTCATGCAGATATCATGTCGCCCATGCATTTCTCCATGAGGCGCTGGAATGTGCTGGGGGCGTTTGTAATGCCTTGGGGCATTCTATTGAATTCCCAAAAGCCCATGGGACATACGAACGCCGTCTTTGGTTTGTCCAGCTCCTCTACCTCAATTTGGTAGTACCCCGACCTTAAATCGAGGACAGAGAACCACTGCGAACCGGTCAAGGTGGAAAACGTTTCCTCCAAGTTGGGGAGGGCATAAGCATCTTTTACAGTCTGCATGTTAAGCTTCCTGTAATCAATACAAAGGCGGACATCGCCATTTTTCTTTCGCACCACTACAATAGGCGAAGAAAATGGGGAAGTGAACTCTCTTATCACGCCTGCTTGTTGGAGTTCTTTGAGATGCTTACGGACCACTTCCAGGTCATTTGGGTGTATGGGACGTGCTCTGTGTTTGAACGGTGTTTCATCTGATAATTTGATTGTGTGTTTCACTTGATCCGTTTTGTCAAAGTCAAGATCGTTTTGTGCAAATACTTCGGGCATTTGACTGAGTTTTTCTGTTAGGTGCTCTTTCCATTCAGCGCTAATGGGGGAAGAGTCAAAGTTGAACTTCAGAGTAGACTTTTGTTCAGTTTTGGACTCTGTAATTTTCACGGAGTGTTCTTGCGATAGGACTCGTTGATATGCACAAACTTCTCCAATGACACACTTCTGAGGGATTGTCATGTCATGTTCTGATTCATTGGTAAGTATAACTGGAACAAGGTAAGGTGCTCTTTCAGGTAAGTCTATGAGACATGGTTTTACTAGGATACCACCAGGTAAGGCTGACATTAACGGGTGTTCTAACAAGACAGAATTTTCACTGTTGCCGGCTGACACAGCTACAGCCCCATCTAGAACAACTGTTTGGCCTGCAGGAACTAACTGTGGCTCTTTGTTGTGCATGGTCACTAAACCAAGGCTAGTGTCTTTGGACTGTCTATGCTGTAGCTCAAGGACTTGGTGGACATGTCACTTGCCGTAACCAAGTGACATGGTTGGCTGCAGTTCAGAACATGCATCAGAGTACAGCTCGTAAAGTACATCTAATGTGTTTGTCCCTATTAACACTAAGGACTGATCAGCTGCACATACATCGGGAACCACTAAGGCAAGTGTTGGCACTTCGGCTTCAATACCAAGAAAGTCTTTTGGGAAAGTGACATGCATTTCAATGTAGCCTAAGTAAGGTACACTCTGACTGTTAGCTCCCTCCACTTCTAACAGCTCAAAAAGTGGCTTAATCTCATGGTTGGATAAGTACTGTCTGTAATAGGACTCAGAGACAGTAGTCACCTGGGAGTCTGTATCTAACAAACAGCTCACAGTACAGCCATTCACTTTCACTTGTGCTGTACTTTTTGTACCAATTAGACCATTAGGAAAGTTAAAGGTGTCTGTTTTGTAGTGTGACTTCAGTTTAGCACGTGTCTTGAATGGAGCTTTTGGTTTGGGACAGGTCATCTCTGAACTAGCCTCTGTTTGTCCCGCAACAGGGGTAGACTTCAGTTTTAAAGAGGATGTGGGGTTCTGACTGTCCCAAATCTGTCTTTTTACTCTTAATTCTTTGCGTTTTGCAGCTACAAGCGCAGGGTTTGGCTCTGACTCACAAGTGGCTACAATATGCCCATCTTCGCCACAGCGGAAGCAATACCATGGTTTGGGCCTAGTACTGGGACGGCTGGACAAAGGTAAGTTTTCAGGTTTGTCATGGTCAGGTTTTTTATTTCCAGATTTCTTAGTTGGGTCTATCTTCGGTGGTGTTTGTTTCTTTTGTTTCACGACAGCAGCTAATTGGCTTTTTAGATCAGCGACTTGCTTTTTCAGTACCTCCAGACTGTCAGACTCTACTTCACTATTTGTACTTGTTTCAGTGACTGTTTGTTCATAGGAGGCTGCTTTTGTTTTTGTGGCGCCCAAGTGTCTTTTCATGCGTGTGTTTTTAACTTCTTGTCTGTTTTCAGCAGTGCGAAGGTGAAGCAATAACTCTGCATACGCAGGTGGGTGTTTATCTTTTAGTTCCAGCTGTAGCTCTTTTTGCAGATGGTCATCCCAACAGCCTCTGTTAAACTGCTTGAGAAGCTGTTTGTCCACTTCCTGTGGCTCTAGACTGCCTCTACGCACTGTGAAATTGAGCGCCACCTGCAAACGATGCAGATATGCAGAGGGTTTTTCTCCATAATCTTGGAAAGTGTTCATGAATCGCACAAGCAGTTCCTCATCATCTGCAACAGTCCCAAAAACTGAGTCCAAAAGCTTAAGATAGTCGGCAGAGGTGGCTTCAGGCCCAAGAGGGCGAATAACATCAGACACAGGAGCAAAAAGACTTTCAAGGATCTTGCGAGATTTTTCCAAGTCAGACAAAGAAGTATCTTCCATCATCAGGTCAACATGTGAACACCACGTTTCATAATCAGCTTCAGTATACGGTCTTGGCGTTTTGCCAGAGAAAGCTCTGATTCTCAAGGAGGAATGGGCGCTTGACGGCTTCTCTGCATTTTTAATGACATGCTCGACTACGATTTTCTGAACCTCGGGTGGGTTAAAATCAGCTGGGCTCAACATTTGAGGTATCAAGTTTGATCTAAGAGGGCTTTGGAAGAGTGCTTGAGTGGTTTTAGGGGTGTGAGGCACTTCAACTTGGAGTGGAGGAGAGACTCCACTTTGTGTGGGTTCTACAGTAGGGAAAGCAGGATCAACGTCAGCAGAGACCGTTTCAGCTGTCTCAGCAGCTTCAATAGACTTCCCTATTGTGGACATAACCTCCCGCAACACCTCTTCAAAACCTTTTCCACTTAATTTAGCTAAGCCCTTCAGGTTGCTAAGATAAGCCTCAGTAACACTGCCCCCTACAGTTTTAGTGTACACATCAGTTAAGGCTTGAATGCAGTACTTAACATCAGGATTGTCAGTGGATGGAAAGAAGTACGGCAACGCAGGTGCTAATGTTTCAACAGCTAATCCAGACTCGAACTCCACAAGGTGACTTTTGTCAAATTCAGTCGAGTTATCATCAATGCTAAGTACCCTGCGAATAGTGCCATGTTGCTCTAGGAACTTAAAAACGTCTTTGTAGGGAGCGTGAAATAACGAGGCTGAATTATTTCTTAATTCAGGTTTTAATGTTGCATTCACATCCTCAGCTATCTCTCAAGAACAGAAGAGAGTGAGCTGAGTCAAAACCTTCTTATTTATACATACAAGATCAAAGGAAGAATCACATATCACCGTCAAAACCTCCTATTGACAATAACTCTCCCCCTGAGTCCTTCAGTCCTCCGCCTGACCCCCAGGAGGTCAGGAAGTCCTTTCAGCTCCTTATTGCCGTACCTCCGTCTTCTTGCTGTTATCCACAGGCGGTCCAGACATATTGTCCCATCCAAGACGTGAGGTCAATCCACACATGCAATCTCAAGCATCCCATTGTGCTTATACATATGTAGGTAAAAATACATGAGCTACAGTCTTTGTCTTTTTCTTTGTCAACCACACCACTGACAATGACTGCATTTGGAACTTTGACAACATACTTTGCAACAAAATCCATTTTGACAGCATATGAACTGTTTGGTCAGGGGTCAAAACAGAATCCACATCTGTTGTCGCAACACTCCAGGCTCTGGCTGGCTCGCCAGATTTTTGTAACACCACTTTGTAGCACTTACTTACTTTAGGTGTTGTCTTGTACCCTTTTGGTAGTACTGGGTATGGCAGTGTAGTTACCTTTAACCTTACCACCTGGACAGAAGGGACAATTGGGCCAGGTCAGATAGACTCTGGGTTCGTAGGAGCCTGGGAGGTGCAACAACAGATGACACATACACCATAGTATGGGAACTTTCACGTATGTGTATATTTTTTAACAGTTGTGTACACTTAAACAAACACAGCGCTTGTAACAATAATAATAATTTAAAAAAATAATAATAAAATACCCCAAAATATATTTACAATACTTTCAGTCCTTTTGTATCAGTTCCAGGTGACCGGTTGAATCACCTCTAGCAGTTAATAGGGTTCGGGCTTCGGCTCGCCATCCAGATCTGGAGATCCACCCTCTTCTGAATCCAGGTTACAAAAAAACCTGACCTACAGAATAGGTCAGAACACAAAAAATAAGCTATGCTCTATAGCCTGTCACATAAGTTTCAAATATTTCTAAATTACACAACAATAATATTTTTTTAAACACCTTTAAACCACAGATGTAATATTCACTCTTAAATAACAGTCAGTAGTAGGTGAAATGGAACCTTTGCTAACCATTACAGCTCTGTAAAACAACCTTCTCCTATGGAAAATCTAGCCGGAATTAGCATCAGAGATTAGCATGTTAAGCTAGCAATTAGCATTCCACATACACACTGAATGGCACTCACCATGCTAAGTAACATGTGCTTTACAGGATTCCCGCGCTCACGTGAGTTCACAGCCTTTGGGTTCAAATCTTAAAATTTAACGAAAGAGGTATTAGAATTTGGCAATACAGCAATACCTCGTTTCTCATATTGGTTTTGGCTTACCAATCTCAAGAGTTTATCCGGGCAAAGGCTGCTACTAGCATGTTAGCTCATCGTCTCAGTAAGGGATCGTGTTCTCTTGGTCGTGTCTCTGCTGCGACTGAAAACATTCTGCAGGTCACACTAAGACCGAGCGAGGGAGCGCGTGACCCCATTGGCTGGCGTGACCCCATTGGCTGTTGCTGCCAAACAAACAACGCAGTCATTGGTTGCTCGATATACCAGATAAAAACATTAGGAACTTCATCAGAGCCCCTAGAAATGTTTTTAACTATCTACGAATACACTCTATGGACATATTTTTTGAACTTATATCCATATACACACCCATCTTCAAAATATTTATTCCCATTGTGAAATGAGTATTTGTTAAAGCGGTATCAATATTTATAATTTTATTCACGTTTTTAACGCTGGGTTATACATGGGAGAGCAAAAAAAAAAAGTCTTTCTCCTAAAGCTACGGTCACAAATACCTTTACGAGCGGCTGTGAACACCCTACGAACGATTTTTGGACCATTCCATAAGGCCTTCTTAAGACGGCCGTAGGAGAATCCAGCATTCATAGACCATTCGTAAGTTCATGGCCACGTTGATGGTCTTGTTCAAGATTTCTATGAACGCCCCACTAAAACCCTTCATCATAGGGTGGCCATACAAATGCCATAAAACAACATAAGAACTACACAAGATGTTGGCCATAAATATACCTCAAGAACACCTTAAGTGGTTCTTGAGGGCCACTCAGTGGTCGTAGGAAGCACCATACGAATCCCCGTTTGTACTAGTGATGATACTGCAAGATTTGGTATTGATCCGATACCAAGTAAATACGGGGCCAGCATCACTGATAAGGATACGATACCACTTATTTTCAATATTTAAGGTGGATGCATCATCAAATTATTAAATCTGAATGAATTTTCATGACCTTTAAGTGTTTGTGAGTTTTTGTTCAGATTATTATTATCATTATTAATTTCCCAGTTTAGGATCAATAAAGTACATCTATCTATCTATCTATCTATCTATCTATCTATCTGTCTGTCTGTCTGTCTGTCTGTCGATCTATCTATCCTTAAAACCGAGGACAGAATTTGGGCAAAGTTTATAGGTAAATAGAAAATACTTTATTATCATAATAAAAGTTTTTGTTCAGAAACAATAGAACAGTAACAAAACAGTTTTACCCATACACTGTCATCTCTGGATTTTTTGCTTAAATAAACAAACTGCACAAAACTATCACTCAACAACAAATTCTTTTTTGAGGTACAGAGTTCAGAAACTACAATACAAAAGTTAAATAAAATGTCTCCTTTCATTTGAAAATAAAGTTATACAGCGCTCCTCTTCCTCTCTGCCATTCTTCTGCTCCGTCTCTTAGGGATGGGTGTATCGATACTCTGGTAATGATACGTTGATACAAGCTGGTCGATATTTTGGAGATGATACTTTTTAAATATCGCAATACCACTGTGTTAATACAAAACATGTAATTTTTTTTCACTTCTGAGAGTTTTAGGCATTAAATTTATGTGTGAAAACTGGTGAAAAACCAGCCCAGGCATCTTTTAGAGATGATCTACATTGTCACATGATTATGGCAGTCTATCAGATGTCAGAGTTGAAGACTCATGGCGCAGCCTCAGCCAAGCACTCACTCCCGCGCAGAGTGAGCTCAGCAGCATCATGAGCGGCAGAAGAAGTATTACTTATGAAATGTTACACCATTCATCCGAATTCTGTGGTGATACTGTTATGTCTGGAAATAGGACAGCAGAGGCAGGAGTCGAACCGAACATAAACTTTATTACAAACACAAAAGGTGGTACATGTGTTGTATCGCTTCAGCTATAGGCTAATACTAATCTGGCATAGGCTGTTGCTGTGACAGAAGTGGAGCGCCAAAAGACCACAGCTACCACCAACAGTCCTCCTAAATAGGCACGGCGCGCTGACGTCACCCGAGCCTCTGACATCACGACTGTACTGCCTATTTGTTGCTATATCAATACCTAACATCTATCCCCCCCTTGAAAAAGCTTAGAACAACATGCAAAATTCTCTTTAAAGCATTACATTTACAACTGCCTCTTCCTTTTTCTTTTTTTTAACATTACACTCACAACAGCTTTCTCTTTTTTTTAAACCTGAACCACTGGGTAGACCGCCGGGTGGCCCAGCACGACTAGGTGGATTATTGTGCCACCATGAACAAGATATGCCCTAACAAACACATTCTCAGGCAGTCACTGTTGTGGCTTGAGTTCAGGGGGTTTCTGGCGAGCCCGCGGTGGATGCACCCCTGGATGTACCAGCTGCTGCAAACCTGGATGTCGTCTCACCGGAATCATGGCTCGCTCGTCAGTAACATTCCAGCCCGGGCCCCACACCAGCTGGATCGGCTCCAACGCTGATCTTGATCTGAGGCAGCCACACTTGCCTTCCACAGACGGCAGGCGTCCCATCTCAAACCATCAGCTATCTGGACGGTGGCTGGCCTCTTTCGTGTGGTGATTCTCATCCACAATGACGGGACCATCTGTGAGTCCGGGCAGTCGGATCGTTGGACCTCAACCCACTCAAGTAGTGCGCGCAGCGATGGATTCGGCTGCACTTGGCGCTGCTGCTCTCTTGTCTCTGATGCCAGTTGCTGCTGTGGCAGCATGTTACCCACACCAACGACAGGACATCTCCTCAGTTGGCGTAGCTCTGCTGGGTCCTGCCAGGCCATGAACTCTCCATCCTGCTGTGTTGTGGTGGTTCCCTGAGGCTGATAATTGGCGAGGATGTGGGATGAGTTCGGCTTCTTCTCTCCCTCACCTGGTGCTGGTTGAGGTTGCAGTGATGTGTCATTGTCGTTGATGACAGAACGTGCGCCAGGTTGTCATCATTCACCGGGGTCCCCTTTCTCCATGAACTCCCTCTCCTGCGGCTCCACGGCGGCTGTCTGAAACCAATGCTGGGTGAGAATCGGAGGTGAGTCTGGTCCGTGCTTTCTCTCCATGCTGTGTTCGCTCTCTGTGTTGTGATCTCCAGCTGCACCCACATCAGCGAAATCTCCCTCATGTGATGAGGCTGCAGCTCGAGAATGCTTATGCTGTACAGGGACCAGCTCTGGGTCCTGTGTGGCTGCGGACTGGAGCTCTTGTGGCTGCTCTGGTTCTACTGGGTTCTGTTCGGCATCTGCTGTGAGGTAGGGGGTGGCCGCATCCACGTCTGCATGCAGCGGACTTGAGTCATCATCCAGGCTGAGGTTGCCACTGGGTTGTTGCTCTATGGTGTCCTGTTGTCCCGCGGTGTCTACCTCAGTGCCCTCTGGAGAAGGTACAGGGTCAGCGGGCTCAGCAACTGGGGCCACCATCTGCACCAATGACTGTGGGGAACATGGGCAGAAGCCCACCAGCCACGATGTTACCAGGGCCATCATTTCCAGCTGGGTTGCCACCTCCATCGCAGTTGTCTCCAATAGGCGGTGCAGCGTCCTCAACAGCACCGACTGTAGGCATTCAACTGAGCCTGCTATTGTCTGGACATCTGGCCCCATCTGCAACATGCCCTGTATCAATGGATCCATGGTGTACTCCTCCAACCAAGACTGTATCAGCCTATCTTCTGCATGCTCTAGCTTGCACGTGCTAGCCAAGTGGCGAAGGGTGTCTACGTACTGTATGATGACTCGTCTTCTTGCTGTTGGCGCTGGTAAAACATGAACCTCTGAGTCATCACGTCCCATGGAACAGTGAAGTGTTTGGTCAGCAACCCTACACAGTCATCAAACGCATCCATCTGTTCCAAAAAGTCGAACATCCACTGCCCCTCGATGCCAAGGCTGTAGATCAGGATTGCTCATATCCTCTGCTGTCCGTGTCTGCCCAGGTTTGCATCCTCAGTGTAACTACAGAACCACTCAAATCAACGGGGCCATGGAATGGGTGGCTCACCTGGGGCTTTGAGGAACTGCGGCAAGGGTTCTGTGCACGCTTTCATGATGGAGTTGTTCGGGTTTATCCTCATCGCCATTTGTTATGTCTGGAAATAGGACAGCGGCGGCAGGAGTCGAACCGAACACAAGCTTCATTGCAAACACAAAAGGTGGCACATGTGTTGTATCGCTTTAGCTGTAGGCTAATATTAAACTGGCATAGGCTGTTGCTGTGACAGAGGTGGAGTGCCAAAAGTCCTCCTAAATAGGCACGGCATGCTGACGTCACCCATGCGTCCGACATCACGTCCGTGCTGCCTATTTGTTAGTATTTCTATACCTAACAGATACCAAGAAGTATAATTTTGAAAAATAGACAAAATAAGCACTATTTAAGTTTGTAAAATAATAGTGTAAAAATAAAATAAATAATAAAGTTAAATGGAATTTAAAAAAAAAACATTGCATTGTGAAAAATTACTCATATATCCTATTTGCTATGATCACAGAATTTGGATGAATGGTGAAGCATTTCAGAAGTAAAAAAATACTTGAATCCAGTTGTCTTGACTGAGCTTTCATACAGCATACTTACCTCACACCTGCATGACTGAGAATATTCACCAAATCAAGAAACTGAATTCATTTAGCATTCATTTTAAGTCTTAATTATTTTTTATTATAATTAAAAAAAACATTTTATTTTTATTTACTTTGCTCATTGTTCTATTTTATCATTTTATGAGCATTTATTTCAAGTATTTATGTTAATAAGTTGTATTCATATATCATATTGCCCTTGCAATAAACCTATTAATGAAACTGCAATCATGTGATTTTCCTTTAAGGGGCAAAAAGTAGTGATATCGGTATCAGTACGGAAGAAAAAGTCCCATAAATTAATGGTATCGCATCGAAAGAAAAAAATGCTGGTATCGCCCATCCCTACCGTCTCTGTGCTGCTCATGTGTGGGGAGCACTGGTGGCTGCTGCCTGCTAGCTTCTGTACCTGGCACTGCTGAGTCTTGGGATGGTACAACATAAAAGCACAAGAAGGAGGAGGAGGAAATAAGGCGTAGGTAGCGGTAATGTGCCTAAACACTGGTTGCCAACCACCATAAAACCACAAGAAGAAGAGAAGAAGAAGAACAGGAGGAGCAAAGTGTGTCTGCTCCATGCTGTGACGGGAGTGGCACTTACACAGACACATGCTGTATTCGAAATGTTCACTCCCTCCCCATATAGTGTACTATATAGTGAATCAGCCATTTTGTAGTGGTGTTCGAAATCTTAACTGAAAATTTCATTCACTATATAGTGCACTCAAAATATCCCACAGTGCATTTTGAAAAGTAGTGTACAATGGAAGGTCACTACATTAGCCAATATATCCCATAATGCAATGCACAGCTAACAGAGCAGTGAGAGAAGACCTTCACATTACAACATAATCTACCTTAAGGTTATTATATTTATTAATTCAGCAAAAACGATTTGATACATATTTACTACAAATTAAATGCAGGAATTCATTTTTTACCACCGTTAGTCTGTTATGTTTTACTGTCTCACCATGATGACGTCATTAACAGCACCATGAAAACATGTCCAGTAGTGTCCAAAAGCTGTTAATTTTATTGTTATATTGAGTTTACTATATAGTCCACTATATCTAAATTCACTATGTAACGAGTAGGGAGGGAGTGAGTGAGTGAACTTTCCGAATACAGCCACACATAGTATCAGTCTCACTACCAACGTTGGTACTACTCCAGCACCATCCATAACAGCTCTGGTAAATCCAAAAGACTGTTTTCAATGATAAATCACCTCCTTAAACATCAATCTTTTTCTCACTTGAGCAATACAGAGGAACAATGCAAAAAATGTATTACCAGTTTTGCAGACAAAATCAACACTGTCCATTCCTCTTTTACCCAGTCTCACTCAGCACCAGAAAATGTGTCTGAAAATGTCACAGTCAAACCTGAGATCACACTTTCTGATTTTTCTAATGCCACCCAAGGAGAGGTGGAGGATTTTATCCGACAGATGAACTCTTCTACAAGTGCACTGGCTCCCATGCCTACAGTTCTCATTAAATCTAATGCAACCATCATAACTCCTCTCATTACTACTATTATTAACAGCTTTCTACAAACCAGCCAAGTTCCATCAGCACTTAAGACTCCACTTATCAAGCCCAAACTCAAAAAACCCTCATTATAGTCTGGAATTATATCTACTGCCCTATCTCAAACCTCCCATTCCTTGCCAAAGTCCTGGAGAAAGTTGTGGCTGCACAGCTACAGGAACATCTTCAATCAAACTCATCTTTCAAAAAATTTCAATTTGGTTTTCGCTGGGGCCACAGCACAGACACAGCCCTGGTCAGAGTCCTCAATGACTTATTGGTGGCTGCTGACCAGGGCTCTCCCTCATTGCTCATCTTCCTGGACCTCTCAGCTGCTTTTGATACAATTGACCATAAAATTCTATTAAACCGGCTACAGCTATACACTGGACTTTCTGGAACTGCCCTTCAATAGTTCCATTTTTATATCATAGGTAGGGTTGAGTATGTGGTCGTGGGGGACATTAACTCAAGGTCCCACCATGTCACCCGTGGGGTCTCTCAGGGGTCTGTCCTTGGGCCAGTACTGTTCAACATCTACATGCTCCCCCTGGGCAATATCATCAGCAAGTATGGAATCTCTTTCCATTGCTATGCTGATGATACTCAACTCTACCTCAGGATAGAGCCTCCCTCCTCTGCCGCCACACCACCAGCTCTCACAGCCTGTCTGGAGGAGATGAGGCTGTGGATGAGTGAGAATTTTCTTCAGCTAAACAACAACAAAACTGAGGCCATACTCACTGGCACTCTACACCAGCTCCAATCCTCCCTTGTCACCAGCATTTCACTTGCTGATCAGATCATTCCACTTTCTTCATCTGTTACGAACCTCAAAGTCCAATTTGACCTCCATTTAACATTTGAACATCACATTCAACAACTTTGTAAAATGGTCTTCTTTCATTTGAAAAACATAGCCAAACTTCACCCCTTCCTCTCCCTGCCAGATACTGAGAAGCTGGTTCATGTCTTCATCTCCTTGAGGTTGGACTACTGCAATGTGCTCCTCGTTGGGATTCCTGGTAGGAACCTCCAGAGACTCCAGTATATCCAAAACAGTGCTGCCAGGATCCTGAAGAGGAAGTAAAACTATGACCACATCACCCCAGTTTTCCACTCGCTACATTGGCTCCCGGTAAATGTGAGTATTAAATATAAACTCTGTCTCCTCACATACCAGTGCATACATGGCAATGCACCTGATTACTTAAAAGGACTCCTTCAATATCAGAAACACACCAGAAGCCTCTGCTCTACAAATACCTACCGACTACACATCCCCAGGTTTAAGCTGCGCACAATGGGAGACAGCTTTCCAGGCAGCAGCTCCATGGTTGTGGAATGCTCTGCCTGATTACCTGAGAGCGCCACAGACAGTGGAGTCTTTCAAGAAATCTTTAAAAACTCTTCTCTTTTATAAAGTATATCACTAGTCACCCATGTGATTTTAGCCCTGCTTTTATTATTTTTTTTTAGCAGTTTTTACTCTATGGCACGTCAAGATTTATTTCCATTTAAATGTAAAGTGCAATATAAATAAAAATGCATTATTATTATTATTATTATTATTATTATTATTATTATTATTATTGATATTCGGATAAATCCGCCCACCACTAGTTTGTACAGTGATTCGTACAGCATGCGTAAGGTGGTAGTGATGTGCTCATACGGTGGAAGTACATCATTCATGGGATATTTGTGCCGACAAAATTTGCCAAAAGCCAAAAGATCTTCCTACCAATGACGTGAGAGTGCCGTGAGTTGCACAAAAATTTTTGTAAGATGGCAGTAAGTGTGCTGTAGGAAGTTCCCAAGGCACCCTTATGATGAACATAAGAACTCTAGGGCCATCATACGACAGAAGAGCACCTCATTTCTCAAGAATGCCTCAAGTTGCTCTTACAAATTGAACGGTAGCCATTTGGAACCATAAGAAACTGTGACCCCTTCATGAATGTCTGCGAACTCCTGAATTCGTAGGATTCGTAGGTTGTGTTAGTCCATCTAGAACAGATCATATTTAACCAGAAAACAGTTGTTGAAAACTGGGCTGTGCCTGACCATATTAACCAAAAAATAGTCCAACAATTGGCTGTTGTTTGTTTCCACAGAATTTGGCCCAAATTTATCTTCAAAATAGTTTTTGGCATTTGCTGATGGTGGTGGGGGGTCTTTCTCTCAAAAGTCAAATGTACTTTTACAACCACTGGAACTCTTTGTTAAAAGTACTTTATTAAAAAGCATATTTTTTTAAAAAAAAAATCTTTCTTTTTTAGTTCAACATTTTGTAGTATTCCAAGGTTGGTGCTCACTCTCTTGCTTTTGTCATCTCTGCTGATTGATAATCAAGACTTGCTGCACTGATTACCACCTGCCTCTACCTGAACCGGAGCGGTGGCCTCGGGGTAGAGCATCTGCCCCACAACCGGGAGGCCGGGGTTCAAAGCCCAGCCACGTCATGCCAAAGACAAGGTAAAAGTGGAACTTCCTGCAGTCCTGCTTGGTGCTCAGCGATAAAAGGAATGGAGGAGGGAAAAACCCAACATACTGTTGGTGGGCAGAGAGGCGTGGCGACCCCTGTCCTGTATAAGCTAAAGAAGGAAGAAATTCCCGAGGAGACTGGAGACTACCTGCTTGTATAAAGATCAGTTTGTCTTTCTGCCATGTGTGCCAACCTGTGGTTTCTCCTGTGCCTTTTCCTCCACTTCTCCAACATTGGACTTGTGTAAGAAAAACATTTGATCTCAACTTAAGCTATGGTCTAGTGGTATTGGATGATTAAATTTTTTAATTGCGATTAATCTTTCGGAATGTTGAGTTAATCGTGATTTAAATCGCGTTAATCACATGTTTTTCCATACAGATACAGTGTACCTTAAGTTGGTAATTTTTCAAATTTGTCATACTGTTATGAACATGGGAATGGACAAATATGCTTGCTGTCTTCACCTGCAGGTTTATTAAAGCTCTCAACATATCCAAAATGACAAAAACTATTCAGAATATTCTCCAACAAAATTCTCAGAAGAATTACTGCATGTGCAAACAACAGAATGCCAGGCTCAATAGCATCACTGAATGAATAACAACCAGCTAGCAGCCACAGAAGGAGCTTGCTCTTTCTCCCATAGCAAATTAATCAATCAACTTTATTTATAAAGCATTTTTAAAAGCAACACTCACTACACAAAGTGCTGTACAATAAGGACACACATAAAAACATAAATGCAAGGAGCAGGACACCAACACATAAACAATATAAAACCAACAACACAATATAAAACTCAGCACGAGTAGAAACCAGTCAATAAAATCAATAAAATTAAACGTAAGAGAAACAAATATCCATCACTTTTAACCAGATCAACACAAACCTCATGTGTCACAACAGACACAATTTCCCTTTTAGCAGAAAAATTGCAAACATAAACAACTATCTCGCCCATGATGACACCCCACCTTGTTGCAAAAACGGCGGGGGAGTGAATGGACATTATGAGCTCAGCTTGAGAATCTTTTTAGACTGGTACTCACCAACAGTTGGACCCAAAGCTATGAGGATGAAAACTGTCATGTCCGCTGCACGATCTTGCAGCAGACATATAAATTGGCAACAAGCCCAAAGTGCAGTAATGTAACGTGTTTATTTGACCAATGGAAAAACACAAAATGTCCAGGTACAGTCCACACAGAGTTATGGATTAGACAACCGGCTACAAACTTTGTTGGCTAAGAGGAGAAGCCCCATGTGCTCGGAACAGGAGCGGACAGGAAGGGCAAATAATAAATTAAGAAGAAGACTCACATGAATGTCAGAGCGGAGCTCTGGAAAAACAACACCATAAAGTCCAAAGGGGAAGGAGCCAACTACAAGCGTGCCTGGTCGTCCAGTGTTGACTTAAGCTGCCACACTGACTGATCACACTGCCTCCCTATAAGTACACAACACACTAACGAAGGCAAGTGGACACAGCCGTGTGGCAAGCAGGTGCGTGACTGATTTGAACTGTGTGTGTGTGTGTGTGTGCGCGCGCGCACGTGCGTGCATGCGTGTGTGTGTATGTGTGTGTGTGTGTGCATGCGTATGTGTTCATGTGGTAAAACCATACAGCCAGTGAATGTCTGGTGAGAGGAGGAAACATGGCTGTAGGACTGGCAGAGAGCAAAGTCCAATCTGCCAGCTGGAATTAATAAGCAATAATCAAAACCTACAGCCACAGGTCATGGACGGGGTTGAAAATAACCCCGAACATGACAGAGCCCCCCCCCCCCCCCAAGGGGTTGTGGAACCAGACACCCACCGTACCATCAAAACGGAAAACAAAACCCACCTCCCCTCCCCCTCCAAAGATCAACACAACAACCCAGGGCGGGAGGTGGGAAAAAACAGGTTAGGAGGGATTAACCAAGAAAAGATAAACACCACAATACAACACAATGAACGCAACACTTCCCAACCCCGAAAACACAATCACCCTTCCCGAAACCCAAGAGTCCCAAGGCTCAGGGGGCCGGTCACTGCCCCGGGCCCACAACCGTCCATGAACCAGGCCAGGTGGCCTGCCAGAGTCCAATGTCAGCCGGGCCGCCGGGCAAGGTGAGTCAGGTGGCCTACCTGGGAAACCTGGCCACCGACCCAAACAGTACAGTTTCTCGGGCGGCCGTCTGGGGTTCCTCAGCCACCGGGCTAGGTGAAACGGGCCAGAAAGTGGCCCCTTAACCAGGAGATGCAGACCCTCAGGTGGCCAATCCACATCATTGGGCCACCAGAATCAAGGGGAAAAGTAAGGAAGCAGTCTGCCCACCGGGAGACTGGGAGGTGGGCGACCGGACCAGGGAAAGGACACCCTTGCGGCCACTGGTGGCAGGACCCAGCAAATCATGACGGTGTCCAGCAGGAAGAGAAGGATCCCCCACCAGGCCTCTGGAAGGGGGAAGGAGACCCTGGTGTCCTTGCATTGGCTGGCGACGCCCTCAATGGTCCAGACGTGATGCAGAACCTTAGTTGCACCCACGGTGAGCCCCGGTTGGGCCAGTGTAGCACCCACGGTAGACCCCGACTGAGCCATGGTTGCACCCATGCTGGAGCCCGGGATGACCCTTGCTGCACCCGCAGTGGACCCCAACCGGGCCTTGGCTGCACCTGCGAGGGCGATAACCTCCAGTGGCAAGCCCGGAACCTCCACCTTGTCCAGCAACGTGGACCCTTCTCCGGTGACCCTAGAAAAGGACTCAAATACAGAGGAGGGGTCAGGGTCGCCAGCAGCAGCAGAGCCCGATGAGGCAAGCTCAGGTGCAGCATGTGGCTACAGCTGGCCCTCCTCACCTGGAGCTAGGCAAAAATGTTCTGCAAAGGAAAGAAAAAAGACAAAAGAGAGCACTTGCCTTAGCTCAAGCTCCACCGCTGTCCAGGACTCCGACAATCCAGGTGACATCTCCAAGGGCTCGGCCTCCTGGAGGTGCAGCCCGGGCACTGACTCTGCTGCTGCGACCTCTGCAGCAGGCGTGATGGTGGTCACAGTCTTCGCCTCCTCCAGAAAATATTCCAACTTGGGTGACTCTCCCGGCATGGATTCTGGAGCTGGAGTCTCACATTGCGCTGGACCCCAGGTGACTGAAGCCAGGGGACGCTCCTTCATCGGCTCAGGCCTCAGGTCAGTCACAGTGCCCTCTCTCAGTCCATAGAAGCTCCGCGGGGCTGGGATAGAGTCATTCAGCACCGTGGGCTCCTCCTTCATCTGGTGACTGAGCTCCAGGGCCAATGGATGCTCAGAGATGAAAGGAAGCAATATAGACAGGGTAGATGAGACATTTTCTGCTGCAACGGGTGGTGAGGACCCAGTGGACTGCATGCACTGGGCCTCACTCCTGGGAGCCAGGCAAGAAAATTTATCAGATTGACAAATGGAATGAAAAATCACTTGCCTGTTCCTTCCAGGTATGATGGTCTCCGCTGCAGCTAGCCCAGACTCCTCCATCCTTGTGTCAGCAATGAACTTGGACCCCTTGGAAAAACCTGAGGAAACCGCCCCTGCACACTGGATGGCGGCCAGACCCAAGGGAGGACTGGCTGCACTCCCAGCGGTCAATGACAGTGTCGTGGGCGAAGGATCCTCAGCTGCGATGGCCCCAGGGAGGGAAGCTGGTGGGACAGCCAGAGCAGAGTTCCAGGGGGCTGGAGTTTTGGAGTTTCTCCATGGCACGGCGTACACAACTCGGCAGGCTGAGAAACGATAAGGGTCCCTCCATGGTCCATGGCCATCAGGGAGGCTTGGTCCTCCCCCGGTGATCAGATGGACCCTCAGGCAGAAACAGGGGAGACACAAAAGGAACTGAAGTCATAACCTCTGCAGCTCGAGGAGAAAACACAGGCGATAGCTCAGACTGCGTCTCTCTTCCGGGTGACAGACAAGGTTTATCATTTTCAGAAGAAAAGGATGAAAAAACACTTGCCTGGCAACCCTGGTGTGGGAGTCAGCCACAGGTTTGTGTATCGGAGGAGTGGGCCCAGGGTTGAGACGAGGGTGATGAGTCTCCGGCTCCCAGGAATGTTTCTTCTTCCCACGGGGTGGGTCCAGCATTGGAACGGCTTCTTCCTGTCCCCCATTCTCCCATGAATAGGAGAAAATGGAGGCCAAGATGGAAGTGGCCTCCACACAGCTCCACAGATAGGGACGCTTCTCCATTAATCGTGTTGCGCTGTCCCGGCTCACATGGACTGACTCGGGAGTGCCGGTGGTCTTGATCTGAGACAGGAGACCCTCCAGGACACACACATCCCGCAGCTCCGCTTCATCGAGCTAGGACATGATGTCTCCAGTTCATGTAAGTGGAAAAAACATGCACAAAATGAAAGGGGAAAAAAAACAATAACATGCTACTCAGTGCTTGGGCTCTTGTGATGGCAGCTTACTGTCATATCCACTGCGCGATCTTGCAGCAGACATATAAATTGGCAGCAAGCCCAAAGTGCAGTAATGTAATGTGCTTATTTGACCAATGGAAAAACACAAAATGTCCAGGTACAGTCCACACAGAGTTATGGATTAAACAACCAGATACAAACTTTGTTGGCTAAGAGGAGAAGCCCCATGTGCTCGGAAAAGGAGCGGAGAGGAAGGGCAAATAATTAATAAAGAAGAAGATTCACATGAATGTCGGAGCGGAGCTCTGGAAAAACAACACCATAAAGTCCAAAGGGGAAGGAGCCATCTACAAGCGTGCCTGGTCATCCAGTGTTGACTTAAGCTGCCACACTGACTGATCACACTGTCTCTCTATAAGTTCACAATACACTAACGAAGACAAGTGGACACAGCCGTGTGACAAGCAGGTGCGTGACTGATTTGAACTGTGTGTGTGTGTGTGTGTGTGTGTGTGTGTGTGTGTGTGTGTGTGTGTGTGTGTGTGTGCATGTGGTGAAACCATACAGCCTGTGAATGTCTGGTGAGAGGAGGAGGTGTGGCTGTAGGACTGGCAGAGAGCAAAGCTCAATCTGCCAGCTGGAATTAATTAACAATAATCAAAACCTATAGCCACAGGTCATGGACGGGGTTGAAAACAACCCCGAACATGACAGAAAACAGGCAAATTTCTGTCCGTGTCAGCTGTTGGAGGTCAGCTATAACGTAACATGTAGCTACTAGCCAGCTAGCTAGCTTCCACAGAAGAAGAACAACCCAACATCCAAGCAAAGTTTTGGAGAAGGCTGTAACAATTATCCAGGTGAGAGCTCCGACAGATAACATTATAAACTTAAACTTAAACATGACAGCACTTTGGGGATATCCATGGCTGTAATCCAGCTTGTTTGACTTAGCAATGTCTGCATGGCATGCACAGTGTCTGTGGCCAGAGCGGTTTTGGTACGGAGAGCTGCTAGGCCAAAACGTACTGTTTGCGCTTTCTGCCATTAACTGCCATTGTCCGCGATCACAAAATTTGTTGCAGTTAAGGAGGGCAAAGCGTTAACGGGCAATTAATGCAATAACGCCAATACCACTACTATGGTCACAAAGATTCTTACGAATGATGGGTTCCTAAGAATCTCCCAGTTCCCACAAATTCTGGAGTTTGCAGACATTCATGGAGGGGGGCATGGTTTCTCATGGCTGTCGTTCAATTTGCAAGACCAACTTGAGGCATTCTTTAAGAATGAGGTGCTTTTCTGTTGTATGATGGTATTATAGCCGTATGTTCTTCATAAGGGTGCCTTGGGATCTTCCTACGGCCATCTTACAAAAATTTTTGTGCAATCCACGGCACTCTCAAGTTGTTGGTAGGAAAATCTTATGGCTTTTGGCACATTTTGTCAGCACAAATATCACACGAATGACGTACTTCCGCCTTATGAGTACCTCACTACCTGCTTATGCACACTGTATGAATCTCCATACAAACTGGGATTTGTATGGAGTTTCCAACAACCGCTGTAAGGGGTCCTCAAGAGCAACTTAAAATGTTCTTAAGGCATACTCACGGCCAACATCTTGCATAGTTTTTATGTCGTTCTGTGCCATTTGTACGGCCTCCCTACGATGAGGGGCGTTCAAAGTAATCTTGGACAAGATCCCCAACCTGCCCACAAACTTACAAACGGTCTATGAATGCTGGGTTCTCCTACGGCTGCCTTAAATAAGCCATACAAAATGGTCCAAAAATCATTCTTAAGGTGTTTGCAGCCGTTTGCAAGGGTATTTGTGACCATAGCTTTAATTCTCTCCTTAAATAGCTGCTTTCTCCCCAGGACTTTCCACTGAGTTTAGCTGGAGGTGGACAAACCCGTTCACTAAACTTGGATCATTCTGACCTTCAAGTAAGTCTATCTACAACATGCTTTTGTATTTTTGCATTTAAAATTCTGAACGCTGTGCTCATTGTCTACACAAAAACGACCAAATGAATCCACAGCTCAGAAGAAATATGCCTCTGAGATCAAATTTCTCAGAGATGAATAGAAGAGATGAATAGAAGAAATGAGGATTTACTTTTTTCCTGCAAAAATGGTGAAAAATTCGATGTTCCTACTTATCATGACTACAGCATGAGGTCAAATGGGGAAAAAAAACTCACTGCACAATGTTGCTTGTCAATCAATTTACTTAATGCTTTCCCCCGGAGGAGGCAGGCTTTTAGAGAAGTCGTTTATATGAAAAGAGGGCTGTGAACTGTAATGGCTTTTTTATTAATCTTTTAGAGGAAAATGAGATACTGCAGCAAATACCCAAAAAAATAACTGACATGATTATTATGTACTCCTAGTGGAACTGGTTCTAAATATTATTAATGGCAAAACTTATACATTGTTAGCATAAAAACAAAATGTTTAAATTTGAATAAAATTGGGTTAAAATGCAAAATGCTTAAAACCTCCCACAGGCCAAAAACATGCAGGTTAGGTTAACTGGAGACTTTAAAGTGGCCCTAGGTGTGAATGTGTGTGTATGAATGGTAAAGGGATTGGTGCCGCACTGTGGCTGCCTCATCCATCCAGGTGGATGCTCTGTAACTTCACCATTGTGGAACTAATAAGGGATTATAAAATTAAAAAAAAAAAATAAACAAATTAAATACTTGCCAGTGCAAATGCTGGTCACCATCCTGCAGGTGGCTAGTTAGCATGCTAGCGATTTGGCTTTGGCACATTTTGCTAATTTTTTCTTGACCTTTTCAGATGAAATAAAGAGTCCATCACCACAAAGGTATTGTGGTTTGTTAATCGAGACAATAAATCCAACTCTTGCTTGTCTGTTTGTTTTAACAGATGTGAAATAGCCTAAGGACTTTTACAAGTGTAGATTTTTATTTTTTTTTTAATTTTGATTTGATTTTGAGTACTTTATCAATCCCCAGAGGGGAAATTGAGGGCATCCACCTGGATGGATGAAGCAGCCATGGTACGGCGCTATCCCTTCACCATTCACACACACATTCACACCTAGGGCCACTTTAAAGTCTCCAATTAACCTAACCTGCATGTTTGGGGTGGGGGGGTTGGCCTGTGGGAGGAAACTGGAGAAATCCCAGAGTAAACCCAAGCAGACACAGGGAGAACATGCAAACTCCATAGAGATCACTGTTAGTCAGGGGGTGAGATCGAACTTGGGATCCCATGGCCAAGGGCGAGTTGCTGTGCTGCCACAGTGCTAACCACTGTTCCACCACACCACCCACTTTGTAACTTGAATAAAGTTTTTTTCAAAGGGTGGGACTCCCGGGTGGTGGAGCTGATTTCTTTTCAAAGAGTGCCTCACTGTGGAAGTTAAAGTATCCAACACAGTATTGCAATTCTCATTGATAGAGTTGACAGTCAATTACTGTTAGTAATTAATGGTTCCTAGAACACCTTTGAAGCAGAGTGATACATATCCAGTGAAAGACTAGACTGCAATTATCATGGAATATAGCAACTCCTGGAATCCCTATTGTCCTATCAAATTTTTCTGTTGGATTTAACTGTTCTATATTAAAAGCTGAATGGTTTTTCCAGCTGAAAATATACAAACATTTTAGTGTTAAAATCTGGTGGAGCTTAAAGAGTTTGAAAAACTTCTCCATTCACTTCCATTAAATTTCTTAACTGAAAAAGTATGAATGTATGTATGAATTTGTGTGTGTGTGTGTGTGTGTGTGTGTGTGTGTGTGTGTGTGTGTGTGTGTGTGTGTGTGTGTGTGTGTGACTATATTTTTGAGGACTGTCTCTTTACAAATAACATTTCACTGTGGAAATCTAAAATTTAATAGCAAATTGAAATTAAGAAACATAGCAATTAAAAAGGAGATGAAAATATAATCACAGGGCACCATATTGAACATATTTCCTGCTACATCTTTAGGAATTTTGGTCAAAATTGGGTTCCTCGTTGGTTCCCACAGCTGAAAGACTCATCAGTCTGAGACTCGACGACTTCATCTACCAGGAAAACTCTGCTGCAAGTTTCTCATTTCTCTGATATCAGAATTGACAGAAACACACTGAGTGGGGAGATGATCTGTTTTTCTCTGTGCAGCTCCACTATTGTTCAGGAAAAAACATGATAGCAGCGGTTGGCTATTACAATGCTGCGGTGTGCCAACCAAGAGGGAGAAGGAAAGATGGAGAGGGCTCTTTACCTTCTTCTATCCCTCCTGAACTGTTTTTAATGGAAACTTGGGACTTTTTGTAGTACTGTAAACTTGCAACTTTTTATTGTAAATTTATTACAATTTTTCTCGTACATGTTGTAACTTTTCTCGTAAATTTGACTTGTTTTCCTCAAACCTGTGAGGATACCATAACAGTAAACTCAAGCTAAGCTGAGCTAAGGTCGAGTGGTGGTGAGTGGTGAGTGGTGGTGAGTGTTGATCATGGGGGTGGCTGTGGCGCAGATGTAGTGTTGCCAACTACTAACTGGAGGGTCAGGGGTTCGATTCCCACTCTGTCTGCAGTCTGCATGTTGAAGTGTCCTTGAGCAAGACACTGAATCTCCAGTTGCTCCTGGTGGGTCAGGCCAACGCTGGTGCATGGCAGCTGTGCCGCCATCAGTGTGTGAATATGTGCATGAATGGGTGGATTTCAGAATCTGTAAAGCGCTTTAGTCAACCAGAGATGAGTAAAAAGCGCTATATTGTAAGTGAACACCATTTACCATCACTGGTGTTAAGGTATTTGCCGTACTGGAGTTCCGACTGGGGGTTAGAGTTAGCAAACGTACAGCAGACTCAAGCTGGATTGAACACTAAAATTGGAACTTTGCTTCATGTATGAACGACCTGTCTAACCTCTTCGCAGTTTCATCAGCCCCAATAGGATCTAGCTGTAATGCAGGACCATATGCAGCACCCTTGCCCCATCTCTTCCTTCCTTTTAACACAGATCCTTGACATGGAGAAGAGAGAAGAAGGAAACAATCTCCCCCACTGAGACATTATTTTACGACCTGGTCGTCGGCCTCCGTCGGTCTATGATGACCATGGAAGAGAATCCTAAACGTCTACTCTGCTGGAACAGCACTGCCTGTGGCTGAACAGGCCAATGCACGAATGGCAGTCCTTGTCACGCAGGTCGCACTTGTGGGTGGTCTCCGTGCTGCTGGGTCTGTGGTGGTTCTTCCTGCGGGTCCTTTTTTCATCAGCTGCAGCAGTCAGTCTCTCTTCACCCGCCTTGAGCTGTCTAGTCAGGGTGCCTCTCCATTTGGAGCAGTCCATTGCAAGGTCCTCCCAGCGCTCTGTGTTGATCTCCAGGGCCTTCATGCCTCTCTTGCAGACGTCTCTAAAGCGCAGCTGTGGGCGGCCAACGTTTCTCCTGCCAGTTGCCAGTTCTCCGTAGAGGACGTCTTTGGGGATTCTGCCATCTTCCATATGGTGAACGTGGCCTAGCCAGCGGAGCCTGAGTAGAGTGAACATGGAGGGAAGGCCGGCACGGGACAGAACTTCTGTGTTGGGCACTTTGTCCTGCCAGGATATGTCCAGGATGTGGTGAATGCAGCGCAAGTGGAAGGAGTTCAATCTCTTTTCCTGCCGGGCGTATGTTGTCCACGTCTCACTCCCATAGAGCAGTGTGCTGATGACGCAGGCGTTGTACACTGCCATCTTCGTCTTGACAGAGAGTTTGGGATTCTCCCACACTCGTGTGGTGAGGCGAGCGAGTGTGAAGGCTGATTTTCCAATCCTCTTGTTGATCTCTGTATCAAGGGAGAGGTTGTTGCTGATCGTGGACCCCAGGTACGTGAACTGATTCACAACCTCCAGCTCATAGTCGTCGATGGTGATGGTTGGTGGTGCTTCCGTGCCTTGCGCCAAGACGTTAGTCTTCTTCAGGCTGATGGTAAGCCCGAAGTCCTTGCATGCCTGGGAGAAGCGGTCCGTCAGGGTCTGAAGCTCCTGCTGTGTGTGGGTTGCGACTGCAGCGTCGTCTGCGAACAGCATGTCTCTGATTAGAGCCTCACGTACTTTGGTTCTGGCTTTCAGGCGGGCGAGGTTGAAAAGCCTGCCGTCAGATCTTGTGTGCAGGTAGATTCCCTCTGTTGCTGTGCTGAAGGCATGCCTCAGGAGCATAGCAAAGAAAATCCCAAAGAGGGTTGGCGCAGGTACACAGCCCTGTTTCACTCCGCTGCGTATGTTGAATGGCTCTGAGACGTTGCCATCGTGCTGCACTATCCCCTGCATGTTGGTGTGAAACGATTCAATGAGGCTTTGCAACTTTGGTGGGCATCCTATCTTTGGCAGGATCTTGAAAAGGCCCTCTCTGCTGACCAGATCAAATGCTTTGGTGAGGTCGATGAAGGCGACGTACAGGGGCATGTTCTGTTCTCTGCATTTCTCCTGGAGTTGGCGGATGGAGAATATCATGTCTACCGTCGATCGCTCAGACCACAACAGTGAAATTCCTGCAGAACAGGAATTTTTCCTAAAGATTTCCTAAATGTGCTTACAATGTTGCTGCATTATCTGTTGCCATAAATGCTTTATTTATGCATGCTTTTATTACTTATGAACCCTCATAGATTAGAAAATTCAGATGGAGGTATTTTGATAATGTGTGTCTAGTTGTGATAAGTGTCTGTTTGATGACTGTCTCACTTCTCCATTGGGATGAGCGAATTTACAAGGGGGCAGTGAGATAGTCATGCAAAGCCCTGATTGGCCGATCCCTTAGGACCGCCCTGGGGGTAGGGACCAATACCCCTTTATCACATGTCTCTACCCAGAATTCGTTCTTCTTTGCTGCTGTTTTCTGAGGAGAGAGGTCATGGGCCCTCTTTCTCTCCTCAGAGGCCAGAAGGCCTCTAATCCATCTCTTATCTAACTGAAGGTAACACGTGAAGCTTTCCCTCTCTCTAGCATGCTTTAACTACCTGAACTTTGATACTTTTTGGATTTTTCTTTAAAGTTTCATCACCTTATCTGGCAATTCATGACTAGTGGGAGTAATCTTCAGTTTTTATCTTTTCTAAAGCCAACCAAACCATGATTTTCTTCTTTAATCTTAATTTTTCTGTAAGCCAAGCATGATCACACTTTTTAGAACTCATTCCATTTTTAAGGTTTCCTTCTGGCTATCCTACACTGCAAATGCAGGCCTAGAGGAGATCCATTGTTCCAGCCACCTCCAGCAGACGCAACCTCCAGGCCTGAACCAGGCCCCACCTCACAGAGGATTTCCAGGCCAAGACCCCGGGGCACAGGACAGCAGGGAGAACCATTGCTGCCAAGGCTCATCTCCATCCCAGGCTGGACCAAAGCCGGGCTACCCAGAGTCATTCCTCCCACGCCTGTGACACCTCCTAAGGCTCAACCATTTTGTCCTGTTCCAAGCCTCTTGGGAACCAAGCAAAGCCAAGAGAGTAAGGCAGTTAACAGCATTAGCTTCAAGGAAAGCCACAACCTTTTTCTGTAATGACCGTCCCTTTTTGAACACAGGGTAAAGTTAATCTGTTTTCTTTTTCATAATTTTTTTTTCCAAATTCCTTTTTCCTTAACTTTGCATTCCACTTAATTTATACCACTATTTTCACTTCACCCTTATTTCACATGTGCAAGACCTGTAAATATGTAAATATTGCTGTTTCTTCATATATGCAAAATTACCACTGTTCATGCTAATTTGGTAATCTTTCCATTCTAAAAGCTATACAGATGTTTATTGTCAGTTTGGGTTTTTCTGTAATAAATTTACTAACCTCTTCATTGGTGTCCTCTCCGTCCACATTTTAAGAATCACACAGTGTCAAGAACTGAAGCCCAGATTACGAGACTGATCAAATATTGTCAATAGAATTATTAACTAAGGCTTAACTTAACAACTGCCAAATTCTTAAGCTTAAATCTTTGTTCATAAGAGTTTCCACCTCTATAAAATGTGGATGGTGCCCCAACTTGTGTTGCAAACAAGGTAATTCAAGAGTTATTTATAGTTATTAATTCCAGTTATGAATTACTAATAATCATATACGTATCAGTGGTGTCCCCACCTCATGATAATTCTACAAACGTGTGCAGTCAGAAGATGATGGAACGACTCAACTTTACATTTCCAAATAAAACTAAGTTTTTCATGTAAATTAGCGGCTTTTTCTTTTCAATTCTGCAAATTTGCATCTGTTTCTCTAATTTTGCAATGTTTCAACCTTCTTGGAAATTGGTGACTTTTGTCCCCTATGTCTTTTACGTTTCTTTTTTCCCCAAACTGGCAAGTTTTTTCTCAGATTTGTAACTTTTCATCCCTCATGTAAATTTGTAACTTTTTACCAGTCTTATAAAATTAAAACTTTTGGACTGATCTTTTAAATTTACGTTTTCCCCTGGGAAAAATTGTAAATTTGCAGTTTATTTGGAGTCTTGTAAATTTGTGACGGTTTCTCTAAACTTACAACTTTTTCCATCAAGTCTTGTAATCTGCCATGTTTTCGCTAAACCTGCAACTTTTCCCACCAAGTCTTATAAATTTACAAGGTCTTCACTAAACTTTCAACTTTTTCCGTCAAGTCTCATAAATTTATGATGTTTTTGCTAAACCTGCGAGTTTTTCTGCCAAGTCTTGTAAATTTGTCATTTTCACTAAGCCTGTGACTATTTCTGCCAAGTGCCGTAAATTTGCAATGTTTTCACTAAACCTATGACTTTCTCCGCCAAGTATTGCGAATTTGTGATGTTTTCACTAAACCTGAGACTTTCTCTACCAAGTCTTGTAAATCTGCAGTTTTCACTAAATCTGCAACTTTTTTCACTCTCATAAATTTATGACATTTTTTGCTAAACCTGCGACTTTTTCCGCCAAGTCTCATAAATTTGTGATGTTTTCACTAAATCTGTGACTATATCGGCCAAGTGTTGTAACACTTTTGCTAAACCTGTGACTTTCTCCACCAAGTCTTGTGAATTTGTGCCGTTTTTCCTAAACCTGCGACTTTTCTGTCAAGTCTCATAAATTTGCGATGTTTTTGCTAAACTTGTGACTATTTCTGCCAAGTGTTGTAAATTTGCAACGGTTTTGCTAAACCTGCAACTTTCTTCATCAAGTCTTGTGAATACTGTATGTAATGTTTTCACTAAACCTGCTCTTTTTCTGGCAAGTGTCGTAAATATGCAACATTTTTGCTAAACCTGTGACTTTTTTCTGCTAAGTCATGTAAATTTGCAACATTTTCACTAAACCTGCAACTTTTTCTGCCAAGTCTTGTAAAATTGCCACATTTTTGCTAAGCCTGTGACTTTTTCTGCCAAGTCTCGCAAATTTACATTTTCACTAAACCTACGACTTTTTCTGCCAAGTCTTGTAAATCTGCTACATTTTTGCTAAGCCTACAACCTTTTCCACCAAGTCTTGTAAATGTTCCACATTTTTTGCTAAGCATGCAACTTTTTTTGCCAAGTCTCACAAATTTGTGACATTTGTGCCAAACCTGCAATTCTTTCCGCCAAGTCTGCGACTTGGCACATTTTCGCTAAACCTACGACTTTGCCAAGTCTCGTAAATTTGCGATGTTTTCACTGAACCTCCAACTTTTTCCACCAAGTTTTTTTTCATGTAAATAAGAAATTTTTTCTTTTAAATGTGCATGTTTTTTCCTCAGAATTTGGTACAATTTTTTTTCTCACAACTTCTGTCACCTTTTTTCTTGTAAATGTGATTTTTTGTCACAAAACGTTTTCATATAAATTTCTATTTTCCCCATAAATTTGCACATCTTCTCTTGTAAATCTTTAACTGTGTCCATTCGCGCAGTTTGCCCTCACACAAATTTGCTCCATTTTTTCTTCCATATCAATGGCCTGATTGGCTCTGCAGGCTCTGCTGTATTGTTCAGAAACAGAAGCGATTGTAGCAGTGAAGGGAGGGAGGAGAGCGGCTGTAGAGTGAGGGAGTGAGGGAGTGAGGGAGTGCCATCGTGGGAGCGGTCCGCTCCTCCACATCACACTCCTTCCATCCCTCCGAGCAGGAGGAGCAGCGGAGTGAGCTGCGCGTATCTTCTCCATCTCCTTCTCCGTTTCACTCGTTGCTTTGTGAGCGGGCTCTGGGATATTATCAGCGCCGATCCTCCACAGTTGGGGAAGATGCTGCTTCCGCCGGTGTCCGTGGTTTTCCTCCTGTCCGCCGTCATTCCCGGAGCCTCGGCCGCCACTCACCGTGAGTACCTCACCTGTCAGACCCAGTCCTCCCGTCCTCCTGTCCTCCTGTCCTCCTCTGCGGTCCATCCAGGTTCCCGTGTTCTCCTTCCTTCATGTGAACCAGGCTGCAGCTGCAGTTAAACAGCTTTCCTCCTCCGTTTCTGCGTTTATGTTTTTTTCTTGGTGTGAACAAGTAGTTGGATTACCGGGGCGGTTTTTTTTTTGTTTTTTTTTGCGGAGAAGGTCAACGGCAGCCGGGCTTCACGGCTGAGGAGAGTCGGTCGGTGTCCGTTCAGGTGGCTTCAGGTGTTGGGTTTCTCTCAGGAGGATGAGGATGTTTGCGCTGGTGGATCTTTATAAGATACTGAATTAGAAAAGTGCTGAGTGTCCAGAGCAGATGTGAGGGGGTCTGCTGGTGGTTCAGCCTCCATCACCTCCATCCTCTCACACAGCCTCCGCCGAACTTCACCCTGAAATAAAACGTCCAGTCCGCGGGTTTCTGGGGAAAGGTTTGAAAAGGTTTTGTGCCAAATTGTGGTGTTAATTAAAGAAGAGATAAAGAGATAAAAATGACGATTAATCCTGAAATCTGCCTTTAAAGGCTCGCCAAACCGCCACAGATGTGAGGAGCAGCACCACCGCCTTCGGCGTCCCTTTATAAACTCCGCCACCGCGCTGCGCGGCCATTATTTGGTCTAAATTTGCAAGTTTTTCTCTTGTAAAAATTTCTTGTAAATTTGAAATATTTTGTCTTGTAAAACTGGCTCTTTTTTGTAAATTCGATGCTTATTTGCACATAAATGTGCACTTTTTTAATGCAAATTTGCAACTTTTTTCCTCATAAGATGGCAAGGATGTGCACATGCATGGGCTATTGTTGCCTAGGCAACAACAGTAACAGTAACCATTTGCTAGCTTTGTCTGAGTTTGACCTCCAATGGAAAAATAATAATGACGTTTTCTGGTAAAAATGTTTACTTTATACTAGTAAATTAACAGTTTTTTTAACTTCTCATAATTTTGAGACTTGATTTGCACCACGTTAGTAAACCAGCAACATGTTTAGTTAGGAATTTGTGTATGAAATTTTTTTCTTTTTTCATTTCTTGAAATTTAAGATTTTTTTCCATAAAATATGAAGAATCCTTATAAATTTGCAAGTTTTTCTCCTAATTTTTTCTTGTAAATTTGCAACATTTTGTCTTGTAAAACTAGCTCCCTTTTTTTAAAATAAAATTTTAATACAAATTTGCAATTTTATTCCTTATAAGACTGCAAGGATGTGCATATTTATGGACTATTGTTGCCTGGGCAACAGCCCATTTGCTGCTGTTGTCTGAGTTGAACTGCCAAAAGAATAATAAAAATATATTTTTTAAATGGCATACTAGTAGATTTGTTGTTGTTTTTTTACTTCTCATAATTTTTCCTGTAATGTATTTATATGTTAATATTTAAATATTATATTTTTGTAATTATACTTCGTAATATTTTATATACAGTATATTTTATAATAATTTATAAATAACATTTGATATTTGATAATGATAATATTATAATAATAAAATATTTACTTCTTTATTTTATACTTATATATATTTGCAACTTTTTGCCTGTAAATTTTCAGAATTTCCTGATTATTTTTTATGTAAATTTACAACTTTTACTCCTAAAACTGTCATGTCTACCTCTGGCAGACAGGTAAGGTGGACTCACACAGCAGGCAGTACTCCAGCACAACATGATGATTTATTAATAAACAGAAATGAACAAACAAAATACAGCACATGGGCTGGAAAATAACTCAAGACAGGATAAATAACATAACTCATTCAAGGGCATTCACGATGCTAGCATCACCGGCAGGAAATATCAGACTACGATGCCACAGCAGACAGACACTGAACACTCACATATATACTGAGACAGATAATCACAAACAAGAGACAGATGGTGATCTGTGTGGAGTTTGCATGTTCTCCCCGTGTCTGCGTGGGTTTACTCCGGGATTTCTCTAGTTTCCTCCCACATGCCAAAAAACATGCAAGTTAGGTTAATTGGCATCAAATTGGGGATTCTAAATTGTCCTTAGGTATGACTGTGAGAGTGAATGGTTGTCTGTCTCTCTGTGTTGGCCCTGCGATGGACTGGTGATCTGTCCAGGGTGTACCCTGCCTGTCACCCAAAGATGCTGGGATAGGCTCCAGCCCCCCCGCAACCTGAAAAGGATTAAGCGGAAGAAGATGGATGGATGGATGGATGGATGGGGAAACAATCAGGGAAAGTAGGGAAGTGGCTGCAGGTGAGGAGCACAGGATGGGTGGGGCTGTGCAGACAAATGGACAGAGGATGCACATGAAACAGGACAACAGTACAGGAGTAATATGGAGAGGGCAGTGACTATGGGTATGGAAAACACAGAGGGCAATAAATGCAAACAATAATCATACATGATCACAGAGAAAACAATACATGAACATAAAATGTGACGAAGTTATGACAAAAACTGATTTTTTTTTTAAAAAATAGAAATTTTTGTTAAATTTATGTCATTTTCACATAAATCAGAGACCTTTTTTGTAGATTTTGCATTTATTCCTCTTTTTTAACAATTTCTTGCCTTGCAAATTCTGTAACTTTTTTCTCTTAAATTTGTGACTGTTTCATTAAGTGAAAATTATACTATTGTTATTGTTATTACTATTATTGTTATTGTTTTTATTATTTTATTGTTATTGTTATTATACACTATTATTGTTATTTAAAGTGACATATGAGTTTACAGGTTACAGTATTTTGATGTTTGCAATTGCGATATGATGATAAAATCCAACAAATATCCACTTTAAAACTGTCCAGAAAACTGAACAAGAGTCGCATACCAACTCTAAAGCACAGAGGTGGAAACATCATAGTTTGGGCTGCTTTGCTCCATAGAGTCCAAATGTGAAAATGTGAGCCCATTTGTATAAAAAACTGAAGCTGCAGTGCATGTGGGACTTAGATCAGGACGATGACCCAGAACATTCCCGCTAATCCATCAAGAAATCACTCAATAGAAAGAAATGGAGACTTCTGGAATGGCCCAGTCAAAGCCTTTTAATCTTACTGAGACACTGGGGGGGGGGGGGGGGGGTGATGTGAAATCGGCTGGGCATGCAGGAAGTCTGTCACACATCACACAGCTGAAGTAATTGCACTTTAAGAATTGGGAAAATCTTTGTCCAGTAGGCAGATGGTTGCAGGAAATGTCAGAGTTTTGAAGGTCATTTCCGTGGAGACTGTTGTTAATTTGTTAAATACATGAATATGTTGTTTTTCAATCCAAATTACATTGTTAATATTAAACAACAACATGACATGTTTTATCAATACACAAACTTTATAACTGTTAACACAAATACATATCTAACTAGCCAAATCAGTGCATTTAGGCTAGCATCTCGTGGAGCGGCGAATGTTGACGAGCTCTGCAACTTTTTTGAATTTGACAATTTTTCTGACAAATGTTCGTGAAAATCAGGGGTTTTCTCTGTCATTAGTAACATTTAGTGACATTTAATTCAACTTTGCACAATAGAGATTGTCCCCTCCAATACACAACTAAGACAATAATTATTATTGAGGGTGGCAACAACACTGTTGATTCAAATGTGAAATATACTGTCTGGGTACATATTCATATTTTGCTGGGTAATTTAATAAACCGTAATACTGTTTATACCATCTAGCTGCAATGCTTCTGCACTGTGTATATAACTGTGTATATATGTGTATTTATTTACTGCTTTGGCAAACCAGTTCTTATCTTATTATCTTATTAACTATTGCTCTGTGTCCTGCTATCCCTTTGCTGCTGCAATCCTGGAATTTCCACGTTGTGGGACAAATAAAGGCTTATCTTATCATATCTTAGCTTATCTTGTCTTATCTTAATAACAATTAGCAACACTCATGAAAATGTTTACTAAGGGTAGTATCTCCTGGAGTGACAAATGTTGCAACTTTTTTGGATTTGACAACTTTTCTGACAAATGTTCATGAAAATCAGGGTTTGACTCTGTCATTAGTCACATTTTGCAATGTTTAGCGACAATTAGCAACACTGACACAAATGTTTACTAAGGCTAGTATCTCATGGAGTGGCAAATGTTGATGAACGTTGTGACTTTTTTGGATTTGAAAACTTTTCTGACGAATGTTCGTGAAAGTCAGGGTTTGTCTCTGTCATTAGTAACTTTTAGAAATGTTTAGCAGCATTTAGCACATGAGTAAATGTTTGCTAAGTGTAGTACTGTACTATCTTATGGAGCGGCGAATGTTGATGAACATTGCAACATTTTTGGATTTGACAACTTTTATGATGAATGTTTGTGAAAATTAGGGTTTGTCTCTCTCATTAGTAACATTTAGCAACAATTGGCACACTCATAAATGTTTTCTAATGGTAGTACTATCTCATGGAGCGGCGAATGTTGATGAACATTGCAACTTTTTGGATTTGACAACTTTTATGATGTATGTTTGTGAAACTCAGGGTTTGACTCTGTCATCAGCAACATTTATAAACACTCATGCAAATGTTTTCTCAGGCTAGTATCTCTTTGAGTGGCGAATGTTGATGAATGTTTTGACTTTTGGGGATTTGACAACTTTTATGATGTATTTTAGCCAAAATCAGGTGCTGTGTCTGTCTTAGTAATGTTTAACAACAATTGGCAACAATTAGCACACTTGCACAAATGTTTGCTAAGTGCAGCATCCCACTGAGCTGCGAAAGAATGGATGCATGCATGGAGCATCATGGAAAGGTTACAGCAGCTTCTCCACTAGAAGAATTGAGCTTTAAAAGACAGAAAATTGTTCAGCAAAAAAAAGAAGATAACAGAGAAAATCTGAGGTCGTGCATTAGACAAAGTCGAGATTCTGACAAATGCAATATTTATTAAGATCATTTGGCAGTGTGTTCTTTTTAAAGCAGGAATAAAACACCTGGGAAGGTGTTTCATGCATAATTTTTGTAGCCCAGTAACAATCTACAGAGTAGACAATTAAAATATTCACTGCTAATTAAGAGGTAAAGACAGAATATTTGAATATTCACCACTGATTGCTTGCAAACATTCTTAGTACAAAAATACCATCTAGACCTTTTATTTTGCAGTGTAGAGCTTTACGATTACTGATGTTAATTAAAGTGTTTAAAAACATTTAAGTAATGTTTTTGATGATGTCTTACTTCAGTAATTAATATTATAAGCTAATAATGCCACATTTACTTGAGTATAATGTCTGGATACTTCATTACCTCCGGTACTGTCTAACCATTGGACAGTTGACATTTCACACGTCGAGACTTTGTACCTTGAGCATCCTAGGGTCGTCCTGGGGCGTACAGCGGGTAAAATTAGTATCAAACACATCACCAATTTTTCTCAGTAACTATAGCTCTAATGGGGCTTTTGTAAAGAAATATTTGCCAAGTGTTAGTAATGATCCACACAATCCACACATGCAAAGAAATCAAACTACAGATATGGCTATGTGTAATAATGTGAAATGACACAGGGGAAAAGTATTGAACACATGACTAAAGATGGGTGCAAAGAGGCGTGGAAAACCAAGACACCAGTAATTAGAAAGCAACCCTGCCCCTTGTCAGCGCAAATATATCAGCTGGTTCAATCCAAATTGATGGCATTTAAAAAGGTGTCTCGCTACCAAGAAGCACAAGAAACATCTTATGATGGACAGAAGCAAAGAGCTCTCTCAAGACCTTCCCAACCTTATTTTGATGGCATTGGTTACAGAAGGATTTCTAAACTTCTGAATGTTCCAGTGAGTGATGTTGAGGGCCATAATCCAGAAGTGCAGAGAACATCATTTAACCATAAACAAGATTTCTGACACAGGAGTGAAAAGAATTATCTGACAAGCTATCCAAGAGCCAAGGACCCCTTGTGGAGAGCTTCGGAAAGACCTGGTACAATTGTTACAAAGAAAACAATAAGTAATGCACTCAACCACTATGGCCTGTGTTCACGCTCACCACTCACCACTCCACTGCTGAAGAAAAAGCATGTTGAAGCTCATTTAAAGTTAGATGCACAACATTTGGACAAGCCTGTTAAAAACTGGGAGAAAATAGTCTGGTTAGATGAGGCCAAAATGGAACTCTTTAGATACAAGAAATAGCATTGCTAATCACTCCAAAAATGCAATACCAACACTGAAGTTTGGAGATGGTAACATCATGGTGTGGGGCTGTTTTTCCAGTATACGGTACTGGCAGACTTCACATAACTGAAGAAAGGATGAATGGAAAAATGTGACAAGACATTCTTGATAAAATCTATTGCCATCTTTGCAAGAAAAAAGTTGGAAATTTTTGAGACAAAGTTGCAAATTCACAAGAAAAGGTGGATTCACACTACAACTTTTGGAACAACTTTTATTTATTTTATTTTATTTGTTTATTTGACAGGGATAGTGCAGTAAACATAGACAATTAATCAAATGACAATCAATCTAATGTGTTGCACAAAGAGTGTATAGCTATTAGCTAATTTGCAACTCTTGTCCCTGGATGGGCTTTAGAAAGAAGAAACAAGTAAAAAGAAAGAAGGATAAGGAAAAGAAAAAATGAAAACAGAATAAACAATAACCACATACATCAATGCAAAAAAGATTATAAATACCATCCATCCATCCATCTTCTACCGCTTTTCCGAAGGTCCGGGTCGCGGAGGCAGCAGTTCAAGCAGAGAAGCCCAGACTTCCCTCTCCCCAGCCACCTGTTCCAGCTCTTCAGAGGGGATACCAAGGCGTTCCCAGACCAGCTGGGAGACATAGTCTCTCCACCGAGTCCTGGGTCTGCCCCGGGGTCTCCTCCCAGTGGGACGTATCTGAAACACCTCAAGTGGGAGGCGTCCAGGAGGCATCCTAATCAGATGCCCATACCACCTCAACTGACTCCTTTCAATGTGGAGGAGCAGCGGTTCTACTCTGAGCCTCTCCCGGATGACTGAGCTCCTCACCCTATCTCTGAGGGTGAGTCCAGCAATCCTACGGAGAAAGCTCATTTCAGCCGCTTGTATCCGCGATCTCGTTCTTTCGGTCATTACCCAAAGCTCGTGACCATAGGTGAGAGTAGGAACGTAGATTGACTAGTAAATCGACAGCTTTGCCTTAGAACTAAGCTCCCTCTTCACCACAACAGACCGGTACAACGTTCGCATCACTGCAGATGCTGCTCCAATCCGTCTGTCGATCTCTCGCTCCATTTTCCCCTCACTCGTGAACAAGACCCCGAGATACTTAAACTCCTCCACTTGGGGCAGGAGCCTGTCCCCAACCCGGAGAGGACAATCCACCTTTTTCCGGCTGAGGACCATGGACTCGGACTTGGAGGTGCTGATTCTCATCCCAGCCGCTTCACACTCAGCGGAAAACCGTCCCAGCAAGAGCTGTAGGTCATTGCTGGATGAAGCCAACAGGACAACATCATCTGCAAACAACAGAGATGAGATCCTGTGGTCACCAAGCATGACACCCTCCATTCCCTGGCTGCGCCTAGAAATCCTGTCCATAAAAATTATGAACAGGATCGGTGACAAAGGGCAGCCCTGGCGGAGTCCAACTCTCACTGGGAATGACTCCGACCGAGTGTTGGCAATACGAACCAAACTCTCACAACGGTCGTACAGAGACCGAATAGCTCGTAACAACAAGCCCGATACCCCATACTCTCAAAGCACCCCCCACAAAAATCCACGAGGGACGCGGTCAAATGCCTTCTCCAAGTCCACAAAACACATGTAAACTGGTTGGGCAAACTCCCACGAACCCTCAAGAATTCTCGAGAGGGTAAAGAGCTGGTCCGATGTGCCACGGCCAGGACGAAAACCACATTGCTCCTCCTGAATCCGAGGTTCGACCAACGGCCGGACTCTCCTCTCCAGTGCCTTGGCATAGACCTTCCCAGGGAGGCTGAGGAGTGTGATCCCTCTAAAGTTGGAGCACACCCTCCGGTCCCCTTTTTTGAAGAGAGGAACCACCACCCCGGTTTGCCATGCCAAAGGCACTGCCCCCGACCTCCACGCAATGTTGCAGAGGCGTGTCAACCATGACAACCCAACAACATCCAAGGCCTTGAGGTACTCAGGGCGAATCTCGTCCACCCCCGGGGCCCGGCCACCAAGGAGATTTTTAACTACCTTGGCGACCCCAGCCCCTGTGATAGGCGAGTCATCCCCCTCGTCCCCAAACCCTGCTTCCTCTGTGGAAGACGTATCAGTGGGATTGAGGAGATCCTCGAAGTATTCCTTCCACCGCCCGACGATATCCCCAGTTGAAGTCAACAGTGTCCCATCCGCACCATACACAGTGTGGACGGGGAGCTGCTTTCCCCTCCTGAGCCGCCGAACAGTTTGCCAGAATCTCTTTGAAGCCGACCGAAAGTCTTGTTCCATGGCCTCACCGAACTCCTCCCATACCCGCGTTTTTGCTTCAGCAACCACCCGAGCTGCACTCCGCTTGGCCTGCCGGTACACCTCAGCTGCTTCCGGAGTCCCACAAGCCAACCAAGCTTGATAGGACTCCTTCTTCAGCTTAATGGCCCCCCTCACCACTGGTGTCCACCACTTGGTTTGGGGGTTGCCACCACGAGATGCACCGACCACCTTGCGGCCGCAGCTCTGGGCTGCCGCTTCAACAACAGAGCCAACAACATGGCCCATTCAGACTCCATGTCTCCAGACTCCCTCGGAATGTGGTTGAAGTTCTTCCGGAGGTGGGAGTTGAAGACCTCCCGGACAGGGGCCTCAGCCAGACGCTCCCAGCACACCCTCACTATACGTTTGCCATCGGATCCAACTCACCACCAGGTGGTGATCAGTTGACAGCTCTGCACCTCTCTTTACTCGGGTGTCCAAGACATACGGTCGCAGGTCTGATGATACGATAACAAAATCGATCATCGACCTGCGACCTAGGGTGTCCTGGTGCCAGGTGCACATATGGACAGCCTTATGTTTGAACATGGTGTTCGTTATGGACAGACTGTGGTTAGCACAGAAGTCCAATAACTGAACACCACTCGGGTTCAGATCGGGCAGGCCGTTCCTCCCAATCACCCCCCTCCAGGTTTCACTGTCATTGTCCACGTGCGCATTGAAGTCCCCCAGTAGGACAATGGAGTCTCCAGGAGGAGTACCCTCCAGCACCCCAGTCACAGACTCCAAAAACGGTGGGTACTCTGAAACATCATTTGGTGCATAGGCACAAATGATGGTCAGGACCCGTTTCCCAACCCGAAGGCGCAGGGAAGCAACCCTTTCGTCCACCGGGGAAAACTCCAATATAGAGGCAGCAAGGTGGGGCGATACAAGAATACCCACCCCTGCTCGTCGCCTCTCGCCCGGGGCAACTCCAGAAAAGGCCAAGCTCCAGCCCCTCTCCAGAAGACTGGTTCCGGAACCGGAGCTGTGTGTTGAGGTGAGGCCGACTATATCTAGCCGGTATCGCTCAACCTCGTACACCAGCTCAGGCTCCTTCCCCACCAGAGAGGTGACATTCCAGGTACCAAAAGCCAGTTTAGAAAGCTTGGGATCAGTCCGCCAAGGTCTCCACCTTTGACCGCCACCTAATCCACATAGCACCGGACCCCCATGATCCCTCCTGCAGGTGGTGAACCCACTGGAGGGCGGACCCATGTAACTCCTTCGGGCTGAGCCCGGCCGGGTCCCATGGGTGGAAACCCGGCCACCAGACGCTAGCCTTCGAGCCCCTCCCCCAGGCCTGGCTCCAGGGTGGGGCCCCGGTAACCCCATACCGGGCGGGGTACACTGAATCCTTGATATACAATTTATCATGAGAGTCTGTTGGATCGTTCTTAGTCTGGCCCTTCACCCAGAACCAGTTTGTCTTGGGAGACCTTATCAGAGGCAAATTGCCCCCGGACAACATAGCTCCTGGGATCACTGGGGCATGCAAACCCCCCCACCACGATAAGGTGACGATCCATGAGGAGGAGATTATAAATACATAATATAAAAACCTGATTCACATTTGCCTATTTCAGGCCACCCTCCCTTCGTCACTCACTATAAACAAACATATTCATTCCTTCCCTTCATTCACTCTCACCCTGCAGACAATCATTTCATACATGGGTACATTCTTGTTTATTTTTCAGCCAGTTTTTAACCTTTGTAGTGAATGTTTTAAAATCCATTATTATTTTAATTTCATTTGGCATTGTGTTCCAGATATGACTGCCCTTTATAGAGAAAGCTGTTTGTCCAAATGTGGTTCTGCGGTGGAATATTTTACAGTTATTGTTAACAGAACTCCTGGTGGCTCTGCTGCTGTCCTGTCTTTGGATGAAACCAGCAAGTGGCTCAGGCGCTGATTTATGGAAACATTTGAAAATTAATTTCAGAAAACAGAGGTCAATGAAATTCTCAAAACTCAGTAGATTGTATTTTTTTTTTTAAATATAACAGTGATGCCACCTAATGGGCTTTTTATCCAAGATTTTTATAGTTTGATTATATAATGAACCTACATGTTTTATTGTGGAAGGGGCTGCTTGAGCCCAGACTGTCAAACAGTATGATATATGAGAAAAGACCATAGAATGCATATACAGTACAGCTGCTTGGTATGGTATGTAATATCTAATTAATTTAAAGCAGTTCAGATTTTTTTTTACTGTTTTAGAAATTTTCTTTATATGAAGATTAAATTTGAATTGAGGATCTAGTACAGTGCCAAGGTATTTGAATTCTGTAACTAAACTGATGTCTTGATCATGTATATTAACTTTAAAACGTTGCAGGTTACATTTTTTGATTGAAAAGCACATTGAAACTGTTTTCTGAAGGTTCAGCAATAGATGGTTCTGGAAGAGCCACTCTTGGACATCAACCATACTTGTAGACAGTACATCTGGAGCCTGTGCTGGAGTCTTGGCAGCTGTGTAAATAACTGCATCATCTGCATAAAGTTGACATGTTGCAGCTGAGCAGTGTAGCCGCAAGTCATTAATAAAAATGCTGAAAAGTAAAGGACCAAGAATGGACCCTTGTGGGATACCCATACGGTTGTTTAAATATAAGGATTTATCCTGGTGAACTTTTACACACTGTTCTCTATTCTGGAGATAAGATGCAAACCATTCTAATGTATCTGGAGAGAAGTTAAAAGATACCATTTTGGATAAAAGCAAACTGTGGTTTACAGTATCGAAAGCCTTTTTGAGATCTAGAAAAACAGCCCCTACCACATTACCCCTGTCCAAGGACTGTTTGACATTTTCAATCAGGCAACAATTTGCTGTTTCTGTTGAGTATCCTGGTCTAAAACCAAATTGATGTGGATGAAGAAGTTGACTGTCTTGTAAATAGTCTATCAGCTGTGTAGCTACACCTTTTTCAAGAACCTTAGACAGGACTGGTAAAATAGAGATTGGGCGGTAATTGCATATATCGTCTTTACTGCCTGATTTATAAACTGGTATGACGACAGCTTTTTTCCAACCAGATGGAAATGTACTAGACCTAATGGAGAGATTAATGAGATGAGTCAGTGGTTTGATTAATATTTTGCTGTGCGTTTTGAGAAAGGAAGTGCTCATATTGTAGATATCATTAGTTTTTGAGTTTGACAGTCTTTTAACAATACCAGCAATTAACTCCTCATTTACCTCATTGATGTGAAAAGAAACTGTTGAAAGTATTGATTTTGTGTTGTTGCGCACATTTGGCAGCACAAAGTTTTTTGTTAAGTCTTCCACAGAGTCCACAAAATATGAATTAAATTCATTTGCCAATGTAGCCTTGTCACTGATGGTCTTGCCATTGATTCTAAGTTCCTTTACCCCCTTCTGAACATTTTTTTTATTAGTTAAGTTATTTAAATGCCTCCATAGGGAACTGTTGTAACCCTTTGCATGATCTATCAGTTTATTGTAATAAGATACTTTTGATTTTCGCAGCTCTTGTACCACTTTATTTCTTAAACTTTTGTACACAAGGTGATCATTTTGTAGTTTAGAGGTTAATGATGTTTTCAATGCAGAGTCTCGCCTCTTCATAAGTTTTCTTATTTCATTATTTAACCATGGTAGGTTAATCTTCTGTTGTCTACTTTTAATTTGCTTTGTAAATTTTTCTATAGACTTTGTAATTGATGCAGTTATAAAATTACAACAATCATCTACTTCATATATTGACATGAGCTGCTCCCAAATTTGATTCTCTAAGTAATGTTCAAACTCCGCAGTTTTTGATTTGGGAATAATAAAATTTAATTTGTCAATATCAACTCCCCCAAAATACTGTAGTCTCTTTTTAGTAAGTTTTCTGACAGCAAGAACCATGTTATGATCTGAGAGACCAGTTACAAGATTATAGGTTCTGGTTATTCGTTCTGGTTTATTAGCAAATACCATGTCAATAAGTGTACTAGATTGTTTGGTTATCCTGGTGGGTCCTTTGATCATTTGTTGGTAATTAAATTTAGTCATGAGGCTTTTCAGTTTCTGTTTGTCCTTTTTATCAGACCAGTTAATATTAAAGTCACCATAAAATATTGTTTCTCTGCTCCTCTCAAGTTGTTTAACCAGATCACTTAATTCAATATAAAAAGAAGAATTGTGTGACGGTGGGTTGTACAATACTGCAATGTTGAAATTCATTACCGGTGAGAGACATACATTAACAGCTAAACATTCAAGTGAAGTATTCAAATCAACCAATTGACATTTAAATTTCTCTTTGATGTAAATTAAAACACCTCCTCCCCTCCCTACCTGCCTGTCTTTTCTAAAACACTGATAACCCACAATATCGATCATATTAGTGTCTATGTTCCTGTGTAGCCAGCTTTCTGAAAGACAAAGATAGTCCAGATTTGAGTCCAACAGCAACGCCGAAATCTCATCTCTTTTGGGGATTATGCTCCGTATGTTTAAATGTCCACCGAGGACCCCCTTTGGTTTAGCCTTTGCGTCCCAAAGAACTCGTGCATGATTAACAGTTTGGAAAAATAAATGTTGTTTTTGCTTTTGTACAGCTCGGTTTTCGGATCTCGCCTCATTTGCATTTTGTTTAACTGCTCCTGCTTCCAAAAGTTTGGACGTAGCGCAGCTGTTTACAGCAGGATCAGATATGTGAGTCTGTCCAGTGCAATTCGACTCACCCGACTCGCTATGTCCAGCTGTACTGGGGCGAAGACCAGCATTATGCTGCTCCACCAGTTCAGATGTTAGCAGGGCCGTTGACAGCAGTGGGCGATCAGCCGGTTCAGATGTTAGCCGGGCCGTTGATAGCAGCGGGCGATCAGCCGGTTCAGATGTTAGCAGGGCCGTTGATAGCAGCGGGCGATCAGCCAATTCAGATGTTAGCAGGGCCGTTGATAGCAGCGGGTGATCAGCCGGTTCAGATGTTAGTAGGGCCGTTGATAGCAGCGGGCGATCAGCCGATTCAGATGTTAGCAGGGCCGTTGATAGCAACAACCAATCCGCCGGCTCAGATGTTTGTGCTAACCCAGTGGCCTGCTGTTTAATAGTGGCAGGTCCAGGGTTAAGGTGAATATCCCCTGCCAGAAGTAGCAGTACTAACAGTACTTTAACTGTATAGCCTCTGCCATGTTGTGTTATTTGCTTAACAGCCATGTTTGCCTTATTTTGGATGCTTTTTCTCAGGCCTTTTGAAGACCAGATAGAGTACAGGGTGAAATAACCATGTCCATATCCATATAAATAAAACTTTGTAGCTTCACCTTTAATTGAGTTGGCCGGAAAACCCTTCTTGTTGCAAGTCCAGACACACAAAGACAATAAGAAGAAGCAGATAAGCAAAAAGTGGCTAAAAGTGGAGCCCATCAAACCACTCCTCACTCAGGTGTCAGCCATCTTCAGAGGCTGGTGTGTGTCTGAGTCCTGGATCTGGTCGGCACTGTAGAGGTCATCCAGGTAGCAAAGATGAGATTCAGGGTGAACACAGCAGAAGTCACCGCTTCACGGCCTCTCATGCTCGTGCTCCCATCAACAAGAAGAGGTGTCAACGTGAGGACAGATCGTCCTACAGTTCCTCTCCTCCGCTCGCAGATCGTGAAAAGCAGTGACATTTTAGTGACATTTTGGCAAACGTCTGGCTCTGCTGGCAAAAGTTAATGATAGTTGGTGTTTGTTGGCAAATGTTGGCGAAATTTGTGTTCTTTGAAAGTTTTAAGCCTGCTGAAAACTTGCTGACGTTTGGAAATGCATGTTGGTGAAAGTTGTGCTCAGTTTGTAAAAGTTCCTGAGCCCTGGGCTAAGTTACACAGAGTTTACGTAAGTCAGCCTACATTAAAGCTGGGTTCACGCTATAGCGTTTGGACTGACTTTTACAGATGTTTTGAAAAATCAGAGAAATAGTCAGCGCAGGTCAGCTGACATCAGCGTTAGTCAACGCTCATATGCGCTTGTGGAGGCTTCCTGCAATTGTGGACCTGCTTTTGGAGTGAACACATCTTCTTTGGGCATACGTTTCAGTATTTATTTTCATTTTATATTCCTATATAGTTACTTCTGCAAACCATTTTCTCCTGTTCATTCATTCATTCATTCATTCACTCATTCATCTAAAAAAATAATAAAATAATGCATAGAATCAAACAACAATCCGCAATTAAAATGTGAATGTGGATGGAATAATAAAAACTATTTAGTGAATCATCATATAATTAAAATGACGGGTGATAATCTTTTGACTGTTACAACTCTCTCCATTAAAATAATATAATATCCCATTAAATGTCATTTACTTTTTGACACAACATCAGCGCTCTTTGATTCCCCACAATGGAAGCCAAACCAGTAAGTCCTGGAGAATGATTACACATGGAGCAGAAAATTAAGAACAGTAAATTTCTCAATGAGGAGTTTTTTGTTTTGTTTTTTTCTTTTGGGCCGTCACATTTTTGGGAGATTATTGACATGGTTCAGGTGACCCACAGAACAGACACGACTCAGGATTAACACAATTAACGTACTTTATTTTGTTAACTTGAGTGAGTGGGTGCGTGAGTGTGGTTATATGGTGTAATGTTGTGTAGTGCAATCCATGTATTCCAGCAGGGCCGGCAGAGCACAGTACAGGCTGGCAACCCTTGAAAAAGACAAGGGCTGTTAGCTTACAGTGCACCTATGCAGCACGTCAGATGTTATTGAGCTTACTGTCAACAGATGTTGAAGAGTCTTCAGGGAGCACCGTAGCTGCAGCCAGGGAGACAGTGTCTGCGGGTAGATTAGCTGGAAGTGGGATTTAGTCCGCCGCCTGGAGGGAGAAGGAGGTCCGCCGTTGTGGGCTCCGCCTGTGCACAGGGGAATGGACAGATTTAGAAGCAATAGAGCTTACTTGGTGGTTGGTCCAGGCGAAACCAACCCGGACGTCGTTCTGCTGGACTTGGAAGCCGAAGGCAGTAGAATTCAGTGCAGGGAAGCACAGAGGCAGGTTGTAGCGTGATCCACGGAAGGAATCAGACGACTCCGTGCCCAGCACTGGTCCTGATGGGAATAAATAGGGCCGCAGGAGATAACAGGCAGGTGCGCACACAGGTACCGTGATTGGCGGCCATGACAGTACTCCCCCCCACGGCACGCCTCTCGGTGTGCGTTCCAACCTACCTGGGTGCATCTGATGGAAGTCCCTGATGAGCTGCTTGTCAAGCACGAGGGCGGGACGCACCCAGGACCTCCACTCTGGCCCGTAGCCCTCCCAGTCCACCAGATACTGCAAGCCACGCCCCCGGCGGTGGACGTCCAGGATGGAAGAGACGGGCCACGCCGGGTTGCCGTCGATCACCCTCGGTGGAGGTGGAGACCTGGGAGGGGGACACAACGGGCTAGAGGAGACAGGCTTAATCTGAGAGACATGGAAAGTTGGACAGATGCGGAGGAGGGGGGGAGAGTTAGGCACACAGACACTGGGTTAATAATACATTGGTATTAATAATACATTGGTTAATAATACATTGGCCTGTATAGGGTACGGGCCAATGAACTGCTGGGTGGTCTTCTTACGTTCTGCCTTCAGGTTGATGTTCTTAGTAGAGAGCCATACTTACTGACCCACCTGATAAGCCGGGCGTGGAACCCTGCGTCGGTTCGCCACCACAGTGTTGCATTCCGCAGTCCGTTGCAGTGCCCTTCTGGCTGCCTTCCAAATCCGCCGACAGCGTCTTAAATGGGCCTGAACCGATGGGACGGCAATGTCCCCCTCCTCTTCAGGGAACAGCGGGGGGTTGTAACCCAACAACATCTGAAAGGGGTACATGCCAGTGGCCGAGGACACCGCTGTGTTATGGGCATATTCAATCCAAGGGAGGTGTGTGCTCCATGATGATGGGTTGACGGCAGTGACACACCGCAATGCTGCTTCCACCTCCTGGTTGGCTCGTTCACATTGCCCGTTGGATTGCGGGTGATAGCCGGAGGACATGCTCGCCATAGCCCCTAAGGCTGTGCAACAGGCCTTCCAGACCTTGGAGATAAACTGGGGCCCTCGGTCCGATACTATGTCCTGAGGGATGCCATGCAGCTGAATTACATGCTGAACCAGCAGATCAGCTGTCTCCTTGGCAGACGGTAGCCCCCGCAGAGGGATGAAATGAACCGCCTTGGAAAATCTGTCCACCGGCGTGAGGATGGTGGTGAAGTTATTGGACGTGGGGAGGCCTGTGACAAAATCCAGCGCCACATGGGACCATGGTCTACCCGGGATGGGGAGGGGGTGGAGCAGCCTGGCCGGTGGCGATGGGGATGTCTTCCCAGTAGCACACTCAGGACATGCGCGGATGTACTCCCCCACGTCCTTCTGGAGGGATGGCCACCAAAACGACCTTCGTAGAAGCGCCACTGTGCGTGCCCTACCGGAATGGCAGGCGAATTTGGAGGTATGCCCCCACTGGATGACCTCCCCTCGGACCGCTGTGGGAACAAATAATTTGCCCGCTGGACACCCCCCCCCCCCGGGTCACCTTCGTCAGCCTGCGCCCCAATAACCTTGTCCCGAATGCCCCAAGCAAGGGCGCCCACGACACATGCTGGAGGGAGGATGGGGTGCTCGGCCTCTTCTGCTGTCTCTGGGGCAAACTGATGAGACAGGGCATCGGGCTTGGTGTTCTTCGACCAAGGGCGGTAGGTGATGGTAAAGTCGAACCGTCCAAAAAACAGCGACCAGCGGGCTTGTCGGGCGTTCAGCCTTTTGGCGGTCCGAAGGTACTCCAGGTTTTTGTGATCGGTCCAGACAATGAATGGCTGCGACGCTCCTTCCAACCAGTGCCGCCACTCCTCCAGGGCCAATTTCACTGCCAAGCGCTCCCTATCCCTGATGTCGTAATTTCGTTCTGCTGCAGACAGGTGGCGGGAGAAGTAGGCGCAGGGACGGATCTTACCGTCTGCCGGAGAACGCTGGGAAAGCACAGCCCCCACCCCAGAATCAGAGGTGTCCACCTCCACCAAGCACTGAAGGGTGGGATCCACCTGTGTCAGAATAGGTGAAGATGAAAATCTGACCTTCAACTCCGAGAACGCAGCGTCCGCCTCCTCCATCCAGAGAAAGGGAACCTTGGTGGAGGTCAAATTGGTGAGGGGGAGGGCGATGCGGCTGTAGTCCTTAATAAACCGGCGATAGAAGTTTGCGAAGCCCAAGAACTGCAGCAACTGTTTCCTCGATGCAGGGGTGGGCCAGTCCACCACCGCCTTCACCTTTACTGGATCCGGGATGATCTCCTTCGGGGAAATAATGAAGACGAGGAAAGAGGTCCTGGAGACTGTTACGACTCGCTCTCGCCTGTCTCCCGCTTCAGCTGCGCGCACACCTGTGCCTCATCAGTCTCGGGCTATATAGCCCGCTCAGCCCGGAGCCTCGGCCTGGAGCCGTCTGCTAATCTACGCTCACCATTCCAACGCATGCCAACTCCCAGACTACCGGCGCTCTTTGGATAGCTCCCCAATTACACGTAAGCTCATCATCCTCTCACCTTGTTTCCAGTCTCTCCCCTGTGCACAGGTGGATCCCCTGGCGGCGGATTTCCTCCTGTATCCTCGCCATCATTCTCCTCACCGCGCCGAATGCGCTCCAAGGACACTGTCTTCCAGGCAGGAGACCTGCGGCTCAAACCAACGCCAGCCAGTGTACCATCTGCAAGGTTGCCTGGCTGTACGGCGCTCTGCTTCGCTCTCGATGCATCCTGTTCACCTGCAACACATTCTATCCCACAAACACGCACCCATGCACCTGCTGTCTTAACAATAAAATTATTGAATCACACTCGAGCCTGTGTGTGTGTTCCCTGGGTCCAACCTTATGTCAGTACGGCTCCAGCAGAGCGGCCCAGCGAACAGCGGGCTCGTACACCGACTTAACACCCTCGAGGCTCGAGTGGATCAAATTACTCACCAGCAGCAGGTAATCCTGAACCAATTGACCCAGATTAACTGCCGGTTGGACCGTCTGGATCCCCAACAGGCATTCCCTCCAGTCCAGCACAGCGGGCTAGCTCCCACAGGCCTCCCAGCTGGCCAGGCTAGTCCGGGGCCGCCCACTCGCCTCACTCCCATCCCCACGCCCACGGGCTTCAGCGGAAAGCTTGGAGAGGCTCGGGGGTTCATCCCTCAATGTGGGTCGGTGTTCCAGCGCGTCCCCGGGGACTTCCCAACTGATCACAGCCGAATTGGGTATGTGGCGAACCTTCTGGAAGGGTGAGCATTAGCTTGGGCCTACGCTGTAATGGCGAGGCCCAGCTACACGAACCTGACCTATGCCCAGTTTGTGCACGATTTCCTGGAAATATTCGATCATTCGGACTGTGATAGTGTGCTAACCACCCGGCTGCTAAACCTCCGCCAGGGTAGTCGGTCGGCGGCCGATTACGCTGTCGACTTCCGGGTGGTAGCGGCGGAAGTTGGGTGGGAGGATACTGCCCTCTGCAGCATTTTCGCCCGTAGCCTGAGCCCTAGCCTCCAGGATGAACTGGCCTGCCGGGATCAGCTGGAACGACGTTCTGACTTAATTTCCCTTGCAATCAGTTTAGATAACAGGTTGAGAGAGCGGGCCACCGAGCGGAAGTCATTCAGCCGCTCGAGTGGAGTGTCTCCCCGCACCTCTCAACCTCGCCCCCTGGCGTTGCCCGCGCCGGAGTCCGCTGACGAACCGGAGGCCATGCTGATTGGGTGGTCCAAGCTTTCGCTGGCAGAGAAACAGCGTCGCAGGGAGCTGGGCCTCTGCATGTATTGCGGAGACGATCAGCACCCTGTGGAGTCCTGCCCAGTTAAGCCAAAAGGGGGGGTCTGCGAGTCACTGTAGGGGGCCTCGCGGACTCGTCTCGGCCGAACTCCCTATCAAAATGCCTCTTGCCAATCAGGTTCTGTCACAACCGCACTGAACACCTCACTCACGCACTGGTGGACTTGGGGGCGGAACAGAGCTTTATTTCTAAGAGCCTGGCAACCCACCTGGGCATCCCCTGCCAAGCTCTGCCAGCCCCTCCCAATCTTGTCACCCTCTCTAAAACACCCCTGGAGAGGGTTATGCACCGGACAGCCCCAGTCTCCATCATTGTCTCCGGGAATCACCGGGAGGACCTCAGCCTCTTTGTTCTGCTCACTTCAGCTACCCCCGTCATTCTGGGTTACCCCTGGCTGCGCCTCCACAACCCAGCCTTCGAGTGGCGATCCGGAAGTGTCCTCTCCTGAAGCTCCTTTTGTTTGAGTCCCTGCCTCCAGTCCGCTGCCTGCGCCCCTTCGCTTCCTCTCTCCTCCTCCGACTTCTCCCCTCCGGACCTCTCCAAGGTACCTCCAGAGTTCCATGATCTCGGGGCAGTTTTCAGCAAATCCAAAGCGCTGTCTCTTCCCCCCCCCCACCCGTATGACTGCGCCATCAACCTCCGCCCGGGACCACCCTTACCATCGAGCCGCCTGTACAGCTTATCGGCTCCAGAGCGGGAGGCCATGGATACTTATATAAAAGAGTCGCTCAGTGCTGGCATCATTCGGCCCTCCTCATCCCCAGTTGGAGCTGGGTTTTTCTTCATCGGTAAGAAGGATGGGTCCCTCCGGCCATGCATCGACTTCCGAGCCTTGAATGACATCACTATAAAGGATAAGTACACGCTGCCGCTGATGGATTCTGCCGTCGACTCCCTCCAGGGGGCCTCCTTGTTTACGAAGGTGGACCTCCGCAGCGCGTACCACCTCGTTCGGATCCGGGAGGGTGATGAGTGGAAGATGGGTTTCCAGACCCCCAGCGGCCATTTTGAATACCTTGTTATGCCGTTTGGGCTCACCAACGCTCCGGCCGTCTTCCAGTGGCTGATTAACGACGTCCTTCGAGACTTCCTAGGGGCTTTCGTTTTTGTCTATCTAGACGACATCTTGATCTTCTCCCGGTCTAGGGAGGAGCATCAAGTCCACGTGAGGCGGGTCCTCCAACGTCTTCTGGAGAACAGGCTCTATGTGAAAGCGGAGAAGTGTGAGTTTTACGCGGACAAGACCTCCTTCTTGGGCTTTATCGTGTCACATAACCAGGTCATCCCGGATCCTGCCAAGGTCAAGGCGGTAGTCGATTGGCCCCCTCCCTCGTCCAGGAAACAACTCCAACAGTTCCTGGGGTTTGCCAACTTCTACCGCCGCTTCGTTCCCAAGTTCAGCTCCATCGCTTCTCCCCTGACCCACCTCACCTCCCCCAAGGTGCCATTCCGGTGGACAGAGGAGGCTGCGTCCGCCTTCGCAGCCCTGAAGATGGAGTTCTCCTCCTCCCAGGTCCTCACTCAGGTGGACCCCACGCTACAGTGCCTCGTCGAGGTGGACGCCTCCGACACGGGGGTGGGGGCGGTGCTGTCTCAGCGCTTTCCGGTGGATGGGGTGGTTCACCCCTGCGCCTTCTTCTCCCGACGCCTGACTTCTGCGGAGAGGAACTACAATGTCGGCGACAGAGAACTCCTGGCAGTGAAGCTCGCACTGCAGGAGTGGCGTCACTGGCTGGAGGACGTGGCACAACCTTTTGTGGTCTGGACGGATCATAAGAACCTGGAGTACCTGAGGTCGGCCAAGCACCTGAATGCCCGCCAGGCGCGTTGGTCCCTGTTCTTTGGCCGCTTCAGGTTCACTATCACCTATCGCCCCAGCTCTAAGAACGCCAAGCCAGATGCGCTGTCCAGGCAGTTTACCCCGGAGGTCCCCGAAGAACAGGAACACACCGTCCTGCTGGTCTCTTGCATCGTGGGCGCCGTCTTGTGGTCCATCACGGACAAGGTCCGGAGGGCGCAGCAGGCCGAACCGGATCCTGGCGGCGGTCTCCCAGCTGGTGGAGCTTCTCCAGAGGTCCTTTTGGTGGCCGGGCCTCTGGGACGACGTCGCCAACTATGTCCGCGCCTGCACCCAGTGTACCACTGGAAAGACATCGACCTCTCCTCCAGCGGGGCTCCTCCATCCCCTGCCGGTCCCCGGAAGCCTTGGTCCCACGTAGCCTTGGACTTTGTCACCGGCCTCCTGAAGTCTAACACCTTCAACACTATCCTGACCATCCTGGACCGGTTTTTGAAGGCCACCCACTTTGTGCCTCTCCACGGCCTCCCCACGGCGCGGGAGACGGCAGACTTGTTGGTCCAGCACGTCGTGAGGTTACATGGGATTCCGGTGGACATCGTCTCTGACCGGGGGCCCCAGTTCGTGTCCAGGGTCTGGAGGTGCTTCTGCAACGCCTTGGGGGCTACGGTGAGCCTGTCGTCTGGTCATCACCCCCAATCCAACGGGCAGTGTGAGCGAACTAACCAAGAGCTGGAGGCTGCGCTGCGCTGTGTCACCACCTCCAGTACGTCCTCCTGGGGCGCCCATCTGCCTTGGATAGAATATGCCCACAATTCGACGTTGTCATCGGCCATTAGGATGTCTCCTTTTCGGGCGTCTCTAGGCTATGACCCTCCGCTGTTCCCTGAAGAGGAGGGGGAGGTGGCAATACCGTCTATCCAGGCTCATCTGAGGCGCTGCCGACGCCTTTGGACCGCGACCCACCAGGCCCTTTTACTCATGGTGGAGCACAACTCTTAGACAGCGAATCGTTGTAGGAGAGCCGCCCCCCATTATCAGGTGGGCCAACAGGCATGGTTGTCCACGCAGCACATCAACCTGAAGGCCGAGAAGAGGAAGCTGGCCCAACACTTCATTGGACCCTATCCCATCACCAAGGTAATTAACCCTGTGGCTGTACGTCTGGCTCTCCCCCCCTCCCTCCGCGTCTGTCCGATGTTCCACGTCTCCCAAATCAAACCCCTGGTGACTAACCCGCTCTGTCCTCCTCCTAGGACTCCACCCCTGCTTGTGATGATTGATGGCGACCCGGCATGGGGGGTCAATTCCATCCTGGACGCCCGCCGCCGAGGTCATGGCCTGCAGTATCTGGTGGACTGGGAGGGGTATGGCCCTGATTGGAGATCCTGGGTGTGCCCGTCGTTTGTACTGGACAAACGCCTCATCACGGAGTTCCACTGGGCGCACCCAGATAAGCCAGCTCCGGGAGGTGCTGCTCGGGGGGAGGGGGGGAGTACTGTTACGACTCGCTCTCGCCTGTCTCCCGCTTCAGCTGCGCGCACACCTGTGCCTCATCAGTCTCGGGCTATATAGCCCGCTCCGCCTGGAGCCTCGGCCTTGAGCCGTCTGCTACTCTACATTCACCATTCCAACGTACGCCAACTCCCAGACTACCGGCGCTCTTTGGATAGCTCCCCAATTACACATAAGCTCATCATCCTCTCACCTTGTTTCCAGTCTCTCCCCTGTGCACAGGTGGATCCCCTGGCAGCAGATTTCCTCCCGTATCCTCGCCATCATTCTCCTCACCACGTCGAGTGCACTCCAAGGACGCTGTCTTCCAGGCAGGAGACCTGCAGCTCAAACCAACGCCAGCCACTGTACATCTGCAAGGTTGCCTGACTGTACGGCACTCTGCTTCGCTTTCGACGCATCCTGTTCACCTGCAACACATTCTATCCCACAAACACGCACCCATACACCTGCTGTCTTAACAATAAAATTATTGAATCACACTCGAGCCTGTGTGCGTGTTCCCTGGGTCCGACCTTATGTCAGAGACGTGGAACTCACATTTTTCTGCCTTAACGTAGAGCTTATTCTCCAGCAGTCGCTGCAAGACTTGCCTGACGTGCATGCGATGCTCCTCCATGGACTGAGAAAAGATTAAAATGTCGTAAAGGTAAACATACACAAAGGTGCCCAGAAAATCTCTCAAAACATCATTAATAAGACGTTGGAAGATGGCCGGAGCATTGGTCAGCCCGAACGGCATGACCAGATATTCAAAATGCCCACTAGGGGTCCTAAAGGCCGTCTTCCACTCATCCCCCTCACGTATCCACACTAGGTGATAGGCATTGCTCAGGTCCAATTTGGTAAAGCAGCAAGCCCCCCGGAGGGAATCGAATGCAGAGTTAAGGAGGGGGAGAGTATACTTATCCTTGATAGTGATGTTGTTAAGTTCCCAGAAGTCAATGCAGGGCCTAAGGGAGCCGTCCTTCTTCCCCACAAAGAAAAACCCCGCCTCCACTGCCGAAGATGAAGGTCTAATGATACCTGAGCTGAGAGACTCCTTAATATATGAGTCCATGGCCGCGCGCTCCAGAGCAGACAAGTTGTAAAGTCTGCTAAATGGCAAAGGAGCGCCGGCCCGCAGATTAATAGCACAATCATGCGGACGGTGAGGGGGAGGAAAAGGGCTTGGGATTTATTAAAGATGGCCCCAAGGTCATGGTATTCCGGTGGCACTTTTGACAGATCCGGGGGAGGAGAGGCAGGGACATCCAAAGGTGTGGAAGGCAAGCATGCAGCAGACTGCAGACAGGCACTCAGGCAGAAAGGGCTCCACGACACGATACTTCCCGAACGCCAGTCAATAGAAGGGTTGTGCAGATGCAGCCAAGGGTAGCCCAGAATGACCGGGGACAATAATACCGGTAGGACAAATAGATTTAACTCCTCCCGATGGTTGCCCGAAATGATGACTGGCACCGAGGCGACCCGATGAGTGACAGTAGCCAACGCCACCTTAGACAGGGCAATTATCTTAAGGGGAGCTTTCAACGGCTGCATAGGTAGACCCAGACGGATTGCCAGACTCCTAGAAATGAAGCTCTGCTCGGCCCCTGAGTCAATGAGTTCATGTGTGTTATGTTCTTTGTGACCAAAGCAGAACCGGATAGGAATGAGAAAACGGGTGAGGGGATTATTATCTTTTACGTCCGTGAGGCCCCCTACTTTGACGCACGGACTTCCCCTTTTGGCCGCCTAGGACAGGAATTCAGGTCATGCTCCTCACTCCCGCAATAGACACACAACCCCAACTCACGCCGGCGCTGTCTCTCTTCCGCAGGAAGTTTCAACCCCCCCACTATCATTGGTTCTAGGTCCTCAGAGAGGTCAGTAGATGGGAGGACCAGTAGGGGCTGGAGAGCACGGAGTGGCCTATTCTCCGCGCGGCCGGAAGTCTTACGCTCCGCCGCTCGTTCCCTCAGACGGTTGTCAAGACTAATGGCCAGGGAGATACACTCATGTAGCGTGGAGGGTTTCTCCAGGCGGGCCAGCTCGTCCCACAGGCTAGGGCTCAAACTTCTCAGGAATATACTACTCAGGGAGGCATCTTCCCACCCGACCTCCGTAGCTACGACCCGGAAGTCAACAGCATAATCGGCGACTGCCCTCGACCCCTGCCGAAGGTTTAACAGGCAAGAGGTGAGTACATCTTCCCGGTTTGAGTGACTAAATACTTCCTGGAATTCCTGAGTGAATTGAACATATGACATAGAAGCATAATCAGCCCTAGCCATAACCGCATAAGCCCATGCTAATGCCCGCCCCTCTAACAGATTGATCATATAGCCAATGCGGCTCTGGTCAGTGGGAAAATCTCCGGGAACCCGTTGGAACACGATTTCACACTGCATGAGGAACCCCCTGGCTTCTCCCAACACCCCTTTAAAGCGGGCGGGAGTAGGGACAGGAGTGAGCCGGCTAGCGGAACCTGTGGAGTGAGGGCTAGGTGAAGGGCTAGTGGTGGAGCTAACGGTAGAACTAGTGGGAACTGAGGAGCAAGCTGGTGCTGTGGGGAACCCCTGTGGGCTAGCTAAGTGATCCAACCTATCGGTGATGCGAGTTAGCTGTGTTAGCATCACCTGATGTTGGTACGTTAATTGGTCTACCCGAGCCTCAAGATGGTTAATACAGCGCACAAGTGCGCTGTCTGCCGGGTCACTTTGGCGGAGTCGTACTGACATAGTTCAGGTGACCCACAGAACAGACAAGACTCAGGATTAACACAATTAACATACTTTATTTTGTTAATGTGAGTGAGTGGGTGTGTGAGTGCGGTTATATGGTGTAATGTTGTGTAGTGCAATCTGTGTATTTCAGGAGGTCCGGCAGAGCACCATACAGACTGGCAACCCTGGAAAAAGACAAGGGCCGTTAGCTTACAGCACACCTACGCAGCACGTCAGATGTTACTGAGCTTACTGTCAACAGATGTTGAAGAGTCTTCAGGTAGCACCGTAGCTGCAGCCAGGGAGACAGTGTCTGCGGGTAGATTAGCTGGAAGTGGGATTTAGTCCGCCGCCTGAAGGGAGAAGGAGGTCCGCCATTGCGGGTTCCGCCTGTACACAGGGGAATGGACAGGTTTAGAAGCAATAGAGCTTACTTGGTGGTTGGTCCGGGCGAAACCAACCCGGACGTCGTTCTGCTGGACTTGGAAGCCGAAGGCAGGAGAATTCAGTGCAGGGAAGCCCAAGGCAGGTTGTAGCGTGATCCACGGAAGGAATCAGCACTGGTCCTGATGGGAATAAATAGGGCCGCAAGAGATAACAGGCAGGTGCACACACAGGTGCTGTGATTGGCGGCCATGACAACAATTATATATATATATATATATGATGGAGTCTCGCATTGCTGGCGATGCATGAGTATCTTGCGAAGTATAGTTCACCAGTGTGTCTTCTGGTGGGAGATGAGTCCAATCTTGGACAAACAAATTCTGTTGCAGACACTGCAGATGAGAGTTGTGTTACTGCTGGAGGATGGCATAGCTGAAGCCTTCCTTCGAGCTCTCTTCTCGATTAAGTGTGTAGTCCTGGACTGTTCAAAGTGCTTGACGTCCTGCATACACAGATGGTGCCATGCGAGTCGATCTTGGGCATTATGTTGCCAAGAGTTGATATCCATGTCACAGGATTTAAGGGTAGCTTTGAAGATGTCTTTGTAACGGAGACGGGGTCTGCCGACTGACCTCTTTCCTTGCTGCAGTTGACTGAAGAACATTGCCTTTGGGATCCTAATGTCCTCCATCCTGGCCAGATGTCCAGTCCAACGCAGCTGGGCCTTGATGATCAGGCTTTCAATGCTGGGTAACTTGCATTTGTCCAAAACCTCTGTATTGGTCACTCTATCTTGCCACTTGATACTGCATATGGATCTCAGGCATTGCTGTTGGAACTGTTCAAGAAGCTTGATATGTTGGCGATATGGTGTCCACATCTCTCAACCATACAGGAGGGAGGCAAGAACGACAGTCTTGAACACTTTAATCTTGGTGTGGAGCTTGATACCACATTCATCCCACAACCTCCTTCTAAGCATGCCAAAGGAACCACTTGCCTTGGCTAATCGCTGGTTGATCTCTTCGTCAAGAGTTGCAGAGTAAGAGAGGGTGCTTCCAAGGTAACAGAACTTCGCTACGGACTTGAGTGGGCTGTTGTTGATAGTTATCACAGGGTGAACATGGCATTTTCCGGGGGCTGGCTGGTACATGACCTCCGTCTTCTTAATACTGATGGTAAAACCATATTTCTCTGATGCCGTGGCAAATTTGTCAGTGATGAGCTGAATATCTTCCAGTGTGTGTGCAACTAAGGCACAGTCATCAGCGAACAGAAGGTCTCTGACTAGCATTGACATGGTCTTCGTCCAAGCTTGTGAACGTCTCAGATCGAATAGGCCACCATCTGTTCTAAACTGAATGTGCACTCCTTTATCCAGGTCGCGAAAAGCCTCCATGAGCATGAAAGAAAAGGCAATGGAGAAGAGTGTTGGGGCCAGGACACAGCCTTGCTTGGTACCATTTGTCACTGGAAATGGGTCAGAGGTATTTCCATTCCCTTGGACTTTTTCTTGCATTCCCTCATGGAAAGACCTTATGATAGAAATGAACTTGTCAGGGCAACCAACTTTGTGAAGTATCTTCCACAGGCCAGGTCTATTTACCATGTCAAATGCCTTGGTGAGATCGACAAACACCATGTAGAGGTCCATGTTCTGTTACCTACATTTCTCCTGTATCTGTCGCATTGCAAAGATCATGTCCACTGTACCTCTTCCAGGTCTGAATCCACATTGAGATTCTGGGTAGACCGTAGCAGTGAGACAGCATGACATCCTGTTGAGGACAATGCGTGCCAGTATTTTCCCGGCAACTGACAGAAGGGAAATACCTCTGTGGTTATCACAGACAGAGCGGTCTCCTTTACGCTTGTAGGGATGTACAATAGAAGCATCCTTAAACTCTTGTGGGACTGTGCCATACTGCCAGATAAGTATAAATAACTGTAGGAGTTTGTTCTGCAGATGCATGCCGCCGTTTTTGAAAATCTCAGCAGGGATGCCGTCGGCACCTGGAGACTTTCCCTCAGATGTCTGTTCTATGGCACGCTTGACTTCATCCAGTGAAGGAGGGAGGTCCAGCTCGGCCAGTATCTGCCTCTGGGGGATGGCGTCCAGGGTTTCCTCACACATTGATGATGGCCTATTGAGCAGGGTGTTGAAGTGTTCAGCCCAGCGGTGTAGTATTTCCAATTTGTCAGTATGGAGGTTATTTCCGTCAGACCATTGGATGGGTGCGCTACCAGTGGACTTAGGATCATACACCGCCCTCAGCCCTACATGGAAGAGCTTACTGTTATGCTTATCAGCCGCTTCCTGAAGCTCTGTGGCTTTACTGTCCCACCATGACTCCTTCATCTGGCAGAGTTTTCTCTGCAAGGTGTGCCTTGCGTTCAAGTAGAGCAATCTTTTAGCTGGTGATGATTTGTCGTCAATGTAGTTCCTGTGAGCTTTGTGCATCGTGTACAGAAGCTGTGAGATTTCCGGGTCATTTTCATCAAACCAATCCTGGTGTTTGCGTTTGACAAATCCAAGGACATCTGCACTAGCAGAGTAGGTGGCATCCTTGAACTGCTTCCAGGCTGCCTCGACCTCCATACCCTCGAAATTTTCAGGTACGTTGGTTTCCTGAAGTTTCCTCTGCAGATCCTCTTGGATATGGAAGTCCTTAATGCAGGAGACTTGAAGTTTGGCTGGTGGTTTTACTCTCCTGGTTTGTATCTTGGGCCTGATGTGGAATGCCATCTTGCTTCTGACCAGCCTGTGGTTAGACCAGCATTCGGTTCCATGCATGGCTCTGGTAAGCTTGACATCTCTGGCATCTCTCTGTCTGACGATGATGTAGTCTATGAGATGCCACAACTGTGAAAGAGGGTGCATCCAGGTTGTCTTATACTTGTTGGCTTGCTGGAAGAGGGTGTTAATGATTGTGTGTTGGTGCTCACTGCACTTTTCCAAAAGGAGCTGGCCATTTGAGTTGAGCTTCCCTATACCATGTTTGCCAATAACACCTTTTCAGACGTCATTGTTGCAGCCTACCCGGGCGTTGAAGTCTCCAAGGATTACGAGCTTATCGCTAGAGGGAGTTGACCTGATGGCTTGGTCAAGGTCACTGTAGAAAGCTTCCTTCTCCTCGTCGCTGTATGTCATGGTGGGAGCATATACACTGAGAATGGTCAAGTGGCGTCCCTTGTGGAGACCAATACGCATGCACATAATTCTGTCGCTGATGGCAGTAGGTAGTCTGTCGAGCTTCTGAGCAATAGATGTTCATATTGCAAAGCCCACACCTCCAATTCTGGGTTCTCCCTCTGGCTTGCCTCTCCAGTAGAAGGTGTAACCTGTACCAACCTCCTCCAGACTAGATTCACCAGTGAGTCTGGTCTCACTGAGGGCTGCAATATCAATGCTGTACTGCCCCAGCATCTTTGCCAGTATTGCAGTACAGCGCGCTGGTCTGTTGTCACAGTCTAAAAGGGTTCTGACATTCCATGAGGCAAAGATCATTTGGTGTTTTTGTGTTGGTCTTCGGCCGCAGTATTGGATGACCAGTCAGGTGCGGCTGCCTGGCAGGTTCTTAGTGGAGTAAGCAATGTTTAGGATCCCTTTTCAGTACCCTTCCCCATCTGGGGAGAGCAGTGCTGTCCCTGAAGAAGGCTGCTCTGTCACTCATGCAGGATACAAGTGCCGCATTTACCCCAGTATACGACAAACGACCGTCACACATGAGCCGCCTGAGTGCAGGTTTGTAGCTAAGAACTTCCAGCATCATCCTATGCCTGTTCCCATCGCCACGTGCCCATCACCCCAGGACTTGAAGTAATAGATGTGATGTAATTCGCAAGATGACCTGCACATGAATGGATTTAAGTGAGAGGTTTGTGCACTCCCAGTCCCACTCTCTCGTCCAATGCATGTCATATGCCATCTAGTGCAAAGGTTGCCACAAGATGAGCGGCATGCATGGGTGCAGCCTTTCTCCGGTGTGGAGACAAATCTGCAAAGCAGCAGATGGATTTGAATTCGGAGTTACCTACTCCTGGCCTTTGCCTAAAGAGGCACAACCTACAAGGCAGCAGGTGGATTTGATTTTAGAGTTACCTTCTCCTAGCCTTTGCCTACAGAGGCACAACCTACAAGGCAGCAGGTGGTTGGATTGGTAAGTGTTAGGGCGTATCCACACGCCGGTGGGCCTGCACACTGTACCTCTGGGGATCCAACCTGCTCCGAGATCCCTCACTGTTCTGTCCTGGAACCACAAGGATCCAGTTAACGTGGTGTACCACTGGAAGGCTACGTGAGAGTCTTAATGCATAGAGATGTAAAAACCATCAGAGAGGACTTACGCACTCTGCCTCCTTTTCACTCCAAGAAGCTAGATGGCGGCTGCAGCTGGAAGCGAGAGACAAGCAGAAGCAGGCAGACACAACACTATGCTACAGCACTACATACTAAGCACCCTGTGCTTAGAAACCATACACTGTATATATATATATATACTGTATATATACGTATATACAGTATATATATATACCGTATATATATATATATATATATATATATATACTCTGTGTGTGTGTGTGTGTGTGTGTGTGTGCATAAAAAAAATATGGACAGGATTGGTGACAAAGGGCATCCCTGTCGGAGTCCAGCGCTCACTGGGAATGAGTTCGATCGAGTGTTGGCAATATGAACCAAAATCTCATAACGGCCGTACAGAGACCAAATAGCTCATAACAACAAGCCCAATACCCCATACTCCCGAAGAACCCCCCACAAAAAACACAAGGGATGCGGTCGAATGCCTTCTTCAAGTCCGCAAAACACATGTAAACTGGTTGGGCAAACTCCCACGAACCCTCGAGGATTCTCAAGAGGGTAAAGAGCTGGTCCGATGTGCCATGGCCAGGACGAAAACCACATTGCTCCTCCTGAATCCGAGGTTCAACCAACGGCTGGACTCTCCTCTCCAGTACCTTGGCATAGACCTTCCCAGGGAGGCTGAGGAGTGTGATCCCTCTAAAGTTGAAGCACACCCTCTGGTCCCCTTTTTTGAAGAGAGGAACCACCACCCCAGTTTGCCATGCCAAAGGCACTGCCCCCAACTTCCACGCGATGTTGCAGAGGCATGTCAATCATGACAGTCCTACAACATCCAGGGCCTTGAGGTGCTCAGGGCGAATCTCATCCACCCCCGGGGCCCGGCCACCAAAGAGATTTTTAACTACCATGGCGACCTCAGTCCCTGTGATAGACGAGTTGTCCCCCTCATCCACAAGCCCTGCTTCCTCTGTGGAAGGTGTATCAGTGGGATTGAGGAGATCCTCGAAGTATTCCTTCCCCCGCCCGAAGATATCTCCAGTCGAAATCAACAGCGCCCCATCCGCACCGTACACAGCGTGGACAGGGAGCTGCTTCCCCTTCCTGAGCCGCTGGACAGTTTACCAGAATCTCTTTGAGGCCGACCAAAAGTCTTGTTCCATGCCCTCACCGAATTCCTCCCATACCCAAGTTTTTGCTTCAGCAACCACCCGAGTTTCCCTCCGCTTGGCCTGCCAGTACACCTCAGCTGCTTCGGGAGACCCACAAGCCAACCAAGCTTGACAGGACTCCTTCTTCAGCTTAATGGCCGCCCTCATCACTGGTGTCCACCACTTTGTTCGGGGTTGCCACCACGAGATTCCCTGACGACCTTATGGCCCCAGCTCTGGGCTGCTGCTTCAACAATGGAGGTGGAGAACATGGCCCATTCAGACTCCATGTCTCCAGACTGCCTCATAATATAGTTGAAGTTCTTCCGGAGGTGGGAGTTGAAAACCTCCCGGACAGGGGCCTCAGCCAGACATTCCCAGCACACCCTCACTATACACTTGGGTCTACCAGGTCTGAATTGCATCCTTCCCTGCCATCGAATCCAACTCACCACCAGGTGGTTATCAGTTGACAGCTCTGCACCTCTCCTTACCCAAGTGTCCAAGACATAGACAAGGCAGGTCCGATGATATGATAACAAAATCGATCATTGGCCTGCGACCTAAGGTGTCCTGGTGCTAGGTGCACATATGGACACCCTTATGCTTGAACATGGTGTTCGTTATGGACAAACTGTGGTTAGCACATAAGTTCAATAACTGAACACCACTCAGGTTCAGATTAGGCAGGCCATTCCTCCCAATCACCCCCTTCCAGGTTTCACTGTCATTGCCCACGTGTGCATTGAAGTCCCCCAGTAGGACAATGGAGTCTCCAAGAGGAGCACTCTCCAGCACCCCAGTCAGAGACTCCAAAAAGGGTGGGTACTCTGAACCATCATTTGGTGCATAGGCACAAATGATGGTCAGGACCCATTTCCCAACCCAGAGACGCAAGGAAACAACCCTTTTGTCCACAGGGGAAAACTCCGGTATAGAGGCAGCAAGGTGGGGGGATACAAGAATACCCACCCCTGCTTGTCGCCTCTCGCCCAGGGCAACTCCAGAATAGGCCAAGCTCCAGCCCCTCTCCAGGAGACTGGTTCCGTAGCTTGAGCTGTGTGTTGAGGTGAGGCCAACTATATCTAGCCGATATCTCTCAACCTCATGCACCAGCTCAGGCTCCTTCCCCACCAGAGAGGTGACATTCCACATCCCAAAAGCCAGTTTAGGAAGCTTGGGATCAGACCACCAAGGTCTCTGCCTTTGACCGCCACCTGATCCACATAGCACCGGACCCCCATGATCCCTCCTGCAGGTGGTGAGCCCACTGGAGGGCGGACCCATGTAACCCCTTCGGGCTGAGCCTGGCCGGGTCTCATGGGCGGAAACCCGACCACCAGACGCTAGCCATTGAGCCCCTCCCCCAGGTCTGGCTCCAGGGTGTGGCCCCGGTAACCCCATGTCGGGCGGGGTACACTGAATCCTCAGTCAAAACTAATCAAATGCCTGTAATATATATATATATATACACTCGTGTGTGTGTATATATATATATATATATACGTATATATATATATACACTACCGTTCAAAAGTTTGGGGTCACTTAGAAATTTCCTTATTTTTGAAAGAAAAGCACTTTTTTTCAATGAAGATAACTTTAAACTAATCAGAAATACACTCTATACATTGCTAATGTGGTAAATGCCTATTATAGCTGCAAATGTCTGGTTTTTGGTGCAATATCTACATAGGTGTATAGAGGCCCATTTCCAGCAACTATCACTACAGTGTTCTAATGGTACAATGTGTTTGCTCATTGCATCAGAAGGCTAATGGATGATTAGAAAACCCTTGTGCAATCATGTTAGGTCTGCAATGCTGTAATTGCTGCAAATGGAGAATTCTTTGACAAAAGCAAAGTTTGAAGGAAAAAATTATTATTTCAAATACAAATCATTATTTCTAACCTTGTCAATGTCTTGACTATATTTTCTATTCATTTTACAACTCATGGTGGTAAATAAGTGCGACTTTTCATGGAAAACACAAAATAATTGTCTGGGTGACCCCAAACTTTTGAACGGTAGTGTATATATATATATATATACAGTATATATATATATATATATATATATACTCTGTGTGTGTGTGTGTGTGTGTGTGTGTGTGTGTATTAGATTACAAAAACAAAAAACATGTCGTACACATCTTGTTATCACCAAACAAATACTGTACATTGACTTTTTACACACACACACACACACACACACACACACACACACACACACTCACATATATATATATATATACAGTATATATATACTGTATATATACATATATACTTTTTTTAAAATTCCCCCTTCTCTCGATTTCTCTTTCATTCTTGCATGTCTGAAGTGAGTTTCGACCTCAAAAAAGCATCTGTTTTTACCAGCATTTCAGTCGTTTGCCAAAGGAGCTTAGCTTACGCTGACTTAGGCAAACTCTGCATAACTTAGCCCAGTGCTCAGGAACTTTTACAAACTGAGCACAACTTTCACCAGCGTTTATTTCCAAATGTCAGCAAATTTTCAGCATGCTGAAAATTCTCAATGAATACAACTTTGGCCAGCGCTTCCCAACAAACACCAACTAGCATTAACTTTTATCAACTTTTGCCAACAGAGCCAGACGTTTGCCAAAATGTCAGTAAAAGTTGGTCCAAATGTTGTAGTGTCAATCCACCCAAAAAAGCACGTCCAGGATGGCAGGAAGTGTACCCAAATGCTGATCTTTATATAAGTGTTGCCTGATGCTGATGTCAGCTGAATTGCATTCTTAGCTTAAGTTAACCTAAGTTAACATACGCTACACATACACTACACATACGCTAGCCTAATTTGGCAAAAGCTTAACAACACTGAATGCAATGCTGGGAAATGCTAGCAAAAGTTCATAAAAAGTTTTTAAAAGTTCATAAAAGTTGGTGTGCACTAGATTAAAAAAAAACTGATCATGAATGTAATTTCACTAACGTTTGGACTGATTTCTCTGATTTTTCAAAATGTCAGTAAAAGTCAGCCCAAACGTTATAGTGTGAACCCAGCTAAAGAAGTTGTGTTTACCGGAAAAATGTTGCAATTTTTTGGAAAAAGTTGCCTTTTTTTAAAGAAGATATAAATTTACAAGAAAAAAATGCAAATTCAGGAGAAAAAATTGCACTTTTTTGAGAAAAAGTTGCAAATGTACAGGAAAAAAGTTGAGAATTTACAGGAAAATAGGGAGAATATAGGCTGGTAAGATGAAACCATAACTGAACTCTTTGGATGCCATAATACATCCATGTTTGGAGGAGAAATAGCACTGCACCTCACCCCCAAAATGCCATACCAATAGTGAAGTTTGGAGGTGGAAATGTTATGGTGTGGGGCTTTTTTCAGCATACAGATCAGAAGTTCATAGATCAGAGTTCAAAGAGGAAGTTAAGTTTGAAGACTGTGTGGAACACTTGAGCAATGCATGTGATGAGTTTCTTCATACAGGAGGCGTCTTAAAGTGGTCATTACCAACAAAGGCTTTTATACAAAGTATTAAGTACTTGAGGATTTAGGTCGCAGATCCGCGCCATTTGCATGCACCATCTGCATGCACTCTGTGGTGGCGAAGATTTTTTTCAAGAAAATATTCAGTTTAGATATCACAAATTCCAAAGGCTGTAACTTGAAAGTGGTAAGAGATAATGGCTTACTGTAAATGAGAAAGATGTAGAATATGATCCAAAGTTTACAATAGGAGTAAATTTACATATCTAATTTGGATCGTGTGACGGCAGCCACATCAGGTTATATAACTTTCGGTCAAAGTGGACTTTGGACATATTAACACAAAGGATGGTTTTGTTTTTCGTCTTTGTTTTTGTTTTGTTTTTTGTTTTTGTTATCTTCAAAATATATGAACCAGAAAATCCGTAGAATGTAAACAAACTGATAGAAAACATCAGACCTACCGCTCATCATGTGTCACCATGCATCCGTGTGGTCATCCGTGTGCTCACCCCGGTCCTTATTTTGTCTTCTGTCGGTCATTTTCACTTTGTCTCCCACATCCAGAAACAATCACATTTATCTTCTGATTTATTCCATCTCAATTTCGGTTAGATTACCCCGTGGAACCAGCAGTATTGTCCTCTCCGTCACATGCAGCTTCTCCAATGGTGGACGAAAAGTGTTCTGCTCCAGTCCATCTTGTACTGTCCAGAAGGTAAATATTTCCCTTCAGAAGCTAAATAATCCCTTTTAGAATCATAGTTGGCAAAATTTGAAGCAAATGCTTCCTCCTTGTGGAAATATATGTTGCGCAATTGTTTATATGGCTTTTCTTCTGTGCCCCGGAAGTGATATCAGATTTGATGCAGTTCTGGTTTGCTGATCTCGGTCCTCCAGTGCAGACCAGTAAGCTACATGTTTCTGCCATCTAGTGATGTGAAATGCTTGGTACATCTGGGTTTATTTTGTTTTGTTTTTTTTTCATACTTTTTGACCAATCATGTGACAGGCGCAGATCTGCGACACCAGCCACAGGAGAGGCAGATCATGTAATCAAATGTAATCCTTAAGGAGTTAAATAACTTCGAGTTAGCATTTTCAGTACTTTTTCCTTGTGTCATTTCACATTATTCCACATACTGTAATATAATTTATGTACATCTATTTATTTTTTTTTGTTTCTTTCTTTATATGTCTGGATTGCTTGGGTTGATACCAACATCAGGTGAAAATTTAATATTGCAAATTTCTGAGAAAAAGTTACAAATTCACAGGGAAAAAAAATTGGACATTTTTGAGATAAAGCTGCAAATTTTCAAGAAAAAAGTAGCACATTTTTGAGAAAAAGTAGCAAATTTGCAAGAAAAAAGGTACAAATTTTTGAGGAAAAAGTTGCAAATTTACAAGAAAAAGTTGCAAATTTTCAGGTAAAAAGTTGCAAATTTTGCATGAAGTATTAAATAAATTTGACTGTGTTCAGTACTTTTCCCTGTGCCATTTCACAGTATTACACATATTTTCATTTATGGACATCTATCTTTTTATTTCGTTGTTTGTCTGGATTAGTTGGGTTGTTACCAACATCTGGTAAAAATTTAACATTGCAAATTTTTGAGAAAAAGTTGTAAATTCACAGGAAAAAGTTGCAAATTTTTGAGGAAAAGTTGCAAATTTACAAGAAAAAAGTTGCACATTTACAAGAAAAAGTTGGAATTTTTTGAGAAAAAGTTGTACATTTGCAAGAAAAAAGCTGCAAATCTTTTTATGAAGTATTAAATTACTATGTGTGTTCAGTACTTTTTTCCCTGTGCCATTTCACATTATAACATATAATTTAATTCATGGACATATATCTTTATTTCTTTGTATGTCTGGATTAGTTGTGCTGCTACCAACATCTGGTTAAAAATTCCACGTTGATAGCACCTTTAGAACTATATTTACTCAGAAAAATGGTGATGTGTTCAACACTAGATGTGTAGAATATGGTTCAGAACTCAGAATCTGAACCAAGCCCTCAAGTGTTTATCAGAGGAATGTGTTCTCTGAGCACTTTCTAGCTGATATTATGTCTCGAGGCTAAGCGCAAAATTGAAAGTTAACAGTGTGCAGCGTTTCCAAAGCTCTACTCAGAAACATGTCGTTAACACGTGGAGCTACCAGCAATGCCATGCAGTCCAGTTCCAACCCCCAGACTTGATAATAAAATACTCATAAGCAACCTCCAGAACAGCATCCAAACAGCTGTCTTGCCACCATCAACAATACAGTAAAAGATAAAAATTTTACAGTCCAAGTTTGGTTTCTCATTGAGGAAAAATAAAGTGTTGCTTCTTTTTTTTATGGTACCTGAACTAGTGTGTCGGCATGTAAAACTGTGAAAACAGACATGTCTATGGTGGCATTTTAGGACTGCTTTTACAACCCTGTGGCACACATTTAAGGGATTGAACTTGTAAGACAAGACAAGTTTATTTGTACAACACATCTCATATACAAGATAATTCAAAGTGCTTTACATAAATCATTAAAGCATTACAGCAAGTTGCAAAAGAAATACATAAGAATTTAAAAGCAAACTAAGAAATAATGAGAAACAGAAATGGAATAAGACAGATTCAATTCAATTCAATTAAACTGTATTTAAATAGCGCCATTTCACAACAACAGTCATCTCATAGCACTTTCAAATGTAGGGGAAACCCCCACAATTGCAGAAAGCCCCCAGCAATTAGACAATCCCCTGTGAGCAAGCGCTTGGTGACAGTGGAGAGGAAAAACTTCCTTTTAACAGGAAGAAACCTCTAGCAGAACCAGGCTCAGGGAGGGGCAGTCATCTGCTGCGACTGGCTGGGGGGTGAGGGGATAGAGAAGATGAAAAGAACAGACATGTAGAGAGCAAACATTAAAGGAGTGAAGCCCAGTACATTATTAGAGGTCCCCCGGCTGTCTAAATCTATTAGCAACATAACTAATGGAGGGTTCAGAGACACAGGATTCCTCCCTAATTGTAGGCTATATCGAAAAGGAAGGTTTTAACCCTATTCTTAAAAACAGAGATCGAGTCTGACTCCCAAATCCAGATTGGTAACTGGTTCCACAGGAAAGGAGTTTGATAACTGAAGGCTCTGCCTCCCATTGTACTTTTGGAGATTCTAGGTATTACAAGTAATCAGCACTTTGGGAGCATAATGCTCTGTTAGGATGATAGGGTAGTATTAGATCTTTTAAATAAAAAAGGCCTGATTGTTAATAGCTTTGTAAGTGAGAAGAAGGATTTTTAAACTTAATTCTGAACTCTATGGGAAGCCAATGAAGGGAGGCCAGAACTGGAGAGATATGATCTCTCTTTCTAGTACCTGTTAAAACTCTTGCAGCAGCATTTTGGATCAATTGAAGACTTTTTAAAGATGTTTTAAGACAACCTGATAATGAAGAGTTACAATAATCTAATCTAGAGCTAACAAAAGCGTGGATCAGTTTCTCAGCATCACTCTGAGACAAGATGCTCCTAATCTTGGCAATATTACACAAATGATAGAAGGCAGTCTTAGAAACAAATTTAATATGTGAATTGAAAAACAGATCTTGATCAAAAATAACTCCAAGGTTCTTCACGGAACTATGAAAAGAGAGAGTAACAGCATCCAAACTAAAAGTTTGGTGTGGAAAGGTATTTCTAAGGTTTTTTGGATCAACAAGAATGACTTCAGTCTTATCTGAATTTAATAGCAGGAAATTACAAATCATCCAAGCTTTGATTTCCTTAAGACAGGCTTCTAACTTCAAAAGTTCATGAAGTCCTGACTAATAATCTCTAAGGAAATGCAAGGATTGACAGAGTCCTGACTGACTCTGTCAGCCTGGCTACAGTGCTGAAAAGAAACCTGGGATTATTCTTGTTCTCTTGTATTAATGCAGAGTAATAACTTGTTCTAGCTTTTCTAAGAGATTTTTTATAAATTAAAAGATGACTTCTCCAAGCTGAATAGATTTCATCTAAATTAGTGGAACACCATTTTCTTTCTAATTGACGAGTCTTCTTTTTATTTTTTATTTTTATTTTTATTTTTATTTATTTATTTATGCAGGGACATGCAGAATATACATTGACCTTAAAGAGAAAAGATGCATTGTACCAGGTTATAGCACAAGTGTTAATTTCCACCTGTAGTCCCTGGGCAGGCTGGTGTTAGCATTAAAAAGCAGACATTTGCTAAAACTACAAGTAAGCATTGATAAAAAACTAAAACTAAACACTGATTAAAAAACTAAAACCAAGCATTGCTAAAAACTAAAAAACATTAATATCATAGATAAGAACCCTGTTTTAAGCCACGGGTTTCTGTGTTGAACCAAGGGGTGAGAAATCTCTGATTGGACTTTTTCTTTTTTCAAGAGGCCACCATGGCTACAGTCTGATGCAGAGAAGCTGTTACACTATCAACCATGCTATCAATTACAGAAGGAGCAAGCTCTCCATAGCTTATTTCCATTGTGTTGACACATGGCACAGAGGAGACAATCTGCATAAATTTGGTAACAACATCATCTGAAAGACATCTGCTGTAGTAATATTTTTCTTTAGGAATCAAATAGTCAGAAATAGTAAAATCAAAGGTTAACAGACAATGGTCTGACAGTACAGGGTTATGAGAAGACACTACCAGATTTTCTATTTCTATGCCATATGTCAGAACAAGGTCCAACGTATGGTGGAGATAATGGGTAGAATTTTCTACACTCTGAGAAAACCCTATCGATTCTAATATTGAATTAAATGCCATATTAAAACAGTCACTATCAACATCTCCTATCTGATTTCAGCACTAAATCAGCTAACAGTTTGGCAAATTTGGATAATAACTCTGAGTAGGCTGAGGGAAGACGATAAACTATGGCAAAGAAAATTGGGTTTAACCTAAAGTTGCTAACATGCCCAATACTGGGGACTAGGCCCTCAAAAGAATTAAAACATGTTTTTTTGCTTTACATTAACTAGTAATTTAGAATGGTAAATTGTCGCTACTCCTCCCCCACCACCAAAACTTCTGGGATTTTGATAGTTTAAATAACCAGAGGGAGTTGAGTCACTTAAACCAACATAATCCTCTTGCCCTAACCAAGTAAGGGATATTAAATCAATCAGATGATCAATTAACAGATCATGGACTAGCAAAGACTTGGGAGTTAGAGACCTAATATATAACAAACCACATTTAATTTTTAAATTATGAGGAGGAAGGGATGCCAAATCATTAAATTTAGAGACTTGATGTTTAATTAGAGTTTTACCAACTTTTTGTTTAATCACTTTGGGATGCTTATACCTTATATACTGTATTTATTAACTTTGGAGGGAGCAGACAATGATTCTCTGAAGGGGAAGACAGGGGCTAAGTTGAGGGGTGGCGGATGAAGAGGAGCTGCAGAGAGGCGTGTATTTATCAAGTTATGTTGTATTTCTCTTGGGTTATAATGTTCTGGGTAATGGGAGACAGACACAATCTCTATGGGGTTATGAATTGAAGACGGATCTAAACAGTGAGAATTATTTGGATTAATAGGATTAATAGGAGAAGTGGAAGCAAAAAAGGGCTGGTTGGCAGACCCAGGTACTTCGGGATAAGTTAACACACCAGCTTTCAGTCACTGTACTAAAAAATGCTGAATGGAATAAAACAGATTGTCCCTTAGAACACGTGCACCAAGTCTGTTTGGATGGATGCCATCTGGCCTCATAAATGATGGGCGGTTCCAAAACAGGTTGAAATTGTCTATAAAGCCAATGCTAAAAGTAGGACATGTTGAACACAACCAGGTATTAAGGCTGAGAATTCTGCTAAAATAATTGCAACCTCTTCTAAAAGGTGCAAGTGGCCCAGAAATAAACATGTCTGCCACAGTTCATAAGAGTGGACAGAAGGCTCCTGAAGTCACTCTTTAAGATCTCCAATGTTTCATCTGGGATGTTGTTGCATCCAACGTGCACAATAACAGTTTTAGCGTGGGGGTATTCATTTAATAGGTCAGGGGTAAGAGCCTCAATGTCTGACACTTTAGCCCCAGGAAAAAATTTTGTAACACAGTACCTGCTTCTGACGTTCCTCATTATTGAATCACCAATTACCAGCGTCATCTGGGGGGTTTTGTCGGTGGCTTGTGAAATGGTGGATAATTTTGCCGTAGTTGCTGCAGTGGCGGCAGGGTGCCGATGAGGGGGTGATGCGGGGGGATGCGCTCTCTTCTTTTTGGAGCTGGTGTATAGTTTGGCACACCAAAGGTAGTTTTGATCTGGGGCTTGCGGGTTTGGGCCGCTGCTGAAGGAGTAGGGGCAGCCATGGGAGGATGATCGACGTCCAGGTGGGGGAAATCTTCCACGGAAAGGATGTCAAATCTGTTTTCGAGCAAAAGGGGAAGGGAGGAGGCGCAGCCATTTCTGGTCAATCCCTGACGTTTGCTATTTGACCCAACCATGGTCCAGGGCACGCATTGAGGCTGTGACAAACCACCCGGGGCTTTGGGTTTAGCTCCAAGCTGAAGCCAGTGTTTGATGCTGGAGTCCTGGACAGCTGAGGTGACCGGAGCAGGGGTGGAAGTGGATGGTGATGTGCTAATTTCACCCAGGTAAGTAGCCGTCTCTGCTAGCTGCGAGTCCGTCACTGGGGCCGATGTCCGTCCAAAAATAATAGTGTCCAGGTGGTTTTCAGCCTCCCGAATCTTATAAAGGTTTAAAAAGTCTCAATTCCAACTCAGAAACCTTCTTAGAGAGGGAAACACAGCTGACACAAGTTGGGGATGGAGCCATGGCTTTCCAGGCCAGAAGTGGTTAGCTAGCTAGCTAAAACAGGTTAGTCTAACCTGGTGAACAGCCCTGCCTGGGGTCTGATTCACCTGTGTGCCTTATCAGGCTGTTGTATTTACTAAGCTAACACTAAGTAAAAAGTCAATATCAGTAAAAGAGATAAAGATATAAAAATTTAAAATGGAGCTAATTCAACAAACAAAAACAGACAAGATAATGCTTTGACAGCGTCGTGACAGTTTACAAACAGACGCCAATGCCAACACATGTGCAGAGACCCATGTGTCTGAGCAAGATAAAGAGCAAGCAATAAAAGTTCCAGTACATTGTGGGAGATTAACAATTGTTCTCCTGAAAAGCAGCGGCAAATAGGAAAGTGTTTAACCTGGATTTAAAGTAGCTGAGAGCTTCAGCAGTCTGCTGCTTTCTGGGAGTTTGTTCCACATGTGAGGAGCATCAAAACTGAATGCTGCCTCACCATGTTTGGTTCTGACTCTGCATGGGCACAGATCATAGGCCTGGCCCTGACCACCTGAGCACTCTGGAGAAAAAAGCGATATTGAAAAAATATTCAACAAATTGTACATTTATAGAAAAACATCTCAGATTTATAGGAGTAAAGTCGCAAATTTCTGATAAAAAAAGAGCCAAATTTACAAGAAGGACATTGTAAATTTATGAGGGGGAAAAGATGCAAACTGAAGAGGAAACAGCAAATTTCCAACAAAAACAGTCACATTTATCTAGTTTAGTTTATTTATAAGGAAAAGTCAGAAAGTTATAAAGATATAGTCACAGATTTACAATTTCAAATCACAATTTAGGACAAAAAACTAGAATTTTCATGAAAAAAGTCAGAAATTTATCAGAAAAATATTGCAGATTTGCAGGATGAGCTGTAAATTCATGAGAAAAACAGGAAATTTATGGGAAAAAAGTTGCAGATTTTAAAAAAAATTGCAAATTTATGGCAAAAGTTGCAGATTTAAGATTTATTTTAAAGATTAAAAAGAAATGCAAATCTACAAGAAAAACATTATAAATTTATAAGGAAAAAGACATAAATTTAAAGCAGCTGAGAGTTTCAGCAGCCCTGCTGTTTTCTGGGAATATGTTCCACATGTGAGGAGCATCAAAACTGAACACTGCCTCATTATGTTTGGTTCTGACTCTCGGCACAGATAGTAGGCCTGACCCTGACCACCTGAGGGCTCTGGGTGCTTCATGATGGACCAGAAGATGTGAAATGTATTTGTGACCCGTGCTGGCAAAATGAGTCACTTTGAAGAAATAATCAAAACTGAGGTAACGTTTTTTTGTTTGTTTTTTTTTCCATATTCTGTATTGAAAGACCTTCAAAATGATATTTAATTTGTAGGAAGTGTGCAAAATCGGACCCGGAAAAAGCCGATTTGTTTATATTTTGGCTAGGTTTAAGACTCGCGTTCAATCGGTTGGGTGTTACGTCTTACGTCCAAAACATATGTATTTTTAGAAAACACAATTTTTTAGCTTTACAATGATACCAGGCACTCACGGGGGTTTTCCCCGGATTTGCTGCTAGCAAACAAAGAAAGAGTCATGATTTATGACTTCTTGTGCCTGTAGCTCGTAATGATGTGGTGCACATTCCGACTCATTTTGCCAGCACGGGTCACATTTTGGCCCTAAACCATTCAGAGCATTATAAACCAGAAGCAGTATTTTGAAATCTATTCCTTGTAATTGGTGTAAACTTTCTACGTTGGACCAGTACTGGTCCACAGCCTGATGGTTCACACAACATGGAGATCGTTGGGTCCCTCAACGATGTCCTAAAGCCTCAAAAAAGCCATTTCTCTGTAAATGTTTGGGAGCTCCTTCTGTGTTTTGGACTGAGCCAAAACTTTGAGGACTCATGGAAATCACTGAGTGATCTTGGCAATCGCTAGGTGCCTGTTGAGAGAGCTGGCCACTTTTTCGTCACTTACCGGTCTCTCAACGATCTCCACCCCTATGTGATGGTGGTCTAAGTGACATAATATGGAATTTCACCGGTAAACATATAAAAATGCCTAAAAATACAGGGCTATGGTGAGTACATCAACATCACAACATGCTTTGAATGTGAACAGGAGTAACAAAAATAACCCTTTAAAACATCATGTTGCGTTTATTACACAATTAAACAACAAGTTTTGGTAATAGGTGGTGAACAGGTCAATCAGAGCACCTGTGTAGTAATCATTATTGGAACCAGTATATTATCTGGGCTATGGTGAATACATCAGAGTTTTTAGGGCTGCGGTTCCTAGTCATAATGAATTGTAATATTTCTATTTTTACAAGTAGCAAATATACATGAAAAATCAAGAACTTATCACAAAAGTTGCAAATTTACAAGAAAATACCCATAGATTCCTAAGAAAAAAATTATATTTTTCTTCAAGAAAAAGCTACAAATTTACAGTAAAAAACTAAAAATTAATTAAAATAAAGTGTAAAAATACACATAATAGACTTTTCAGTGAAAAATGAAAACTATACAGCAGAAAAATGTAAAAATTTAATGGGAAATAGTGAGTTTTTCATGAAAATTATTTATGAAAAGCGATTACATGGAAAAAATAACAAATTTCTGAGAAAAACTGCAAATTTGAGAGAAAGACCTCACACTTCTACACGAGACAAATGTTTGATTTAGATGGGTAATGACAGCTGCTGCACATAAATCATATCAATGGTATTTAACTTTAATTGGCTGCTGATTTTATTTTCATAGATATACAATGGAGGCTATGGCGAGTACAATATATATATGAGAGATCTATGCTGCGTGATTCCATATGTCATGTTTTTTTTATATCTGGCTGTCCCCATGACGCCAGGATAAGCAGGATGGATGGATGGATGATATCTCATTTTTTTCAGCTTTTTGATCACTTATAGGATGATAATTCATTGTACCACTGCAGATAAGTCAGAAGTCATGGAAAAGAAACATTCCATGGTCCTTCTAATTTCCAGCCCTGATCAGAAGGTTTGAGCTGGACTTCCCTGGTCCATACTTTGGAGCGTCCTTGGGTAAGGTCCTGAACCTCCTGAATTTCCTCAAACCCAAAGGCACGCTGAGCAGGAAGATTAGAGAGGGACTTGATAATAAAAGGAGCTGGATGACCTTCCCTGTCTTTTGGCATCACGTTAAGAACGTGAAGAATGAGTGAACGCATCAGAGGCACATCGCCATTTGATGTGTCCATCTGTCCGTGCCAGGGGTGTGAGCCGTTTATATAAAGGTGGGGGCACCGGGCCGGACTGATGGCTGCGTAAGTCACTTCTGACAGTCATGTGGTCTTCAAACGTGCCCCGAGATCAGGTCTGACGTGTTCCGCTGTGATGAAACGGTGAGCCGCTGTGTAGAGGTCAGAAAGCTGCCCCTCAGATTTAACCGCGGAGTAACAAAAGGAGCGGGGGTGGGGGGGATGTCACTGCCGGTCTGTCAGGTTGATGGACGTATCGGCAGCCATTTCCTCTCTGGAGTCTTTGGGAACTTCCTTTGGCGTTATATGCAGAGATGGCAATGTGTGCTTAATCTGTTGCATTCCTGCAGGACGTAGATGTAAACAGGGGGAGGGACAGGGGAGACATGCCCCCCCAACCTGGAAAAAACAAAGATTTGTCCCACCCATCCCAATATCACCTGAAACCTTTAGTATCAAGTTACAGAAAACTTTGAAGCTCCAGTGAAAAAAAAAGCTTGCAAACTTGGAACATTTCTGATAAATCTGCAGTTTTTTTCCTTTTAATTTTGCAACTTTTTTCTCATTCAATTTCAACGTTTTTCTTGTAAATTTACATTTTTTTTCTTTTAAGTCGGCAACTGCTTTCACATATATTTGCTACTTTTTTCTAAGTCTACAACTTTTTTCTCATTCATTTTTAACTTTTTTCTCATAAATTTGCAACTTCTTTTAAATCTGCAACTTTTTCCACATAAATTTCCTACTTCCTTATAAATTTGCAATTTTTTTCTCATAAATTTAGTCCTTTTTTTGTAAAGTTACAACTTTTTTAATTGAATTGTGAACTTTTTCTTGTAAATTTGTTACTTTTTCATCATAAATCTCCAAGTTTTTTGTTGTAAATTTATGACTTTTTTCCTTTTAAATTTGCAAAATTCATATGATTGATGATTGTGATCATGCACTGCTGTTTGTCCTTCTATTATTTAGTATTTTTTTGGTTTTATTATCATTATTTCTGTTCCAGATTTCCCATTGAGAGTATTTTTTGTTAACCTTCCCGGTTTAGTTTCCCTGGTCTGAGGTTGACTGTGAATGTACTTCCTGTTTTGCTCTCTTTAATTTTGTTTTGGTAGGGTCTTCCTGTTTATCCTGTGTTATGATTGTCTACCTTTTCTGTTATGTCGTCCAATTAGTCAATCCTCCCTGCCTGTGTTCCCAGCTGTTTCCCCTTGTGCAATTATTAGTTCAAGTATAAATTCAGTTTGGTTCTGGCTGCTCCTGGCAGGAGCCTAGATTCTGTTGTGGAGTTATTTCTCTGAGCCTGTGTGGATTATTCTCTGTCTCCTGGTTCCTATGCTTCTTTAATTTATTCCTCTTATGATACGTTTAATTCTGTTGTTTCCAGCTCCCATGCTACAGTTTATTTTTTAGTGTCTTCACTATTAAATTAGTCCGTTATTTCCTGGCATTAGCCACAGCTTTTGTGTATGATTAGTAAGTCGTGTGAACTTGCCAACTGCCTGCATCTTGGGTCCTTTTTCCATCCCTGCCCACAAGTCATGAGTTTTTTATTCTATGTAACGCGTTAAGGTGACACTCCAGCAAAAATCACGTTTTTTCTGTTGTTAACATGTCTGTAACATGTGTTTTTGTGACTTACAAGACATATCAAGAGTGAAATCAGTCCAAGTCTGTTGTTTTTCTGCTGTGAATGTTCAGTAAAGCCCCCCCCCCCCCAAAAAAAAAGGCAACTTTAGACAGAGCGTTTCTAGCTATGTAAGCATTCAGGGTTAGCGTGATTGATTATAACATTAACCAATCAGGCTAAGCACTGGGCATAACATCACTCCTCCAATGGAAGAAGGAGGAGATGACGTGGCTCCGCAGATGGTCTGCCTACCACTAACCATGCTGACAATTCAATTCAATTCAGCTTTACTTATACAGCACCACATCACAACAGAAGCCGTCTTGTGGTGCCACAGTGCAGAAAAAAAACCCACAGTCTCAGAAAAACCCAGCAATCAGACGATCCCCTGTGAGCAAGCACTTAGCGACAGTGGAGAGGAAAAACTCCCATTTGGCAGGAAGAAACCTCTAGCAGAACCGGGCTCAGGGAGGGGCAGTCATCTCCTGCGACTGGCTGGGGGTGAGGGGATAGAGAGGATGGAGAAGACAGACATAAAGAACATAACAGTGAGATGCCAAGTACATTATTGGAGGTCAGTCAGCGTTCCTTCTTGGGGACAACACAAAACCAACCATGGCTGTCTGTAGTTTTCCACCACTGGGGCCACTGTACTCCAGAACCCTGGAGCACATATAGGGTGTGGTCAGCTCGGAGACCGGAGTCCACCGGCTGCCGTGCCTGCATGTGCGTTGTCCCGGAGGCACCCACGGAGGAATGGGAGGCACATAGTCAAAGGCCGAAGCAGAGAGAGACGTCTGCTCTTAGGGAGATGAAGGCGCCAAAACTTCCACCCGTCTGTTTTGCATTCGTTTGACTCAGTTTGGTGAAGGGGTTTTCAGGGGGGACACAAAAAACCCCCAGATGCTCCATTCTGTGCCTGCCAGGGAGGATGGAGGAGGAGACATTAAACCCCCTGCTTCCTTCGGAGGAGGGAGGTGAGTTGGGTAATCAGGGGGCACGTGGTGCAATGGTCGGGGTGAGGCTGCGCGCCGTGCTGAGGTTGAGGTTCCATGGCGGTGGGCAGGCACACTGGACTGCCGGTGGGCACCCGTCAGCCAGCTTGCGTTTTTGGGGGGCCGGGGGGGGATTACATGTACGGCTGAATCACTCCGATGTTTTGACTAGCCATTGTTGTTTAGCAAGGCAGTCTTTGGTGTTCTCAGGTCACAGTGTGGAGGGCTTGCCTTGCAGCATCCGCTACTGGTGGGTGGGAGTATGGGTGGAGCTAATTAGAATATTCATAGATCCACACATACCTACTTGAGTAGGTGAAAGATGTAAAAGCTCTTTCCAATCAATTCCAAGTCATTTTTTTTTTTTTTTGGTGGGTAAAAAGTTATAATATACCCTTTTGGGCAATAAACATTTGTTTTTGAGGTGATTTTTGAGCTACTGGGCTGTGTCTTTAAATTTTCTCTCTTCATCTAGACAACGACTCAAGTCTGTTTCATGACAGTGACCTGAAAGATCCACCCACACTGCAGGAGTTAATTGAGGCTGTATTGAACGGCCTTCGAGCTTCTCCCGAAAATATTGAAATAAGACTTTCCTTTAGCAGTTATTTTATTATGATCTCACAGCACGGCTTCATTGAGCGTGGTGGAAATGTGTCCTGTCAACAATGAACCACGTGGTGCTCTGCGGCTGCAGGATCAGTAATAGAAATAGAGAAAACTGATCATGTAGGGGCTGAGTGCTTTCTTTAAAATGTATTGAGCTCTCTGCACAATTCCCCAGCCGGTTCAGGGTTTTTTAATGACTACGGGTGGTGTTGACTGCTCTACAGTGCTTTTATATTTCATATTAAGTGAGACATGTAGGGATGTTGAATTGCAAATTAGAACGTTTTACCAGGCAGCGCCTTGAAAATTATGTCCAGAATGCTAACACTCAGCCCAAGTGCATATTACTATAATACAGACTACATTTTCCTACGCTCTGTCAGTAATGAATGCTGGAATTGATTTAACTTTCTTGGTCAAATTATGGGAAAATTCTTTAGTCTATTAAAACTCTGTAAGACTGTAGACATACAGGAGTTATTTGTTCCGTTATTTCACTGGACAGACTGGTGGTGCAGCTTTGTTCAGAGTGTGTGGTGCATCATCTGCATTGGGGTTTTTTCTCCCCATCCAGTAGGGGAATGGTGGGGCATTCATCAATTTAGCATGACGTGCAAATGTGTAAATGTAAATTATGTGCCAATTTGCAAAAGTAAAGGTACAAAGCTATGATAAAAGATGCCAATTTGGAGATTTAAAAAGTCACAAATAACAATTTAATTACTCAGAATAAAAACGTAAGCAGCATCCAGATGAGTGCTGCAAATTTATGAGAAAAAAATTCAAAATTTACAGGAGGAAAGATTGCAAATTTTTAAGAAAAAATTTGCAAATTTATGACAACAAAAGGAGAAAAAATTTCCAGTGATAAACTGCAAATTAACAAGAAAAAAACTGAAAATTTGAGAGTTGCAATTTTACTTGGAAAGATTTGCAAATTTAGGAGGAAAATGTTGCAAATTTACAGAAAAAAGTTTCAAATTTGAGGAAAAGTTGTAAATTTGAGACAAAAGTTGCAAATTTATGACAAAAGGCAGGTTTTTTTTAAGGAAAATTTGCAAATAGACAAGAAAAAAATTGTAAATTTATGAGACAAAAAACCTGCAATTTTATGCTAAAAACAAGTTGCAGATTTACAAGTGAAAAGCTGCAAATTTGTGAGTTTTAAATTGGGGAAAAAGTTCAAAATTTACAATAAACACTGCAAATTTAAGAAAAAAAAAGGAAAAAATTACAGGAAAAAACTGCAATTTGACAAGAAAAATGCTTATTTACTTGGAAAGATTTTCAAATTTATGAGGAAAAGGTCTCAAATCTATGAGGAAAAGTTGCAAATTTACAGGAAAAAAGTTGCAAACTTATGGCAAAAGTCAGTTTTTTAAGGAAAAAGTTGCAAATGTACAAGAAAAAAGTTGAAAATTTACAAGAAAAAATTGTAAATTGACAGGAAAAAAATGGCAAATTTATGAGGAAAAAATTGCAGATTTGCAAGAAAAAGTTTCAAATTTATGAGAGTTTTAAATTGGAGAAAAAAGTTAAATTTACAATCAAAATGGTGCAAATTTATGAGGAAAAAAGGACAAAATTTACATGGAAAAATTGCAAATTGACAAGAAAAAAAATTGAAAATTTACTTGGAAAAATTTGCAAATTTATGAGGAAAAAAGTTACAACTCTCCGAGAAAGTTGCACAGTTGTGACAAAAGTTAGTTTTTTGAGAAAAAGGTTGCAGATTTATGAGAAAATTGTTAAAAATTTACAGTGGAAAAATTGCAATTTTGAGAAAAAGTTGCAAATCTACGAGAAAAAAATTGACAATTTACAGGGAAAAATTGCAACTTGACAAGAAAAAACGTTGAAATTTATTGGACAAAAAGTTTCAAATTCAGAAGGGTTTATTTGCATTTCTGCTTAGAATTGAATTGGTCATCCAAAGTCCTGTTTTTCAGTTCTGTAAGACGATATAGAAAGGTTGATGGTGACACTGGGGGATGGCATCCACCCCACCACCAGCAGTCTGCTCGTCCCTCTGTGACACCAGCCTGAACCAGAACATGAACCTTAACCAGAATGCGGCGTGGTCGCTGACTACAGCGAGTGCTCCAGGCTGCTTCGTCATCCACCAGCTCCCAACAAACAAAACGCCATATCGATCAGAGAGGGAGAAAGTGCACAAAGTCTGAGCGAGCATCAGGCAGTCCAAGGATGTGTAGGGAATGTTATAGAACAGCTGCACAGATGCAGCTTAAAGTTTTATTTACAATAATATTCAATGACAGAATATGACTGGCTAATATACTAGTCTTTAATGTAGCTGACTATAATAAACACAGAGCATAATATACAATATAACATTTCCTCCTCTCCACCACCAGTCATCATTTATATTCTGTATAAACTATCCTATAAGTAATACATTTTAGTAATAATAATAATAATAAAAATTTCACCAGCATCCAGAGGAGTGTTGCAAATTTATGAGAAAAAAATTACAAACGTTTGACAATAAAGTCACAAATCTATAAAAAGGTGCAAATTTATGAGGAAAAAAATGAAAATTTATAGGGGAACAATCAATCAATTTTATTTATAAAGTACTTTAAAAAGCAACACTCTCTACACAAAGTGCTGCACAACAAGAAAACACATGATAATGCAAAAGCAAGGAGCATGACACTACCACAAAAACAATATAAAACCAAAACAATATAAAACTCAGCACAAGTAGAAACCATAGTCTATAGAATCAATAAAATAAAAGGTAAAAGAAGTAAATAAATAAAAATCCATTTCATTCAATAAAATCAATGTCTCACAGTGGGTCGAAGGCCAGGGAGTAAAATTGTGTTTTAAGACGGGTTTTAAAAATGGACAGTGAAGGCGCTTGTCTGATGTTCAGATGTAAATCGTTCCATAATCTGGGTGCCATGATCAAAAAGGCTCTGTCCCCTCTGAGCTTCCGCTTCACTTTCGGCACCTTCAGGAGCAGCTGTTCAGCTGGCCTGAGGGACCAGGTGGGTGCGTAGAGATGCAGAAGCTCATAGAGATAAGGTGGAGCAAGACCGTTCAAGGATCTAAAAACAAATGAAAGAATTTTAAAATTAACTCTAAAATACACGGGCAGCCAGTGGAGCGAAGCTAAAATGGGTGTGATGTGATCTCTCTTACATGTACCTGTTAAAAGACAAGCAGCAGCATTTTTAACTAGCTGCAGATGCGAAAGAGAGATGACTAGCTGGCAGGGGCATAAAGTGCATTACAATAATCCAGCTGAGATGAAATAAAAGCATGGATTACTGTTTCCAGGTGCGGTCTAGAGAGAATGAGTTTTACTTTTGCTAAACACCTTAGATGAAAAAAGCTGGATTTTACCACAGAACAAATCTGTGTGTCTAATTTAAAATCATTGTCCATGATAAAACCAAGATGCTTGACTGTGGGTTTCACAAAAGGTGTGAGGGGGCCCAAGTTTACAGGAGGGGGCTCACAGGGGGCCACTGTGTCCAAACACTATCACTTCTCTCTTCTCATCATTAAAATTTAGAAAGTTAAGGGACATCCAAGACTTGATGTCTTTAATGCATGACAGAAGTGGGTTTACTGATGAGGCATCTTTTTGTTTTAAAGCAGGGGTGTCCAATCATGTGCCATGGAGGGCCAAGACCCTGCAGGTTTTCTCTTCTATCCAGTCTCTTCAGCAGGTGTTTTCAGTTATCAGCAATCAGTGGGAAGAAATTCAGTGGAATCTGCTGTTGAAGACACTGGTTGAAGGTAAAGCCTGCAGAGTCTTGGCCCTCCATGGCACATGATTGGACACCCCTGTTTAAAAGACATGTATCTGGCAATCATGTATCTGGCAATCATCAGCGTACAGGTGGAAAGAGATGCCATGCTTTTTAAAAATGGAACCCATCAGAAGTATGTACAAAAAAAAAAAAAAAGATGGGCCCTAAAATTGACCTCTGCGGGACCCCATATGGCAGAGGAGCAGAAGAGGATTCAAACCCAGAGATGCTAACTTTAAAACTTCTGTCTGCCAGATAGGACCTAAACCAGTCAAGAGCAGTGCCACAAATGCCCTCTAGGTGCTGCAAACGGGAAATTAAAATGTGATGGTCCACTGTGTCAAAGGCAGCAGTTAAATCAAGCAACACAAGAACAGCATATTCACCTGAGTCACAGGCTAAGAGGATGTCATTAAAAACCCTTAACAAGGCTGTTTCTGTGCTATGAAGAACTTTAAAACCAGATTGAAAAACCTTCAGAATACCATGTTTGTCCAGGAAACATTTCAGCTGCATACAGACAATTTTCTCTAAGATTTTTGAGAGAAATGGCAGCTTGGAAATAGGTCTACAAAAAAAAACACACAAAAAAAAACAAACAACTGATTGAGACCAGGTTTCTTAATCAAGAGCTGCACTACTGCATGTTTAAAATTTGCATGAACCACACCAGATGACAGGCTGCTGTTCAGAATGGTGAGAACTGACTGGCCTATACTGGGAAGCACCTCTTTACAAAGTCTAGGAGGGACAGCATCACAGGGGGACCCTGAGGGCTTAATGTGGCCATCCACGTCCTCTAAAAACGACAGAGTCACAGGTTCAAACTGATTAAAAACAGCAGCACAAGGGCAAAGACAGAGGGATCAGAGGCAGGAGCTGAGAGCCCTGGTGGTGGCCACCTCATCAATAAAAAAAAAAGTGCATAAAGTCATTACATAACTCAGATGAGGCCTCCAGACAGTCTGTCTGTGGTGTATTAAGAATAGAGTTCTTAAGTCACAAATTTATGAGGAAAAAGTTGTGAATTTTTGCAAAAAAATTTGCAAATTCATGAGAAAAAAATTACAAATTCATGAGGAAAAAAGTCAAATCTAGAAAAGCTGCAAATTTATGAGAAGTTGAAAATTTACAGGAAAAAGCTAATTTTTGAGGAAAAAAATTGTGAATTTATGAGCAAAAGATGGTAATGTTATGCTCGACACCGCCCACTCGAGACTGACTCGAGCAATATAACGCAGAAATGTCACGAGCAGAGTGTCGAGCACTGTGTCAACATGCCCACAGTCACGTGACCATAGCAAGCAAGGCCTTGTTATGTTGGTTACATCATGTAACTTGAGGGCTTGCGGGAAGTTTGAGAGGGAATTAGTTTTTATTTGTTTGTTTGTTTGCTTTGTATTGTTTGTTCCTGCCATCCGATTTTGAATAGACCTTGGATGGCCAAATGCTCAAAAGTGAGTTTTTTTCAGGTTTTTCAACTCTGATGCAGTTCTGACAGTCAGTCACCAGATGGCAGTCTTTATTAGATGTCTCATAACACTGTGTCGCTCATGAAGCTATTGTCTCAAAGTTGCTCATTGTTTGATGAGGCCTCGATTTTAACATCACTAGAAAAAGGTAGACAGAAATAAAGACGTCATTGCAATTTTCACTTTCCTGCTAAGCTTTTGGTTCTGTCAAACCTTCATCAGAGCTTACACGCTGTATCAATGAACAGGGTTAAATGGGAGAGCACGCCCATGTTACTCATTAGCACTATGCAGTACACCTGTGTACACACCCCTGTGACAGTGCCATGTCTTCTGGGAAATGTAGTCCCAACTATCAGAATTAAAGAACAGAGGCATATCATCATCATAGCAGTCTGTCGGGGGCGACAATGACTGTTTCATTTAGGTCTGATCAGATTCCTCCACGCAGCTCTGTCTTTGGCCTTCCGCTGCCAAGGAACTCCTGACCTTGTTAACCCGGGCGACGTCCAAGCCGGTATGAGTTGCTTTCTGACTGACCATTTCATGAAACTGCTTGCAAAGTATTTGAGTATCGCTAGCTTTTGCTGGATTAGCGGCACATTCTTGGCAGATAGAGGTATTATCAGTGGCAAGGACAGGCCAAGACAAACTGACTCCAGTATCTGTTTCAGTGACTGACCAGATGATAGGTTTGTTTATCTCTGCTTTTAGTGTAGTGCATGTCACGATGCACCGACTGGCAAAAGACCACCACAGACCTTGTGACAGATGTGCTTATCTGCCAGGATTTCCAGTCTCACCCCGTGTAACTGGGAGTGGTCCACAACAGACCTGTGACAAATATTGTTTTTAGCTCTGCCAGGATTCCCAGTTTCACCCTCCATGCCCTCGGAAGGGCGGGGTTGCTGGTTGAGTCACCGGCGGCCCAACCCATGAGACGGGTAGTACCGGTTTTCATGGTTATCCGGTAGCAAGCAAACCAGTGCCTGACCTGACACGAATATCAGGCATATCATACCTCAAACTTTTTCTAGGAGAAAAGGGGGAGGTGTGTCAAAGGTGAACAGAGAAACAAACAAATTAGAAAGTACAATAACATTACCAATATCAATAAATAGGACAAGATACGGGCAGTGCGGTGGCGCAGTGGTTAGCACTGCGGCAGCACAGCAACTCACCCTTGGCCATGGGATCCCTGGTTCGATCCCAGCCCCTGACCAACAGTGATCTGTGTGGTGTTTGCATGTTCTCCCCGTATCTGCATGGGTTTACTCCAGGATTTCTCCGGTTTCCTCCCACAGGCCAAAAACATGCAGGTTAGGTTAATTGGAGACTCTAAAGTGGCACTAGGTGTGAATGTGTGTGTGAATGGTTAAGGGATAGCGCCGTACTGTGGCTGCTTCATCCATCCAGGTGGATGCCCTCAATTTCCCCTCTGGGGATCAATAAAGTATACAAAATCAAAAAAAAAAAGATACCATTTTTAAAAATCTCCAAAGAAACAAGAGCTATGAAGACATCAGGCTGAGGCCATAATAAACCATAGGTCTCAAGTTTCACAGTCCAAGAACTGAAAAGAAGGGCTGGAACACATCGTGAATCACAGCATAACGCTCATATCAAAATCTTCATTGAGACCTTTAGGTTGAAAGGCATCTAGAGTGTCAATCCAGAAAAGTTCTCTCTGACATATCTTGGTTTCCATATCCACCCCCCCCCCTTTCTTGGCAGAACAACATGTTCAGTACCCTGAAACCGTAGGGAGGAGACTGGGTGTGAATATTCATTAAAATGACGAGCTACTGGATTGTTGGCATCATTTCGTCTGATGGTACTCTTCTGTTCACTAATCCTTTGTTTTAACATGCCAGTTGTTTTGCCTATATAGATCTTATCACATGGACATTTTAACAGATAAGTGACATTTTCTGTACTACATGTGATAGCACCCTAAACCAGGGGTGGGCAGTGAGGGCCATTCTACTGCAGGTTTTCTGTTCCACCCAGTCTCTTCAGCAGGTGTGTGCTCTGACCAGCTTCAAGGATTGCTAATCATTGAAAACACCTGCTGAAGAGACTGGGTGGAACAGAAAACCTGCAGTAGAATGGCCCTCCATGGCACATGATTGCCCACCCCTGCCCTAAACAGTAAAGTGTTTGCCTGATCTTGGATGTGAAAAAACGGATGTCTTCCATGTGTTGTGACACTGATCACAATGGCCACAGGAATGATTCCCCTTTGGTATTGGGGCAAGAAGAGTCTGTTTTAGACCTGCTTTAATATCGGCCCACACCAACTTGTTTCGTAGATGTGGACCTCTTCTATAAACAAAGAGAGAAGGATCTTTAAAAAGCTGAGATAATGCCGGGTCAGAGGTCAAGATAGGCCAGTGTTGAAGAATGGTGTCTTTAAGAATACAGCCATGGGAGTATATGTAGTGATACAGGAAACAGAGAAACTCTTTTCTTTTTTGACACTTTTCTGTAGAAGTTCAGAACGTGGCTTAGAAAAAGCAACTTGAAAAGCCTCCTCAACACACTGTCGAGTAGCCTCTGTCTGGAAAACGTTTTTTCATGAAAACAGCTTTCTCAATGAAACCCTCATCAGAGTGACGGAGGCGTCTGGGTGCAGTGGCAGCTTTTTCTACATTGAGAAAAAGGTAGAAAATGTATATCAAGTTACAAATTTACAAGAAAATTTGCAAATTTTTGAGGAAAAAAGTTGCAAATTTCGGAGAAAAAAAGTTTTAAATTTACAGGAAAAAAATGCAAATTTCTGAGAAAGTTGCAAATTTGGGGGAAAAAAGTTGCAAATTTACAAGAAAAATTGTAGATTTTTGAGAAAAAAGTTGAAAATTTGGGGGGGAAAGCAGCAAATTTACAGGAAAAATTGCAAATTTATGAGGAAAAAAGTCAAATGGAAAAGAAAAGTTGCAAATTTTTAAGAAAAGGTGAAAATTTGTGGAAAAAGTAGCAAATTACAGAAAAAAAACGTTGCAAATTTATGAGAAAAAGTCACAAATCTACAAAAACGTTGCAAATTTATGAGAAAAAAGTTACAAATTGATGAGAAAATAGTTACAAATTCAGAAAAAAACTTGCAACTTTATGAGAAAAACTCACAAATTTGCAAAAAAGTTGCAAATTTACAGGGAAAAAAATTCCAAATTTACGAGAAAAAAGCAGCAAGTTTTTGAGAAAGATGAAAGTTTACAGGATAAAAGTACAGATAAATGTGACTTTTTCCAGTAAATGTTCATCGTTTTCTCATAAACTTGCAAAAAATTTTTTAGATTTGTGATTTTTCACATAAATTTCAAACCTTTTTCTCATTACTTTATAAATGTTTTTTCTCAAAAATCTGTATTTTTCCCCTGTAAATTTCAAAACTTGTTCTCATAAATTAGCTACTTTTTTCTCAAAAAAATTGCATTTTTGCAAATTTGCATTTTTCTTTTTGCTCATAAATTTTCAACTTTTTTTTGGAGATTTGACTTTTTTTTTCCTGAAAAATTTGCAACTTTTTTTTTCCTCAAATGATCAACTTTTTTCTCAAAGGTGTATTTTTTTCTCCCTGTAAATTTTCAACTTTTTTCTCATAAGTCTGCAACACTCATTCAGATGTGTGTTAAATTTTTATTCTGTGTAATTAAATTGTAATTTGTGACTTTGTTTAATTTTTAAATCTGCATCAATCATCACACCATTGCATCTTTATTCTTGCTGAATTGTTCCCATTTCACATTTACAGTATGCATTTGCACTTTATGCTGAACTGATGAACAGCCCCATCCGTCTTATTAAAAAATAACGGATGACGACACCAGCTCTGAGGTGATTGTCTGGCCCCGTTTGGACTCATAGCGTTATGGTAGCACCACTGCATAATTCATAATAATCAGCATTTCCTTCAGCCTCCTTAATGAGGCATCAGTGGTGGGCCAATCTGGGCTGGATCTGAGGGGACGGGCGACTCTGCTGTGGCTAGAGGACGGCCTTCATTACTAGCTGATGTCGCACTCGTCACCTCCGGCCTGTGGCAGGAAAATTGCCAAATGCCCCCCCCCCCCCTTCCCCCTGGCCCATCCAATTTCTTTTTTCCTTTTTTATAAGATAGAATCAGTTTCCAACACACACATGCACGCACACACACACAAACTACACACACACACGTGTTTGCTCAAGATTTCACGCTTCAACTTGGCCCAGCCACATCAAAAGCAGTTATTTCCCTTCCTTAAGCACCTGGAGAAGGTGTCGGAGCGTGTGTGCCACAATGGTGACGACGCAGCGGCCGCGCGTCAGCTGGGTAATGACGGCAGAGAGAAACGCCTACAGCTGTACGTGCCAATGGCCCAACAAGTCTGTCAAGGGGTGAATGAGGCAGAGTAGTGTGACGGCCAGGAGCGTTTTCCTCGGCATAGAGCCGCCGCGCTGAAGAGATGGACGGAACAAACTGGAAGGAGTCATAGGTGTAAATCAAGGGGCGGGGACATGGCCTTCCCAACCTGGAAAAAACAGAGTTGTCCCTGACAATTCTTCATAAACCTTTTTTTTTTATATCATGTTACATAACAGAGTAAAATGCATCTGAACCAGTTTTAAAGCTCTAATTTCTCATAAATTTGCTTTTTTTTTCCTTTTAAATTTGAATTTCTTTCTCATACATTTAAAACTTTTTCCTCTTAGAGGTGATATAGACAAGATTCTGACCTCCTGGTCAGTAGGGGTCGCACTCGCTGTTGACTCACTATAATCTTGTACTGGTTGCCAGATAGAGAGATAAACGGCACTTCCTGAAGGCTAACATCTGCAGACTGCTAAAATTATAAAACCTTTGGTGACTGAGCCAGACAGCATGTCAGCTTGTGGTATAGAATTGTGAATTTAACATAATCCTCTCCTCTTAAGAACACCCTTGATAGAGAATGGACAATGTCTGGACATGGACAATTTACTAGCTTACGCTATTTTTAATTCCATTACCCAAACTGACTGACGTGCATCACCAGTAAACATTTTTTAAAACTACAGAGCGCTCAGAGAGCACATACCTCTGCCAAGGCTCCATCCCTCCCTCCCTTTGTCCTCCCTCTGTCCCTTTGTCCATCCATATCGCCATCCATCTGTACATTGCGAGATAGAGCCTTCGCTGAGGTATGCACTGACGGATCACCTCCAACATCTAATGAGTTCATGTTTGGGCCAAGAGCCACCTCTGGTGAAAATTTCATCCAAATCCATCCTGTAGTTTTGGAGTATTGTTGCTAACACTGTGTGAGAAGCCTTGGTGGAGATATGCATTTTGAGATCATCCTCTAAATCTAATCATGTGTTCAGTAGCCATGTTTACATGGACACAAGTAATCGGATTAAAAGCCTGATCAGAATAAAAATGCTTCATGTGAACATGCCAATCTGAATATTCTGGCCCGATCACACTCATTCAGATCAAAATTTCCTTCCGATTGAGATGGGTGGGTTATGCCAATTGTTTATCCAATTGGTGCGCATATAAACACTTATTCCGAAGTTTGGGTAGAAAATATGTTTACTGCGCATGTCTGTACGTCAGCCACATGTCGACGTGACGTATTTCCGCCTTTACAGCAGCTAGCAGAAGACATGGCGGGAGTAAAACAAAACTGGTCTGTATCATCGGGCTGTCTCCTTCTGTTCGTCATATGCAGAAGTACGTACTGCTGGGCTTGTAGCTTCATTATGGAGACCAGCAGAAGCAAAAGTACAGTCTGAATAACACAAGATTCAAAAAGAGAGAAACACAAAGCGGAGTTTGGTTACATCGGAAGTTGCTTCTTCTACTATTTCCGGAATGTTGGATAATTGTGTGCATGTCAAAATGATTTAGTCCATTCAAACGTGTGACACATGGAAAGACACATACTAATCAGATCAACTTTATCAGGATTTATGTAAACAGTACAGTTCTGATCTGAACTGTAATCAGATTGAAGAAATTTTACACATGCAACCGTGGCTATTGTTCCTGAAAATTTGAATTCTCTGACAGTTTACTGACAAGGTTCATAATTATTAAGCAATATTACAAAACAGTGTGGTATCATACCATTTTTTTGCAGTTATCAACTACAAATTCACATAGTATCCATATTATCTACCACAACAAACTTGTAAGAAATATGACCATGACAAAGGCACAAATGCTCACCTGGTACGCCAACAGATGAGGACATGTTCCTCCAAGTGTTTGCTTTCAAATTTTGATTATGATATCCTTTTGGTGTCGGATCAAAGAGTATCGGGTGGGTTGATGCAGCAAAGTTCAGCCTCTCCACTGTCCGTCACCTCCCGTTCTCGTCTTCCTGTACTCGTGTTCCTATGCCTCGCCCTTCCTTAATTCTGATTAGCTGCTTAGAAAGGTCTGACATTGACGAGCGCAGCTGTACAGTAGTCTGATAAGTTGAAGTTTTTTCAGCCCTGAGCGCCGCGTCAAAAAGCGGCCACCACTCAAAGCGTTTCAGTACCAAGGGTGCTCAGTGCTGTAAACACTGGATTACATAGGGAATGAATAGAAAATAGTCATCCACAGCAGGAAAAACTAGTTTGGTGGACACACCCCCAATACTTTTTCTGCAGTGTTTGGCTTCTGGGTTGCCGAGGCGCGTGGCCCTATGGCGTGACCACGCACGTAACTGAGTGATTAATATATAAACTAATATTCAAAAATTTCCTGCATCCACATCATGATCCGAATCGCCACCAAAATCTAATCATCTGTTCCTCGTGCCATTACATACCTTTCTTGAAAATTTCATCAAAATCTGTTCATAACTTGAGTTATGTTGCTAACAGACAAACCAGTGCCACTAAAAACATTACCTCCATCCTCCCTTGGTGGAGGTAATAACTATATCGTGTAGTGTAAGTGACAGTAATGCTAATGTAGCACAGCAGTGATCGAACTGGATAGCTCTCTAGTTTTGACAACATAATTATGACAACACTTTAGCTCAGGTTTAAGGACTTTGACTGCTGTTAGTTGTTCGGTTTCTGTAAATATACTGAATCACACTTTTATGGTCTGTTTATGTTCATCCGTTTTAGCTATGCGTACTTAGGAAAAAAAAAAAAAAACGGTTGTTGCTATTAAGCTCCAGCAGTCATTTATGTCAGTTCCAGTTCATTTTAGGTTGCAATTTTTTTTTTTTTTTATTATTTTAAAATATATAAATAAATATTGTGAAACATTGGATGCCTGAATTCATTTGTGCCCTTTCAGGTACTGCAGAAGATGAAATCTATTGTTTATTCAGTGTGACAGATTCACACAGTAATGGTTTACCTCACTTCTGCAAAACTAAAGTATTTTCAACTTTTTTATAATGTTGTGATAAACAAGAGCCTAAAATACACTGTGCATATTAGATATATACATGACATTGCAATCAATAATCCTTAGTGAAGTTGGAAATAATTTATGGTGGAATAATAATCTTTTTTTCAAATAATATTGTGTAAAAACAGTACTGCATCTCCAAAAATTAGCACATCACCATTCAGATCTATATCAAATAGCTCAGACATATTCATCCAAATTTCAAACAAAAAAATCTTAAAACAGCTAAATTTATATGGGATTATTGTAAAATAAGAAAGTTTTACTTTTTAGATTGGAATTATTTCTAAAAATAAATTCACCACAATATTCCACTTTTGGAAGTGGATGAGTAGAATGTAAAAGAAAATCAACCTCAAATCAAATCAGTCAACATAAAACAAACAGGAATTTATTTGGTTGAAAATATTTATTAAAAAAATACTGTAAACAGTCCAGATGCAGGGTCCATGGGGCAGATCTGGGAGAGCAATAGAGAAATGAATTAAATCAGGATTAGGACTCTGAAAAGCTTTTGTTGTCCCTATAGTCAGTGTCAACCTTTGTTACTATAGTCCAAGACAAACTGTTGATGTAAAAAGGACAGTCTCTAAGAAAGTGTCTTCACAAACTAACAGCATTAAAACATGACAGGAACTACTAGACAGTTTTAGGACTACAGCAGTGCTGCAAAGAGTTTGCTTGGTCTACATAATGTGAATGACAATATACTGTAGGTGAAGGAAAGACCAGGAACAGAAATGGAATTACTTTTTTGTGTGTGTTGTGGGAGGAGGCAGGAGACCCCAGGACAGACCCAGGACACGTTAGGCTGCATTCAGACCAGGATAGTCCGGAGGTCTTGGTTCGACTGGGCAGGGAATGCTGAGAATTTTCACACCTTCGTTTGGTTTGCATTCACGCTGCAGCGGACCAAACTGCCTGGACAGCACCACACAGTTACAACAACTGCTCGTTTGGGGCGCTGCAGCCAAAACCATTACTGACCAGGAAGAAAAAATCTCAGCAAAGAAAAATCAAGCTCATCAACTGGCCAAGACTGAAAACAGAAATCCGTTCCCTTCAGACGGGTTGTTTGTCTGCCATAAAGGAGACATCTTAACTTTTCTCCTCTGCTTTCTCCAGTAAAAAGATTTCTTGGATTTGCCGTTTTTTCTTTATTGTTATTTTCTACCCAAAATGTACTACAGTAAACACCACTTCCTCTTCTCAGACTGCGTGTTGCTATGGTTACACAAATGCCAAGGGGCACTTCCACCCTTTGGTCCATTGGATAGTCCGATTGGATTCACGCTGCAAGCAGAGTGCACCAGACTTTGTTTCCAAGTGAACAGAGACCCACGTTTTCAGGGGGACCAGACTTCGCTTGTTTGGTGCACACCAGAGTTCCAACGCGCGTTTAGACGGCGCCAAACAAATCGAACTATCCGCGAAAGCCACTGGTTGGTCCTTTGATCCAGACCAAACAGTGGCCGTCTGAATGCACCCTTGGACTACAGTGTATATAAAAAAGTCTGCACACCCCTGTTCAAATGCCAGGTTTTTGTGATGTAAAAAAATGAGACCAAGATAAATCATTTCAAAACTTTTTCCACCATTAATGTGACCTATAACCTGTACAACCCAATTGAAAAATAAACGGATATCTTTTAAGGGTAAAATTAGAAATAAAAAACTTACAATAACCTGTTTGCATAAATATGCACACCCTTAAACGAATACTTTGTTGCAGCACCTTTAGCTTTTGTTACTCAGTCTTTTTGGGTAGGAGTCTATCAGCGTGGCTCATCTTGACGGTTTTTGGCTCCCTTCCTGTTCACCCTTTATACTGCAGACTTCTCACACAACACAACACACTGCCATCGACAGAGGTTCTCTGACGACTCTGTGATCATTGGCTTCATCTCGAGTACAGAGGACTTATCCAAGACTTCGTGGACTGGTGCCATCGGAACTGCCTCCAGATCAACGCGAGGAAAACTAAGGAGCTGGTGGTGGACTGCCGCAGGCAAGGACAACCCCTCACAGCACCAGTAAACATACAGGGAACAGACATCGAGATGGTGACATCCTACAAGTACCTGGGTGTTCATCTGAACAATAAACTAGACTGGTCACACAATACTGACGCACTCTACAAGAAGGGACAGCGCAGGCTGTTCCTACTGAGGAGACTCAGGTCTTTTGGTGTACAAGGGGCGCTGCTGAAGACATTCTATGACACGGTGGTGGCATCAGCCATCACTTTTGGAGTGGTCTGCTGGGGCAGTGGCGTTACAGCAGCCGATAGGAAGAGACTGAACAAACTGATCAAGAAAGCTAGCTCTGTCCTGGGGCAACGCCTTGACCCAGTGGAGGAGATGGGAGAGAGAAGGATGGTGGCTAAACTGTCATCTCTGCTGGAGTCCGAGTCCCACCCTATGCAGGACATACTGAACGCACTGAGGAGCTCATTTAGCAGCAGACTACATCATCCTAGGTGCGCAACCGAGAGGTTTTGCAGGTCCTTCCTACCTACGGCTGTCAGACTGTATAACCTAAGCAGGATTGCTCGCAGAGATAGCAAAAAAACGTGACAACCTAATGGTATTGAATGCAAAAGACGCAATAGACTTACACAATGGTCCCCTCCGGTATACAACTAGGACAATACCGGTCGCTACGCAGGGTGACAATATGTATGGATACATAATCATACCATGTAGGATAACTAAGTAGACGGTTATGCTGTTCATTCCATCTAGCTACAATGCTCCGCACTGTGTGTTTATGTATTTATATATTTATATGTACATATGTATATTCGCTGCTCTTGTTTTTTCTTGTCTTCTTGATTGTTTTTTTTTTTCTTCCACAATATCTTTATTGAACCTTTTTTTTTTTTTAACAAACATGATACAAACACTCAAACACTAACACTAAAGTACTACAAAAAAAAAAAAAATGCACTAAAAACACCAACAACCACCAACAAAATCAAGTCTTCAACAATGCTCCTCTGTTTAGTCTAGACAATCCAATACATAAGTATACATATTATGTTCACCAGTTTGGAATTTACAAGGTCCACACACATCATTCACCTTCTTCTTCAAGAGTTATGTTTAAATTTTTTACATAATCAATAAAAGGTCTCCATATATTCTCAAACACAATTTCCTTTGATTTCAGTATATATGTTATTCTTTCTAATGGAAGGTTTGTTAACATCTGTCTTAACCACTGAGTCACATCTGGTCTATGAGTCTTTTTCCATAATAGTGCAATACATTTTTTGGCATTAAGCAAACTGAGGTCTATGAATGTTCTTTCACTTTTATTAAAATTATGCTTTTCTGGGTACAGACCCAACAAAAACAGTTTAGGATTCAATATGATTTGTTTTGAGATTATTTTTTCAATTGTTACCCTCACCTCTTCCCAAAACATTCTTATTAATCTACATTCCCATAAACAATGAAATAGGGTTCCTTTACTTTCCATGCATTTTGTGCATGTATCTGGTATATTTTTGTTGTATCTATTTAACTCCTCCGGTGTAACATACATCCGCATTAACCATTTGAAATGTATCAATTTAAGGCGTGCATTTATTGATTTGGTTTGAGCTTCTGTACAAGCCAATTCCCATTGTTCCTCTGAAATTTCAATTTGCAGATCTTCTTTCCAGTAGTTTAATCTTTTCAGTGAATTTTCACTTGAAGATAGTGTCAATGAGTTATAAAACTCTGAAATAATACCCTTTCTTTTACTATCTTTCATCATCATTTTTTCCAAGGATGAATAAATAGGTCGAGTGAGAGCTTTATTTTGATTTGATCGAATAAAGTTTCTAAGTTGAAGATATTTAAAAAAATGTGTTCTATTGAGATTAAATTTGATCCTCAGCTCTTCAAAAGACATTATGTTGTCTGCACATGGCAAATATAAATCCTGAATCTTTTGTATCCCTTTTAAATTCCATACTTTAAATACAGCGTCCGCTCTCCCTGGTTTAAAATATTGATTACCCCATATTGGACTAAATTGTGACAATAACTGTGGTTCTTTTAAATAGTTTTTAGCTTCACACCATATTTTGATCATATGCTTTACAAATGGATTTTTAACTTGTTTTTGTAATTTTTTTGCCGAATCTGAGTATATGAATATGGGAAGAGGTAAAGGTAAATTGTATGATTCCATTTCAGTCCAGTGAGGGAGATCATTTGATGAAAAATAATATGTCATAGACCTCAGTTGTGCCGACCAATAATACAACATAAAATTTGGACATTTCAGACCTCCACGATCAAATGGTAAATATAATAAAGACAAACGTAATCTAGCCCTCCTGTTGTTCCATATAAATTCCACTAACTTTTTTTTTATTCTTGAGAATAGATCTAAAGGTGGTGATAAGGGAATGTATTGAAATAAATAAAGTATTTTAGGTAAAATATTACTTTTAAGTATATTGATTCTCCCGATCATCGACATTGGTAGTGACATCCATCTCTGAGTTAACTCATTGATATCTGACATTAAGGCTTCATAGTTGACACTGGCGACTGATTCTAGCTTAGGCATAATTTGGATTCCTAAATATTTAAACTGATTTACAACATTGAATTGATTTACCTCAGGGGCTGGGTAATTTCTCTGGGTCTCATTTAGCATTAATATTGAAGATTTAGTTTTATTTATTTTATATCCTGATATTTCCCCAAAATTCTTTATTAAATTCAACAAGGTTGGAATTGATTTTTTTAGATTCGACATAAACAAAATTATATCATCGGCGTACAGGGAGATTTTATGTTCTGTTGGTCCAACTTTAATTCCATATATTTGTGAATGTAAACGTATCGCTATCGCTAAAGGTTCAATTGCCATAGTAAACAGTAAAGGTGAAAGTGGACAGCCTTGTCGACATCCTCTATTGATTTTTATTGGTTTTGAAATATTGTTATTTGTTAGGATTTCTGCTGTAGCATTATTGTATATTATTTGAACCCATTTTATGAAATTATTTCCAAGTCCAAACCTTTGTAGGACTTCAAAAAGAAAGGGCCATTCAACTCTATCAAAGGCCTTTTCGGCGTCCAATGACAGGAGAGCTGTATCCGGTGCTTCTTTATTAAAATAAATAATATTAAATAGTCTTCTTACATTATGGAAGCCTTGTCTACCCTTTATAAAGCCATTCTGATCTCGATTAATAATATTTGGTAAAATTTCTTGTATTCGTCTTGCTAAAATTTTACAGATTATCTTAAGGTCGGCGTTTAATAGGCTTATTGGTCTCGTATTTTCACATTTATTAGAGGGCTTACCTGGTTTTGGCAGCAGTATAATTAAGGCATTATTTATGTATGATGGTAAATTATTATTTTGAAATGCTTCTAAAACCATTTCCAAAAAAGGTTTTATTAATTTATTCTTAAATTTTTTATAAAGGTCAACTGGAAGACCATCTGGTCCTGCACTTTTTCCTGATTTCATATTATCAATGGCTAGCCCAACTTCTTCTTGACTAATTTTAGACTCCAATATCTCCCTGTTTTCATTTGGTATACACGGTATAGATAGTTTGTTCAAAAACCCATTTAGTTTTGTTAAATCAGGTTCATTTTTGGTATCATATAATTTTTCATAGTAATCTCTAAAGGCTCTATTAATTTCTAAAGGATCTATAACTACCTGTCCATTACTTATAATACTGGTTATTGGTGTTTTAATTTCCAATTGTTTAATCTGCCATGCTAATAATTTTCCTGATTTTTCACCTTGTTCATAAAAAGATTGTTTCAATCTTAGAAGACTCGAGGCAGCTCTATTCGCTGATTTTATGTCGTATTCAGCTCTCAAAATCAGTAATTCATTCTCCAACCTTGGATCTCTTCCTGCATACACTTTTTCCTGAAGACTTTTTATTTTATGTTCCAATTTAGCTCTCTCCTCTCGAGTCTTCTTAGATTTTGATCCTGTATAACTAATAATATGTCCCCTAATAAAAGCTTTGAAAGCCTCCCACTTTACACATACTGATGTTTGTGTAGTATTGATGTCAAAGAACTCGTCTATCTGTTTTTCTATATACTTGACAAATTCCTCATCCTGAAGCCATTTATGCTGAAATTGCCATCTGCCTGATTCCTTTGTCAATTTTTTATCTACATATATTAGACAACAGGGTGCATGATCAGAGATCACGATGTTATCATAAAAGCAGTTTTGAATCTTGGACCTTAATTCTGTGGAAATCAAAAAATAATCAATACGTGAGAATGTCTTGTAGGTACTGGAATAACAAGAATAGGCTTTAACTTGTGGTTTCATTTCTCTCCATATATCTAACAATCTCAATTCTTTCATAAAATGATTAATAGTCATCCTACATCCAATGTGCGTACAATCCAGTCCTGTTGATCTATCCACACCTGGATTCAATGTACAATTAAAATCCCCTGCTATTATATGTTGCCCTGTAAGTGATGATAAGATGAGAAATAAATTAGCAAAGAACTTCTGATCATCTATATTGGGACCATATAAGTTCACAAGATTTATATTTTCTAATAGCAAAGAACCTTGAATGATTACATATCTTCCAAATTTGTCTCCAATTACATTTTTCACTTGAAAAGGAACTGATTTATGTATGAGAGTCATAACTCCCCTGGCTCGGGATGAAAATGAAGAGGTGAATACACTTCCCTGCCATCTACTCCTAATTCTTTTAACATCCTCCTCTATCAGATGAGTTTCTTGTAAAAACACAATTCTTGAACCCATGTCCTTTATTTTATTCATAACTTGTTTAAGTTTTTTTAAATTTTGTAGACCTCTGCAATTCCATGAAGTTAAATTAAGATTAACACTTTGGTCCATGATCAATAGAGAGTTTGGGATTACCTTGCAGTGTAAACATGCTCATACAGAGAAGCAAAAACATGAGTGGTTGAACATTCATCCTACAAACTACACACAAACAAATTTCCCCTTCCCACACTTGTGGCAAACCCCCCAAAATCAAAAGAAAAATTCTGTCTCCCGATATAGCCATCGACCGTTCCACACCCACGGGGAACAGCCTAAGCCACTCCTTCTTCATCCTCCCAATCACCCTAACTCTACTGCTTTTAATGACGTAACATTAACTCTCCTCTGTAGTTTTCCAACTTAACTCCAAAATTTTTAACTTTGTACATCATAGTTTGTTTTTTTTTGTTTGTTTTGTTTTTGTTTTGTTTTTTTAATATATAATACAATCTATATTTTGTAAACTTACTATTTACTTCAAGTCAGTCAGATGCCTGTGCAAATGCTTAATTATTCTACCTTATATTTTGTTCATGCTTAGCTCCCACCAGTCTCTTCTTCTTCTTTGATCTTCTTGATGAACTCCTGCGCCTCCTCTGGGGTCTTGAAGATGTGGGTTCTGCCCTCATACGTGGTCAGCAGTCTCGCAGGATAGATTACACCATGACGAATCCCAAGGTTGCGCAGCTCCTTACGTACGGGATCAAACTGCTTCCTCAATTGCTGGATTCCTGTGGCCAAATCTGGGTAGAACCGCACCTGCTGGTCCTGGTGTTTAATCTCTCCTTTAGCACGTGCAGCGTTGAAGATCTTCATCCTGTCTCTGTTGCTAAGAAACTTCATAATTAAGGTCCTCGGCGGTCCCTTATCTCTCCGTGGGCCAATACGATGTGCTTTTTCCAGAACCACTGCTGATTGCAACTCCTCGCTGCCCAGCACCTCCGGAATCCACTTTTCCAGAAAGGAACATACGTCCCGACCTTCTGATTCCTCTGGAAGACCCACCAGCCTCAAATTATTCTGTCTCGACCGAGATTCCAAATCCAAAATATTATCTTCCAGAGATTTATTTTTTTTTTCCAAAGTGCGCACCTTTAATTGAAGACGGGTGACGTCATCTTCAGCACTAGCGAGACGGAGCTCCATCTGCGCCGTTCGTTCTACACAGTCACCCAATTCCTTTCTTATTCCTTCCAACGCTGTCATAATCCCATCAAATCTAGAGGAAAAGTCCGCTCTCATTGAACTCATGGCAGCCATCAGCGCATCTGCGCCTCCCCGCGCAGACATCGCACCGTTGCCAGCCTCCTCCGCCATATATGGAGTTTTGTTTGCTGCGTCACAGACCTGAAAGTCCGTTAATTTGGACTGTTTCGGCGGCTCGCTTTTTCCTTTTCCTGGTTTTCCAGCCTTAGGCTTCGCCGACATATCCTCGCCCAAATGCTGAGATACGTTCTGTCCCAAATGAGAGAGTTATTTGCCGATTTTTTTTCTCCAGGAGCAGAGCAGAGCGAGACACGTCCGTCCTACGTGGCAGCCATAACCGGAAGTCCTGTCTTCTTGATTGTTGCTCTGAGTGTTGCTATCCTTGTGCTGTTGCAATCCTGGAATTTCCCCATTGTTGGACTAATAAAGGCTTATCTTATCTTATCTTATAATATTTGCCCACTCTTCTTTGCAAAAATGCTCCAAATCTGTCAGATTGGGAGGGCATCTCCTGTGCACAGCCCTCTTTAGATCACCCCACAGATGTTCGATCGGATTCAGGTCTGGACTCTGGCTGGGCCATTCGAAAAGCTTATTCTTCTTCTGGTGAAGCCATTCTTTTGTTGATTTGAATATGTGCTTTGGGTCATTGTTGTGGTGAAAGATAAAGTTCATCTTCAGCTTTCTAGAAGAAGCCTGAAGGTTTTGCGCCAACACTGACTGTCATAAATGCCCTTCAGGACAGGACGAAGACCCAAACACAGGAGCTGTGAGTTTGCAGAAGTTTTATAAAACACAAAAATATAACCAGAACAAAAACTTACAGGCTTGAGGCAAAAGGCAGGATACAGGAGGTCGAATGGCGATAGGCTAAGCCATATGGAAACGCCGGGTAGACAAACAAGGAAAGGCGTATGGAAACACCAGGATACAAATAATGATCAGACGTGGGACTCATGCCTGGATACAAAGAGATAACTGAGAAGGATGCTGCACTGAACTGCAGTGCAGCTGCCCTTAAATAGAACAAAGGGAAATTACAAATGATCACAGATGTGGGTAACAGGATCGAGGATGATTGGACCAAACTGACAGCTGTGACAGCCCGTGAACTTGAGCTACAGAGGAAGTAAACAAAACATCCTGTCAAAATAAAAGCACAGGAGGATATGGCATAAAAGTAACTGACTACAAATATGACGTAATCACGAAATGAGAACAGACCAGATAATAGAGACAGGGGGAAATGACTCATAAGGGCAAGGAAAAGACAAATACAAAATCAAGAGATGCAAAAACTGGAATACTAATATCAATATTGTAGAACAAGGACCGAAGGCAAGGGTAGGCTCATGTCAAAAAGGCAGATAATACAAAAACTAGATGGTCATAGACACAATATGAAACTAGACGGGACTAGGAATAATTAAACTAAGAAACAGGAATTCTCATGAACAAACAGAAACAAAAGGTAAGCCAAATATCATCATACGTACATATTAAATACAAAACAGAAGTGGGGAAATTACAGAAAAAAATCAGACTAACAAAGGAGCATGAGCATGGTTCCCCAACTGTGCTCCGCATCATGACAGTGACTAGTATTTGGAACTGTTCATAATTCCCTCCACCTTGACTAAGGCCCCAGGTCCAGCTGAAGAAAAACAGCCACAAAGCATGATGCTGCCACCACCATGTATCACTGTAGCTATGGTGCTCTTTTGGTGATGAGCAGTATTGTGTTGGTGCCAAATATACCTTTTGGAATTATGGCCAAAAAATTCAACCTTGGTTTCATCGGACCATAACACATTTTTCCACATGCATTTGGGAGATTTCAAATGTGTTTTTGCAAAACGTAGCCGGGCTTGGATGTTTTTCTTCGTAAGGTAAGGCTTCCATCTTGCCACCCTACCCCGAAGAAGAAGAAGCAGAAGCCATCTCTATTGTCATTCAGTCCATACAGCCAATCATGTACAGTAGAACAAAATTACATTTCCCCTATCTACAATGTTAATCACATGTAGAATCAGAGAGGTCACCGCCACAAACAACTTCTCCTTCCACCATTCAATTACACTAAGCACCAAGCTAGAAAGTACCATTTTTATATGGTCTTTGGTATGACCCGGCCAAGACTTGAACCACCCAACCTCTCGGTTGTGGGACAGATGCTCTATCAGTCATCGGTTTGATCCGGGATGATGATGAGTCTGCATACAGGCGGGAGGTGGAGCAGCTGATCCTCTGGTGCAGCCAGAACCATCTTGAACTTAACCCAGCCAAAACGGTGGAGATGACTGTGGATTTCAGGCGACACCCCCCTTCATTCCCCCCACTCACCATCCTCAACAGCACAGTGTCCACTGTGGACTCCTTCAAGTTTCTGGGAACCACAATCTCCCGGAACCTGAAGTGGTCCTCCCATATAGACACTGTCTGGAAAAAGGCCCAGCAGAGGTTGTTTTTTCTGCGTCAGCTCAAGAAGTTTGATTTGCCTCAGGAGCTGCTGGTTGTCTTCTACACCGCCATCATCCAATCTGTCCTCTGCTTTTCCATCACTGTCTGGTTTGGATCTGCCACTAAACAGGACAAGACCAGACTGTAGCGGATCATTAAGTCTGCGGAGAGGATCATTGGTACTGACCTACCCTCCATTGAGAACTTATATCGGTCCATAACCAGGAAACGGGCGGGAAACATCTGTGCTGACCCATCACACCCCGGCCACAAACTGTTTGAACTTCTATCTTCTGGTCGTCGTTACAGATCACTGAAGGTCAAAACCACCCGTCACAGGAACAGTTTCTTTCCTCAAGCCATCACTCTGATGAACTCCTAACATTCACCTAGTCCTACCTGTTGCTGTACTCATGACTTTTCATCCATTATTACATTGCACATAACTCTCACACTGCTTTTTACTTCATTCACATTATATCACTGAATCTGAGTTCACATTGAAATACTGTGTGACTGTATATTTTTTCATATATTTCTGCAAAGTGTGGTTAGTCTGAGTAAATAACTGCATATATTCCTGTATATATTTGCATCCTTTTATAGAAACGTGGACAGACTGTAATTTACTGTACATACTCTGTTGTCATTGAATCCTTATTTAAATCCTCCACCTGAACAATGAGAGCAAGTTTTTAGCCAAAGTCAAATTCCTTGTATGTGTTGTGCATACTTGGCCAATAAAGCTGATTCTGATTCTGATTCTGATTCTGATCAACGCTTCTGCTGACATCATCAGAATGTGGTTTTTAAATGTTGATCTGTGAGAACAGTCATATTAATAGTCCTTTTTTGTGTTTGTTTGTTTTTTTGTTTTTTTTACATGTAAAGCTTTGCATCATACTCACCTAAAGGTCAGCTATTGATGTTCTGTCCTAAACCCCCACTGGTCCATCACATCAGTGAAGGCTTCAGAACCTGTTGACCCTCTCTTCATCACTGTTTGGTGGAGCTCTTCTCTGCTGTATCATGATGACATTGTCCAAACACCCATCTGTGCTTATTCGCCTCATGATGGAGGAAGTCCTTACAGAGGATGAAAAAATGTTCTGGTTTATTATTTGATAGTCAAAAATCTGACATAAATTTCTACATACATAATTACAGCTGCTTCAAGTACTCAAGAAATCCCATGGCTAATGTTCTGCAGTAACATTAGTAAGAAAATAAATTAAGACCTTTTTATTCTACTACTAGAACTTAAACTATTTTTAACCTCAATTTCCACCATGGTGATCAAAAACGTTTTACATTATTGTAAACTGTAATAACAATAAACAGCTGTAACTTTTTTTTCACTGTACACCAAATTATAAGACTGAGCAGCTGCACATCAAAGCTGATATTTTTTTAAACTTCATGTAAAACCTGACTGCCGTACAGTTAATATGTGCTGTTATATTCATAGATGTAAATGTTGTACACTCATAATTATAATATGAACATGTCAGAAATAAGATTTAGTTGGTTACATAGAGTTTAGGCTGCTGCCCCCCACCTCGCGACCCTGACCACCAGACTGACAGCAGATGAATGAGCTAGTTAGTATCATAGCTAGCACTGGTTACCTTACCTGTCAGAATAAAAGTGGTCACTTCCGCGTGTCTTTTCAGCCCTTTGAGACGCTTCAGCAGACATCAAAAGCAGAACCCATATTTATCTTGCTCCTTTGTTTGTCATGCCTGTTGTGTCTGGAAAGCAGGACAGAAGAAGCAGGAGTTGTGCTGAACTCGAACTTTACTACAAGCACACAATAGTACACGTGTTGCAGTATATAACATACAAGCTAACCCTTAAGCTACACAGGCTGTCTCTCGTACAGAGGCGGAATGCCAAAGAAGATGGCTCCCGCCAACAGTCTTCTTAAATGGGCACAGTGTACTGACATCACCCGTGCATCTGACGTTGCACCCGTGCTGTCTATTTGTTAGTATGTCCATACCTAACATCTCCCTTGAAAAACTCAAAACATTATGCACACATCAAATCACAGCAGCTCTTTTTTTTTTTTTTACATTATACTCACAACAGCTTTTTGAAACAAGCAGAGAAATACAACCTGGGCCACCGAGTAGACCACCGGCTGACCCTGCACGACTGGGTGGATTATTCTGCCACCGTGAACCAGTCATGCTCTGTTAAGCATGTCAAAGCAGTCACTGCTTACAAATCAACTTCAGGGGCCTCAGTCAAGCCCGCGGTGGGCGCGCCCCCGGAGGTGCCAGCTGCAGCAGACATGGATGCCGTCTCGCTAGAGTAATGGCTCGCTCGTCAGTAATGTCCCAGCCTGGGTTCCACACCAGCTGGGTCGACTCCAGCGCTGCATCTTGATCTGAAGCAGCTGCTCTTACCTTTCGTGGACAGCTGGCGTGCCCTCTCAAATCATCAGCCTTCTGGACGGCAGCTGGCCTCTTTCATGCGGCAGTTCTCATCTGCGATGATGGGACTATCTGTGCATCCAAGTGGTCGGATCGTTGGACCTGAACCCACTCAGGAAGTGCGTGCAGCAATCAGTTTGGCTGCATTCAGTGCTGCTGCTCTCTCGTCTCTGATGTTGGTTGCTGCTGTGGCTGCGTGCCATCCATACCAGTGGCAGGACGTGTCCTCAGTTGGCGTTGCCTTGCTGGGTCCTGCTGGACCACGAACTCTCCATCCTGCTGTGCAGTGGCAGTTCGTTGAGGCTGATACTCAGTGAGAATGCGGGATGATTTTGGCTTCTTCTCTCTCTCACCTGGTGCTGGTTGTGGTCACGGTAATGTGTTGCTGTCGTCGGCGATGGGACATGCGCCGGGTTGTCTTCCTTCACCAGGGTCCCCTTTCTCCATGAGCTCCCTCTCCTGCGGCTCCACGGGGGTTGCTTGAAGCTTGTGCTGGGCAAAGATCAGAGGCGGGTCCTGTTTGTGCTCTCTCTCCGTACTGTGTTCACTCTCTGTGCTGTGCTCTTTGGCTGTACCCACGTCCATGAAATCACACTCTCCCTCCTGTGATGACGCTGCGGCTTACGAACACTTGTGCTGTGTGGGGACTGGGTCCAGGTCCTGCATGGCTGTGGGCTAGGGCGCTTGTGGCTGCTCTGGTACCTACATCGGTGTGATCTGGGACTCCTGCTGCTGCTCCGGTTCTGCTGGGTTCTGTTCAGTGTGCAGTATGAGGCAGGGAGTGGCTGTGTGCAGTGAACTCGAGTCATCGTCCAGGCTGAGTTTGCTGCTGGGTTGTTGCGCTGTGGTGTCCTGCTGTCCTGCGGTGTCTACCTCGGGGCCCTCCTAAGAAGGTGTGGGATCAGGGCCCACTAGCTGTGATGCTAACTGGGCAGCCGCTTCTACCTCTATCCGAGACGCCAACTACTTCACATCCACCAATGGCAGGTTGTCCAGCATCTCCAGTGGCTTCGGGTTTGTGGTGTGCCTTGATAACTGGTCTCACTCACACCAACTTGTCCTCCAAGCATCCAAACCTGCACATGCTAGCCAAACAGTGGAGGTTGGCATCATACTGCTGGACCGACTCACCCGCATGCTGTCAGTGCTAGTAAAACACATGTCTTTGGGCCATCACACTCTCTGGAACATTGAAGTGTTTGGTTAGTAAACCAACACACTCAATGTAGTCATCGTAGGCATCTGCAGGTCCAAACATTCAGAAGATATGACGTCCCTCGATGCCAAGGCAGTGGAGTAGCATGCTCTTTAGCTTAGCATCGCTACCGTGTCTCAGGCTGGCAGCGGTTCGTTCTTTCTTTCTTTTATTTATTTATTTATGCAGGGACATGCACAATATACATTGACCTTAAAAAGGAAAGATGCATTGTACCAGGTTATAGCACAAGTGCTAATTTCCACCTGTAGTCCCTGGGCAGGCTGGTGTTAGCATTAATAAAAGCAGACGTTTGCTAAAACTACAAGTAAGCATTGATAAAAAACTAAAACCAAACATTGATTAAAAAAACTAAAACCAAGCATTGCTAAAAACTAAAACAGACATTAATAACATTGATAAGAAACCAAAACATTGATTAAAAACTAAAACATACAATAATACATTTTTATAACTCCATCCATATAAACAATTTTTCACATCCAACCACTGACTCTTATTGGTCCCACTGTCGTCATCACACACTCTAACACCTTTACATCACAGTACAATATGGACACAGGTTTACTTAGAGATTAACTGTTTTTTCACCAAACGTGAAAATGTGTGATAATCTGTTACTGCAAGTAACTCCATTGGTAACATGTTCCACTGTCGCATAGCCACACATGAAAATGTTGAATTTGCTAATGTTGTCTTGTGCTTAGGAATCCTGCACTCACCACGTGCTGTTGATCGAGTTGTCCGAGATGTATTTACAGAACTTAATGAAACAAACCTTTTTAAGGGAGGAGCAGCAGAGTTATGGATTATCTTAAACAAAAGACACACATTTGTATACATGATTAGATTTTCAAAGCTCAACAGGTTATATTTGGACAGGATTGGGCAGTGATGGAACGTTCGTCTTTTCTTGTCATGAATCTTGATAGAATATTTGTATAATGATTCCAGAGGCCTCAGGGCAGATTTACACGCCTGTGACCAACTGGTCATACAGTAAAGAAAATGTGGAATTATCATAGCATTTAGATACATACTTGATGCTTCAGTAGACAGTGAATTTCTGATATGTTTGAAATTAGCACAATTAAATTTGACCGTGTTTGTCATCCTTTTAATGTGTTTTTTAAAGCTTAAATTTGAGTCAAGTGTAACACCTAAATATTTAAATTCAGTCACATTCTTAATTTTTTATCCTTCTATCAAGATATGACAAGAATTCTTGGATTTGTAGCGATTAGTAAAAAACATTGACACAGTTTTATCGACGATTATGAACTGTACAAACGGTCCACAATACCAGTGGGACCAAGGGATAGGCTGCTCACCAGGCTCAGTGAGGAACGGCGGTGCCTTCGTGACTGGGTTCTTCATCCTCAGTTTTGCATGGGTCATCCTCGTCGCCCTTTGTTGTCTGGAAAGCAGGGCAGCGGAGGTAAGGGTTATGCTAAATTCAAACTTTATTACAAGCACACAATAGTACACATTTTGCAGTGTGTAACATACAAGCTAACCTTTAAGCTACACAGGCTGTCTCCCGTACAGAGGCGGAGTGCCAAAGAGGACGGCTCCCGCCAACAGTCCTCCTAAATGGGCACGGCGTGCTGACATCACTCGTGCGTCTGACGTTGCGCCCGTGCTGTCTATTTGTTAGTATGTCCATACCTAACAATGCCATACTTGAGAACTATTGGGAAACTGACGTCTGCCTTCAGACTTGGGTATTTAGCTAAATAATTCACTACCTGGCAACCCAGCAACCCAAAACAAGACAATGGCACGTAACATAAAGCTAGCAATGCTAGTGACTGTGACATCCCCACTGGACTTCCGTGTTTGCCTTCCTCCAGCTAAATATTCATATTATTTTTGACCCGTAAATAATTAATTTTTTTCTCCATCAATTTACTAATTTTAACAAGAACATTAAGACTTACATTGTGCACATTTCTAGACACTTTGTTGATGTATTTTTTTTAAATCTTTGTTTTCATAAAAATGTTGTCCATTGCACCTTTAAATTTGTAGCTTTTTATTTTAAATTTGCAACCTTTTATTGTGGATTTGCAACTTTTTCTTTTAAATCTGCAACTCTTTTAATCATAAATTTGCAGCTTTTTTCTTGTAAATTTGCATCTTTTTACCTCTGCCAAGGAGGTAATGTAATCAGGGTGGTTTGTCTGTTAACAAGATTATGCAAAAACTACTGGATGAATTTTCACCACAGGTGACCCTTGGGCCAAGGATGAACCCATTAAATTTTGGTGATGATCTGAGACTGCACACCTCCATAAATTTGCAGGTTTTTATTGTGAAGTATCAGTTTGTTTGTTTTTTGATAAATCTCAGCTTTTTTCTTTTAAATCTGCAATATTTTTCTTGTAAATCTGCAACTTTTATCCTCATAAATTTTCAACTTTTTCTCATAAATATGCAGCTTTTTTATTGTAAATTTGCAACTTTTTTATAATAAATTTGCAGACTTTTATTTGTAAATTAGCAGATTTTTAATTAAAAATCTTTAGCTTTTTTCTTTTAAATATGCAATTGTTTTTTATAAATTTGCAACTTTTTTCCTCATAAATTTTCTACTTTTTTCTTGTAAATTTCCATTTTTCTTTTAAACCTGCAACTTTTTCTTGTAATTTTGCAACTTTATTTATTCATGAATTTGTGGTTTTTCTTCATAACTTCACTACTTTTTCATAAATCTGAAACTTTTTTGTAAGTTTGTGACTTTATTCTAAATGTGCAGCATTCATATGGACGCTGATTTAACTTTTATTCTGTGTAACTGATTAAATTTTCTTTGTTCATCTCGACAACGACTCAAGTTTTTAGAATGTTTTTGTTTTTAAGAGTTTGAACCCCTCTGTTACAAATATAGGAGCCTCTAAACACAATCCTGCATCTGGCCCCGACTACAGTAACGCCTGTAGTGTCCTGCTCAATCTTTACTCTGCAGAAAACGTTCTGTTTATTTCCCCAACAGTGAAATGACGTGGCTGTTAAAACGACTGCATGTCTGTTTACAGTCTCCACAGGACAGGCGTGTCTAATTCAGTTTTAATGAGGGCCAATGGGAGAGTAACAAATAAAACCAAAAGTTAGTTGAAAAACTATTGTATCCTCAATTTAGAAAGTAGTGGTGGAAAGCAAATTACAAAGATAGAAAACAGGCACATTGGGGGGGGGGGGCAAAACTTGCAAATTTACAAGAGAAATAGCTTCAGAGCTAACGGTGCTACTAAGGAGCTAGCTTAGCCAACGCTGTTTTTATTTTCTTTAAATTCCCTGTTCACACCTGCTTCATTAATTCACAGCTGAGAATATATTTTGTGTCATTCTGGTTTATTTTGTCATATTTTGCACCATTTGCATTGGCTAGGCAGCTGATAGGGCAGGCCGCTCAGTGCTAGCACGACTGTGGAACCAAGATCAAGTCTTATTTTCTACATGTAACGGAGCCGATGACAAGCATTCCTGCCCGTCATCCCTGCTGGAGTCTGAGTCACATGACAAGCAGGACAGGCAGAGGGCACTGAACAGCTCCTTTAGTGGCAGGCTGCTCATAACACTACTACTTTGCACAAATAATCCAATCCACTGTTGATGTCATTATTATTTAAGGTTGCAACGTTCAACAGTGAAATATGCTGTTAATATATTGCTGCTTACTAGAGCTGTATATATGTTTACTTGTTTTTTAACGGTCAAAACTATTTTACTTTAGATTCTTGCACTGTTTATATACCATTTTTGACCTATTTCATTTTTTATTATTGCTCTGACTGCTACTATCCCTTTGCTGCTGCACTACTTTAAATTTCCCCATTGTGGGCCTAATAAAGGATTATCTTATCTTGTTCACCTCCCAACATTTTATGACGTATATCATTCTTAGACATTATTATTAATGTTTTGTGGACAGATGAAACTATCTTTGAGTGGTCTTTGAGACTAGAAAAACGCTGTATAAGTGCAGGCCCTTAACACGCAGCTCTACATCTGCCATAAAAAGGGCACAAGGGCAAAACATCATCCCAAATGTAAAGTGTGGTGGATTTGGGCCTGCTTTGCTGCATCAGGGCCTGGACAGCTTGCAGTCATTGAGGGAACGGTCTGACCCACAGCTACAGGAAGCGCCTGGTTGAGGTTATTGCTGCAAAGGGTTTCAACTGTGGATCAGTGACCCAGCTGGAAACAGGGATGTCTATTACAGTGACTGAAATCTGAACTGTTCTTTGTACTAGCTTCCTAGTTAACATTGTTAGCTCTGAAGCACCTTTGGCTCCCCAGCCATCTAAGCCTTTTAAGGCCTTTTAAGAAGACTTTATGCTAACTGCTGTACCTCAGGCTGTGTTCAGTACTGGAGCTAGATGCTAGCCCACTAACGTTAGCAATATGGCGTGAACAGCTGACCTCAGTAGTGATGAAAGGAGGATGGTGGGGTGAACCGGTTGTCATGAGCAACATCTTTTCCTCACTTCCTTCTCATAGTCACCAGTTTTTTACATGTAATTTAGTGGATTCTCGTAAATGTGGCAACTTTCCATGTGACTTTTTTTTTTAACAAACATGAGACCAAAACCCCTGCTGTAACAATTGTCATGGTTTACTTCATTGTTAATGAGTGAAACAAGTCGACCAGTGCCCAACTAGCATGTCCAGGTGGATCCCACCAAAGGTTGAACTGGGCTGTTTTATGGGTCCCATGTGGGTCCCACATGGGTTTAATGTGGGTCAGCAGTGGGCTGCACGGTGGCGCAGTGGTTAGCACTGCGGCAGCACAGTTTACCCTTGGCCGGGGGATTGTGGGGATCGTGGGTTCGATCCCAGCCCCCGACCAACAGTGATCTGTGTGGAGTTTGCATGTTCTCCCCGTGTTGCGTGGGTTTACTCCGGGATTTCTCCGGTTTCCTCCCACATGCCAAAAACATGCATGTTAGGTTAATTGGCTGTTCTAAATTGTCCCTAGATATCTGTTTCCTATAGGCCCTTAGAATAGAGGGTTAGTATTAATGAAAGCGCTTTGAGTGGTCTTTGTGACTAGAAAAGCGCTATATAAGTGCAGGTTAGTTAGTTAGTTAGTTAGTTTCAGTAACACAGGTGCCATAGGCAACATTACACAAAAAACATCACAAACGTGGGAAAAAATGTGAACATTTACAAGAAAAAATTGACAAATTTACAAAAAAATAGTAGCAAATTTAGGAGAGAAATTTAGGAGAAAAAGTTGCAAAATTACAAGAAAAAAACTTAGAAACTTACAAGAAAAAAATAGCAAATTCACAATAAAAGTCACAAATTTATGAGGAAACAAATGAGAAAAAGTTGCAAATTAACAAAGTAGAAAATATGACTAAATTGAAAATTTGAGAAAAAAGCCCCAAACTTATGAGAAAAAGTTATAAGTTTACAGTGAAGAAAAGTTGACATTTTTTGAGAAAGTTCCAGATTTACAAGAAAAATGTTGCACATTTATGGGAAAAACTCATTACAAAAAACATCAAATATACAAGGAAAAAGGTAACAAATTTATGAGAAAGTTGCAAGATTGCAAGAAAAAGTCACAATTTTACAAGAAGAATGAAAACTAACAAATTTGTGGAAAAAACCCTGCAAATTTACAACAAATTGAGAAAAAGTTGGAAGTTTAGAGTAAAGTTTCAAATTTATGAGAGTTTCAGATTTTGGGGGAAAAAGTCACAAATTTAGAAGAAAATGGCAAATTTATGAGAAAATAAGTTGAAAATAGGTAAATGGGTAAAGTTCATACAAGCAAACCAAGCTGGGACCCATAAGACGGCCCAGATTTAACCTTTGGTGTGACCCACATGGACATGCTGGCTGGGTGTCTTTAAACCAACTTAACTATATGAGTAACAAGGTGAAACAGGAAGAAATGAACCATTTAATGTTAGACGACATCAGGATTAATTCATAAGGTGGTGCTTAATGTCTTTCATGAGATAAAATGGTGCCAAATAAAAATATTCTGGTGTGTTGGGTGATAATTTATCACATTTACCAGCACCAGTCACATGTAATCAGCCTGTTTATTCCTGGGTGTTTTTCTGCAGCTGGAATGAGTCGAGCTCCCGGGGCCGCCGCGCAGTTCCACCTCTAATCGGTTGCCTCACAATGACCTGAATCCCAAAGCCGACGCCGAGTAAAGACCGCGACTGCATACGGCGTGTTTATCTGGCTAATTGAGTAAATACAGCTCTCCAGCGCTCGCTGCATGATCTCTGACAGGCCACAGAATCAGCCGAGACACCGAGAGAGCAGACTTTTACAGTTTTTTATTTTTCCCTCAGTCAGACTAAATAGGCTGGCACTGTGCGATGTGTGGATGTTCACGCTGTGGCGTCAGTATTTTTTGTTTGTTTTCCATCGTTATTTTGAATTGAATGATGAATTAAATTACGGCACATCACTATGGGGATGTACGGTGGCCATGAGAGCTCAAATGTGCTGCAAGTTAAGAAAGCAAATGCAAACAGACAAAACAAAACCAACTATCGAAATGGCAACACTCACATGCAACTGTGAGTACAGAAATGCACTGCAAAAGCAACCCCAGGAGGACACAAAGTGACAGACCAGATCAGGAAGTGACTTCAGACACACTGTACAGTGACATAAATAAGATGCTTTCTTAAAACCATAACTTTATTCACAAATAAGAGGATATCTGAATCATGCCATCAGAACATATTGCCCAAAACATTTAACTTTTATGGCCACACACACACACACACACACATCATCAAAAATTCACCTCCTTGTAAACATCTAGGGGTCATTGACTGAAAAATGGTGTGTTTGTAGGTTTTAACTGTCTGAAATGTGTCTATTGGTCACGTAATTATCCAAAAAATATCAAAACAGTCAATTCTCTTGAAAAACCACACAGTCTTTGTTTTTCTCTCCCAGAAACACCAGAAATGTTTTTGACTTTTCTGTCTAAATTGTTAACGTCATGATTTGACAAAGCCAACCCACTGCCATCCTTGAGACCCACCCACTGCTCTATTATCGGCCAACCTAGCTGTCTGTCATGTAGACAGAAGGAGTGCTACAGGTAGCTAATTTTCCTGAGCTTTTCGCCTCCCAGCTAGCACTAGGACCAGGAGGCTTGCACCAAGCACGGCTTATATTGTTATTTTCCTCAGATCTTCGTCACCCTAATAGCCATCCCTGTTACCCCCTGGTTCACCAGTCCACAGTCCAGAATATACCTTGCATCACTCTGGCTCATCTCACAATAATTTTGCCATGATTCCACAGCAAATCGCCAGCACCAGCACGCCAGTCACGGCAACCGACCTGGCCTCTGGGGCTCCACGCGACTCCACTGCAGCGTAGGGGAGCTGCCTTGTGACGGGGCATCCCACAGCTGGCCGTGGGAGTGGAGCAACATCCTGCAGAGCCAGACACTGCCCTTTGAGATTCCATAGCTCGGCTCAGCAGCAGCCCTGGGTCCCGGGCCAGGTCAGCTGTGGCGATCGGGGGGGCCACCCTGCATGCAATACTAGCAATTTGTTGTGGAATCACAGCAAAATTAAGCCTTATTCATGCTGCATTTCCACTCTAGTCCGCTTTAGTCCGCGTGTGCTTTGGACAAGCCCGGCATGCACGCGGTGCTGTACATGCTCACTTTTTTCATCTACCCAGGCCAAGCGGTTGACACATGTGCACAGCCATCATTTGTAGTTTCACTCCCACCCGATAGGTAGTGCCAATGCGCTGACGCACCAGGATTTTTGCCAACGAAGAAACGCTGCTTGCTTTCTGCTGCTTGACTTCCCGGTTTTCACTCCTTTTCCATGAAGATGCTGCTGCTGCTGAAGTATTTACAGTATGTATGATTCATGTATGTTTATTCTCGTCTTCCGCTTCCTCGTTGTTTTCTTTGTCTACTTTGTCTTGGTATGCTGTGCCGATATCGCCACCTCGTGATTGGGACATTCAGTGTTGCGCATGTGCTTTTCAGTGCGTTCAGATCGTGGGCAGGCGGCGCGGTCACAAAATTTGGGCTGCACGTGGTAGTCCGCGGTTGAGCACTGTGGACACTAGCGGAGTGGAGACAATGATGTAAATTTTGTCACACAAGGTTTCAGGTTACACGGACAGCAGAGGTGCAGCATGAATCCAGCTTTACTGGGAGATGGGCTGGAGTGATGCTCATCCGAGCTAGGAGGCTAAAGGCAAAAAGCTACTCAGCTAATGGCTAACTGACGTAAGAGGGAGGGTGGAGTTGAAGAGGTGAAGGAGTTTCTTAAAGTGATGGGCTTTAAGTCAGAGTGTTTCAAGAAAGCAAAGAAAAATACAAGACAAATTTGCATCAATAATTGAAAAATTAAAGAAAATGTAATGTCACACAAAGTGCAGTCAATAAGCCCTTAAATAAGCGAATCAGTAACACACTAGCAACTCAAAGCTAACTAAGCTAATAAGAATAGCCCATACAGAGCTATGTAGAATGGGAGAGACATAAACAACAGTATAGCTATGCTAAGCTAACTGAGCTAACAGCTAAAATAGCACAGTATGATTGCAAAAATAATCCAAATATGAAACACAAATTTCCTGAGTGGCAGTAGAAGGTAGAGTGGGTCGTCTAATAACCAGAGGGTTGGCGGATTGAATCCTGCTCTCCCCAGCCACCCTGCTGTTGTGTTCCTGGGCAAGACACTTGACCCACCTTGCCTCCAGTGTCCATGACACTGGGTATGAATGTGTATAAATGTTGGGTGATGGTTGGAGAGTCTGTTGGTGCAGATTGACAGGCATGTTTCCGTCAGTCTGCCCCAGGGCAGCTGTGGCTACAGTAGTAGCTTACCACTATCAATGTCTGTCTGGAGTGAATGAATAATGGACTGACTGTAAGTGCTTTGAGATGTCACTTGATGTGTAAAGCTTTATATAAATCTAATCATTATTACTTTTTTAAATTTTGTAAATAAATAAAGGATATGTCAATACACTGTATCCAATACGTACAATAAGTAAAGTGATAAAATTGATTTATTGATCAAATCACTAAGCAGGGACAAATGTAAGTCCTGGGGAGATCGGAAAGCAGAAGTACATCACTCTACATTGAGCAAGAGGTCCTTAGTTATTTTAAAAACGCATCTTATTCTGATTACTTTTTGTAATGTGTCTGATGTCACTTTTTGATCTGGTCCGTCACTTTATTGTGTCCTACTCAGGGTTGGTTTTGCAGAACATTTCTGAATTTGCAGTTGTGTTGCCATTTTGATGCAGATGCTTTGAGTTTCGTTTTGTCTATTTGCAGTTGCTTTTGTAACTTGTCGCACATTTGAACTCTCAGGCCCACCATACGATTGTGATTTAATGTGCAATTTTTTACAGCACTTTGAAAAAATATTTGCCCATTCCTGTTTTCTTATATTTTTGCATATTTGTCATACTTAAGTGTTTCAGATTACAGATTATTGAATGCAGTTTTTAAATGATGATTTCATTTATTGAGGGAAAAAGGCTATCCAAACCTACCTGGTCCTATGTGGAAAAGTAATCGCCCCCCAAACCTAATAACTGGTTTTACCACCCTTGGCAGCAGCAACTGCAGTCAAGGGTTTGCCATAACTGGCGGTGAGTGTTTTCTATTGCTTGTTGAGGAATTTTGACTCACATTGTTTTAATTCAGCCACATTGGAGGGCTTCACATGCCCAGACATTCTCCTTCAGGATTTTCTCTTAGAGAGCACGATTCATGGTTCCATCAGTTATGGCATGCCATCCAGGTCCTGAAGCAGCAGACAAAGTAGCCCCAGACCATGACACTACCACCACCAAGTTTGACTGTTTTACGCCAAATGTAACAGGGCACATTCCTTCCAAAGATGACTGCCGAGTTTCTTAGTTTTGTCTGAATTATTTTTTCTTTTAAAGCTGCAAAAGTACATAATGGTGGCACATACATGCAGAATAAATAATAAATACATTAAAATGGGTCGGAGGAGCAAGTTGGCTCTTAATGCAATTTATTTGATTTCTAATCATTTTAGTTAGTCAAGTAGTGATAATGAATAAAGTTAAAGTCATCACATGTATTTTATTACTTTACCTTTTGTGTCTTTGACTTTCAGATCATGACCAATCAGGCCAGAATGGCAGGCTGCAGGTCTACACTTGAATTTTCACTGATTTAAACTAACAGTTAATTTGTATCTGTAGGTGACAGCCATGGGCAATTTTCTCATTTTCAGACTTTTTTTTATGTTGTGTTTTTTTGTTTTATCTATTTATTTATTTATTTATTTATTTTTGCTTTTTGTGATGGCCTGCTTGGATGTGATTATCCTCTCCAGCTGTGCACACACCTGTTTCTCATCATGGCTGGGGCTACAGTATATAATCCACGCTGCCCTGGAATCCGTGCGGAGTCGTCTGTCTTACTCCATGAAGACCACATACACCCTCTTTGATTCCAGAGACTGTAGCCTCAGCCTGACTGCTTTCCTGCCGTCCACCTACAACCCGCCTGCACTTGGAAGGAAACTTTCCACCACACAAGTAAGCCTCAGCCTTCTCTCACCATCTCCATATCAGTCCCCTGTGCACAGGTGGAGCTCCGTGGTGGCGGACCCTGTCCCACCTGGCGGCGGACTGAACCTCACCCTTTCACGGATTACACCTCCATCATCTACACGCTGCAACGGGCTCAGTGGACGCTGTCCTCCTGGCCATAGCCGCCGTGCTAACCTGAGCATCACTACATCTCTACAAAGAGTAAGCTGCAGATTAACCAGCATATTCTCAGCTGGGAAGCCACTAACCATCCTGCCTGTTTGTCCCTAGGGTTGCCAGGTTGAACGGCGTTCTGCTCACCCCAAGCTGCAGCAAAAACACACACCCACACATTCACACACTTCACTTTATTGTAATAAAGATAATTGTATTTACTCTGGTCTCTGAGTCTCCTCACTGGGTCAACAAACCATGTCAGTACAACTCCGCCAAAGTGACCCAGCTGACGTGCAAAGTTAACAACCTCAAGACCTGAGTAGATCAGTTAGCTTATCAGCAGCAAATTATTTTGAATCAGTTAGCCCGGCTAATGGACCGGTTGGATCATTTGACTAGCCCACAGACGTTTCCGCTGGCTCCGTCGTTCCCTAGTAGCTCCTCGGCTCCCGCTAGCCACCCACCCAGGCATGGGTCTTCTCCTCGGCTAACTCCCATCCCCACTCCCACCCGTTTTGGTGGAAAGCTAGGAGGGGCGCAGGTTTCATTATGCAGTGTGAGATTGTGTTTCAGTGGGTACCAGGGGATTTCACCACAGATCACAGCCAGATAGGCTATGTTATTAATTTGTTAGAAGGGCGAGCTCTAGCTTGGGCCTACGCCGTCATGGCTAGGGTGAATTATTCCAGCATGACTTATGCACAGTTTGTTAGTGAGTTCAAGGAAGTTTTTGACCACTCTGACCGTGACGGTGTGCTTACCTCCCGGCTGCTTAACCTTAAGCAGGGAACTCAATCTGCGGCAGATCACGCTGTCGACTTCCGGGTGGTTGCTACAGAGGTTGGGTGGGAAGATGCTTCACTTTGCAGCAGTATTTTTGTTAGGAGTCTTACCCCTAGTCTGCAGGACGAGTTGGCTTCCTTGGAGAAGCCGGGTAGACTTACTGAATTGATCTCCTTAGCCATCAGTCTGGATAATAGATTAAGGGAGTGGGCAGCGGAACGTAGGTCCTCTGGTCGTTCGGGTGCCCGATCTCGTCATTCCCCTCGGCCCTCGCTATTGGCCCTGCCTCCCTCAGATTCCCCGGAGGGTCCGGAACTCACGTCAGCTAGGCAATCCAAGCTTTCTTCAGCAGAGAAACAGTGCCGCCATGAGTTGGGGTTGTGTCTGTACTGCAGGAGCGAGGAGCGTAAGGTAGTGTCATGTCCTGAGCAGCCAGAAGGGGGGAGTCCGTGCGTCGCAGTAGGAGGACTCACGGACTCACCTGTAACCAATCCCCTATCTAGTTTACGTCTCCCTATTCGCTTCATTCACAAACATACTGAAATAGGGACGCATGCACTGATAGATTCGGGGGCTGAGCAGAACTTCATCTCAGGGGAACTGGCAACCCGGTTGGGTCTCCCCTGCCTATCGCTCAAGGTTCCATTGAGACTGATCGCTCTGTCCAAAGCCCCTCTCGTTACTGTATCCCAGCAAACCCTCCCAGTGGCCGTCATTACATCTGGGAACCATTGGGAAGAACTGAAGTTCTTTGTGCTGCCGGTTTCCTCCTCCCCGGTTATTCTTGGGTATCCATGGTTACGGCTTCACAATCCCTCCATTGATTGGCGCTCGAGGAGTATATTATTGTGGAGTTCGTTCTGTCTTGGCGCTTGTCTTCAATTGGCTGCTTGCTCGCCGTCATTGCCTCTGAATGTTTCCACCCCCCACCCCCCGATCTGTCCAAGGTGCCCCCGGAGCATTACGACCTTGGCGCCGTGTTCAGCAAGATCCAGGCCCTTTCCCTTCCCCCTCACCACCCTTATGATTGTGCCATTAACCTCCATGCCGGAGCCCCGCTACCGTCGAGTCGTCTCTACAGACTGTCACCTCCGGAGCGGGAAGTCATGGAGGCTTATATTAAAGAATCATTGGCCTCCGGCAAAATTTGGCTGTCATCCTCGGCGGTGGGGGCGGGGTTGTTTTGTGGGAAAGAAAAACGGTTCGCTAAGGCCGTGTAGCGACTTCAGAGAACTGAATAATATCACTATCAAGGATAAATACACCCTGCCTCTTGTTAACTCGGCATTTGATTCCCCCCAGGGGGCCTCCTGCTTCACCAAGCTGAATCTGCGGAACGCTTACCATCTGGTTTGCATCCGGGAAGGTGATGAGTGGAAGACGGGGTTTCGGACCCCCAGCGGTCACTTTGAGTATTTGGTCATGCCTTTCGGGCTGTCCAACACCCCCGCTGTGTTCTAGCGGTTAATCAATGATGTGCTGAGGGATTTTCTGGGTGTGTTCATCTTTGTCTACCTTGATGACAACCTTATTTTTTCGCAGTCCTGGGATGAACACCGTGTGCATGTGAGGCGAGTGTTGCAGCGACTCCTGGAGAATAAGTTATTTGTGAAAGCCGAGAAGTGCGAATTCCACGCATCTAAGACGACCTTCCTGGGTTTTTATCATCTCCCACAACGAGATCATCCCAGATCCCAGTAAGGTAAAAGCGGTGGTAGATTGGCCCACTCCCTCCTCTAGAAAACAACTGCAGCAGTTCTTGGGGTTCGCCAACTTCTACCGCTTAGTTAGTTAGTTAGTTAATCCCTTCACACCTGAAGGTGTATATGGGCGGCGCCTATCTCCGTTTCTCTGACCCTAGGCCACACAGCTACTGTAAGTAGTGACTTCATTAAAAATTATAGCATCACTGCTCTTTCTCTGACCCGTCTGACTTCCTCCAAGGTGCCCTTCAGGTGGTCTGAGGAAGCGGCCGCAGCCTTCGCTGATCTTAAGAGGCAGTTTTCGGACTCTCCTATCCTGGTCCAGGTGGACCCTGCCCTGCAGTGCCTGGTGGAGAAGGACGCCTTGGATTTGGGGGTCGGGGCCGTTCTGTCCCAGCATTCCCCAGCGGATGGCAAGGTTCGCCCCTGTGCGTTCTTCTCCTGACGGTTGTCCCCTGCAGAACGTTAATTATGACATCGGCTACAGAGAGCTCCTAGCGGTTAAGACAGCGCTGGAGGAGTGGCGCCATTGGTTGGAGGGGGCTTCCCAGCCATTTGTGGTCTGGACAGACCACAAGAACCTGGAGTACCTTAGGACGGCCAAGCGCCTGAATGCCCGCCAGGCCCCCTGGTCCCTGTTCTTCGGCCATTTCAACTTCACCATCACGTATTGTCCCAGGTCCAAGAATACCAAACCTGATGCCCTGTCCAGGCAATTCTCCTCTGACGTCACAGAGAATTCGGAGCACCCCATCCTTCCTCCATCGTGTGTCGTGGGCGCCCTGTCGTGGGGCATCAAGGAGAAGGTCCTAAAGGCGCTGGAGGTTGAACCGGACCCGGGCGGGGGGCCAGCGGGGAAGCTGTTTGTTCCATCTGCCGTCCAAGGGGAGGTCATTCGCTGGGCTCGTGCCTCCAGGTTTGCGTGCCACCCCGGGAGGGGGCGCATGGTAGCCCTGTTGCAGAGGACATTTAGGTGGCCATCTATCCAGAGGGACGTTGGAGATTAAATCCGTGCCTGCCCCCAGTGTGACACGAGCAAGACATCTTCCTCCTCTCCTGCCGGTCTGCTTCACCCCCTTCCGATCCCCAGCAGGCCATGGTCCCATGTGGCGTTGGACTTTGTCACCGGTCTTCCTTCTTCTAACCAGCATACTGTTATCCTCACCATTGTGGACAGGTTCTCCGAAGCTTCCCACTTCGTCCCCCTGCGAGGACTGCCTATGGCTAAGGAGACGGCTGATCTCCTAGTCCAACACGTGGTGAGACTTCATGGAATTCTGCTGGACATCGTCTCCGATCGTGGGCCCCAATTCGTCTCACAGGTTTGGAGGTCCTTCTGCAATGCGCTTGGAGCTACTGTAAGCCTGTCGTCTGGTTACCATCTGCAGAGTAACGGGCAGTGTGAGAGGATGAATCAGGAGCTGGAGGCTGCTTTGCGGTGTGTGGCGACCACCAATCCGGCATCCTGGAGCACGCACCTCCCGTGGATCGAATATGCCCACAACACCACGGTCTCATCAGCGATTGGGATGTCCACGTTCGAGGCTTTGTTGGGCTACAATCCTTCTCTATTCCCTGAAGAAGAAGGGAACATCACCGTTCCGTCTGTATGGGCCCATTTGAGACGCTGTCGCCGCCTGTGGTGGGCTACCCGGACCGCGCTACGGCGCACAGCGGAACACAATTTTACGGTGGCCAATCATCACAGGACTGAGGGTCCGGCTTACCAGGTGGGTCAGCAGGTATGGCTATCAACAAAAAATATTAATCTGAAGGCTGAGCGTAAGAAGACATTGCAACGGTTTATTGGGCCGTTCACTATCACCCGCATCATCAACCCTGTCTCTGTGCGTCTAGCCCTCCCCCCCTCCCTTCGTATTTGCCCTACTTTCCATGTGTCTCAGGTCAAACCCTTTTATTCCAGCCCTCTGTGTCCTCCTCCCAGGTCTCCACCCCCGCCGATGGTGATCGATGGCGACCCGGCGTGGAGGGTCAATTCCATCCTGGACGTCTGCCACCGGGGTCACGGCCTGCAATACCTGATGGACTGGGAGGGCTACGGGCCAGAATGGAGGTCCTGGGTGTGTCCCTCCTTCGTGCTGGATAAAGATCTCATTTGGGACTTCCACCGGACGTACCCAGGTATGTTGGATCAACCGCCGAGAGGCGTTTCGTAGGGGGGGAGTACTGTGATGGCCTGCTTGGATGTGATTATCCTCTCCAGCTGCGCACACACCTGTTTCTCATCACGGCTGGGGCTACATAATCCACGCTGCCCTGGAATCCATGCGGAGTCGTCTGTCTTACTCCATGAAGACCACGCACGCCCTCTTTGATTCCAGAGACCGTAGCCTCAGCCTGACTGCTTTCCTGCCATCCACCTACAACCCGCCTGCGCTTGGAAGGAAACTCTCCAACACGCAAGTAAGCCTCAGTCTTCCCTCACCATCTCCATATCAGTCCCCTGTGCACAGGTGGAGCTCCGTGGCGGCGGACTGAACCTCACCCTTTCACGGATTACACCTCCATCTACACGGTGCAACGGGCTCAGTGGACGCTGTCCTCCTGGCCGTAGCCGCCGCGCTAACCTGAGCATTGCTACATCTCTACAAACAGTAAGCTGCAGATTAACCAGCACATTCTCAGCTGGGAAGCCACTAACCATCCTGCCTCTGTCCCTAGGGTTGCCAGGTTGAACGGCGTTCTGCTCACCCCCAGCTGCAGCAAGAACACACACCCACACATTCACACACTTCACTTTATTGTAATAAAGATAATTGTATTTACTCTGGTCTCCGAGTCTGCTCACTGGGTCAACAAACCATGTCACTTTTCTCATCTGGCTCAGAAAATATTTAACTTGTTGATTTTTGCTTTTAATTCATATATGATTTAGAAGAAAAACCTAAAATTTATGAGAATCAAGTCTCAAATGCACATTACAAAAGTATTTTATAACACTGCAAATTATGAGGGGAAAATGGTACATGTAAAAAACAAAAAATGATCCTTTTTATGTGATTATCTAAACTGTAGAGTTTACAGAAAATGTATATCGTGATATATATCATTATCGTGATATAAGATGACTTTTATCGTGATATGAATTTTTTGTCATATTGCACAGCCCTAGTAGTTAATTCATGACAAGCTTTTGCCCTGAGGCAAAAGATCATTTTAAAAATTCTTTTTCCATTAACATTGTTAACAAAAGTCAGTTTCTATCAAAATTAGGATAAGTTTTATTAGTCCCACAGGAAGACTGACAGTTTGTAGCCTATTTGTGTGCAAATTATGTGGTCACATGCTATAACCCCTATTTATACTACAACCTTTATTCACTTTTTTGTCATGCATTTGCAACTTTTTTCTCATCAATTTTCTTTTTGCTCATAAAACTGCAACTTTTTTCCTATAAATCTGCAACTTTTGTCATCATACATTTACAACTTTTTTCTCGTTAATTTTCTTTTTTTGTCATAACTGCAACTTTTTTCTTGTAAATTTGCAACTTTTTTCCTCATAAATTTCCATTTTTTACCGCATAATTTTTCAACTTTTTTTCTTATAGAAAAAAGTTAGAAATTTAAAAAAATTGGGAAAAAAACTGGAAAAAAAAAATCAACACTATTGACCTCCAGGTTGTTCTGTTACCGTCGCTCCACTTTCCGCTCATGTAATGTTGCTTAGTCACTATAGCCACCCTCACTTTTCTGTTGCATCATCAGCTTCTCTGCTCAGACTTCCTCTCACCCATGCAGTGGTTGTGGGTGGACAGCGCTTTGATAACCCACCAGGAGAAAGAATCCTGCAAGGCAAAATCCTCCAATGCACTTGCTCAAAAAATACATATTAAAGTCCTTGTTCTAATGACATGATCATATCATACCATTAAAAAACGCCAACGCATTTTGGCTGGCAGGCCTTCATTGGGGATTTGAACAGTCTAGACTCCTCTAGCAATAATCAATCAATAACCTCCACCTGGGTAAGAGGTGGACAGTTGTTTCCTGTGAAGAGACGTCTGGAACAGAAGAAACGGTCTGCTGTTTAAAACCAAGTGACTTTTAATCTGCAGTATTAAAAAAAAATTGTAATCAGAGAAAACCAGCATCTCCATCAAGCTTGTCAGCAGATGGGAGCATGAAGTGCTCTAAAGTTTCCTGGGGGACAACTGCGCTGACTTTGGAAATGAAGGTCCCAGAGTCCAAAGGAAGAGTGGAGAGGTCCAGAATCCAAGTTGCTTGAGGTCCAGTGTGAAGTTTCCACAGTTGGTGATGATTTGGGGAGTCATGTCATCTGTGTGACACGTCTCCCCATACGTGTGGGCCGGATGCAGCCAACCAAATTCAGGGGGAGTTTGGGCTGGTTGTGTCTGGGCCAGACACTGTCAAAGACATCTGGCCCACTTAGGTTTTTATTGTTCAAATCATTTATTGATCTGAGGCTATTTTATTGTTTTTATTGTGGAATATGATTATCATTTTTTAATGTTAATTCTTCTCTATAGACATTGTTGATTGTGTGTTGTTTTAAATTGTGACTGAAGGTGAATGCAGCCTCACGTAGCACTGTCATCCAAGATGAATTTCCTGTGAGCAACAAAGTTTATTCTGATTATGGCTCACACCTACAGTTTTGTTCCAATTGTTTTGAAACTTGGTACCAGGGTTTGATATACACTGATGATGCGCACCTTGGCATTTGAGTCTGATCGGATGATCTTGAGCTCAAGGTCAGAGGTCAGTTTTTCCCCTCAATCTTGTAAATGCAATAATTACTGAAAGAAATGATGTAGGCTTTTCAAATCCATACCATAGTTGCACATAAGACAAATCTAGGATGGCTTACACCCTGACCTGGCTATGGGTTTGAGGTCAAAGATCAAGGTTAACATTCTATTTGCACTATTGACTACAGAGCAAGTAAAGCCAGGGCCACCAATCCGTGGTACACAGGGTCACCTTGGGATCCTGACCTCTGACTATGGGTTTGGGGTCAAAAGTTCAAGGTTAGCATTCCCTATGCCCTCTTACTATTGAAGCTCTCTAGGGTGGCCAAACTTGCTACACAGGTTCATCTTGGGATCACCAACAACTACTGGTTGTATACATCAGTTTTTGTTGCATATTCATGGATGATAGGCTGATCATAATTTGGTTCTGCCCCAATAATTACAAGAAAAAGTTCAAAACTGCTGTCCTTCAGTGACATACAGTATCTTCAAAGAAAACAAGGTGCTTCAGAGTGCTGTTGTTACCAGAGTGGTGACCTAGTGGTAGAGCATCTGCCTCACAGCTGGAAGGTTGTGGGTTCAAGTCCTGGCTGGGTTATACCAAAAACCATATAAAAATGGTACTTCCCGCCTTCTAGCTTGGTGCTCAGCATAATAGAATGGGGGAAGGGAAAGTTTTTTGTGGCAGCGGCTCCTCTGATTCTAGTGGTGATTAACATTGAAGATAGGAGAAATGTAATTTCATCCTGCTGTATGGACTGAATGACAAAGTTGCCTGCTTCTTCTTATGACATCTTTCCAAGTGACTATTTATGCCGCTAAAGGACATATTTCTTCTCTGAGTTCCACCACGCCTCATTTTCCCTCTTATCGGCTGTCTTAACTTCCTGAGTTTGGCCCGAAAGTTGGAACCTTTTCTGAAAATTGCTTTCACTCTCTAAATGAACCGTTTCATGTTGCTGGACCAAATTTCGGCTCTTTGGTCCAGACCGTGATTCGGAGGAGGTTTCCAGCTCAAACTGAGAAGTCCGGCCCAAGCAGGCCAGGTGTGAAAGCTCCCTAAAACACCTGTGGTTGGAGGTCTTTATCTTCTGCTGAGTGAGTGAACAGATGCATTTTCTGTTTAATATAGAGTCAAAGAAAATACACCGATACACAATATGAAGATATTTAGGGAAGTCATTTCTCCCACGACATCTCCCAGGAGCTGAAACAATCAAGAAGGAAGAAAGTGTGCTGCGGCGCCAGTGGAGTCCTTAGCGTTTCCAGTCGCAATGGTCACATGGCGATGCTGCACCAACCCCCCCAATCTATAGAGTGCAATGACTCGGCTCCAGATAGCGGTGGAGTCTGTAAGTTTCACCCTCTACTTATTTTCCGTGTTACTGGCAGAGGGTTTGAAAGGATTATCAACGCCCACTTTGTATCGACTGTGCCAATAAGATGGATGAAGAAAAATCCATGGGGACGGCTGTGGCGACGAGGCAGAAAAAGAGAGCGGGAGAAAGATTGTGTTTTAAACATGCAGGCTCCGGAATGAGCGGACTGGGTGTTAAATTAAATAGGGGGAAAATGTCACGGCCTGCCCACACTGAGCTGGATTTCACGGGCTGTGAAGCCCTGTTTATTATTTGATGTTATTGCGTTCTGTCGTTAGCTGCTCCACACTCACGCCGCATGATTTGATATTGATCACAATGTCGTCTCTCAGAGCTGGGGGGGAAGATGCATTTGGAGTTATATTTTCCTCCTCGCTATGCATTGCTTTAGAATAGGGGTGATGAATTTAATCTTAGTGAGGGCCAACAAGAGGGTGACGAATAAAGGGAGGGGTCACTCATTAATAGAGAGTCACAAATTTATGAAACTGGGGAAAAAATGAAAATATACAAAACTGATGGGGGGAAAAATGCAAATTTGTGTAAATACGGAAGACAGTTGAAAATTTTAAAAAACTGGGGAAAACTGAAAATTTTCAGGACTATGTAAAAAGCTTAAAATTCACAAAACTTTGGAGGTGGGCTGATAATTTGTGAGACTGTGGAAAAAGTTGGAAATTTACAAAACTTGGTGGAGGGGGGAATGAAAATTTACAAGACCACAGAAAGAATCACAAAATTACAAAAACTGGAGGAAAAAAACTTCAAATTTGTGAGACTCCAGGAAAAAGATGCATATTTACAAAATTGGGAGGGGAAAAAAATGCAAATTCTGAGACTGTGGAAAAAAAAAAACTGCAAATCTGTGGAAGTTTGGAGGGGGAAACCTGCAAATTTGTGAGATTACAGAAAAACGTTGCAAATTTACAAAACTGAAAATTAGTGAGACTATGGAAAAAGCAAATTTCCAAAGCTGAGGTTAAAATAACAGCTGTAAACTGAGAAAAGCAGAAAGATTCATCCATCTTCTACTGCTTAATCCTTTTCGGGTTGCGGGGGGGCTTTGGCCAGTTAACCTAACCTGTATGTCTTTGGCCTGTGGGAGGAAACCAGACTACCTGAAGAACATGCAAAGTCCACACAGAAGGGTCACCAATGGTCAGGGTGTGGGATCGAAACCACGATGGTCAGGGGTGGGATTGAACCCATGACCTTCTTGCTGTGCTGCCACAGTGCTAACCACTACACCACCCAGCCGAAAAAAGCTGCATATTTTTGAAACTCAAGAAGGACGATACAAATTTATGAAATTGAGGAAAAAAGTTGCAAAAATTTTGCATGACTCAGGGGAAAAACATACAAATTCACAAAACGAGGGAAGAATCTTAAATTTAAGGGACTGGAGAAAAAGTCACATGTATGAAATTGGGGAAAAGTCACAAATGGAACGCGTGCTTAGAATTCATGCAGCCATCCCTGCTATATTACTCTGGATATTCCTGGATGTTTAAGCACAGCATGTGTCTGCACAGCCTCAGCAGTGGATCCTGAGTCTTTTATCACTGTAGCTGGACAGGCAACCACAGAGACTTAAGAGCGCTACTTAATCCAGCTCTTTAGTTATTAGGCTACAGCTGCTGCTGCTGGAGGCCGACTGAGACTGGCTATAGCCATTATTACAGCTCTGCTTTAGTTGTTGTTATGATTATGGCGGTGATTGCTCCTTTTTAATGGCTTATAATGTGTGCTGTTAATTGACGTGGTTGCGTCGGCTGAGCGTTAATTAAAGCTTGCTGTGTCCCCGGATCTCCTGCAGTGTATTGGTTACACAACTGTTGTGTTCGAGGCACAGATCCAAGCTGGTTAAACCGTGTTTCCATATGCTGTTGCTGACAGGAGCGTTAAAAAGTGTGGTCACAGGAACAACAGTGGGCCTGTTTGGTGCTTTAGATCAGGTGTAGACGTAGCAAAGACGGAGCAGCTGGATCCATAGCTCTGTTCACAGCCAGTGGTTATGTGGAGGCAGATAGCTCATCCTGTTGACTGCAGCCATTTCATCATGTATTGTTATATCATCACTTATTCTGATTCCTTAAAGGCCACACAGGATGCATTTTTTCCATACGTTATCACAGTTTCCACAGGAGTCAATTAAATATCCGTCAAAACATTGCAGGGTTTAAAGTACTGCAGTACCATTCTACACACAGGGGAAGGAGCTCTCCTCATGCCAGGCTGTTTTATGGCAGGTTCCTTTAAATGCTGATGAGCCCCGGTTAAACCCACCCTCCGTCTTTCCACATTTCTCTGAGATATGTTTTGATGGGGATGCCATGTTTGAGGCTAAAGTTAGCATTTAGCTTTGCTTGTCAGATTCAGTAATATGCTAACAAACACTGGCTGAATGTTAGCGTTTAAAAGCTAAATAAAGTGTTATCTGGCTAGGAATGGGGGTGTTTCTCTAGGTGTGTGTTTTCTCACTTCCATGTAGGACATTTCGCAATGCAATCTGGTTGCGTCACATCTAGAATCTCGAGCCGTTGCGTTCAGATGCCTGCTCTTCATTTGCATGGACAGAAGTGGGAACATGGAAGCGATCGCTTCAGGGACCTCATGTTGAACTGTTAAAATAGAGGCTGTTAGTAAAAAGTAAATGCACATTTTAACAGCTGCACCATTTATTTCTCACCTCGGTTGTTTTCAGAAACATGTTTAGTTTTGAAGATACAGGAGGAAGTTTCCCGGGGCCACCTTGGATGTGGGTGAACACACTTGAACAGACTGCCCACCTGGGAACACGTCAACCAATGAGGTGCATCTTTGTGGTTTGCCAAGTGGCACATACATGTCAGTCATTTGTTTTGGCTCCGCTGGTTACACCCAGGAGGCGATTTGTTATTTTTCAACCAGGGGGATGGTTGGTATTCACATATTTAGCATGAGGTACAAACGGATCAATGTAAATTAGGTGCAAATTTGCAAGAACAATGACACAAAAATATGATAAAAGATGACAATTTAAAAATTCAAAAATCATAAAATACAATTTAATTGCACTGAATAAAAATTTAACCAATATCCAGATGAGTGTTGCAAATTAACAGGAAAGATGAGAAAAGTCACAAATTTATGAGAATAAAAGTTGCAAATTTACAAGAAAATAATTGCAAATCTATAAGAAAAAGTTTAAAATTTTCATATAAGAAGCTGCAAATTTATAGGAAAAATTTGTAATTTTATAAGAAAAAAGCTGCAAATTTACTGGAAAAATTTTGCAATTTTTTACAAAGTTGCAAATTTACAAAAAAGTTGCAAATTTATAGGAAAAAGTAGCAAATCAAGAAAAAAGTTGACTAACTTTTTTGCAGAATCCATGCTTCATTTATTCAATAATGTAATGCAGTTTTTTAAAAGGGGTATGATGATATTGAAGGGACAATTCTTTTTTTTTCCAGGTTTGATTTACACATGAAAAGGGATGAGGGAATGGCAGACTAACATGCAGGATGATTTTGGGTCATTTTGCTGACGAGGGGGATAGCATCCCCCCTACTACCACAATCAAACAAAACAAGGAGGAAGAACCAGAAGGCAGCTCATATTTAGTATATTTAGTTTTTGAGTTAATTTTTAGGCTTATCATATACCATATATGATAAGCCTAAAAATTAACTAAAAAAATATTTTGCTACGATAAGTCATTACAGTAACTATCCTGATGGTCCAAGCTTGATAAAAAGTTCATCTCCATGATGTATAGCAGGTGTATTTATGTATGTTGCTGAAAGTTGAGCGTGCATATTTTACTGGGGAGGATTCCAGCTAAGAGCCGTGCGGTGACAACTGAAACACTTATGCTTTCTCTCCCTTAATGCTGCATAATGTTACTTAATGGGGTTTCAAAAACAAGCGAGCTTTGATGGCACCCCTGACAATTTAAAAACACTCTGCATTCTTTCAACTCAAACAAAATGATCAGTGTGGCTGCTTCTTCAAGCGAAATCAAACAAACTGTGGCATCTGTTCAAAATAAAATCAACCCACAAGCTTAATGGGGTCTAGAAGGAAGGAATAAATATTCTTTCATTGCAGAGAATACAAACACAAGATTTCTTTTTTTTTTTTTCTTTCATCTAATTTGCCAATAGACATCCATTCTTGCATTTCAAGCCAGCAACATATTCCAGGTTATGTTATTGGTCAGCACATGGTTTAGGGAATTGGTGAAATGTATAAAAAATAATGCTTCTTAAGGAACGATTGTCAGGGATTTGCACATTTTTCCCTCTGCAGTGTAAAATATAATTATAAACAATTCAAGAAATCTGGCAGAATTTCAGTGCTTAAAGGGCAAGGTTGCAAACCTGAACTGAACACCGTCATCTCCGTTTCTTTAGACAGCACTTCATCAAAAACTCATTATTCATCAATTGCTGATATAACTGCAAGTTATACACAAGTGCAAGTGATTACTTCAGCAGACTTTTGTGTATCTCTGTAATACACGGTTATATTCACAAATGCCTTTGTGTGAAATAGAAGCCTTACGATAGTGTCCAGAAGCATTGTGTGAGGGAAGATCCGTCTGGGACAGTCCATTACAGAGTAGAGAAGTGTAGTATAGTTAGACAAACCACTAATACAGATGATTTCTGGAAGAAATTAATCCCACGTGTTCTAGAGTGAAGACAAAAAGAATTAGACACCTATCAGCAACAAGCTCACAAAACCAAATGTCTGTTATGATATAGGGGTGTGTCAGTGCCCTTGACAGAGGTAACTTTTACTTCTACAATGGTAGCATTACCACATATCTTTACAGTGAGAAAAGACAGCATCTTTTCCAGAGATTTCCATGCACTTTCCAACTGGACAATGGAGAACAATGTGTTACAAACGCGAGGTTGCAGAAGAATATCAGTTATTAGTGCTGAACAGGGTTTCCAGTTCCTTCAGGTTCACTTGGAACCAGTGATCAACAGCCATTCTAAGCTCTGTTGGATTCAAGAACCAGGACTACTCAAGAACGTTCACCGTGTTGTCCCTGAGCCATTCCTGTGTGACTTTTGTTTGGCATTTTGGATAGTTATTGTGCTGAAATGTAAATGTCAGGCTAGTCAGAGTTCCTTAGCTAGTTTTTACTAAGTATATCATTAGTTTCAGCTTCCTATCAACACTCCATTTTTTTCAACTGACACCATCATAGTGCCACCACTATGCTTCACCATTGCGATTACAGAGGTAATTTTATCAAGCACTTTGTTTAGAATTAATAATAATAATATATTATGCTTATATAGCACTCTTCTAAGTACTCAAAGATGCTTTATAGGAAATAATAACAACAATAGTAGGGCAATATGAAAGTACAAGTCATGGGGGATCTGCAGAGATGTTAGTGCTTGAAGGCAGTTTTGAAGAGGTGAGTTTTGAGGGATTTTTTTGAAGATGGAAAGTGAGGAGAAGTCTCTGATGTGTTGTGAGAGGGAGTTCCAAAGAGCCGGGATGGCGACTGCAAAGGGTTTATCGCCCCAAGTCTGGTGATCTGTCCCAGTGGTGGGACGGACAGGAGGCTGGCATTTGCAGACCGCAGTTGGAGAGTGGGGGTATGGTGATGGAGTAGCTCAGACATGTAGGTCTGTGCCAGATTGTGGAGGATGAGAAACTTGAAGTTAAGCCATTGGAGGAGGTTGTAGAGGACAGGAGTACGGGAATATGTGAGAAGGGTGGCACAGTTCTGGACATATTGTAGTTTTTTGAGGGATTTACAGTAGTCAAGTCTGAGTATCTCTGCAGCTGTGAAGGAGGGGGATGGGTGGAGGTGGGCGTATTGCTAAGGTGGAAGAAGACTGTTTTGGTGATGTGTTTGATGTGGTGGTCAAAGGAGAATGTTTGGTCCAAGATGAGTGACAGAAGAGGTTGCTTTGGTGGAGATATAGAGCTGGATGTCATCATCAAAGAATGAAATAATTGCCAAATAACTGAATCTTTGTTCCATTAGACCAGTTCAAGAAAGGGTCCTAGATGTTCAATTCCTCTTCTGTTTGAAACCTCTGGACAAAGCTGTGATCCTAGAAACGTTTAGCATGACAGAGATGTGCTTTTGTATCCCTGTCTAGCTTTGTTCCTCGACAGTCCTCTCCTGGCTTTTTAGGCTACTTCTCAGACCTCATGGCTTCACTTCTGTTCAGAATATGACCATCAGCTGAGAAACCATTTGTCCAATTAGCTTTATTTTCTTTAGGTGAACTCCTACTCATCCATGTGGACATTCCTTAGAGAGAATTTTAAGAAATGTGGGAAAACTAGAAAAACTAAACGGGTGTGGAAACTTTCTGGAGCTGATGTATTCAGCTAATTACAGTTTTTAAGCAAACGGCTCATCAGACAGAAAGACGACAGGCTCCATCAGGCTTTAAAAATCAAATGCACAGCAAAATCATTGTTTTGTCAAATTATAACCCCACACTCTAATCAGTGTAATTACCAGAAGATTGACCCCTGTGGCTAATGGCTTTTGTTTCTTTGTTATTACCTTCAGTTGCACTCTGCCGCTGCTTGTCAACAGGATATTTATCCCATTATCACCTTGTCTTTAGCAAATGGTTTGAAAAATCCAATAATCCAAGTCAAAATCATCACATTTCCTGTTCACCACTTTTCCCTGAATGAGGGCTGAATAATTAATGTTTGGCAGATGAGCTGCATATAATCACTAAAGCTGTCGATAAATCACCCTCCAGGCTGCCTGTAAATGCTTATAGGTCCCTTTGGATTATTATGCACGGTGCTCGTGGATGAAGTGCTACAGTAAACCACTCCATGTTCCTGAATCATTGGTATTGATGCACGTTTCCTTGAATCCAGCCGACGTTTGGAGCTTAATTGTCAGCCGATACCTCAGCCCCGATCAGTGAGCGTAGGTCACTGAGCCCTAAATCCCGTTAACCCACGCCAGGTATCATATGATGCCCCGTCGATACCACACAGAGGTCTGAGGCTGCCCCCGTTACCAGATACTATCGCTGCACCCTTTGATATTATTGACTGTGGTTTGTGTTGACTTAACTTCTGCCTTTGCTCTCCAGCTTTCTTCGTATGCATATGAGGTTTTATTGCCCATATATAGCTACAAATATACAGTGCATAAATGGATGTAAATGGTGAATATTAGGTTTCTTCAGACTCTGTGGTTCAACAAATTCCCAGAGCCTGAAGTTCCACAGTACTGGATGATATTGGATACATTGATGGATAATTATATTTCCAGAAAAAACATTCCTGGTGTTGTATAACATGGCCATGGGAGTTCTGTGTCTCACATTAGTCGATCTGCTTTGTTAAAGGCAGCGCAGGCCTTATAATGCATTTACCCACACAGATGGTAGTCACGGTGTAGGTGGGGTTTTTCTACCAGTCCATTTTTTGGACCGTGTGAGTCTTCAGCAATGGACAAAAGAGAGAAGAAATCTAGAAGTGTGTATCTTAAAGGCAATCAGAGTCTACGGTGTAACTCTGTTTGTCCACCAGTGAAAATGTGACTAAAATTTGTCAGCTGGCGAAGCATGTTGCTCATGTCGGCCATTTTGATTCTTCCATATCTCCTGCTAGAAATACCAGTCTACCCCAATAGCACATGTACATCACACCAAAGTCAGCCCAATGTACAAAATTTACATTGGAAATACATCTTACATAGGTTGTTTGTACATAAAATATGAAAATTTATAGAAAAAGTCACAAATTTTGGAGTAAAAAGTTACAAATTTATGAAAAATGTTGCAAATCTAAGAGAAAAAAAGATTGCTAATTTACATGGAAAAAATGCAATTTTAATAGTAAAAAGATGATTTTTTTTTTAAAAAGTTGCAAATTTATGACAAAAGTTGCAAATTTACAGGAAAAAAGTTGCAGGTTTATGTGGGAAAAATAGCCAATTTATATAAGAAAAGTTGCAGATCTTTGGGGAAAAGTTGCAAATCTACAAGAAAAAAAAATTGCAAATTTACAAGGAACAAAATAGCAAATGAGTAAAAAGATGAAAATTTATAGAAATAAGTCAAATTTTGAGGAAAAAGTTGCAAATTTATGAAAAAAGCTGCAAATCTACAAGAAAGGTTGCTAATTTACAGAAAAAAATTGCTAATTTACAAGAAAAAAATGGCAAATTGAGTAAAAAGATGAAAATTTATAGTAAAAGGTCACAACCTTTTGAGGAAAAAGTTGCAAACTTGTGAAAAAAGCTGCAAATCTACAAGAAATAAATTGCTAATTTACAGGTAAAATTAATTACAAGAAAAAATTGCTATTTTAATGGTAAAAAGATGAAAATTTATTTTTTTTAAAAAGTCACAAATTTATGAGAGGTTCCAAATTTACAGGAAAAAAGTTGTAGGTTTATGAGAAAAAAAATTACTAATTTATGTGAAAAGTTGCAGATCTTCGAGGAAAAAGTTGCAAATACAAGAAAAAAACTGCAAATTGATTGAAAAGATGAAAATTTATAGAAAAAGGTTACAAATTTGAAAAAAAAAGTTGCAAATTTATGAAAAAAGCTGCAAATCTACAAAAAAGGTTGATAATTTACAGATAAAATTACTAATTTATAAGAAAAAAATGCTATTTTAGTTTATTGTTTATTTGAGACCATGTACAGGAAAAAACATTAAACACAGGGTGAGATGCTCTGTACCAGATTATAGCGTTCTCGCTAATTTCCATCTTTAGTCCCTGAGGCAGGCAGGAAGACATTAAAAGAAAAAACAGCACATATAGAAAGCATTTTAGGTTGGGTTTTAATAATAAAAAGATGAAAATTTATAGAAAAAAAATCAAATTTATGAGACAAAAGTTGCAAATCTACAAGAAAAAAGTTTCAGATTTACAGGTAAACATTGCTAATTTACAAGAAAAAATTGCAGTTTTAATAGATGAAAATTTATATCAAAGCTGCAAATTTATGAGAAAAAAGTTGCAAATTTACAGGATAAAAAAGTAGGTTTATGAGAAAAAAAATCACAAATTTATGTGAGAAGTTGCAGATCTTGGGGAAAAAGTTGCAAATCTACAAGAAAAAAATTGCAGGTTTATAGGTAAAAATTGCTAATTTACAAGAAAAAAAACAAAATTAATGAGTAAAAAGATGAAAATTTATAGAAAAAAGTTACAAATTTATGAGAAAAGTTGCAGATCTTTGAGAAAAAAGTTGCAAATTTACAAGAAAAAAATTTAAAATTTACAGGTAAAAACTGCAAACTTACAAGAAAAAAAAAACAAAACAGCAAATTGAGTCTCTCTCTCTGGCCGTCTCTCGGGAGCCGAGGAACATGATGCGTAGTGCCATTACCGGTGGATGCACATATGGCTTTGGAGTCCAAAGTTTGAAGCACGGCGCCACACGAGTAGGCTGCCTTTTTGCAACAGCGGATCAATTTCTTCCTATTTCTATTTACTATCTGGCTCTCTTGCCAATCTTTCTGATCCAGCGTCACCTTTATTCCATCCAAACACATAGATCCAAACACGTAGATCACCCAAATGTCTCCTGAGCCAGCGGACGGAGCCACTGTTTCTTGCAGGAGGCAGTACAATAGAGACCAGCTGTTAGCACTTAACCGACCCACGATGCTAACGCAAAAACGCGACATACCGGGAGAAATAAGACAGAAACGGCGTGGATGTCGAGCTGGAGTAAGACGGCGGGCGAGGAATATAAGGTACAGACCCGTCCTCCCATCCGTCATTATGGGGAATGTTTGCTTGCTACTCAATAAGACTGATGAGCTAGCGGCTATCTCCTGCTACGAGAGCGTCTTCAGAGAGAGTAGTTTGATGTTGTTTACTGAGACGTGGCTAACAGAACTAGCAACAGATGCTAACATCGAACTGGAGGGTTTCCACTCAATACGGGCAGACCAGACACCAGACAGTGGGAAGGCAAGAGGCGGGGGAGTGATAATGTATGTCAATAACAGCTGGTGCAGACCAGGACATATCACGGTTAAGGAACAGCACTGTAGCAAAGACATCGAGTTGCTAGCTGTTAGCATGCGGCCTACATATCTCCCGAGGGAATACTCACACGTGATCTGCATTGTTATTTATGCAAATCTGACGGCGAACACTGGGACAGCGCATGACGTCATCCACTCAGTAACTGGCAGGCTGCAGACAGAACACCCAGATGCTCTTCTCCTCATCTCAAGTGATTTCAACCATATTTCACTGTCCCCCATTCTACCCACGCTCACCCAGTATGTCACATGCCACACTAGAGACAATAAAACACTGGACTTATTTTATGCAAATACTAAAGAGGCGTACTGTTGAGCTGAGCTGCAGGCCACGCCCTCTCTGCCTCAGTGTTTTAGATCTGGGTGTGCTTCCCAGCCTGAGGGCAGTTGGTTGATTGCACCAGGTGGGAATGATCTGGTGATTAAGGGAGTTTGGAGGTAGTTACTCACAGGGCAGTGGAGAGTAAGCAGTGTGTGAGAGAAGGGGTTGGAGAACTTGGACTTTGGAAAAGACTGCAGGACTAAAGCTTGTTTCAAGCAAGGAAGAAGGAGCCGGTTTTTCACCTGTGCTTGGCCTGTGCTTGGCCTTGATGACTTTTCAAAAATAAAAGGAAAGAAAAGGAAAAAGTTGAGTCTTGATCACTGAGTGACTTCCAGTTCTATCTTCCGAAGCAAGCTTCCCGTTCAAGTGGGGGAAACTGCTGGTCAAACCTCACAAGAGTGAGGGCCACTTGACAGTGAAAAACCACTGTAGAGACTGGAACAGAGAGCCCTGAACAGTACAGAGGCCTGGTAACACACTAAACAGCACCTTACTCAATCCTGTCGGAAAAGAAGATGGCTGACTCAAAGTCACTGGAGCAGCTTAAAGCCAATAGGACAGCTGCGAAGTGGCAATTTTCCCGGCTGGCCAACAACATTGTCCGAATGCACGTCATAATGTCCGAGGAGCTCAGAGACAGTTTCAAAAAGCTCATAGTTGAGGCCAACAAAGTCATGGAAGCCAATGATGATGTGGAGGCCCAGTACCTTGCAGAGGCGGAGCTGGATGCAGATCTTGAAGAAGTTTCTGGGTTAAGTGTTTAGCAAAAGGCCAATATTGGGAAAACTGCAAGTGAGTGTGAGATGAAACTGAATGAGCTGAAGGACTTCATCCAAAAGACACTTTGGGCCAACTATGGAGAGGAGGAACTGATGATGGCGGTAAAAGCTGCAGAGGAGAAGGTAAAGCGTGTGACTTCCTTTGAACCTGGCGGAAATAAGGATGCCTTTGACTTCATGTTTGATTACATGGAAAGTCTGGTTAAGAGGGCAAAAGAGCTATACACACAGTGGAAGTGTTGGGCCCCTCCTGTTAAGCAGAAAGACTTCCAGCTGCGTGTACGAGAGCTTGAGCAGTTCATTCTTAAGTTGGTGTCAAGAAAAGCAGAGTTTATTCAAGCAAAGGCTAAAGAAGATGCAGAAAGAGTTTTGAGTGCAGCTTCCATCTGCTACCCAACATCAGCCATTACGCTGAAGCCAACCTCCCTCCCCAAGTTTACTGGCATCAGGCGAGACTTTCATCGCTGGAAAAGAGACTGGGAGGCCCTTCAGAGGCAAGGAGAACCCACTGGGTCAAAGGAAGTCAAAAAGTTCCAGCTTCTTGACAGTTTGGATGAGAAAATAATGAGAGATCTCCAGCTGATGACCTACAGTACAGCAGACGACATCTTTCGTGTCCTGGAGAACCGGTTTGGAAGCCAAACTGCAATCGCTATTGAAATAGTTTGAGGAGCTCCAGAGATTTCCAGCTGTCAAAAGTCACCAGCCCAGAAAAATTGTTGAGCTCATCCAAGCTGTTGAGAAAGCCCTTGAAGACCTGAGTGACTTTGGTGACACTGGTGCTTTAAAAAACCCTCTGGTGACAAAGTCAGTTGAAAGCAAGCTTCCTGATGCGTTGAAGAAAGAGTGGCTTCTCTATGCAGCTGAGAGGATCAGTGCCGAACCAGAGAAGCACTTTGACAGTCTTCTGGCCTTCCTCAAGAGTCAAGAGAGCATCTATGAACAGCTGGATCAATTGAGGGATGAAGAACCGCCAAGGAAAGAAATCCAACCTGAGCAAAGGCAAGCCAGAACCAGAGCCTTAAACCAGTTAAGTAGCCATCTCTCAGAATGTGTCGTCTGTGGGGACATCAAGCATAAGAAAAAGCTGTACTTCTGCAAAAAGTTCTGTGTGCTCAAGTTCACAGAGAAGAAGGATGCAGTGCAAAAGCTGGGAGCTTGCTGGAAATGTCTGGGGGTCCATGATGATGATAATCACTGCAAAACTTCATTCCTGTGCAAAAATCCTGAATGTGAGGACAAGAGATCCACAGACCATCACCACTATCTGTGTCCCAATGCTGGAGCATCCAGAGGCAGCATGGCCCAGAGGAGGAGCAAAGGCAGTACAGTGGGAGGTGGCAATAAGAGGAATTACACCGAGGCCCAGGAAGAATTCTTCAGAAAGCTCTCGCCTGAATTAACCCAACAATGCCGGGACGCATTCTGCAACGCAGCAGCGAGCACCTCCCATGTCGCAAAGAGTCACTCAAGTCTTCTGGCAGAGAGCGGCCTAGCGGAGTGGCCTGTCATCATGCCTGAGAGCAGCTCTGCGATCCACATGGTGAGGACATCGATGGCCTCACTCACACCATCACGGACTACATCGGCTTCTGTGTGGACAACACCGTACCCACCAAGACCATACGGTGTTGCTCGAACAACAAACCCTGGATCAACCCTGAGATAAAAACACTTCTGAGAGAGAAGAAGAGGATCTTCAGGTCGGGGACCAGGGAGATGCTGAAGTCCGTAAAGAGGGAGCTGAGGAGGAAGATCAGAGAAGGCAAGGACAGCTTCAGGAAGAAGATGGAAGACAAGCTGCAACAGAGCGACATCGGCGGGGTCTGGAGAAACCTTAAAACCATCTCTGGGCTCCAGAATACCTCCCCCCAGGCCATGGGGGGGGCAGGGAGTGGGCAAACAATCTGAACCTGTTTTTTAATAGGTTTGACCAACCGCCCTCCCCCCCGACTGCACAACAACCACTGCTGCCTCTAAAGTCATCGAGACCTGCTGTCCACACCCCACTCCACCAACACCCCCCCACTCCTAGCACACAGCCCCCCATCCTGACCCTCACTAAGACCCAGGTGAGGACAGAGCTGAGGAAGATCAAGGCAAAGAAGGCCTCAGGACCGGACGGCATCAGCACGAAGCTCCTCAAGTCCTGTGCAGACCAGCTGTGTGGGATTGTGGAGCACATCTTCAACCTGAGCCTGAAGCTGGGGAGGGTACCACAGTTGTGGAAAACATCTTGTGTGGTACCTGTACCAAAGACTTCCCACCCCAAAGATCTGAACAGCTACAGACCAGTGGCCCTGACGTCTCACATGATGAAGACCCTGGAGAGACTGCTCCTTGCTCACCTCCGCCCCCTGGTGGGACCAGCGATGGATCCATTCCAGTTTGCCTACCAGCACGGCATTCGGGTGGAGGATGCAGTGATCTTCCTCCTTCACCATTCTCTGTCCCACCTGGAGAAGCCCGGGAATGCGGTGAGGATCATGTTCTTTGACTTCTTCAGTGCTTTCAACACCATCCAACCGATGATCCTAAAGGACAAGCTGCTGTGCGCAGGGGTGGACCAGCACCTGTCATCATGGATCCTGGACTACCTCACTAACCGGCCACAGTTTATGAGAACCCGAGATTGTGTGTCCGACATGATCATCGGTAGCACGGGGGTCCCCCCAGGGAACGGTTTTGGCTCCCTTCCTGTTCACCCTTTATACTGCGGACTTCTCACGCAACACAACACACTGCCATCTACAGAAGTTCTCTGACGACTATGCAATTGTCGGCCTCATCTCCAACGGAGATGAAGCTGAGTACAGAGGACTTATCCAGGACTTCGTGGACAAAACTAAGGAGCTGGTGGTGGACTGCCGCAGGCAAGGACAACCCCTCACAGCACCAGTAAACATACAGGTAACAGACATTGAGATGGTGACATCCTACAAGTGCCTTGGTGTTCATCTGAACAATAAACTAGACTGGTCACACAATACTGACGCAATCTACAAGAAGGGACAACACAGGCTGTTCCTACTGAGAAGGCTCAGGTCTTTTGGTGTACAAGGGGTGCTGCTGAAGACATTCTACGGCACAGTGGTGGCATCAGCCATCACATTTGGAGTGGTCTGCTGGGGCAACGGCATTACAGCAGCCGATAGGAAGAGACTGAACAAACTGATCAAGAAAGCTAGATCTGTCCTGGGGTAACGCCTTGACCCAGTGGAGGAGATAGGAGAGAGAAGGATGGTGGCTAAACTGTCATCTCTGCTGGAGTCCGAGTCCCACCCTATGCAGGACATACCGAACGCACTGAGGAGCTCATTTAGCAGTAGACTACATCATCCTAGGTGCGCAACCGAGAGGTTTTGCAGGTCCTTCCTACCTACAGCTGTCAGACTGTATAACCTAAGCAGGGCTGCTCGCAGAGATAGCAAAAAAATGTGACGACCTAATAGTATTGAATGAAAAAGACGCAACAGACTTACACAAATGGTCCCCTCCAGTATACAACTAGGACAATATCAGTCGCTACGGAGGGTGACAATATGTATGGGTACATATTCATACTATGTAGGGTAACTAAGTAGACGGTTATGCTGTTTATTCCATCTTGCTACAATGCTCCACACTTTGTATATATGTTTATATATTTATGTGTACGTATGTATATCCACTGTTTTTATTTATATTTTTCGTATCTTCTTAATTATTGCTCTGAGTGTTACTATCCCTGTGCTGTTGCAATCCTGGAATTTCCCCATTGTGGGACTAATAAAGGCTTATCTTATCTTATCTTATATACAGTTGCAGGTAGGGCATGAAATATCAGTGGTCAGAGCAGAGGCAGATGCAGCTCGGTCCCGCCAATCCCATGCAGCTGCAGGGCATTGGCAGCGGTCATATTCGAAAGAGTTGACTGCCTTCCTTGTTAGGGCACACCAGCTGCTTCTGTTGGCTGCTGCAGTCTAGAGCTGTTGGGCTGAAGGCTGGCCCATTTGATGTTGGCTTTGAGGTTGTCTTTGAACCTCTTCTTTGGGTGACCCTGCTTGCAGCTACCTCATGCCAGCTCCCCATAGAAGAGCTGACGTGGGATTCTGGATTCTTCCATGCGGATGACATGGCCAGTCCATCGAAGCTGAGCTTGGAGGATCTTGGCTTCAATGCTTGTATGTTCAGGATTTCTTGGTTCGTTATACAGTCCTGCCAGCATATCCACATGATTGACCGCAGGGACCCTGTGTGAAATTGCTCCAGCTTCTTGATGTACCTGTGTTATATAGTCCAGGTTTCACACCTGAACAGCAGTGATGTTAGTATGACTTCATTGTACACCTTCAGTTTGGTTGAGAGGCAAATGTCTTTATGCTGCAAGACCTTGGTGTGCAGTCTGCCCATTGTTTGACTGGCTTTCTGTACCCTTACAGTGACCTCCTTGTCTAGCGATGCATCATTGAAATGGTGGTGCCCAGGTACTTGAAGGTATCAACATTTTTCAGCTGTGTGCCATCAATGGTGATGTTTGGCTCTTGGTGGACACTGTTCGGTGCAGGCTGGAAAAGGACCTCTATCTTCCCGAGGCTGATTGTCAGACCAAACAGCTTGGATGCTACGGAGAACCTGTCAACAACTGTCTGTACGTGGTGCTCTTCGCAGGCCATCAGAGTGCAGTCATCAGCAAACAGGGCTTCTGCTATGAGCCTCTCCAGCACCTTTGTTTTTGCAGCAAGACATCATAGATCAAACAGTGAGCTATCCAGGTGATATCTGATGTAGATACCAAGCTCGAGGTTACTGACAGCATGAAGTAGTTTACCTTTTGTTCTTATTAAAGACAAAAATAGAAAGGAGATGTTTTTACCTTCTTTACATGTTTCGACTGTGCACTGCAGACAAAATGAACCTACTTGAGCTATTACGTGGAAGTTAAGAAGACAAAATGAACCTACTTGAGCTAGCATGAAGTAGTACTTGGGTGAAGAAGAGACTGAACAGCACTGGGGCAAGGACGCAGCCTTGTTTTACGCCATTGATGAAAATTTATAGAAAAACGTCCAACTTTGAGGAAAAAGTTGCAAATTTATGAAAAAGCTGCAAATTTACAAGAAGAAAAGGTTGCTAATTTATAGATAAAAAATTGCTAGTTTGCCACAGAAAAAACCAGCAAATTGAGTAAAAAGATGAAAATTTATAGAAAAAACCCCACAAATTTTTGAGGAAAAAGTTGCATATCTATGAGAAATAAGGTTGCTAATTTACAGGTAAAATTGCTAATTACAAGAAAATATTGCAATTTTAATAGTAAAAAGATGAAAATTAATATTAAAGTCACAAATTTATGAGAAAAAAGTTGCAAATTTACAGGTAAAAATTGCTAATTACAAGAAAAAAATTGCAATTTTTATAGTAAAAAGATGAACATTTATTTTAAAAAAGTCACAAATTTTAATAATTAAATAATTTTAATAATAAAAAGATGAAAATTTATAGAAAAAATCAACTTTATGAAGAAAAAAGTTGCAAGTCTAAAAGAAAAAAAATTGCATATTTACAGGTAAAAAAATGTTCATTTGCAAGAAAACCCCAGCAAATTAATTAATGAGTAAAAAGATTAAAATTTATTTTAAAAAAAGTCATAAATTTTTGAGGAAAAAGTTGCAAACTTATGAAAAAAGCTGCGAATCTACAAGAAAAAATGTTGCTAATATGCAGATAAAAATTACTAAGAAGAAAAAAAATCCAATTTTGATAATAAAAAGATATAAATTTATAGAAGAAAAATCTAATTTGAGAAAAAAAAGTTGCAAATTTACAGGTAAAAAAATGCTAATTTACAAGAAAAAAAACCCCAGCAAATTAATGAGTAAAAAGATGAAAATTTACAGAAAAAAGTCAGAAATTTTTGAGGAAAAAGTTGCAAACATGAAAAAAGCTGCAAATCTATGGGAAATAAGGTTGCTAATTTACAGGTAAAATTGCTAATTACAAGAAAAAAAATTCAATTTTTATAGTAAAAAGATGAAAATTTATGAGAAAAAGTCACAACTTTATGAGAAAAAAGTTTCAAATTTACAGGAAAAAAGTTGCAGGTTTATGAGAAAGAAAAATCACTAATTTACGTGAAAAGTTGTAGATCTTCAAGAAAGTTGCAAATACAAAAAAAGTTGCAAATTTACAGGTAAAAGAATACAAATTTATGAAAAAAAACAGCAAATGAGTAAAAAGATGAACATTTATTAAAAAAAAAGTTACAAATTTGAGCAAAAGTTTGCAAATTTATGAAAAAGCTGCAACTCTACAAGAAAAAAAGGTTGCTAATTTACAGATAAAAATTACTAATTTACAAGAAAAAATGCAATTTTAATAATAAAAAGATAAATATTAATATAAAGATTAATATTTAAAAAAAAGTCACAAATTTACAAGGAAAAAAGTTGCAAGTCTAAAAGAAAAAAGTTGCAAAATTACAGGTAAAAAATGCTAATTTGCAAGAACCCCCCCCCCCCCCAGCAAATTAATGAGTAAAAAGATGAAAATTTGTAGAAAAAAGTCACAAATTTTTAAGGAAAAAGTTGCAAACTTATGAAAAAAGCTGCAAATCTGAGAAATAAGGTTGCTAATTTGCAGGTAAAATTGCTAATTACAAGAAAAAAATGCAATTTTTATAGTAAAAATATGAAAATTTATTTTAAAAAGTCACAAATTTATGAGAAAAAAGGTGCAAATTTATAGGAAAAAAGTTGCCGGTTTATGAGAAAAAAAAATCACTAATTTACGTGAAAAGTTGTAGATCTTCACGAAAAAAGTTGCAAATACAAGAAAAAAGGTTCAAATTTACAGGTAAAAATTGCTAATTTACAAGAAAAAACTTCAAATTAATGAGTAAAAAGACAAACATTTATAAATAAAAGTTACAAATTTGTGAAAAAAAAGTTGCAAATTTATGAAAAAAGCTGCAAATCTACAAGAAAAAAGGTTGCTAATTTACAGTTAAGAAAAGGAAAAAAACTCAATTTAAATAATACAATGAAAATTTATAGGAAAAAATCAAATTTATGAGAAAAAATTTGCAAATCTACAAGAAAAGTTGCAAGTTTACAGGTAAAAATTGTTAATTTACTAGAAAAAAACAGCAAATTAATGAGTAAAAAGCTGAAAATTTGTAGAAAAAAATTCAAATTTTTGAGGAAAATGTCTTTCCAATATGCAAGCAACCTCTAAGATGTACTGCCGATGTAAACTTGCCTACGGGGGAATATCAGTCTTTTCAACTTTTTAAGGACCTGCATGCTTACATTTTTCTACTTTATACTCCACTGTACTTCTACAGGCTATACAGTGATCCCTCACTTATCGCGGTTAATGGGTTCCAGAACCGACCGCGAAAAGTGAAAAACCGCGAAGTAGCGTCACCCCAATGACGTCATCCATAAACAATACGTACGTTCATTCTCTCACTCTCATATGATACGTGTGTGTGTACATGTACATACATACGTAGATGTAAACAAAGTGTACATAAATATGTTTTTAGAACTCTTTTATTCTTATAACAAGATACGTAACTCAAGATGAAAATGATTTACTGCACAGGTTAATGAGAGCTTTACTGCTCCTCAGGTGACGCCTCATCGTGAGGTGCTGGAGGCGCAGGATCATCGAGGGCAGCTTCCGATAGAGCTGAAGCTGCAGGAGGCAGCGTAGTGCCTCGACGGGAAGACTATTTCGCACAAAATGGCACAAGAGAACAGCAAAAAGTTCCACGCGGCGAGACTAAGTAACACGAGCGATAAAAAGCAATGAATGCGGTCTTCCTTCCCTTCATGGGTGCTCGGCAGGGAGAGGAGGTGGGTGAGACGTCTCGGCCAATCAGCTTGCGGGGTGAAACGTCTCGGCCAATCAGCTTGCGAGATTTCCGAGCCCAGCCAACACGACAACAGCGAACAGAGAGTTGTGCGGCTCTCCGTGTTGATACCTGATGGTCTAATGTAGTCTCCCTGCCTTCTGCTAGCGCCCGCCCATTATTTCTCAATTTTGAATTTTTGATGAATATTTTTGAAAAATCCGCGATGCACTGAGGGCGCAAAAGGTGAAGCGCGAAGTAGCGAGGAATCACTGTACTTCTACTTCATACGAAGATAATTTTTCCCAATGTAATATACTGTAAGCTTGTTGTTTTTCACACTCTCATTAGTATGGGAATGGACAAATGTGCTTACTTTCTGCAACTGTGAGTCCATTTAAAGCTTTCAACACATCAGAAATGACAACTCTCCAGTATATTCTCCAAATAAAAACCAAAAAGTACTGCAATAGCACTTGGCAACCCCTTATTACACCAGTTGTTATTGCCTGTTAGCTTTAGCTTAGCTGTTAGCCATGTTTGCCTTTTCTCTCCAGCGTTCACGTCAAGATTGTGCATCGATACAGTCCATTATGTCCTCGATACTCCAGCAAACTGATTTGAACACCAGAATTAAAATAATTAAAATAAGGAGTTTATTCCTTCTTTGTTACTTATTTTGAGGTGTGTCATGTACTGTCTGACAGGAAACGGTACCTGGCACTTACAAGTTCTGCTTTTTTTGTTCCATTTCTTCACACACACACACCCCACACACACACTCACACACACAATTAGCTGTGTTTTTAAAAATTATGGGGGGATGGCGTTGTCGTATCACCCGATAATGTGTTAATTTGAAGAGCACTGATTTTCATACTTTAAAAAATATTTTCTTATTTTCAGCTAAAAATAGAATGGAAGTGTCTGGAGTTAATTAAATATTCAAGCTCCATGAGTTTTTAAGGCTAAAGCGTAAGCATATTTTTAGCTAGAAAAACTATTTTTTTTAAAATACTAAACTCCAAACTTTTACCTTTTGATCTAACAGTGTTCAACTTCAAGCCATTTTAGTTTTGTAAATGTAGCATTTTTTTAAGATGTAGGATTATTATTGTCATCAAGGATAAGTGGAAGAACAAATGCACCCTGATTGATGTGTCTATACCATCTGATCAAAACACTTCCACCAAAGTATCAGAAAAACTGTTGAAATTCAAAGACTCAGAGATAGAAATTGCTTGAATGTAGCATATGAGAACCAAGGTAATCCCCGTTGTTGTAAGTGCCCTTGGAATTATCAAAAAAGGCACTGAGAAACAAACTGATGAAATCCCAGGCAACATTAGCCTACAGGAAATCCAAAAGTCAGCACTTCTGGGACCAGCACACATCTTGAGGAAGGTCCTCTCAATCAAGTAAAAAAAACCAAACATTCCTCTCGTGAAGGAAAAAGTAGACAACTTGGAGTAAAATATAATAATAAGTAAATCTGGGCCGTAAGCTGGCACAGAGTCGGTTTAAACACCAACATGACACCGTGGCCGGGATTGTAGATTAGTCAATCATGAAACGGTTTGGTCTTGAAGTCAGAGAAAGATGGTATGAGCATAAACCGGAATCAGCGACTGAAGATGAAGGCATTAAACTGTTGTGGGATTTTTCTATCCAGACGGATCGTGATATCCAGGCCAGCAGACCAGACACTGTGGTGATAAACAGGGAGGCTAATGAGTGCATGATAATTGATATTGCTGTGCCTGGTGATGCTAGTATTGCGGATAAAGAACAAGACAAGATCCAAGAGTACCAGTATCTCAGAAAAGAGGTTGTACATTTATGGAACACCAAAACATGTGTCGTTCCAGTGGTGGTTGGATCCCTGGGCGTGGTCACTAAGAACCTTGCCAAATACCTAACAAAGATCGAGATCCAAATGAAGACATAGCTTCTACAAAAAGCAGCACTACTCAGCTCTGCAAGAATCCTTAGAAACGTACTTGAGGCCTACGGCTGTGGGTTACAGCTTGCCCTCTCTGTAAATGATTTTTCAGCCTACATCTATGCTGTGATTGTTTAATAACAATAATAATGGATTGCATTTATATAGTGCCTTTCATTCAAATTTTCAGGAAAGGTGTGTAATGGCACACTGAACACATGATTAGATGTTGGTGATAATTTCAAAATGCATACCTCCCCCAAGGATCTTTTCTTCTCACAGAGTGTTAGCAACAATACTCCAAAACTACTGGATGGATTTGGATGAAATTTTCACCAGAGGTGGTTCTTGGCCCAAAGATGTACAGATGGATGGTGATATGGACGAACAAAGGGACAGAGGAGAGGACAAAAGGAGGGAGGGACGGAGCCTTGGTGGAGGTATGCGCTCTCTGAGTGCCCTCTAGTTTAAATTGTTTTAGTTGTACTGTACCTGACGGTGTAGAGTGGGGGAGGGAGTTGAGGGGGTTTGAAAACCGAGCCACGGGGTTGTGAAGAACATTTATCGCGTTGTGTTCGATCATTGTGCCCTGTGTGTACTCAGATATGGTAATCATGACTGCTTCTATGCTCAGGCAATGCGTAGAATGGGGAAGGGAGTTCAGGGGATTTAAAGTGGTCGGAGTGAACGGAGGAAAAGGAAACTGTCTTGAGGCCATTTTAGTTTCAAAGCTAACAATTTTAAGCTAACTTACCTCAGTTTTATAATGCTGTATAATTTAGGACATTTTAGCTTCGAAGTTAGCATTTATCAGTGTTAAACTTTTATATAGCATTTTGAATTGTAAGCTATGTTGGACTTTTTGTTATTTCTGCTTTTAAACTAACATTGGTTCACTTTAAGTTATACTACATTCTAATGGAGCACTATGTAACTTTCTTGTTCAGGGTAGGCAAACTATGGCATCTGTGACCTCATTTCTAACAGCCAGTCAGAGGGTGCTTAGCTGTTGATGGCTACAGTTGTGCCCTGTGATTGGCTGTTGGGACTGATGTCATAGTTGCCATAGTTGTAGTCTTTTCAGTGTTCCCACCAGGAACAGAGCTGTTCCAGGTAATGCAGACTCATTCAGACTAAGGGAGAAGTGACATTCATCCAGTCAAAGGTTTTTGTACCATCAGATTACTTTTGGCAAAAATTATTCCATAGCTTTTTAGCATTTCAGAAATGTATATTTTGTAGTTAGCCCATTGTTTTTCATATTACCAAAAAAAAAAATAATCTCCCAGTTAAAAGTGAGGAACTCGTTGAGAATATGTATCTGGATCCAAAATGCAATGGGTTCATCCTTGGCCCTAGAGCCACTTCTGATGAAAATTTCATCAAAGTCCATCCGGTAGTTTTGTGCAATCCTGCTAACAGAAAAACAAACGAACTACAGTGAACACATAACCGGCTTGGCCGAGGTAATAACAAATATGTTGTACAGCTCTTTAGTGAAACTTGTTCTTAATCTGCTTACATATAAAGACGACTTGACTCATCATGACAGACGGCGCCGTAAACACGCCGGCTGTGATGTGCCTCCGTGAAATAGCCTTTGAGTCCACTGAGCAATTATAAAATATGATCATATGAAATTATTCTTCAAATTTAACAACAAACATGATCCGAAGCTGGTTAAAAGTAGCTTCTGACTGTTACGAAATAGACTGTTGATAATCTTTTAAAAAACTGTAACTACAAGCGTTTCTCACAAGTTATTCCTATTAACATGCATGGGTCTCATGTATGCATGAAATCTGATCAGTATGAGTCTCTGATCGCCCCCCACAGACAAAGCAACAACATTCCTCTGAAAATACTGGTCCATCCTTCTGTCTGAAGCTTTAACTTGAGATCCATAGGGACTAGACTCTGAGGTCGCCCCGTCCTGTCCTAAGTTTTTCGAGTCTACAGGTCAAACCCACATGGTCTCTTAGTATACTTTTTTAAAATATTTGTGGCCATGACATGATTGCTGGGATCAATGTATTTCCTATTCTGGAAGTGCTCTAGACCTGACCTAGATCTAAGGTCAGAAGGCCCAGGATGCTTTTTTTGTTATTACTGTTATTTTTTGTAACTGTGTGATGTTTCTTATTAAAATAGCATTTTTTCCTTGCAAATTCAAGGCTTTTTCCTCCTAAAATTACACCTTCTAAATAATGTAAATTTGCTACTGTTTTCATGGGATTTAAAAAAAAATTCTTAGTTTTTCCTCAAATTGTCAGCTTTACTTATAAATTTGAGGCTTTTTATTTTGTTCCAAAGCCACATAGAGCGTCTGGTTTTTCTGTAGAGCTGCCCAGTTGCAGATCTCTGATTTAAGCCGAACCAGTTAGTTTCAGTCACTGTAAGAAGCAACTGAAAATGAAAAGAATTTGCAAAAATAGAGTAAAAATAAACTCTAGCCTCCTAATGAGGAGTAAAATCGCATCATCAAAGCTCCGGTGGTAAAGGGCACCCTCTGTGTAATGGGATGACGCATTCAGGGTCTGACGGCTGAGAAGATGAAGAAAAATCCAACAAACTCTTTAAAAAAATGAACAGATTTAGTCTGAGGAGCCCAGTGACTAAAGCCGGACTGAGACACATTCGCTTCTCTGCCCTTTGCCTACCCCTGTTGCACGTTCTATTTTAGGAAACACATTGTTTGGCATTTATTTATATTCCAAGTTCCACTGTTGAACCTTTCATGAGATGTGATATTTAAGAGAAAACTCAGTCTTCCTCACATCTGGTGAGCTGTGTGTATTTGCTTTATCCTGTATGATGCCACAGCCTGTAATTGGTCCACTACAGGACACCGTGTAATTGCCACGCTTTCTCCCTCCAATGCGTAGCCATTACACACACACTTCTTTTGTCACAATTAGTGAGACTCCGACTCCTCGACTTCAAATATACTGAGAGCCTATAGTATGGTGGGAGTTAGGTGGAGGATTGTGAGAGGTTGTCTCGTCTGTGTCCAGAGTGAGGCGCTCTCATGACTGATGTGATTTTTGTTGTCTATCACTGTGATTATAGGAAGAATAAGTATACCAAAAATATTAAATATAAAAGAATAAGAACTGAAGAATCCATGTATTTACTGGCAAAGTAATTATTAATACAAGACTGGAAGATGGTTTGTGATGAAAATGATATAAATAAAGCAAATGATGAATTTTTACAAATATTTCAATCATTGTACAACAAGAACTGTCCTATAAAACAATACAGTGACAGACAACAAAACAAAAATGTTCCAGGATGCATGTAAAAAGAATACGTTATATAAACAATTCATTAAGTGTAGAATGGTAGAGGATGTGATCAAATATAAAAGGTATAAAAACAAGCTTACTAATATAATGAGGACTTGTAAGAAAGAATACTACAACAGAATATTAGAGGATAATAAAAATAACTTAAGAGGAATATGGCAAGTGCTAAATGTTATTGTTAGAAATGGATCAAAGAATGCTAATTATCCAGAATATTTTATTGAAAATGACAATTTGATAAATAAGGATGATGTGGTTAGTGGTTTTATTAAATTCTTTGTAAACGTTGATCCAGAATTAGCAAAAACAATAGTGACACCAGAAACAAACAATGGTGGTTCTGGAAATGAAATAGAAGATAGAAATAAAAGCACAATATTTTTGGGTGCAGTTACTGAAAAGGAAATTATTGAGACTGTAGGTAAATTTAAGAACAAAAAATCAACTGTCTGGAATGAAATTGATGTGACAATAGTGAAGAAAGTAGTTGAAGGAATTGTTAAACCATTCACCCACATCTGTAACCTGTCATTTCAAACTGGTAAACTGAGCTGGTAGACTGAGTTGGGTGTAAACCTATTTAAGTAACGGACAACAATTTGTACAAATAGGTGAGCACAAATCACCATTTATTTATCTTTTGTTCATATAAAAGACAAAAAATAAAATAGAAGTGCAGTTGAAACATGTAAAGAAGGTAAAGACATCTCCTTTCTATTTTATTTTTTGTCTTTTATATGAACAAAAGATAAATAATTAAAAGAAGACAAAATGAACCTATTTGACGTACAAATCATCATTCATGGACATCACTTGTGGTGTGCCCCAGGGGTCAGTTTTAGGACCCAAACTCTTTATCTTATATATTATTGCAATATGCCAAGTATCAAAAATTCTGAAATTTATTTTATTTGCAGATGACAAAAAATATCCTTTGCACTAGTGAGAATTTACAGCAGGTTTTAGAGGTGGTCACAACAGAAATGAAAAGGTTAAAGCAGTGTTTCAACAAAAATAAATTACATATCTCTAAATTTGGGGGGGGGGGAACACACCCAAAGACTATGTTGTTTGGAAATCAAAAAATAAATTATGAAATAATGGTAATGATAGATGATGCCAGAATTGAAATAGTACAGGAAAATAAGTTTCTGGACGTGATGCTAGACAATAAAATCTGCTGGAAACCTCACATCAGTCACATCTGGGCCAAGTTTGCAAAATGTATAGGGATAGTGGGGAAGACAAGACACATCTTGGACTATAAATCATTATACTTACTGTACAATTCTGTTTTTACCATATCTTAACTACTGTGTAGAGGTCTGGGAAAACACCTACAAAACCAACCTACAGCCAATATGCACATTACATAAAAAAGCTATAAGGATAATAAATAATGTAGGATATAGAGACCATACCAACTCATTGTTTTTAAAGTCACATGCCATAAAGTTCATGGATTTAGTTAAATTTAAGACAGCACAAATAATGTACAGCACAATTAATAACACAACATAAAAATAATTTTTTTGTAAGTTTTCTGTGTTTTTTCAACTGATTTAAGATAAGATAAGATAAGATAAGCCTTTATTAGTCCCACAATGGGGAAATTCCAGGATTGCAACAACACAGGGATAGCAACACTCAGAGCAACAATCAGAAGGCAAGAAAAAACAAGGGCAGCTGGTATACATATGTACATATTACTATAAATATATATATATATATATATATATATATATATATATATATATATAGACACACAGGGCGGAGCATTGTGGTTGGTGGATGTGCAGCAGAAAGTCTAAGCTCTCTCTTCGCGGATGCGGCGGGCCAGCTGGATGTCTTTGGGCATGATGGTGACCCTCTTGGCGTGGATGGCGCACAGGTTGATGTCCTCGAAGAGACCCACCAGGTAGGCTTCGCTGGCCTCCTGTAGAGCCATGATGGCGGAGCTCTGGAAGCGTAGGTCGGTCTTGAAGTCCTGAGCGATCTCCCTCACCAGGCGCTGGAAGGGCAGCTTACGGATGAGCAGCTCCGTGGATTTCTGGTAACGACGGATCTCTCTCAGAGCCACGGTACCGGGCCTGTAACGGTGAGGCTTCTTCACTCCGCCGGTGGCCGGAGCGCTTTTTCGAGCAGCCTTGGTGTCCAGCTGCTTCCTGGGGGCTTTTCCTCCAGTAGATTTACGGGCGGTCTGCTTGGTTCTTGCCATCGCTCTTTATTATTCTGTCTTATATTTCTTGCACGCTGCCTAAACTCCAGCCCGGCACCCGCGTCGTTTTCACTTCAGTTCCCCGGTATGTCGAGTTTCTCCGTTAGCACCTGCTGTAAACAGTGGCTCCGTCCGCCGACTCGGGAGACCTTTGGGGCGACCTGTGTGTCCGTGATATATATAGAGTGAAAGGTGTGCCGGATCAGAAAGAAGAAGGAAGATAAAAAGACTCAGAATTGAGCCGCTGTTGCAAAAGGCAGCCAACTCGTGTGGTGCCGGAACCGGAAAAAAAAAAAAATTAAGACAATTTTGCACCGCTGAATCCAAAAATTTCTCTCAATCAGGTCAGGTTTTTTATGTTAAGTTATAAGCAGTTGTACAGGTGTACTGTAAATTGAATAGTAGACACTGATAAAGGTAAGTACATGTAAACTGAATGTTATGTCATCATTGTTCAAAATTCAGAGAATTTCAAGAAATAAAAAAGAATTTTGCATCATATAAAGTGAAAATACCCGTACATGTAAACAAAAACATAAAAAACATTTGGCCATAGTTCAAAAAGTTGACCTGATCAAGCAAAACCAATGTGATTTTTGGATTCAGCACATCAAAAATGTCCTAAATCAGCTAAAAAAAACTTAAACAATAAATTTGGTGTTGACCAGTGTAATCAGATTCCAACAAATATGCAAACGATATTCAAAAAAAAGAGATAATGATTACAATTTGAGAGGAGACTTAAACTTTACAAAACCTAAGGTTCGAACAACAAAGAAAAGTATGTGTATATCTGTCTGTGGGGTGGATTTGTGGAACAGTCTGGAGCTGGAACTGAAACTCTGTACAAACAAAAATCAGTTCAAAAAGAGGTGCAAACATTATTTGCTAAAAGGATATATATTAGAGGTGTAGTATTAATAAGAAAGATGCATTAAACTTACTCTGGAACAATGGCTGAATACTTGTATGGCAGGTGGGACGGTACTGTGTATATCTGTTGTTTTGGGATGGGTATATAAGTATGCATAGGTATGGACTGTATGTATGTAAGGATGGATGGGTGTAAATGTTGATATGCATAAAAATATAGTTAAAAATATCTACTTGTGGTTTTTAATGGAGGTAATATGTATATATTTCACATGAGTTGTATTTAGGGAAAAGAGGAGTTGGAGTAAATGAGTATTAACTTCTTCCTTCTCCTTTTCAAACACTGTACACTGTCACTTTTTATTACACTTATCATTTGTTTTTTGGTTGAAATAAAGTATTTCATCATCACCATCATGGTTAGGGTTAGGATGATGGTAAGGTGAACGGCTCATTTTTAACCATTTTTTAAAACAATACACACAACTTTTGAGGAGAAAAATTTTCAATTTTTTGAGAAAAATTTTGCATTTTTACAGGAAAAGTTTGAAATTTTACAGGAGAAAAAGTTGCAAATTTATGAGACAAAAAGTTGCAAATTTGTGTGAAAAAAGTTGCAAATTTATAAGATTTCTTGCATTTCTGAAGTGGTGGTTAAACAAATTTATAAGAAAAAAACGGGCAAATTTATGAGAAAGTTGGAAATTTATGAGGAAAAAAGTCACAAATTTTTGAGGAAAATTCCAAACCTACAAGAAAAAGTAAAAAAAAGAAAAATTCCACAGGGAAAGAAAATGTACGTTTAAAGAAAGGAAATTGCAAATTTATGAGAAAAAAATATAATTTTTTGAGAAAAAAGTCAAAAATTTTTGATGGAAATGTTGCAAATCTTCAAAAAAAAGTTAAAAAAAATTACAGGGAAAAAATGTAAATAAAAAAAGAATTGCAAATTTATGAGGAAAAGTTGCAAATAAACAAGAAAACTTTGCTTATATAGAAAAAAGTTTAAACTTTACAGGAAAAAAAGTTCAATTTTGAGAAAGTCACAATTTTATGAGTAAAAGATGCAAATTTACACAAAAGGATGCAAAATTAGGAGAAAAAATTGGAAATTTACAGGAAAAAAGTTACAAATTTATGAGGAAAAGTCACAAATTCTTGAGAAAAGAAGCTGCAAATTTATGAGAAAAAAATATAAAAAATTTACAGGGGAAATATTTGCAAATTCATGAGGGAAAAAAGTAACAAATTTTTGAGGAAAATTTTCAAGGACAAAACAAGTTTTAAAAAATTTACAAGAAAAAATTTATACAAAAAACTTGCAAATTTTTGAGAAAAGTTGCAATTTCATGAAAAGTCCTAAATTTCTGAGCAAAAAGTTAAAAATCTACAAGAAAGCTAAAAAAAAAATCTATAGGAATAAAATTTAAATTTACACAAAAAGAATTGAGAATTTATGAAAGAAAGTTGAAAATTTTTTAAGAAAAAAATTGAAAATTTACAGGAAAAAATGTAAATTCATGAGGAAAAAATAGCAAATTTTTGAGGAAAACATTACAGATCTACAAGAAAATGTTTGAAAAATTTTCCAGGAAAAAATAAATTACAAGAAAAACGTGCAAATTTATGAGCAAAAAAAATTCAATTTTTGGAGAAAAAAATCACAATTTTTTTGAGCAAAAACTTGCACATTTGAGGAAAAAGTTGGAAATTTTTAAGCCTTTTTTTGCATTTCTGCTTAGAATTGTTGGTTAACAAGGGGGGTAATTTTGGGTCATTGGGTCATTAACAAGGGGGATGGCATCCCCCCAAATCCCCTACTGGCTATAAGTAGCTTGTGATTACATTTGCTTTACCCTCTGTGTGAAGAAAGACAACAAATATTCCTTGGTCCTATCTCAAACCTCCATTTTCCTTTTCCAGCTGTAGTTTCATTATTTTTAACAGGCTATCTCAGAGTTAATTTACATTATCTGCTGCAAATTAGAGGTGTGGAAATTCATCGATCCAAAGACACAGCACAAGGCAGACTTCTGCATCGATGCAGACCGTTAAAAACTGGTGTTTATCTAACGGGGGCAGTGCACACGGCGGTGGATAATCTTATCAAAAAGAACCCCAAGTGAACATAAACACAAAATAATACTGTAATTATTATATACAGTATCTATTATTGTGTCTACATGATATATGTAATATTGCAATAAATGCATAATCATAGATGCAACCACAGTAATAAAAAGGTGGGACACTGTGTGAAACCTTGATAACAGAAATCCCATCCATCTATCCATCCATCTTCTACCACTTTTCTGGAGGTCCAGGTTGTGGAGGCAGCAGTTCAAGCAGAGAAGCCCAGACTTCCCTCTCCCCAGCCACCTGCTCCAGCTCTTCAGAGAGGATACCAAGGCATTCCCAGACCAGCTGGGAGACGTAGTCTCTCCAGCGAGTCCTCAGTCTGCCCAGGGACTCCTCCCAGTGGGACGTGCCCAAAACACCTCAAATGGGAGGTGTCAAGGAGGCATTCTGATCAGATGCCCAAACGACCTCAACTGGCTCCTTTCAATGTGGAGGAGCAGCAGTTCTACTCTGAGCCTCTCCAGGATGACTGAGCTCCTCATCCTATCTCAAAGGGTGAGTCCAGCAATCCTATGGAGAAAGCTCATTTCAGCCACTTGTATCTGCAATCCCATTCTTTCGGTCATTACCCAAAGCTCGTGACCATAGGCGAGGGTAGGAACATAGATTGACCGGTAAATCGAGAGCTTTGCCTTAGAGCTCAGCTCCCTCTTCACTACAGCGCACCGGTACAATGTCCGCATCACTGCAGACGCTACTCCGATCAGTCTGTCAATCTTCCGCTCCATTCTCCCCTCACTCGTGAATAAGACCCCGAGATTCTTAAACTCCTCCACTTTGGGCAGGAGCTTGTCCCCAACCCGGAGAGGACAATCCACCTTTTTCTGGCTGAGGACCATGGACTCGGACTCAGAGGTTCTGATTCTCATCCCAGCCGCTTCACACTCAGCAGCAAACCGTCCCAGTAAGAGCTGTAGGTCATTGCTGGATGAAGCCAACATCATCTGCAAACAGCAGAGATGAGATCCTGTGGTCACCAGGCAAGACACTCTCCGTTCACTGGCTGCATCTAGAAATCCTGTCCATAAAAATTATGAACAGGATCAATAACAAAGGGCAGCCCTGTCAGAGTCCAACTCTCACTGGGACTGAGTCAGACCGAGTGTTGGCAAACCACCAAACTTTCACAATGGTGGTATCTATCACCCTTTATTGTCATTCAACTGTACAACCAATCATGTACAGTAGAACGAGATTGTGTTTTACCTATCTCCTGTGTTAATCACACACTCCCCAAGTGTAGAATCAGAGGGCCGCTGCCATGCAAGGCGCCACCACAAATTTCCCTCCTCCATTCCATTTATTGCTGAGCACCAAGCTGGACGGCAGGAAGTTCCACTTTTATATGGTCTTCGGCATGACCCGGCCGGGATTTGAACCCCTGTCTCCTGGGTGTGGGGTGGATGCTCTACCAACTGAGCCACCACTCCAGGTAGCTTGTAACAACGAGCGCGATACCCCATACTCCCGAAGTACCCCCTGTTATGTCTGTAAATGACGGAGAGCGAGGCGAGGCTTCATGCAGCAAACAACTCTCTAACTTTATTAAACAAACATGGTTTATATACAGAATGGACCGTGCCCGCCTGACGTCACCCTGTGGGTGGGCAGGGCATCCCAAACACACATATCCGTACACCACACCCCCCACAAAAAACCACGAGAGATGTGTCCACAGTCCACAAAACACATGTAAACTGGTTGAGGAAACTCACACGAACCCTCGAGGATTCTCGAGAGGGTAAAGAGCTGGTCCGATGTGCCACGACCAGGACGAAAACCACATTGCTTCTCCTAAATCCGAGGTTTGACCAACAGCTGAACTCTCCAGTACCTTGGCATAGACCTTCTCGGGGAGGCTGAGGAGTGTGATCCCTCTAAAGTTGGAGCACACCCTCCGGTCCCCCTTCTTGAGGAGAAGAACCACCACCCCAGTTTGCCATGCCAAAGGCACTGCCCCCCCGCAATGTTGCAGAGGTGTGTTGTCAACCCTACAACATCCAGAGCCTTGAGGACCAGGGGGACGAGGGAGAGGACCCATCACAGGGGCTGAGGTCACCGAAGTGGTTAAAAAAAAAAAACTCTTTGGTGGTCGTCCACCCTTGGGGCCCCACCACCGAAGAGCTTTTTTTTTAACCACTTCGGTGACCTCAGCTCCTGTGATGGGTCATCTCCCTCGTCCCCCTGGTCCACACGTTCTGCTTCTTCTGTGGAATGCGTGTCAGTGGGATTGAGGAGCTCCTTCCACCGCCCGACAATATCCCCAGTCGAAGTCAGCAACACCCCATCAGCACCAATATACAGTGTGGACAGGGAGCTGCTTCTCCCTCCTGAATCACCGGACAGTTTGCCAGAATCTCTGGCAATCTTTGCCGAATGAAAGTCTTGTTCCATGGCCAGCTATGGAACATTATTTATTAAAACAAATCCCATAAACCACTAATATATTCACAATAGAACATATAGATAACATCGGATTTTGAAAGTGAAACATTTTACTATTTCATGAAAAATATTTGTTCATGTAGAATTTGGTTGCGGCAACATGTCTCTAAAGATTTGGGACATGGGGAACAAAAGACTGGGAAAGTAAATGGTACGAAAACAAATGTAGTTTTTTTTTAATGTTTTGACTTAGAATTTACAGACAATTGTGGTTTTGCATGTTATCTTAACTTTATTGCAATATTTTTAACCCCTTAGCATTTCAGCCAATGTCCCTAAATTTAGCAAAGAAAATCAAATTCTTTCTTCACTGAGTGGCAGTAGAAAATTTGAAACGTCCCTCCGGCAGAACACCAGAATTTTAAGAGGTTAAATTTGCAACTTTTTTCTCCTCAATTTACATTTTTTTCTTGCAGATTTTCAACTTTTTTCTCAAATATTTTTCATCTTTTTTGTAAATTAGCTATTTTTTTTTTTCAAATTTGCAACCTTTTTCTCAAAAATTTGCAACCTTTTTCTCAAAAAATTGCAACCTTTTTCTCAAAAATTTGCAACTTCTTTATTGCAAATTAACTTTTTTCTTGCAAATTATCAACTTTTTTCTTGAAAATTTGCAACTTTTTCATGTAAATTAGTAATTTCTTTCAAATGTTCAACCCTTTTCTCTAAAATTTGCAACTTTTTTCTCAAATTTGCAACTTTTTCTTGTAAATTATCCACTTTTTTCTTGAATATTATCAACTCTTTTCATGCAAATAGTATCCACTTTTTTCTTGTAAACTATCCACTTTTTTCTTGAAAATTTGCAACTTTTTCTCAAATTTGCAGCTTTTTCTTGTAAATTATCAACTTTTTTCTTGTAAACTATCAGCTTTTTTCTTGCAAATTGTCAACTCTTTTCTTGAAAATATGCAACTTTTTTCTCAAATTTGCAACTTTTTCTTGTAAATTATCAACTTTTTTCTTGCAATTTATCAACTTTTTTCTCGAAAATTTTCAACTTTTTCTTGTAAACCATCAACTTTTTTTCTTGCAAATTGTCAACTTTTTTCTCACAAATTTGTAACTTTTTTCTCAAAAATTTGCAACTTTTCTCTCAAATATTTGTATCATTTTCCTCTAAATTTACAACCTTTTTCTGAAATGTTTGCAACTTTTTTCCTATAAATTTGCAACTTTTTTTCTTCTAGATCTGAAACTTCTTTTCAATCCCTTAGCATTCCAGCCAATTTCCCAAAATTTAGCAAAGAAAATCTAATTGTTTCTTCACTGAGTGGCAGTAGAAAATTTGAAACGTCCCACTGGTGAAGCGCTAGAATTTTAAGAGGTTAAATTTGCAACTTTTTTCTTCTCAATTTGTATTTTTTATTTCTTGTAAATTTGAAACTTTTTCTCAAAAATTTGCAACTTTTTCTCGTAAATTATCAATTTTTTTCAAATTTGCAACCTTTTTCTCAAATATTTGCAACTTTTTTCTCAAAAATTTGCAATGTTTTTCTTGTAATTTATCAACTTTTTTCTTGTAAACTCTCAACTTTTTTCTTACAAATTATCAGTTTTTCTTGACAATTTGCAACTTTTTTCTCAAATTTTCAACTTTTTTCTTTAAAATTTGCAACTTTTTTCTCTCAAATATCTGTAACATTTTCCTATAAATTTGCAACATCTTTCAATCCCTTAGCATTCCAGCCAATTTCCCTAAATTTAGCAAAGAAAATCAAATTCTTTGTTCATTGAGTGGCAATAGAAAATTTGAAATGGCCCACCAGTGGAACACTGGAATTTTAAGGTTAAATTTACACCTTTTTTCTCCTCAATTTGAACTTTTTTTCTTGTAAATTTATCAAAAATTGCAACTTTTTCATTTTAAATTTGCTACTTTTTTCATAAAGTTGCAACTTCATCCAAATAAAACAAAGAGAGGTAGATCACATACGTAAACCTGAGTCAGCTATTGAAACTATCAATACATAGAGGATGAAACAAAATACAGATGGATTAAATAAATGAATTAAATAACACTACAAGTTTAACAAGTCACTGTATACAGTATGCAAGTCAATGATCCCACCCCCTGACCATCAGTGACCCTTCTGTGTGGAGTTTGCATGTTATCCCCATGTCTGCGTGGATTTACTCCGGGTACTCTGGTTTCCTTCCACAGGCCAAAAACATGCAAGTTAGGTTAACTGGAGACTCTAAAGTGGCCCTAGGTGTGAATGTGTGTATGAATGGTGAAGGGATAGTGCCGTACCATGGCTGCTTCATCTATCTAGGCCAGGGGTCTCAAACTCATTCCATGGAGGCCCAAGACCCTGCAGGTTTTACCTCCACCCAATGTCTTCAACAGGTGATTTCACTGAATTTCTTCCCACTGATTGCTGATCAATGAAAACACCTGCTGAAGACACTGGGTGGAGGTAAAACCTGCAGGGTCTTGGCCATCCATGGAATGAGTTTGAGACCCCTGATCTAGGCAGATGCCCTGAATTTCCCCTCTGGGGATCAATAAAGTACACAAAATTAAAAAAAAAAATTAAATTAAAAGTTATTTAATCTATCTCGAAAGGACAAAGATATGAGTCCATGCTTAAAAAAATTATTAAAGTCACCAATTTACAAGACAAAATTGGAGAAAGGTTGTGATTTTAACAGAAAAACTACAAATTTACATCTGTAAGAAAAATGTATGAAAGTGGATAGAGTTTCAAGAAAATGCAAAAAAATAACAAAAAATGCAAAGTATAAGGTAAAAAATGATGAGTCAAATTTATGAAAAAATATCGAGAACTATTATGTCCAAAAATTTACAGAGTGGCAAATTTATGAGACAGTTGTAAATTTAGTGGAAAAACGTTGCTGATTTCATGTGAAAAGTTGCAAATTTAAGAGACATATTTACGAGAAAATGGCAAATTAAAAAAAATTACATTCAGTATGTATGAGAAAAAAATCACCAAATTTTGGACAAAATAACACAATATTTAAATCTTAGCATACCACTGGCAGAGTGTTTTCTGTTTATAGTTCTAAGGCTCTAATATGAATCTACTGAATCTAAAGTGTGGAGATGTAATTTTAAAACAGTTTTATAATGAACTCTGCAGTTGTCATCCCTGAATTTAGGATATTAAAAATAAGCAAAATAAAATGCAGATTGGCTGTCCATATAGCACAGCTGTTTGAGCAGCTAAATTGAAGAAGGGTACGTGGTCCTGCTCGGTCTTTCATTTGGGAATTATAAATCTCTTTCAATGAATGAATTGAATGGTGCAAGGTTATTGGAAGACATTGGAGGATGAGGCAGGCAATATTTGCAATGTGTTTGTATGAGCAAAGGTTATGAAAATGCCACTAACGAATTGACTGTTATTGGGAAATCTCTGTAGCCACGTCTGATGTAGCTAAAGAGCTTTAATGTTATTGTAGCACACAGTGAGTCTGATTGACTAAAGCTTGGAACAGAAATGTACAATAACGGTCATGATTAGCTGACAGCTCACGTGCACAATGCTAGCACAAGATGGAACCACACAAGGGGGGAACGTTCAATAGTTTATTAAATGTAGAAAACAGTGCTATGTTACAGAAACAGCCACTCGCCTGAAGATTCAATCCACCTGCGGAGAGGAAAGCGAGAGCCGTCAGCGGAGAAGCAGAGAAGGGAATATGGGCGAGCCAAATTGCCACTTACTAGGAACTCTGAGAGAGGACCGGCAGAACTCCAGCAGGGAAAAGACGAACCAGTAGGGAAGAGAGAATGAGCTTGAAGTGCCTGACCGGGTGAAGATCTGTTGCTGGGGAAGTGATGAAGTGGCAGGAGAGCGCACGCAATCCCGAGACACACCCGCACGATGGCAGTAACCTGTAACAATAGAAGAGAGAACAGTTAGACAACGTGTCTAAGCCAAGGTCACACAACCTGCTTGCCTGAATTAGGGCAGTATACCCAGACGAGCCAGCATTGACTGCACGGAGGAGGCCTCCTTAAGTATGCTGGCAGATGAGCGGGCGCAGGTGTGTCCTCTGCCTCAGGTGCAGTGATGAATTGGTGAATGTGTGGTAGGAGGGAGGGGCACGCTCTCGTTGCCCATGACAGGGCCCCCTACTAGTTGCGCCTCCTGGCGGTACAGAGGGCTTCTCCTGGTGGGTTTTGTTGGAAGACCCAGAGCATCTCCTTGTCCAGAACCTGTGATGATGGGGTCCAGGATCGTTCCTCCGGGCCGTACCCCTCCCAGTCCACCAGGTATTGCTGTCCCCAGCCCCGATGGGAAACATCCAGAATCCAGCAGACTATGTAGGCGGGGTAGCCATCAATGATTCGGGGAGGAGGAGGCGGCTTGGGGGGGAGGGCAGAGAGGACTGACCAAGAGGGGCTTAATGTGGGACACGTGGAAAGTGGGGTTCACCCATAGCGTAGGAGGGAGCTTCAGCTGAACCAACACATCATTAATAATCCGGGTGATGGGAAACGGGCCCAGAAAGCGGGGAGACAGCTTCTTAGATTTCTCCTTCAGCCGGTCCTGACTCGCTGCCAACCAGACTTGCTGTCCCACAGTGTATTTGGGAGCTGGGACCTGCTTCATGTCCCCGGTGGCCCGGGTGCGTTCCATGGAGCGCGTCAGGGCAGCCCGGGTAGACCTCCAGACGCGTCAGCAGTGACAAGCATGGGCCTCGACGGACAGATCCGCCACCTCCCTCTCAGTCATGGGAAGAAGAGGCGGGGTGTACCCCAGGGATGCCTCGAACGGAGTGAGTCCTGTGGCTGCCAAAACGGCTGAGTTGAGAGAATACTCCACCCAGGTCAAGTGCAAGCGCCATGAAGCCGGGTTCTCGGCTGCTACGCACTGCAGGGTGGCCTCCAGGGACTGATTGGCGCTCTCTGCCTGCCCGTTACTCTGAGGATGATTCCCGGAAGAGAGACTCACTGTGGTGCCCAGTGTCCAACAAAAGGCCCTCCAGACCTGGGACGTAAATTGTGAACCATGGTCAGAAACGATGTCAATGGGTATGCCGTGGACCTTGATCACGTGGTCTATTAATAGGGCCGCCGTCTCCAAGGCTGAAGGGAGCTTCAGGAGGGCCACCAAATGCACCGCCTTGGAGAAGCGATCCACGATAGTCAGGATTACAGTCTTCCCCATGGAAGGAGGAGAGTCTGGTCACAAAGTCCACGGCGATATGAGACCAAGGACGACCCAGGATGGGGAGGGAGTGGAGGAGTCCCAAGGGGGGAGAGGAGTCCCATTTCCCCCTGACGCAGGTCTGGCAGGCTCTGACGTAGTCCAGTGCGTCCCGCTGCACCGTGGGCCACCAGAATGCCTGCCAGACAAAGTCCACAATGCAGGCGATGCCAGGATGGCAGGTGAAGCGGCTGGTATGGGCCGACTGGAGAACATCACTGCGGAGGGCGGCCGGGACGTAGAGGCGATTCCGGGGGCATCTTACTGGCACGGGCTCCCGGGACTGGGCCTGACAGACCCCCCCACTCGATGTCCCAAGTAAGGGCACCAAGAACGCACGAAGGCGGGATAATGGTTTGGGGGGGGGAAGGGGGGGGGTCTATCTCCCTGGAATCAAACTGGAACGATAGCGTGTCCAGTTTGACATTCCGGGTGCCAGGCCAGTAAGTGATGGTAAAATTGAACCGCTGGAAGAATAAAGACCAGCAAGCCTGCCTGGTGTTTAATCAGCGGGCCGACCGCAAGTATTCTAGATTCTTGTGCTTGGTCCACACGATGATGGGGTGAATGGCACCCTCCAACCAATGTCTCCACTCCTCCAGTGCCAACTTAATGGCCAGCAGCTCTCTGTCCCCCATGTCATAATTTCTCTTGGCCGGCGTAAGCTGACGAGAGAAAAAAGCGAATGGGTGGAGCTTCTGATCCGAGGACGTGCGCTGCGACAGCACAGCGCCAACCCCTGTGTCAGATGCGTCCACCTCGAGGACAAACTGGAGCTGTGTGTCGACCTGTGCCAAGATGGGTGTGTCCGTGAACAGGCATTTTAATTTGTTGAATGGCTGTTCCGCTTCTTCGGTCCAGCGAAAGGGAACCTTAACGGTGGTCAGCTGAGTTAAAGGCAGTGCCACCCCACTATAGTTCCTTATGCACCGGCTGTAAAAGTTCGCAAACCCGAGGAAGCGTTGGAGCTCCTTACGGGAGTGGGGAGTTGGCCAATCCAGCACTGCCTTCACCTTGGCTGGGTCGGCAATCAATCCCCCCTTGGCTACTATGAAACCCAAGAAGGTGGTGGATGGAGTTGAAAACTCACACTTCTCGGCTTTGATGTAGAGCCAGTTCTCCAAGAGCCATTGCAGAACGGCCCTTACATGGGCTTCATGGTCTTCTGGCGAGCGGGAGAAGATTAAGATGTCATAAAGATAAACGAACACGAATTGATACAGCATATCGCGGAGGACGTCGTTAATTAACCGCTGGAAGATGGCGGGGGCGTTAGTGAGCCCAAAGAGCATCACCAGGTACTCAAACTGTCCCTGATGTGTCTTAAATGCCATCTTCCACTCACCGCCCTCGCAAATGCGGACCAAATGATACACGTTCCTAAGATCCAATTTGGTGAATACCCATGAGTGCTGAAGGAGCTCGAACGCTGAATTGATTAAGGGTAGAGGGTACTTGTCCTTAATGGTAATTGCCTTAAACTCCCAGTAATCGATGCACAGGCACAGCGAGCCATCCTTCTTTCCGACAAAGAAGAACCCGGCTCCGAGAGGAGCCGAAGAAGGCCAAATTAGGCCACAGTTCAGAGACTCCTTTATATACCTCTCCATTGCCTCCCTCTCTGGCCGAGAAATGCTGTATAGCCTACTGGACGGTAGCCTCGCCCCCAGGATGGGGTCTATGGCACAGTCATAAGAGCGGTGAGGCGGCAGTGACAACGCTCTAGACTTACTAAAGACCTCTCCAAGATCGTGATAAGTCCAGGGAACGAGGCTGAGGTCCGGCATCTCAAATGGAGGGAGGGAGATGGATAGAGAGGAGAAGCACTCCGCTGAGCACATACAATGGGCCAAACAAAAGGGGCTCCAGGAGAAGATGGTGTTTTGAACCCAGTTAATCATAGGGTTGTGCCTCCGGAGCCAAGGATACCCAAGGACCACTGGGGAAGAGGAAATAGGGAGAACTAAGAAGGTTAGTTCCTCCCGGTGGTTCCCAGAAAGGAGGACGGAGATCGGCACCGTGCTACGTGTGACTACCGCGACCTTCCAGCCAGATATGGTTGTGATTCTCTGATCACGAGGCAATATATGCGTGACAATACCCACCTGCTTAACGAATTCAGCAGCCATGAAATTACCCTCTGACCCCGAGTCAACCAGCACCTTAACCCTCCTCTCGACCTTCGGCAGCTGCACAAGGGCTGAGATAGACAAATTACTGGGGGGAGTGTTTTTGGTCATACCCGCCAGACCCCCCATGGTTACTGATTGGCCGCATCTTTTGGCCACTGGCGGCATTCGTCCCGGCCGTGGTTCAGCGAACCACAGTATGGGCATGCCCTTCGCCTCCGCCGGCGCTCATCATTGGTGAGATACCAAGAGAGCTCCATCGGCTCAGGCGGAGAGATGGTGCCGCCAGTGTCAGTAGCTACGGCGGGTCCAGGTGAGAGGAGGCCTCGCGCTCCTTTGCGCACTCACGGTGCCGGTTATCCAAACCGACAGCTTGAGCTGTAAGATTGTCAAGGGTCTTTGGGACAGGGTGAACCGCCAGCTTGTCCCGCAGCTGTTCGTTCAACCCGTGAAGGAATACACTGCTCAAGGCAATCTCATTCCAACCCGAGTCTGCAGCAACAACTCGGAACTCCACCGAGTACTCAGCTGCTGACTGGGTACCCTGGAGGAGTGTCAATAGGTGGCTCATCACATTGCCCTTGCTCTCAAACCGATCAAACGCGCAATTTAAGGCATCAACAAATTGGACGAACGTATATCGCCACCCCTTGGGGTTGTCTAGCGTGGAGCATGCCCAATCGAGGGCTTGGTCCCTAAGTAGCAGTGTAAAAACTGTATCTTAGCCATGTCCTCTGGGTACTCCTCCCCGACCTGCTCCAAATACTTATGTACCTGGATTAAGAAACTCTTACATCTCCCCACCTCCCCTGCGTACGGGGTAGGCGTAGGAATGGAAGTGGTGCGCCGCACTGTAGCGCGGGGAGCAAGCTGAGGAGGCGGAGCCGGGGGAGACGATTGAGACCAAAGCTGGATTAGGTTCGAAACCTGTTGCATCAGCACAGCGAGCTGGTGCTTAGTCGCTCACAAGCAATCCAGAGCTGACAGCTCCTGTGACGAAGCACCAGCTGAGCAATCGTCCTGGCTGGCTCATTCTGTCATGATTAGCTGACAGCTCACGTGCACGATGCTAGCACAAGACGGAACCACACAAGGGGGGAACGTTCAATAGTTTATTAAATGTAGAAAACAGTGCTACGTTAGAGAAATAGCCACTCGCCAGAAGATTCAATCCACTTGCGGAGAGAAAAGCGAGAGCCGTCAGCGGAGAAGCAGAGAAGGGAATATGGGTGAGCCAAATTGCCACTTACTCGGAACTCCGAGAGAGGACCGGCAGGACTCCAGCAGGGAATAGACGAACCAGTAGGGAAGGGGGAATGAGCTTGAAGTGCCTGACCGGGTGAAGATCTGTTGCTGGGGAAATGATAAAGTGGCAGGAGAGCGCACGCAATCCCGAGACACACCCGCACGATGGCAGCAACCTGTAACAATAGAAGAGAGAACAGTTAGACAACTTGTCTAAGCCAAGTTCACACAACCTGCTTGCTTGAATTAGGGCAGTATACCCAGACGAGCCAGCGTTGACTGCACGGAGGAGGCCTCCTTAAGTACGCTGGCAGATGAGTGGGCGTAGGTGTGTCCTCTGCCTCAGGTGCAGTGATGAATTGGTGAACGTGCAGCAGGAGGGGAGGGGCGCACTCTCGCTGCCCATGACAATAACATGACAAAACTTGATGTCACCAATGGGACAGCATCTTTGAAATCAGTAAAATAGCACAAGATGTGGAGTTTGTACCTGTGCCTTAATGGATATGCAAAGTGGGTCATTTGTGCCCCAATGTGCAAAATACCGGGAGGAGAAAATGCAAATACCTTCATAGAGATCATGCAATATGATTTATCAAGCTGGACGCCAATTGTGGTGGCCTGCCTCCTGGACAGCCTGGTACACCCTCTATAAGGAGGAGAACAGGAAGTTTCCCACTGAGCCTCGAAGCCCACATAGCTTAAGTACAGCTAGCTTAGCTAGCAAACTAGCTAAATGCCTGGCTATGGTTTCTAGAGATCTTCTCTGCAAATTCTAGTCACCCCACTAGACATCCGTAGTTTCAGCTCGTTCATTAATCCACAGGCAACATCTAACAACATTCTAGTCTATTTTGTGATACCGCTTCCATTAGTATGGCTAGCTGTGTGACAAAAATCATCCGGCCAGAGATTTTATGGCTCTTTTTCTGTAAATTGTAGTCACCGTTCTAGATCACCTTCTTTGATCATCCAGAGTTGCATATATATCCTGCACTATTTTAGCTTATCTTGTTATATTTTGGGCTGCTAACATTAGCTGATCTGAGTGGCTACAGCCAGGAAATCTGAGCAACTTCACAGTGAATGTGCTAGGTATTGTTTTTTGTATACTGTATGTTCTATCCATCCTCGCTAGACACCTGTTTCCAGTTCGGAACATCTACCAACCCATGATCATATATTTCATTCATGCATGCTAATTTAGCTTATTACAGCTAATTAAATTCTGGACCAGACACCTCCACGATCAGCAATAGTTAGTCACTGCTAGCACAGTTAGTTGTTCATTCATGCGGAGTTTCTGTGCTTATTACACCCCAGGCACCACTGAAACACACACCCCTGTCTTTGAAGATGCTTTAAACTCTTGACATTCAGTCTGACCACCAAAGCTAAAAGCTAGCATTAGCCTCACACATGTTGTTGCCATCCATCCATCCATCCATCCATCCATCCATCTTCTTCCGCGTAATCCTTTTTGGGTCACCGGGGGCTGGAGCCTATCCCAGCATCTTTGGGCGAGAGGCAGGGTACACCCTGGACAGATCACCAGTCCATCGCAGGGCCAACACAGAGAGACAGACAACCATTCACTCTCACAGTCAGACCTAAGGGTAATTTAGAATCCCCAGTTTGAGGCCAATTAACCTAACTTGCATGTTTTTGGCATGTGGGAGGAAACCGGAGAAATCCCGGAGTAAACCCACGCAGACACGGTGAGAACATGCAAACTCCACACAGATCACTCAAAACATAAATCAAAATGGCTAAAGATGGAGGGTGAGTGAACCGGGACTCCTTAGCTTTTAAAGCAGTCGGCTTTAAAAACAACCTGTTTTTAAAAGAGCTCCTTCCCCATGTGTAAAATAGTTCTGCAGTAATTAAACCCTGAGGTGTTTTGGCTAAATCACGTTGCCAACATTTCATTAGCCCCTCTGGAAGCTGTGTCAACATGTGTGGGGAAAAATAAGTTTTTGGAGCAAAATAACTGAAAATGACTGTCTCTGTATAATGGGAGTTTCTGTAATGCTGCATTTGATATGTTTTGATGAGCACTCAGATCGTCTCAGTTCATGTACAGTAGCTTTGGTTTAGGGGTCATGGTTCAGTACCCTTTTTTTTTGCTGCAGCAGAGAAGCATTGGAAGCTTCTCATAACTGATCCAACTCAATAAAGGCAAAACATTCAAAAGCGTAATTGCCTTTAAGTCGGGTCTCTCCAAGGCTGCACACCATCAATAAGAGGAGGCTCTCTAGCATGAAATAAATCAAATCAAATCTTGCCCATTAATAAAAGTGTGCCGTCTTCGTAATGAGCTTAAATAAATCAGCAGCGGTGCAGATTAAACTTTAGAACAGAGAAAGTAGCACAGCCTCTCTCTCTCCGGCTCTGCTGCAGACACAGACATCTTGTTCAAATAAACTTTATTGAACCATCAGTTGAGGAGACGGGTGGGGAGTTGGTGCTGAGGTTTAGCTGCAGATTCAAGTGGAAGGACGGTCAATTAAAGCCTGTGGCGTGACTGAACACCCTTATTAATAAAAATGTCTGCTTCTCTGGAGTTCTGTTTAAACTGGAGGGCTTCATTCAGAGAAAACATGGGCAGCATGAGGCTTAAAAAAGCCTAAAGCCCACACACACACTGATCGCCCTCTGGTGGCTGGCTGCAGTAAGACGGTAAAACCCACCATACCATTATCATGTGCAGCTTTTTGCCAACCTGAAAAATATTCTTCAGATGAGTTTTTCCCAAAGATTGATTCCATCCTGCTCTCGTAGCACATACAAAGCTTTGACATAAAGATGATCATCCCCAACTTTAATGTTTTCTTTGGCCATATCAGCTAAATATGCTAACATTTTGGTCTTTATCAGAGCAGAAAACAACATGGGCAGCCGCATTTATGCATTGAATCACATCCCTGGAAAAGGAGACCTGAATAAAAATATGCAAGAAAAAAAAACTGAAAAACTGAAAAATAATGAAAATATATGAAGAAAAAAATGAAGACACAAAACTTTTTCATTTTTTTCTTTGGTAAGCAGTACAAAATCTTGAAGTCCACAGTTGCTTAGAACCCACTGATCACTGCTCGTGGTTGTATTTGTTGTTTGGGATCAATAAAGTACATCTATTGAAATTTAGATTTGTCTCGGGCCATGTACTGGCTTCAGGAGACTCATTCTGCACGTCTACATAAGTCAGTCGCTATTGAGCTAAAATAACTGAGACGCTAGCGCTGTCAGACAGCTAAAATTTTTAACGATGATTATTCACATGATGTCCATAGTTAACGCTTGATTAATCACACTTTAATCGAGGTATGGACACAGACTCTATTGAGTGATGGACAGAAAGTGTAACTGTCATATCAGGCCTTCTCCTTCACTCTGTTCCCCCGTCCCCGGCAGTCTGTCAGCGGACTTCTACTGCTCTCTGACCCAGTGATGAATGATGGAAGTCGGGCCACTTCTAAACACCACACCAGTAAGGTTAGCGAGTTTTAGTGAGTAAAGTTAGCGCTTCTTATTTTCAATGAGTGACTGTCTCAGCTTTAAAAGGAACTCCAATTATAACGACTTATAGATTTAAAAATACAAACACTGCCCTCCACTATTAAAATACATTGTTAGAACTATATAAACATTTATTGTAGTTATAAAAATCGTTTTTGTTTACAATGTAAATCAATACATGGCAGCCACCATGTTTTCAGGTGCGCAATGCATTCTGGGGGCAATGATGTAGAATGGTTGCAGCCGTTTTTTCTGTCTTATACAAGCCAAGAAGCGAATCTAAGAACTACTACCATTTGTCAGTGAAAATGCCACATTGCGTGGCTTTTGGATGTAATTTCCAATCAAAGGGAAATAAAGAGAGCGGGGTAAGCCTCCATAGCTTTCCTAAAGAGGGAAAGTTGAGGAAAAAGTGGGGCAGCAGCGGCTCAGGAGGTAGAGCAGGTCGTCTAATAACCCGATGGTTGGCGGTTCAGATCCCGCTCTCCCCAGATATCCTGCCGTTGTGTCCCTGGGCAAGACACTTCACCCGCATTGCCTCCAGCGCCCATAACACTGGGTATGAATGTGTAAAAATGTTTAAATGTTCGGTGGTGGCCGGAGAGGCCGTTGGCGCGGATTGGCAGCCACATTTCCGTCACTCTTTGAGTGTCTATGATAAAGCGCTATATCGCTCAAAGCGCACGCTTGAGCGCACACTTGAGTGTGTTTTGAGTGTCTATGATAAAGCGCTATATAAATCTGATGCATTATTATTATTATTATTAAAAGTGGGAGGATGCGGTTGGAAGAGTCCAACTTCCCAAAGACCCGCGGCTGTGCTCTCATCACTTTAGCCCTGAGGATTTTGAGGATTTTCGTCGCCCCCAGCTCATGAAAGAGCTCACAGGTGTGTCTGGCTACAAATGACGGCTTAATGCAAACGGCATCAAAGCTTTGATGTGCTGTGATACAGGACAGATCTGTAAAGCAGGCATGCATCCTGTTATACCACTTTAACAAGTGACTGAACAAGATACATTTATAGCATCAGGTACCATGGACAGCGGCAGAAATGAAGTGGAGCTCCTTGTAACAGATGCTCACAAAAACACCATCCAACATGACCAGCTCTAGCTTCCTCCCGGCTGCTGTCTTCATTCTCAAGTCCATTTTCACTTTGTGTCTTCATCATTGTCTTTATTGCTTTGGCTTCGCACTGGTTCGAACTGAAAAGGCTGTTTACAGACCACTGCTGCTACGGGGCACAACCATTCTACGTCACTACCCAGAATGCATTGCGACGTAAACAAAAATGGCGATTTACATCGTAATAAAGTTTTTTAAAAATATATAAAACTGGGAATTATTTTCAAAAAAATTATATTATAGTTATGTTACTAACATCAAAATAAAGCATATAGAGCTAACATGCCAATATAATCGGAGTTCCTTTTAAAAAACTGATTAAACACACATTTTCTTCTTGCTCTGAGAGAGAGCAGTCGCATATTTTTTCTTCCCTCCTCCCATCTGCCTTCCTGACCTATTCCCAGCTTTGCAATGTTGCGTTTTTGTTTAGTCGCTCTTCTTTGCTGAATCTTAATCTAAACGGAAATTATGGATTTGGAAGCGGCTTAAATGTGCTATTGTCACTATTTTTCAACAAGAATCGGGCCAAGGGGGAGCCCAAGAATTGAAACCTGCGAGGAGACTCATAGACATTGGAATTCATGCGTCTGTGGAAACATCATTATTGGTTATGATCTCAGGACTTCTATTTTTGGCTGTGAAGTTCCCTGATGTATCAGAAATTGAAGGAAGATGAGAGAGCTGATCAAAGCGGACCCGGCAAGCTCCTTCATCAAATTCGACCAGTTGGGGAGGGCACGAGTAGCGGCAAACGGTGAACTGAATGACAGTGATTCAGTGGAGGAATACATCTGGAGCACTGTGCTCTCCATGGGATTAAAGTTTAAGCCTGCATATGGAAATTATGAAAGCACAGAATTGCACGGGTGAGGAAAAATCTATTCTCTGAGTGCACTGTGCAGATTTGATTTGACCTTGTCTTGGTACCCTGTATTTACATTCCTCCTGATGAAGATAAGCGGAAGAGTGGCTCTGCTAACCCAAACATCGACAAACAATGGCTGTTGTTCTGCAGATTGAGCTCCTCAAGGACAGCGCTCATGTGTTAACAGAACTTGCCACCTGCATGAGGAGGGATAAACTCTGGACATGCTGTGTAGAACACATGACTATCCGTTGCCAGGGGGTGCCCTCTGCTGTTCACCAGCAATTGACACATCTCCACACTGCATTACACACTGATCATATGCTGACTACATACACTGGTCTCTCTCACTTGTTATTGTGTGATCTGTCTGCTAAATGTGCATTGAGGTTTTTTTTTTCCTGCAATCAAAATTTCGCTCACTCACTGAGCGATATTTTGATAAACATGTTTTTTCTCTCGCCTACTGTGTCATCCCATATTTCTTTCTTTATCCCCACTATGACTGCGCCTAGCGGCTGCCCCGACCTTGGATGCGCTCTGCAGAGCGTGCCCAAATGCCAAGTCACGTTTCGTTACCTTGTATTCATACATGTGTAATGACAATAAAGTTGAATCTCATCTCATCTCATCATCATCTCATTAAACGCTTAAGCCTTATTCATGCTGCATTTCCCCTCTGGTCCGCTTTGGTCCGGGTGCACTTTGGACGAGCCCGGCATGCACACGGCGTTGTACATGCTCACTTTTTTTGTCTACCAAGCCAAGCAGTTGATGCATGCGCACAATTATTTGTAGATTCGCCCCAGCCCTATGGGTAGCGCAAATGTGCTAACACGCCAGTTTGTTCACTGGCTATAAACGTGAGAGTGACGCATACTTTTTTGTAGCAACAACAATGGCGTTGTTTCAAGGAAAAGGAGGAATTACCATTTTCCAGTGCTCTTCTCCACTCAAGCTACTGCAAAAGGATTCATGTATGTTTACTTTTGTCTTCCGCCTCCTCATTGTCTTCCTCGTCTACCTTCTTTGTATGCTGTGTTGGTAGCATCATCTCGTAAAGGGGACGTTCAGTCTTGCACATGCTCTGTCAACACGTTCAGATCGTGGGCAGGCCACGCAGTCACAAAATTTTGGCTGCATTGGTCATCCACAGTAGAGCCCTGCGTACACTAGCGGAGTAAAGACAATGACGTAAATTTTGTCACACGAGGTTTCCAGTTGCACGTACGCGGACAGCAGAGGTGCAGCATGAATCCAGCTTTAGCATGTGGTAGCATTGCCCATCGGACAATAATCTCTCTTGGATGATGGTTGCTGATGGCTGAGCTGTTTCATTTCTGCTGGTAACATGTTAACTGCAGTAAATGAGTGAATTACGGGAGCAGCTTTCTCATCTTCTGTAGTATTGTTGCGGTAATATCAGCCCTCATTCTGAATATTGGTGCATCTCAGGAATAGAATACCATGATTTGTAATTTAATTTTAAAAAGATAACCATTAATGATCACAAAACAATTAAAACAGCTGAAATATTTCATGTAAACTAATATTACTTTTAATTTTCATCTGAAGCCTAATTAACCTTTTAAACTTCTAGACCCAGGAAGGTTTCAGAGGATAGACTAGTTTGTTATTGTCATGAACCCTCCCATGCGTTTTTCCAATGCACACAGCGAGGGGGGGAATAATGAGGATTTACGTGCAGGTTAGCACCACACACAGTTATTTATACTACACTTAGACAAACAGTTACAGATAATGTTTCCTCGGAAGCTAAAGGAGTCCTTCTGGATGTTCTACAGTCTGCAGGGAAGAAACACCAGGGAAAAACACACGCAGTAATTTACTCACGGAGCTGGAGCAGTCCAGTAGTCCGAATAAGCCCCGAGGGAAACCGTCCTTGACTTCACTAGAGGGAAAACGCTCAGATGAAGCACAATGACCCAGCAATGCATGACTGGAAAAAGGCTCCTTATGTACATGCATTACTGGCTCCGCAAATTGGGTACACCTGGGCGAGGAGCGGGGAGATGGCACCCGGGAGTGGGAACAGCTGGCAGCAATAGAGGGGGGGCGTGGTCCGACCGGCAGACAGCTAGACAGCGCTCACTCCACCATGAGCTCAAGAGCCTGCCTCACCACTGCCAGCCAGAAAGCAGTGGCTATGGGTACGGCAGAGCACACAGAAATAGATGCTAACGTACATACAATGTGGCACGTACCCACAGAGAGGCCAGGATCGAACCGGGGGGAACCAAGCCGGCTCGGTTGCTGACAGAGCCCCCCCCCCATTTAAGGGGTGGATTCGTAGACACCCAAGGTAACATCCCAGACCCCCCCCCCATCCCCAACAGGAACAAACAACACAAACCCGGGTGGGAGGTAGAGGGAACAGGAAAGGAGGGAACGCAACACCCCACCCAGGGACCACAATTAACCCATGTTGGGGCTCAGAAAGCCACCCAGAGTCCCAGACCCAGCAGAAGGTCCGGTGGACGGAATCCGGCGGCCTGCCGGAAAACATGGGCCACCAGACCCGGGGAGTCAATCCTTCCGGCGGCCAGCCAGTGTTGTTTAGCCACCAGGACTGAAGGGGTGAAGCAGGAGGTGGCCTGCTCAGCGGAAGGCTCACTTGTGGGTGACCGGACTGACGGGCAGCACGGTGGTGCAGTGGTTAGCACTGTTGCCTTACAGCTAGAAGGTTCCTGGTTCGAATCCCCAGGTTGGCAGGGGCTGGAACCTTTCTGTGTGGAGTTTGCATGTTCTCCCTGTGCTGCGTGGGTTTACTCCGGGGGCTCCGGTTTCCTCCCACAATCCAAAGACATGCATGTTAGGTTAATTGGCTGTTCTAAATTGTCCCTAGATATCTGTTTCCTATAGGCCCTTAGAATAGAGGGTTAGTATTAGTGAAAGCGCTTTGAGTGGTCTTTGTGACTAGAAAAGCGCTATATAAGTGCAGGTTAGTTAGTTAGTTAGTTAGTTAGTTAGTTAGTTAGTTAGAGCGGGAACCTCCCAGGCGTTGGACAGGAAGGAGAAGGGGACCACAGCATCCTCAGGCAGTTCCACAGCACCCTCGGTGGTCCCGGCTTAGGACACAGCCGCACCCGCCATGCGCCCCGACCGGGCTGGCTCCGCTGCACCCGGGATGGGCCTGACCGGGCTGGCTCCACAGCACCTGCAATGGACTCCAGTGGGAGCCTTGCTGCACCCGTGGTGACCTCCGGCTGAGGCTCTGCAGCACCCGCGGTGGACCCCGATTGAGTCAAAGCTACACCTGCAGTGGACCCCAATTGGGCCAAAGCTGCACCCGCGGTGGACCCCGACCTGGAGTGTGGTGTCCATGATGGGTCTGGGCAGGAGCGCAGCATCCATGTTGGGCTAATCCTGAGGTGCAGCCCCCACGAGGGTCCAAAGCCAGCCCGCTGCAGCCACAGTGGCACGGCTTGCAGAGGAGACCACACAACGACCTCAGACCCCAGGGAAGCTGGACCCACAACGTCATCAGGTGGTGAGACCAGCTCCACGAGGACCCCTGGAGATGGTTGTTCCTCTCCGGTGACCCTAGAAAATGGCTCAGGAGCGGGAGAAGAAACAGGGTCACTAGGGTTGCCGGCAGCAGCGGAGCCCGGCGAGGGAAGTTCAGACACAGCTGTGCAATGCACCTGACTCTCCTCACCTAGAGCCAGACAAGATCTCTCTAGAACTGCCATAAGAAAAACAAGAGAGAACACTTGTCTGAGCTCGAGCTCCACCGCTGTCCAGGACTCCATCGATCCTGGTGATGAACACTCGGGCCTGGCCTCAAGGAGGTCCAGCTCAGGCTCCCAGTCCACTGCGCTTGCCTTCACAGCTAGCAAAATGGTGTTAGCAGTCCTGTTGTCCTCCTGCAGCGACTCCAATGCTGGGAATTCATCCGGCGTGGCTGCAGGGGGACCTCTCCATGCTGGCTCCGGGAAGGAATCATCCAAAACCACCAGCTCCTCCACCATCTGGTGGCTCGGTTCTTGGACCGACAGGCACTCAGGAATCAAAGGAGGAGACACAGAGAGGGTAGAAGCGTTATTAGCTGCAGATGATAGAGGGAGCCCAGCGGACTGCTGTAACTGGGTCCCTACCCCGGAAGACAGACAAGGCTTATTATTATCAAAATGGATTGATAATAATAAGTCTTTGCTGTTCACTGCTGCAGCTGGCAGACGGTCATCCCTCCCTGTGTCCATGATAATTCGGTCCTCTTCAACGGGTGGAGGAGGAGCCGTCTCCATGGCAACGGAGGTGGGCGTTGCCAGGGAGAGCACAGCGGACCTCACGGCAGCTGGAAAGGTGGCAGCCGCTGCCAATGAGTAGGGCTTCTCCTGGTGTTTCGCCGTTGGACGACGCCGTCTGCTGGGGTCTGGAGCTGGTCAAGTCGAAGCAAGAACTGGTGCCGAACTCTGGCGTGGAGCAGGATCAACGGAACTCCGGGAGCGCCTGCCCCTCGGCGTAAGCCCAGTCTTCTTGGGGGACTTCCTCACCCCTCCGCCGAACTCTCGCTGCAGCGCTGCCAAGCGAATCAACCTCTCAGCTTCCTCCGGATGATCCGCGAGCTGAGGGCACCGCTGAGCTGCTGCATCTGCCAAGTCCACATACCACAGTATATCCTCCAGGGTAGAATACATGCTTGCCGAGGCGACGAGCCCTTCTATCTCCATGAGTGCTCGGCAGCACTCCCACCCAAACTCAGAGGATAACTGCATGTCCCCGTTAAGTCCAACATAGCTCACAGACTGGTGAGTAAATGATTATTAAATGACAAAGGTATGTGTGGGTGTAACTCGCTAAATCCTTTTAAACGGCTGGGTCATTCTGTCATGAACCCTCCCGTGCACTTTTCCAACGCGCACGGCGAGGGAGGAAATAATGAGGATTTATGTGCAGGTTAGTGCCACACACAGTTATTTATACTACACTTAGACAAACAGTTACAGATAATGTTTCCTCAGAAGCTAAAGGAGTCCTTCTGGATGCTCTACAGTCTGCAGGGGAGAAACACCAGGGAAAAACACATGCAGTAATTTACTCACGGAGCTGGAGCAGTCCAGTAGTCCGAATAAGCCCAAAGGGAAACTGTCCTTGACTTCACTAGAGGGAAAACGCTCAGATGAAGCACAATGACCCAGCAATGCATGACTGGAAAAGGCTCCTTATGTACATGCATTACTGGCTCCACAAATTGGGTACACCTGGGCGAGGAGCGGGGAGATGGCACCCGGGAGTGGGAACAGCTGGCAGTAATAGAGAGGGGGCGTGGTCCGACCGGCAGACAGTTAGACAGCGCTCACGCCAGCATGAGCCCAAGAGGCTGCCTCACCGCTGCCGGCCAGAAAGAGGTGGCTATGGGTATGGCAGAGCACACAAAAATACAGACTTACATACATACAACGCGGCACGTACCCACAGAGAGGCCAGGACCGAGCCGGGGGGAACCAAGCCGGCTTGGTTCCTGACAGCTGTTTTCTTTTTGGCTTTACTGGAGTTGAATATTATTCATATAAATACTCCAGTTTGTTTTGAACACACAGAGTTACAGCAGCCCTGGATTGCTGCAGTGGAAGGTGATATTTCAGTTTTATTTCATTAGTTTTGGGGTTTAAATACTGAACTTTAATGTCTGTTATTTAATTAATTGTGTTGCTCCAAACACTTTTGATTAAGCTGTCAAGTTCAAGTTTCCACCTCATGTTTCATGGGTCATTATTTTATTTCGCTATGGGAATTTTTTTGCAATAGGCTGTTCAAACTTCTATTGTTGCACTTGTCTGCATCGTTCATTTCCTAAAAAGAGAATTTATTTATCTTAACGCAGAATTTGCTGCTGGCAGTTTTTTTTTTTTTTTATCAGTAAAGCTGTTCCCACTTATACAAAAGATCAGAGGTTTTATGTTTTGCATTTTGTTTCCTTACTGTACCGAAAATGAACCGAACCGTGACCTTCAAACCAAAGTACGTACCAAACCGTGATTTGAGGCATACCATTACACCCCTAATACCCAACCATTTGCTCAGATGTATTATGACTTTTTCCCAAAATGGATTAATTAATTTACATTTCCAAATAGCATATAAAAATGTTCCTACTTCTGTCCGACATTTCCAACACCAATTACTAGTCAACAAGCCCATTCTATAAGGTTTGGAAGAGGTAAAATAAAGCCTATGCATCTGATGAAAACTTGTGTTAAAACTCTTAACTTTGTGACATTTTCACTAAATTTGTGACTTCCCCAGCAGTAGAACATGGGAGAACAGAGCTGGAAAGAAACAGATTGGATGGTTGTTTAGTGATTTTGGCGTTTCGTTTCTACCGGTCCTTTCCCTACAATTCTGTTGTGGAATCCTCTCAAAGTGTCTGTCACACAAGCCTCCTGGTTGGTTTCTGTCCGATGCTACTGTTGGTAATCTATAGGACTCCAGCAGGAGTGAGGTGCGAGGGCAGACAAAATTGCACATATGGCTTTTTCTATTATATTTTTGGGCCTTCTGGACACTGATTTCAAACTGAAATCTTTTGCAACTTCCTTTAGGCCGTTTAGATGGTGTGTAGCTGTTTTCTTCTGTTGTTTTATCCTTGATGTGATTATCAATAACCCTGTTGTCTATATGGATGCTGTGTATTTACAGTCATCATGAACCACTACAGTCTGAAACAGTTGAAACAAACTATTGTTGGTGTAGTAAAGAAGCTGCTCAGTAGTTGTCCTTCTACCAATCATTCTTTGAATTCCTGTAATCTTTCCTTGCTGCACATGGCACAAGTCAGCTGCCATATACAGGAGATTGATGTACCTATTGTGATGTCACACACTGGCTTTTCAGGTTCTGATTTGAAGCTTTAAGCTGAATATGTCCATGGTCACCAAAACTCGACGTGATGCAAGCAGAGTGTGCAAATGCCACAGGCCCCCTCAGTCACTGGTGATGGTGTGTGTGTGTGTGGGGGGGGTGCTCTTGTGAACTTGCATTTATTTTATCATAAATCCACTATTTGTCCTCATGAATTCTGAACCTTTTTCCTATAAATTTTCAATGGTCTTGTAGTAATAAACTTAAAACAAATGTTTAATACTTCTTGTTACCATTAGGTGGTACTCGAACTACAGTGGTGTAAAAAAGTGTTTGCCCCCTTCCTGATTTCTCTTTTTTTTTGTGTTTGTCACACTTACATGTTTCAGATCATCAAACAAATTTAAATAGTAGACAAAGATAACACAAGTAAACACAAAATGCAGTTTTTAATGAAGGTGTTAATTATTAAGGGAAAAAAATACAAACCTACATGGCCCTGTGTGAAAAAGTGATTGCCCCCTAAACCTAATAACTGGTTGGGCCACCCTAAGCAGCAACAACTGCAATCAAGCATTTGCAATAACTGGCAATGAGTCTTTTACACCGCTGTGGAGGAATTTTGTCCCACTCGTCTTGCAGAATTGTTGTAATTCAGCCACATTGGAGGGTTTTCCAGCATGAACCGCCTTTTTAAAATCATGCCACATCTCAATCAGACTGAGGTCAGGAATTTGACGAGGCCACTCCCAAGTCTTCATTTTGTTTTTCTTAAGCCATTCAGAGGTGGACTTGCTGGTATGTTTTGGATCATTGTCCTGCTGCAGAACCCAAGTGCACTTCGACTTGAGGTCACGTACAGATGGCCGGACATTCTCCTTCAGGTCCAAGTAGGTTCATTTTGTCTTCTTTTAATTATTTACCTTTTGTTCTTATTAAAGACAAAAATAGAAAGGAGATGTTTTTACCTTCTTTTCATGCTTCGACTGTTTCATTTCTGATGAAGGCTGCAGTGAAACAGTCGAAACATGAAAAGAAGGTAAAAACATCTCCTTTCTATTTTTGTCTTTAATAAGGACGAAAGGTAAATAATTCTCCTTCAGGATTTTTTGGTAGACAACAAAAATCATAGTTCCATTTACCACAGCAAGTCTTCCAGGTCCTGAAGCAGCAAAACAGCCCCAGACCATCACACTACCACCGCCATATTTTACTGTTGGTATGATGTTCCTTTTCTGAAATGCTGTGTTACTTTTATGCCTGATGTAATGGGACACACTCCTTCCAAAAAGTTCAACTTTTGCTTCATCAGTCCACAGAGTATTTTCCCAAAAGTCTTGAGGATCATCAATATGTATTCTGGCAAAACTGAGATGAGGCTTTATGATCTTTTTGCTCAGCAGTGTTTTTTTGTCTTGGAACTCTGCCATGCAGGCCATTTTTGCCCAGTCTCTTTCTTATGGTGGAGTCATGAACACTGACCTTAACTGAGGCAAGTGAGGCCTGCAGTTCTTTGGATGTTGTTGTGGGGTCTTTTGTGACCTCTTGGATGAGTTGCTGCTGCACTCATGGGGCAATTTTGGTCAGCCAGCCACTCCTGGGAAGGTTCACCACTGTTCCATGTTTTTGCCATTTGTGGATAATGACTCTCACTGTGATGCTGGAGTCCCAAAGCTTTAGAAATGGCTTTATAACCTTTTACAGACTGATTAGAACTCACTTACTTTGTTTCTCATTTGTTCCTGAATTTTTCTGGATCGCAGTATGATGACTAGCCTTTGCGGATCTTTTGGTCTACTTCACTTTGTCAGGCAGGTCCTATTTAAGTGATTTCTTGATTGAGAACAGGTGGAGCAGTAGTCAGGCCTGGGTGTGGCTAGAGAAATTGAACTCAGCTTTCCAAAGATGTGATAAACCACAGTTAATTTATGTTTTAGCAGAGGAGGCAATCAGTCTTTCACACAGGGCCATGTAGGTTTGGATTTTTTTTTCCCTTAATAATTAACACCTTCATTAAAAACTGCATTTTGTGTTTACTTGTGTCATCTTTGTCCAATATTCAAATTTGTTTGATCTGAAACACTTAAGTGTGACAAACATGCAAAAATATGAGAAATCAGGAAGGGGGCAAACACTTTTTGACACCACTGTATTTCTGAATATTAGTATATAGAAACGTTTGAAGTCAGTATCAGCTGTACAAAATTTGCTGCAAACTGAACAATGTGTGTTGGAGTTTGCTACCCAGTGTTTGATGGCGAGACATGAAACTTCGCCATATTGCCATGGAAACACCGTTGAGCTTTTGGAAGAGATTTGAATCCATTTTAATGACACATGCCTGCAAATGAGCCTCAGTGAAAATTGGGTCAATTGGAGCGTTTTCCAAGGATTAGTTTATTACCAGGGCATGAAATGGTGAAAATACTGCCACTTTTATTCAAAATGGAAGACTTCCTGTGGGGCATAGGTCACAGCTTCCATTATGTTTTTTGCATGGTTTGGCGTAATACACAAGTGTGACAATTTTGGTTTTTCTACATGAAAGTACATTTTCATCTCTCTCATTGACTCCCAGACGTTTAGAGGGCGCCTTGGTGGCCTCTTTTTTTGAAGTTGTCGTTATTTCCTGAAAAATATGGGATTTTTCTCCAGCTGTAATGAGCATGCCAGACCTTATGACATTTCATTTATGTTAAGAACCTCAAAACTGATCATTTGCAGAGAACTGGAATGATTTTGATGCTTTTCCTTGTGAAGTTTTTTTGATTTTGATGTGATTTGGTGTTTTATTGATCCCCAGAGGGGAAATTCAGGGCATCCACCTGGATGGATGAAGCAGCCACGGTGCGGCGCTATCCCTTCACCATTCACCCACACATTCACACCTAGGGCCACTTTAGAGTCTCCAGTTAGTTGGAGCAGAAGTTGAACTTGGAGCAACTGAATGCACTTTTCCTCAGTTATCGTTGTACTTCCTCATTTGCCAACAGACATGACAGACAGCGATTTAAATAAAACTCAGAGAGATTGGCACTCTAAGCCCAGGACTGTCAACACAACACATCCTCGGCAGCCCTCCTGTCGGCCTGTATAGAAAAGCATCACTTCTGCGCCCGCAGCTGAAAAGCTCTCAGTCTAAAGCAGTTGGTGTGCTTTTGATTTCCAAGAGAGATTAAGTGTTCCGGCTCCACTCGTGCTTGTTCATATCAGAGCGTTGAGATGCAAAGTCATTTGGCTATAAACCCAGAGACGGCGAGAGACCGTGAGTCAGCTTCAGAGGATTTTTTCAGTTTCTCCCCAAGCCCAAGGAGCAGCTCTGCAGACAAACGATCCTCCATCCATAAGTCGTCCTGACTGACAGCCGGCCGTTGGGTTTAAATCTGTAAACAACAACAGGAAGATGCATGAGGCCAAACTTTTCCTGCGCTCTCCCTCAGCATGGCCGCCAGATTTGAGAACATGTGTCGGGACATCAAACTCTCACAGCTGTCAGGGGTTTGGTCTATGCACCGTTGTGGACGAGTGGAGTGGATGAATGAGAACAGAGTCTGAGTATCGATGAATTACAGTCAAGTATGAGCGGGGCTGATTTGAAGCGAGAATCTTGCACTTTTGTCTCATAAATTTGAGATTTTTTTTTCCCTCTAAATTTTCAGCTTTCTTCAATTTGTGCAAAAAAAGTGCAATTTTTTGTTCTCAAAAATGTACGTCTTATCAAAACTTTGCAAATTTTTGTCATGAATTTGACATTTTTTTCGTGTAAATTTGAACATTTTTCTCCTGTAATTTAAAAAAAAATTCTTGAAAATTTGTAATTTTTTTCCTGTAAATTTTTAGCTTTTTTTCAAATGTTTTCCCCACTTTTTTCTTGTAAATTTGGAACTTTTCTCTCAAAATTTTTTCACTTTTTCTAATAAATTTACAACTTTTTCCTGCAAAATTTGCAATTTTCTCCTAAATTTGCTATTTTATTCCATATAAGTTAACCTTTTTTCCCTGTAAATCTTCAATTTTTTTCCCATAGATTTGCAAATTTTTTTCCTCAAAAAGAGAAAAATTTCTTGTGAATTTTCAACTTTTTTCTAATTTTTTTCATTTTTCTTGTAAATTTACAACTGTCTTCCTGTAAATTTTCATCTTTTCTCTTGTAGATTTGCGATTTCTTCTCAAAGGAGCGCCTTTTCAAAAATTTTCAACTTTTTTCCTAATTTTTCCACTTTTTTTTTGTGGAAATTTGCAACTTTTTACCTAAAATTTTTCACTTTTATCTTATAAATTTCAACATTTTCCTAAAAAATATGCAGTTCTTTTCCTCTTACATTTGCTATTTTTTCCTTATGTTAGCCATTTTTCCCCTGTAAATCTTCAACTTTTTTCTCATAGATTTGTGGCTTTTTTGTTTTGTAGATCTGTGATAATTTTTTCTTGTAATTGTGGAAAAAAAAATTCTTGTGAATTTTGAACTTCTTTCCCTGAAAATTTTCACCTTTTTTTCTTATTTTTTTCTTGTAAATTTTCAACTTTTTTTCTCAAGATTTATTCACTTTTTCTTGTAAATTTGCAGCTTTTCCCTTTAAAATTTGCCATTTTTTCCTCCTACATTTTACTTTTTTCTCATAGATTTGCAACTTTTTTCTCAAAAATTTGTTGCTTTTTTGTCTTTTAAATTTGTGATTTTTTTTCTTGTAAATGTGGAAAAAAATTCTTGTGAATTTTCAACTTTTTTCCCTTAAAATTTTCACCTTTTTTTCTATTTTTTCTTGTAAATTTTTCACTGTTTTCCTGTAAACTTTCACCTTTTTTTTTTCAAAAATTTTTCATTTTTTTCTTGTAAGTTTGCAACTTTTTCCTTAAAAATTGCAATTTTTTTCTCCTACATTTTATTTTTTTTCTCATAGATTTGCAACTTTTTCTCAAACATTTGTGGGGGTTTTTTGTCTTGTAAATTTGTGATTGTGGGTGGCACGGTGGCGCAGTGGTTAGCACTGCGGCAGCACAGCAACTCACCCTTGGCCGGGGGATCCTGGGTTCGATCCCAGCCCCCGACCAACAGTGATCTGTGTGGAGTTTGCATGTTCTCCCCGTGTCTGCGTGGGTTTACTCCGGGATTTCTCCGGTTTCCTCCCACATGCCAAACACATGCAGGTTAGGTTAACTGGCATCAAACTGGGGATTCTAAATTGTCCTTAGGTATGACTGTGAGAGTGAATGGTTGTGTGTCTCTCTGTGTTGGCCCTGCGATGGACTGGCCATCTGTCCAGGATGTACCCTGCCTCTCGCCCAAAGATGCTGAGATAGGCTCCAGCCCCCCACAACCCGAAAAGGATTAAGCGGAAGAAGATGAATGAATGAATGAATGAAATTTGTGATTATTTTCTTGTAAATTTGAAAAAAAAAAAACAATTCTTGTAAATTTTCAACTTTTTTCTCAAAAAAAAATTCACTTTTTTCTGGTAAATTATCAGCTTTTTTCACACGAATTTGTGATTTTTCTCCAACTTTTTTCTTATTTATTTACATATTTTGGATTTGCTAACTAGTTACTGCCCACCTCCGTCTAATCTTCCACTGATATCAGACAGGATCCAGCAAGTCTTCACATGGATTAAGATGAACACTCTTGCATAATAAACCCACTTCCTGCAGTGGCGTGTCAAGACGTCTTATGCCGGCGTTCTCATTTCTTCCCCCAACTGAACATCTGGAGCTGGAATTGCGGCTCAGCCCGTAATTTCGAGGCCTGAACAGAAAACGGCGTGATCCACTTTGGTCACACTTGAAATCAGGATTAGAAAAATCTCTTGGCGTGCGATCTGAGAGCCATCAAATCGGGTCAGTCCAAATTCGGTGGGACACCCTCTGAAAGGAGAACGAGTTCATGCCATCGGTTCTGCTGTGCTCCTTTCAGCTAGACGGAACGGCCAATCGCTGCTCCAGATGTGCCCGGAATGCAAGTGGAGTGGCGTCCAAAAAAACCGAGGCCTCAGCGAAGCGATGTATGATGTATGGAGTGAAGGCGTGATTGTGATCAGGCCGGTGCCAGTTTTCATTACGCTCTCACGCCCGTGGGTCTTAATGCAGCTTTGCGCTCGAGCGGAGCCACCGATGCTGTTTGACTTACAGCGGGATCGGACAAAAGACGAGACCGACAGCTCTGGATCGCCGTGCTCCTAATCTGTTGGATGTGATGTAATCTCTCAGTGTGGGATTAAAAAGGGAACGCGTGCGTAAACACAAAGCAGCCGCAGCCCTCTTCTCTGTGCGCAGCGTTCAGGGGTCGCCGCGTGGGTTAATAGACTGTTGGAGGCAGCTGAGAGCGGGATAAGTGAGCTGGCCTCCGTTAGTTTCTGTCCAATTCCTCCGTTTGTGCCCGGAGGTGTGCTCTGAACTGCAATGTTTAACCACGCCGCCGTGCTGTTATCGCTGTCACAACAGCAAATGTTAACGTGCTGATCTTCATGTCTGAGCTGAGGGGGCACTGTCAACGTAACGCCCAGCTGCAGTGGCTCAATAGCCTACAAGTCCAGATAAATGCACGAAAAGGTGGCATCTGTGTGCTCGTACATTTGCAACTTTTTTCCTGTAAATTTGCAACTTTTCTCTTGTAGATTTGTATTTTTTTCTCACACATTTACCTCTTTTTTCTTGGAAATTTGCATCTTTTTTTTCTCAGCTTTTCAACTTTTTCTCGTGGATTTGCAACTTTGCTTCTTGCAAATTTGCTACTTTTTCTTGTAAATTTGCAACTTTTTTCCTGTAAATTTTCCAACTTTTTTCTCGTAAATTTGCAACATTTTTCTCACAAATTTACAACCTTTCTCTTGTAGATTTGTATTTTTTCTCTTGTAGATTTGTATTTTTTTTCTCATACATTTGCATCTTTTTTCTTGGAAATTTGCAGTTTTTTTCTCAGCTTTTCAACTTTTTTTTCCCTGGATTTGCAACTTTGCTTCCTGCAAATTTGCTACTTTTTCTTGAATATTTGCAATTTTTTTCCTGTAAATTTTCCAACTTTTTTCTCGTAAATTTGCAACATTTTTCTCACAAATTTGCAACTTTTTTCTTATAAAACTGCAACTTTTTTCTTGTAGATTTGTATTTTTTCTCGCACATTTACATCTTTCTTCTTGCAAATTTGCAACTTTTTTCTCATAGATTTTCAACTTTTTTTCTCGTGGATGTGCAACTTTGCTTCTTGCAAATTTGCTACTTTTTCTTGTATATTTGCAACTTTTTTCCTGTAAATTTTCCAACTTTTTTCTCATAAATTTGCAACATTTTTCTCGTAAATTTGCAGCCTTTCTCTTGTAGATTTGCAACTTTTCTCTTATAGATTTGTATTTTTTTCTCGTACATTTACCTCTTTCTTCTTGCAAATTTGCAATTTTTTTTCTCAGCTTTTCAACTTTTTTCTCGTGGATTTGTAATTCTGCTTCTTGCAAATTTGCTACTTTTGCTTGTAAATTTGCAACTTTTTTTCTTGTAAATTTGCAACATTTTTCTCACAAATTTGCAACTTTTTTCTTATAAAATTGCAACTTTTCTCTTGTAGATTAGATTTTTTTTCTCGCACATGTACTTCTTTCTTCTTGCAAATTTGCAAGTTTTTTCTCATAGATTTTCAACTTTTTTTCTCGTGGATTTGCAACTTTGCTTCTTGCAAATTTGATACTTTTTCTTGTAAATTTGCAACTTTTTTCTCACAAATTTGCAACTTTTTTCTTATAAAACTGCAACTTTTTTCTTGTAGAGTTGAATTTTTTTCTCGTACATTTACATCTTTCTTCTTGCAAATTTACAACTTTTTTCTCCTAGATTTTCAACTTTTTTCTCGTGGATTTGCAACTTTGCTTCTTGCAAATTTGATACTTTTTCTTGCACATTTGCAACTTTTTTCCTGTAAATTTTCCAACTTTTTTCTTGTAAATTTGCAACATTTTTCTCACAAATTTACAACTTTTTTCTTACAAAATTGCAACTTTTTTCTTGTAGATTTGAATTTTTTTCTCACACATTTACGTTTTTCTTCTTGCAGATTTGCAACTTTTTTCTCATAGATTTTCAACTTTTTTCTCATGGATTTGCAACTTTGCTTCTTGCAAATTTGTTACTTTTTCTTGTATATTTGCAACTTTTTTCCTGTAAATTTTCCAACTTTTTTCTTACAAAATTGCAACTTTTTTCTTGTAGATTTGAATTTTTTTCTCACACATTTACGTCTTTCTTCTTGCAGATTTGCAACTTTTTTCTCATAGATTTTCAACTTTTTTCTCGTGGATTTGCAACTTTGCTTCTTGCAAATTTGCTACTTTTTCTTGTATATTTGCAACTTTTTTCCTGTAAATTTTCCAACTTTTTTCTCATAAAATTGCAACTTTTTTTCTCGTAAATTTGCTAATTTTTTCTTGTAGAATTGCAACTTTTTTCTTGCAAATTTGCAACTTTTTTCTCATAGATGTTCAACTTTTTTGTGGATTTGCAACTTCACTTCTTGTAAATTTGCTACTTCTTGTAAATTTGCAACTTTTTTCTTTAAATTTCCAACTTTTTTCTTGTAGATTTGCAACTTATTTTCTCGTATAGATTTGCAGCTTTTTTCTTGTAGATTTGCAATTTTTTGTATGTTAAGATAGATAAGCCTTTTAGTCCCACAATGGAGGAATTCCAGGACAGACTGCAGCATCACAGGGATAGCAGCACTCAGAGCAATAGTTAATAAGATAAGAATTGGATAACCAAAGCAGTAAAAAAATATACATATGTACACAGTTAAATACACAGTGCAGGAGCATTGCAGCTAAACGGTATCAACAGCATTACAGTTAAATTACCCGGCAGAATATAAATATGGACCCAGACAGTATATTTCACATTTAAATGACCAGTGTTGTTGCCACCCCCGATAATAGCTGTAATTGTCTTAGTTGTGTATTGGAGGGGACGATCTCTATTGTGCAAAGTTGTGACGTTTACTATGGCCTCTATGAGCAGCGCCGGTTAAATTGTACAGTCTGACAGCCATTGGTTGGAAGTACCTGTGGAACAGTTAGCTCCTCAGTGTGTTCCACGTGTCTCGCATGGGGTGGGACTCAGACTCCAGCAGAGATGACAGCTTAGCCACCGTCCTCCTCTCCCCTATCTCCTCCACTGGGTCAAGGCGTCGCCCCAGAACAGAGCTAGCTTTTTTGATCAGCCTGTTCAGTCTCTTCCTGTTGACTACCGTGATGCCGCTGTCCCAGCAGACCACTCCAAATGTGACGGCTGATGCCACCACCGAATTGTAGAAGGTCTTCAGGAGTGCCCCTTGCACTCCAGAAGACCTGAGCCTCCTCAGGAGGAACAGCCTGCGCTGCCCCTTCTTGTAGAGCGCGTTGGTGTTGTGTGACCAGTCCAGTTGTTACACTCAGGTACTTGTAAGATGTCACCGTCTCAATGTCTGTTCCCTGGATGTTAACTGGTGCTGTGGGGGGTTGTCCTTGCCTGTGGCAGTCCACCACCAGTTCCTTAGTTTTCCTCGCATTGATCTGGAGGCAACTGCTGGCAACTGATTTCTCGTAAATTTGCAAATTTTTCTTGCACATTTGCAACTTTGTTTTCTCAGATTTGCAACTTTCTTCCTTGTAAATTTGCAACTTTTTTCTTGTAGATTTTCAACTTCCATCCATGCATCCATCGAGCCATCCATCAAGCCAGCCAGTCAGCCAGTCATCCATCTAGCCAGCCATCCATCCATTCATCTTCTACCGCTTTTCTGGCGCTCCGGGTCACGGAGGCAGCAGTTCCAGCAGAGAAGCCCAGACTTTCCTCTCCCCAGCCACCTGCTCCAGTTCTTCAGAGAGGATACCAAGATGTTCCCAGGCCAGCTGGGATATGTAGTATCTCCAGCGAGTCCTGGGTCTGCCCTGAGGTCTTCTCCCAGTTTTTTCTCATAAATTTACACCAAGTCTGAAGCACATAAACACAGAGCCCTCCAGCCCTTCCCTTACCAGAATTTGGGAAGGCCGCTCCACAGATGAACTGTGCCGTTTTAATTTCCACACTGGAGAGCCTTCCTGTCCTGAATGGTGCAGTTCCCATACCACACTGTGATGGAGCTTGTGAGAGTGCTCTGCACTGAGCATCTGTAAAAGATGTTGAGGAGTGTGGGGGTAAATCCAAGTTTTCTCAGCTTCCTTAGGAGGAAGAGTCTCTAAGAAAAGCTGCAACGAATTCACAACAATGCTGCAATAATTACTAATTAAAGGCAATTTAGGCCAGATCTGTGGGAAGTGTTAACACACGGACAAAAATGCTTCTGTCCTAATCTACTGTTCTCTTAATATCATATGTTTTTTATTCTTATTTTCAGATAACTGCAACACTCCTCTGGTGTCAACGTTACCAAATTCGTCCTTTCAGAGCTCCTCCCAGTCTTCAATCAGCTACGCCGCTCACAACGCCAAGCTCAATAGAAGAGATGGTGAGTACAGAATGTGCTCCACTGATTACTGCTGCAGTCACGCTCATGATCTTTGATTTTCATTGTCATAGTGTCAGCAGAGGCTCGTTTTTTTGACAGAAGGAAGAGATCAGAAAGATGGCTGTTAGCATTAGCAAGAAAGAGCAACCTTACAGACATGGAATATGCCGAAGCCAGCGTCAGGGACCATGTTCGGTTAGTTGGTGCATGCCACATCACCCATGGTCCAATACACCAGAAACGATGTGGTCAAAGTTTAGAGCTTTGCTTGTCATGTGCACAGTAGTGAGCAGCAGGTGAGCTGTTATTTTTTTAACAAGGATGGTGGGGAGTGTTCACCAGTTTAGCATGAGGTACCAGCATCTAAACGTAAAGTAGCTACAAATGTGTAAGAATAACAGTGGCGAGATATGCAAAAAAAAAAAAGGCCAATTTAAAAACAGTATCCAGATGAGTGTTGCAGATGTATGAGAAAAAAGTTGCAAATTTAAGAGAAAAAACAAAGAAAATTAATGAAAAAAATGCAAATTTGGGGGGGGGGAGTTGCAAATTAATGAGAAAAACAGTTGCACATTTATGGAAACAATACAGTTTTGAGAAAAAAGTTGTAAATCTATGAGGGGAAAAAAGTTAAAAAAAAATAGTGAAAAAAATTGCAAATTTACAAGAAAAAGTGTATATACTTTTTTGGGAAAAAAGATGCAAATATGTGAGAAAAAATTGAAAATTTAAAGTAAAAAGTGCTAATTCTTGAGAAAAAATTAACAAATTAATGAAGAACAAAATTAAAAATTTGAGAAAAGAGTTGCAAATTTACAAGGAAAAAGTTGCAAATTTTTGAGAAAAAATTTGTAAATTTATTTTAGAAAATTGCGGAAATATTTGCAAATCTGTGAGGAAAAAAGTTTAAAAAATTTTAGTGGAAAAAATTGCAAATTTACAAGAAAAAATGTGTAATTTTTTGGAAAGATTTATGGGGGAAAAAGTCACAAATCCACAAAAATGCAGCAAATTTACAAGAAAAAAGATGCAAATTTACAGAAAAAAATTACAAATTTTTGAGAAAAGTTTCACATCTATGAGAAAAAAAAAACATTTAAAAAATAGTGGAAAAAATTGCCAATTTACAACAAAAAAATGCACATTTTTGGAGAAAAAAGATGCAAATGTAAAAAATGCAAATGTTAAAAAATCAAATTTTTGAAGAAACACTTGCAAATCTGTGGGAAAAAGGTTTAAAAAATTTAGTGGAAAAAAATGCAAATTTACAAGAAAAAAAAAAGATGCACATTTATGAGAAAAAAGTCACAAATCCACAAAAAAACAGCAAATTTACAGGAAAAAAGTTGTGAATTTTTAAGAAAAAAGTCACAAATTTTTGAGAAAAAAGTTGCAAATCTGCGGGGGAATGTTGAACATTTGCAGGAAAAAGTTTAAAATCTATTTAAAAAGTATTAAATTTACAAGATAAAAAGTTGAAAATTAATGGAACAAATTTTTTAAAATTTCTGAGAAACAAGTTGCAAATTTGAGAGTTGGGTTTTTTTAATTTAGTGGAAAAAATGGCAAATTTACAAGAAAAATTGCACAAATTTGGGGGGGTGCATAGAACTGGTATGTGAAGGGGGTGGAAAAAGAGAAACAAAAAAAATATTCTATGTATCGGAAGAGATTATTTACGTGGAAGGTTCTAGGAGACGTGGTCAGATGGAAACTGCTGACTGGAGAGTCTAGTGGCTGAGAGGGAGAAAGTGTCTGGAAGTGTGGTCGTCCACGCATGGATGCTCCGGTAACTTCTGCCCGACAGCAGCGGCGAGCGGAGCTGACTGTGACGGGCGGGGTCTGAGACAATCCTCTGTGCTCTCCTGAGGTGGCGAGCATCTGCACAGAAGGGAGGTGACAGCCTCTGACGCGCTCCGCCGTCTTCGCCACCTGATGGAAAGACTCACGGTGATGGAGCCAGTCTGAGGACGTTCGGTGGTCCACCTGGGCAGAGGCTGGACGGCTTTGGGGCTTAACACTGAATTTCATGAGCCGAGCAGTTAGTTCTGACTGAGCAATGGCATTAGAGAATATAAAGTGGGGAACAGAGGAAAAACGGGAGAATTGTCCCCCAAAATCACCAGAAACCTTCGATATCATGGTACACAACTGCATCAAATGACTGAACCAGAAATACAAAAAAAAAAAGATAAATTTGCTACTTTTTCTCATATTTGCACATTTTGTTGTAAGTTTGTCAGTTTTTTTCCTGTAAATTTTGCAATTTCTTTCTCAATTTTTTTCCATAGATTTGAAACTTTTTTCTCAGAAATTTGCAATTTTTTCTCAAAAATTCTCAACTTTTTCTCATAAATTTACAACTTTTTCTCAAAAATTGCAATTTTTTTTCTTAAAAACTTGCAGCTTTTTCTCATAAATTGGCAACCTGTACCTCAAAACTTTGCAATTGTTTTCTCAAAAATGTGCAATTTTTTTCTCATGCAGTATCTCACAAAAGTAAGTACACCTCTCACATTTTTGCAAATATTTTATTATATATTTTCATGGGACAACACTGAAGATATGACACTTTGATACAATGTAAAGTAGTCAGTGTACAGCTTGTATAGCAGTGTAAATTTGCTGTCCCCTCAAAATAACTCAACACACAGCCATTAATGTCTAAACCAGTGGCAACAAAAGTGAATACATTCCTAAGTGAAAATGTCCAAATTGTGCCCAAAGTGTTAATATTTTGTGTGGCCACCATTATTTTCCAGCACTGCCTTAACTCTTTTGGGCATGGAGTTCACTAGAGCTTCACAGGTTGCCACTGGAATCCTCTTCCACTCCTCCATGACGACATCATGGTGTTAGAGACCTTACGCTCCTCCAACTTCCGTTTGAGGATGCCCAACAGATGCTCAATAGGGGTTAGGTCTGGAGACATGCTTGGCCAGTCCATCACCTTTACCCTCAGTTTCTTTAGCAAGGCAGTGGTCGTCTTGGAGGTGTGTTTGGGGTCGTTATCATGCTAGAATACTGCCCTACAGCCCAGTTTCCAAAGGGAGGGGACCATGCTCTGCTTCAGTATGTCACAGTACATGTTGGCATTCATGGTTCCCTCAATGAAATGTAGCTTCCCAGTGTTGGCAGCACTCATGCAGCCCCAAACCACGACACTCCCACCACCATGCTTGACTGTAGGTAAGACACACTTGTCTTTGTACTCCTCACCTGGTTGCCGCCACACACGCTTGACACCATCTGAACCAAATAAGTTTATCTTGTTCTCATCAGACAACAGGACATGGTTCCAGTAATCCATGTCCTTAGTCTGCTTGTCTTCAGCAAACTGTTTATGATTTTTCTTGTGCATCATCTTTAAAAGGTGCTTATTTCTGGGACAACAGCCATGCAGACCAATTTGATGCAGTGTGCAGCGTATGGTCTGAGCACTGACAGGCTGACCCCCTACCCCTTCAACCTCTGCAGCAACGCTGGCAGCACTCATACGTCTATTTTCAAAAGACAATCTCTGGATATGACGCTGAGCACGTGTACTCAACTTCTTTGGTCGACTATAGCGAGGCCTGTTCTGAGTGGAACCTGTCCTGTTAAACCGCTGTGTGGTGTTCGCCACGGTGCTGCAGCTCAATTTTAGGATGTTGGCAACTTCTTATAGCCTAGGACATCTCTATGTAGAGCAACAATTCTTTTTTTCAGATCCTCAGAGAGTTCTTTGCAATGAGGTGCCATGTTGAACTTCCAGTGACCAGAATGAGACAGTGTGAGAGCGATAACACCAAATTTAACACACCTGCTCCCCATTCACAGCTGAGACCTTGTAACACTAACGAGTCACATGACACTGGGGAGGGAAAATGGCTAATTGGGCACAATTTGGACATTTTCACTTGCAGGTGTACTCATTTTTGTTGCCAGCGGTTTAGACATTAATGACTGTGTGAGTTATTTTGAGGGGACAACAAATTTACACTGTTATACAAGTTGTACACTGACTACTTTACATTGTATCAAAGTGTCATATCTTCAGTGTTGTCCCATGAAAAGATATAATAAAATATTTACAAAAATGTGAGGGGTGTCCTCACTTTTGTGAGATACTGTAGATTTGCAACTTTTTCTCATGAATTTTCAACTTATTCTCAAGAAATTGCAATTTTTTTCTTACAAATTTGCAACTTTTTCTCATAAATTTACAATCTGTTCCTCAAAAATTTGCTTTTTTTATCAAAAATGTGCAATTTCTTTCTCAGATTTGCAGCTTTTCTCATAAATTTTCAATTTTTTTCTCATAAATTTTCAACTTTTTCTCATGATTTTGCAACTTTTTTCTGAAAAATTAGCAATTTTTTTCTTAAAAACTTGCTACTTTTTCTCATAAATTTGCAACCTGTTCCTCAAAAATTTGCAATACTTTTCTCAAATGTGCAATTTTTCCTCATAGATTTGCATTTTTTTCAAATAGATTTCAAACTTTTTTCCTTATAAATTCACAACTTTTTCATCATAGATTTGCAACTTTTTTCTCATAAATTGTAAAATTTTTCTCAAAAATTTCCAGGCTTTTTCCCTCAAAAAGATGCAGTTTTTTCTCATAGATTTGTGCATTTGTTCTCATAAATTTGCAACTTTTTTCCTTATAAATTTGTAAATTTTTTCTCATAAATTTGGAACATTTTTCTCATAAATTTTGAACTTATTCTCAAAAATTTGTAATTTTTTCCTCAAAAAATTGCAATTTTTTCCTCATAAATTTGCTTTTTTTGCCTTTAAATTTTCAAGAATTTTCTGACAAATTTGCTAACTTTTCCCTCCAAAATTTGCAACTTATTCTCAGAAATTAAATCTGCAAATTTTTTCTCAAACTTTATTTTTCTCTTGCAAATTTGCAACTTTTTTCTCAAAAATGTGACATTTGTTTTGCAAATTTGCAACCTTTTCTTTATAAATTTGCAACTTCATTCTCAAAAATTTGCTATTTTTTTGTAGATTTGCAACTTCTGAAAAATTTTCAACTTTTTTCTTGTAAATTGGCACATTTTTTCTTTATAATTTGAACTTTTTCTGTAAATTTTCAACTTTTTCAAATTTGCTGCATTCATCTGGATGGTGGTTAAAATTTTATTATTCAAGGCATCTGAATTTGAATATTCTTTTATAATTTCTAAATTGCAATCTTTTCATATTTTGCTTTATATTAAAAAAAAAAGACTAAATGTGGGGATATGAAGTTTGTCCGGATAGCGGTGTTATGCTAAATTTGTGAACATCCCATCCCCTTTTTCAAAAATAACGAATCACACACTGATGCTCTAACCATACTGGGACATTTAACATACGTATCGCTCCAGTAACAGACACTAACTTGTGAAATACTGAAAATAAACAAGCTGCCAGAGTCCCTGGGTGTCGTTGCACAGCTTACAGATTCCCTGAGTGTTCAGTGGACAGAGCTGTTCAGTGAAGTGAGTCACCGCTGTAGAGTGTATGCACGTGATGTCACAGAGCACAAAAACAATGACTGGCAGCATTAGGGTATATGCAGTAAAACACAAAAAACACACACTGTCACAGCAGTACACAGAGAGCTTGCTTGCACCGCAGAGAGCTAATCTCATCATTCTATCTTGTGGAAGAATTTTTTTCAGGAAAGGTCACAAATTTATGACAAAAAAAATACAGATTTATGAGAAAAGTTACAAATTTATGAGAAAAATTAGATTTACAGGATAAAAAGTGCAAATTTATGAGAGAAAAAAGTAAATTTTAAAGAAAAAGTCACAAATTTATGAGGAAAAAGTCACAAATTTACAGGATAAAGGTTGCAAATTTACGAGAAAAAAATTTCAAATAAAAAACAAAAAACTGAAATAATTATTTTTGTTTGCAGTTTTTTTCCCTGTAAATTTTCAGCTTTTTTACAAAACCTTGATTTTTGTCTCATAAATGTTCAACTTTTTTCATGTAAATTTTCAATGTTTTTCTTCATAAATTTGTGTCATTTCCTTGTGAATTAGCAACTATTTTCATAGATTTGTTACCTCCTCATAAATTTGCATTTTTTTCAACTATTAGCAGTTTTTTCCCTGTAAATTATCAATGCTCAGCTGGATGCTGGTTACATTTTTATTCTGTGTAATTAAATTGTAATTTGTGACTTTCTTCATTTTTAAATTTGCATCTCCGATCATATCTTTGCACCTTTATTCTTGCAAATTTGTCTCTAATTTACATTTACACATTTGTACCTCATTATACTTCTGAGAGTCCACCGCAGCGATGGGGTGTAACTCCACCTTGAACCTTGACAGCCAAATGTGACAGGAGGCATGTTTAATGGCCGCCCTCTCTCTCCACTCCTTCTCCTCCAGGTGCCGGTGGCTGGTCTCCCATGGTGACCGACCAGGAGCCGTGGCTGCAGGTGGACCTCAGGGAGCAGATGGAGGTGACGGCCGTGGCCACGCAGGGACGTTACGACAGCTGGGACTGGGTCAGCGCTTACCTGCTCCTCTACAGCGACACGGGCCGGTCCTGGAAACAGTACAGGCAGGAGGACGGAGTGGGGGTGAGTCTTTCTGTGATGTAACCCTCATATGTTCGCCCAATGTACAAAGTTTACATTGGGGATAGATCTTATTAAGGATGTTTGCTGTTTGGCAAGACATTGGCCAATGTCATACTACTGAGCAAACAGCCTGTATAAGATCTAGTCCCAGTAGGTGATTTGCTGTTTTTTGACAATGTGGATGGGGGCTATTCACAAATTTAGCATGAGGTACAAATATACCTATATATTTTTACCTATATATAGGTAAAAATGTAAATTTGGTACACGTGCAAGAATAAAAGTGCAAAAATATGATAAAAGATGCTAATTTAAAAATAAAAAATGCTCAAAATTTAATTCCATAGAATAAAAATTTTGCCAGCATCCAAATAACATGCAAATTTTCAAGAAAAAAATTGAAAATTTACTAGAAAAAAGTTGCAGAATTATGAGAAAAAAGTAGCAAATTTGCAAAAAAGTCAAATTTATGAGGAAGTTGCAAATTTAGAGGTAAAAAGTTGCAATTTTACATTATTGTAATTTTGCAAAAAATAACTCAGATTTACAAGAAAAAAGTTGCAAATTTATGACAAAGTTGCAATTTTATGAAAAAAATTGCAAATTTATTATAAGGTTGTAACTTTATGAGAAAAAAGTTGCATATTCATGACAAAAAGTTGCAGTTTTATGACATAAGTTATAAGTTTATGAGAAAACAACTGCAAATTCATGATTAAAAAGTTGAAACTTTGCAAGAAAAAAGTTGCAAATTTATGAGAAAGTTACAATTTTACAAAGAAGTTGATGTTTTTGCAAAACTGCAAAGTTTAGGTGAAGAGCTGCAAATTTATGAGAAAAAAATTGCTAATTAATGACAAAAAAATCTGCAATTTTATGGTATAGTTGCAAATTTACAAAAGAAAATTTGCACATTTATGAGAAAAAGTTACAATCTTACAAAAAAGTTGCAGTTTTGCAAAAAAAGTCAAGTTTAGGTTAAGAGTTGCAAATTTACAAGAAAAAAGCTGCAAATTTATAAGAAAAAAATGGCTAAAGTTCAAGAAAATGTTGCAAATCTGCAAGAAAAAATTGAAGATTTACAAAAAAAAATGCACATTTTTGAGAAAAAAGTTGCAAATTTAACCTCTTAAAATTCCAGTGTTCCACCAGAGAGACGTTTCAAATTTTCTACTGCCACTCAGTGACGAAAGAATTAGATTTTCTTTATTTTTAACTATTAGCATTCCAGACAATTCCCCTAAATTTAGCAGATTTCTGTTCTCTAACTTCTCAAATGTTTCTTTCACATTACAGTTGGTTTTGCTGTCTGATATGAAAAATGCAGCGAAGACCTCCTGTCCAGTTCACAGATCAGCAGTGTCTTCTGTCCAGCTCAGCCAGGAAACATTTATTCAAGGAAGTTTTTTTCCGACTCGGAACACAGATTCATCAATTTTTCTTTTTCCTGGTAAAAAAATCACCGACTCCATGATGAATTACAAAGTGCCTGGAAGAACTATAATCACCGACAGTGACGCGTTCTCACGGCCAAACGAGGCGCTGCGGGACAGTTTTTAAAGCGCGTCTCCACACAAATCTGCTCCGGAGACATTAATCAAAGTGTCAGATGGGCGTCTTTTCCTTCGTTCACAAGGGGGGGGATCGACCCCAGAGGGGTTAAAAATAACTGTGTCAGACGTGTGGAAGCACTCGCATATTGAAGTTAGTTACAAAATGAGACTCTTTTATAGCTCTTGTACGAGACGCTGAATGGGGTAATGGACGGCATCTGACGGAAAACGCGTTGCCGTCGGCGCTACAGATGGCAGGTGGATGCTTCATTGGGGAGAAATACAGTCTACGGCCTGCTGTCTGCTTTTAAAGAAATAGGCAGAGAAATATGGTCTCCTGGTGGGGCTTTTGGAAGTAAACTAAAAAAAGGGAGTTAAAAAATCAGCTACAGGGTTGCAGAGCTAAGACTAACATAAAGCTCAGTGTTAATAAACAGATGACCAGTCACTGGTCAACACCACATGTATTGTCTAAGTTTTTTTAGCTGATTTAGTACAATTTTGATGTGCTGAATCCAAAATCACATTGGTTTTGCTCAATCAGGTCAACTTTCTGAATTATGGCCACATGTTGTTTTATATGTTTTTGTTTACATGTACGGGTATTTTCGCTCTATATGATGCAAAATTCTTTTTTATGTCTTGAAATTCTCTGAATTTTGAACAATGATGACACAACATTCAATTGCACAGTACTAAGTAAGTACAGGTTTTTACTTAGCACCTGATCGAGAGAAACGGATGTCATTTTTGGATTCAGTGGTGCAAAATTGTCTTAAATCAGTTGAAAAAACACAGACAACTTACAAAAAAATTATTTTTGTAACCCTGTGTTATATATATATCAATATACTATATATATATGTGCAACGATGTCATCCCTCCTGTTGTTATCTCAACCCCTTTTAATGAGGCCGCGGGCATATGTGTTCCTGTTAACCTTCGGAAGTCAGACAGAAAGTGCAGCTAACCTAGCTTACTGACAGCGTTTTTTGTTGTTTTGGGGGTTTTTTTTGGGGGGGGGGGGGGTGCTACCCTCTATCATGTCCCTGGCTGGTTCATTAGTTGATACTTAATGATACTGTATATCATGCTTGCAAGATATTCCAGCTTATTTTGTTATATTCTGACTAGAATTCAAGTCGTTAGCCTAGCTTAACAACTTTGGTTTTTATAGCTGTTTTCTAGCATATTTTGTTATATTTTGGCCAGAATATCCCTGTAATGACACCTGAAGGCAGGCTAGCAGAGTTAACGCATCTTACCCTCCCGGTCCCAGCCATAGCAATGCTTGAGCATATGTACACAATACTTCATTGCAAAGTGTTATTTTAGCATAGTATATTGTCCCTCTGGCTTATACTGTGGTTGGCTAGCAATTTCCCGCCATTAGCTGCTATTAACTAACTGTCACTGCTAATGGTAGCTATCTCATTCAAGAAAGTTTCTGCCGTTTTGACCACTGAAATCATATTCTTCTGTCCCTGTTAATGCTTTGTCGGACCGTTTATGGGAGGAGGGGCTTTAGGGGATTGAGCCACTGCCCCTTTGCCAAAGTGTCCTTTTCAGTGCCCATTTAAATTTTCAACATTCAGTGTACAGTGCTGTCAAAAAGTATTTGCCCCCTCCTTATTTAGTGTAACGTGCTGCTCGACATGGCGACGTCCCACCGGGAGATTCGAACTCACGCCTCCCGCTCCGGAGTCCCGCACCCTACCTGTGTCGCCAATAGGGTCAACCCACTTGGCAAGCCAAGTAGGGTGCTCATATTGAGTTCGCTACACTACTCCCCTCTGGTTCTTGACATCGTCCGGATGTCAGCGCCCCATTACTGCTTTGGACAGGAGATCCCACTTCTGACACCAGTGTAACGTGCTGCTCGACATGGCGACGTCCCACCGGGAGATTCGAACTCACGCCTCCCGCTCCGGAGTCCCGCACCCTACCTGTGTCGCCAATAGGGTGCTGTTTCATCCCACCTAGCAACAATGCTCTGCACTGTGTGTGTTTATATATTTACATATTTATTCCATCTAGCTACAATGCTCTGCACTGGGTGTGTTTATATTTATATATCTATATATTTATTCCATCTAGCTACAATGCTCCGCACTGTGTTTTTATATATCTACATATTATTCCATCTAGCTACATTGCTCCGCACTGTGTGTGTTTATATACTTGCATATTTATTCCACCTAGCTGCAATGCTCCATACTGTGGGTGTTTATATATTTACATATTTATTCCATCTAGCTACAATGCTCTGCACTGTGTGTTCATATATTCATATATTTATTCCATCCAGCTACAATGCTCTGCACTGTGTGTCTGTGTGTGTGTGTGTGTGTATATATATATTTTATAGTAATATGTACATATGTATATTAGCTGCTCTTGCTTGCTTGTTTTTTCTTGCCTTCTGATTGTTGCTCTGAGTGTTGCTATCCCTGTGCTGTTGCAATCCTGGAATTTCCCCGTTGTGGGACTAATAAAGGCTTATCTTATCTTATCTTATCTTATCTTATTTCTTATATTTTTGCATATTTGTTACACCTAAATGTTTCAGATCATCAAACGAATTTTAATATTTGACAAAGATAACCTGAGTAAATACAAAATGCAGTTTTTAGATGATGATTTCATTTTTTAAGGGGAAAAAGCTAACCAAACCTACCTGGCCTTATGTGAAAAGGTAATTGCCCCCTAAATGCCCCCTAAACCTGATAACTAGTTGTGCCACCATTGGTGTCAGCATCTGGCAATGAGTCTTTTACATCACTGTTGAGGAATTCTGACCCACTCTTCTGTGCAGAATTGTTTAAATTCAGTCACATTGGAGGGCTTCATGAACTGATGGCCAGACATTCTCCTTCAGGATTTTCTGGTAGAGAGCAGAATTCATGGTTCTGTCAATTAGGACAAGTTGTCCAGGTCCTGAAGCAACAAAGCAGTCCCAGACCGTGACACTACCACCACCATGTTTGACTATTGATACGATGTTCTTTTTATGAAATTGGGTGTTAGTTTTATGCTAGATAAAACAGGACACATATCTTCCAAAAAGTTCAACTTTGTCTCATCAGTCCCCAGAATATTTTCCCAAAAGTCTTGATGATCATCAAGATGTTCTCAGGCAAATGTGAAAGAGTCTTTGTGTTCTTTTTGTCCAGCAGCAGTTTTTGTCTTGGAACTCTCCCATGGATGCCATTTTTACCCAGTCTCTTTCTTATTGTTCCATCATGGACCAGTGTCCAAGCAGAGGCAAGTGAGGCCTGCAGTTCTTTAGACGTTCCTCTAGGTTTTTCTCATCTGTTCTTGAATTTTTTTAGATCACAGTGGGATGTGTTGATTTTTCAGACCTTTTAGCCTACTTCAGGTTGTCAGACAGGTTCTATTTAAGTGATTTCTTGATTCAACAAGTCTGGTAGTAATCAGGCTTGGGTGTAGCTACTGAAACTGAATTCAGCTTTCCAAAAATATGTTTAATGACAGTTAATTCATGATGTAACATGGGGGGCAATTACTTTTTCACATAGGGCCAGGTAGGTTTGGATAGTTTTTTCCTTTAATAAATGAAATCATCATTTGAAAACTGCATTTTGTGTTTATTCAGATTATCTTTGTCTGGTATTAAAATTTATTTGATGATCTGAAACACTAAGTGTGACAAATATGCAAAAATAAAAGAAATCAGGAAGGGGGCAAATACTTTTTCACAGCACTGTAATTCCAAGCAGAGTTTTTTAGGGGTGCTGCAGCACCCCTAAATTTAAACTCAGCACCCCTAAAAACTGGAGTGAGAAAAGTTGTGATTATAAAATTTTAGTTTGTCTTTGACAAGCTGAAATAACATCCAAAACATATTTAGTAGTTTCTGGTTTAAACGTTTTTTTAAAAAAGTGGAGATTTGTGGAGATTTCAATATTGATTTACTGAATCCACATCAACAAAATGTAGTTACAGAGTTCATGAACTCTATGTACAGCATGAGTCTATATCCCACAATAACACATCCCAGTAGAATCACAGTTCACTCTGCTACACTTATTGACAACCTGTTTGTCAATGTTATCGATAAGAAAATAGAAAGTGGATTATTGATAAATGATATAAGTGACCCCTTGCCAACCTTTGCACTTATCCATGGCCACACGGGGCCCAACGCAGAAAAAATTTCAAAATCGTTCAGACACAAATCACCAAATGCAATCAATTCTCTTAAAGAGGACTTGCTGAAGCAAGACTGGACAGAAGTCTATGTATCAGATGTAAATGAAGCCTATGACACATTTATAAGCATTGTAACCACTCTTTATGAAAAAAACTGCCCATTAGTAAAAAAAAAAAAGCTTAAACACAAATTTGCTGATAAGCCATGGTTAACCAAAGGACTACAAAAGGCGTGTAAAAAGAAAAATTTATTATATAAAGCTTTCCTAAAGAAAAGGACAAAAGAAGCAGAGCAGCGGTATAAAACATACAAAAATAAGTTAACATATATAATAAGATGTAGTAAAAGAGACTATTACAGTAAAGAACTGGAGAAAAACAAAGACAATATTAAAAATACATGGACAATACTCAACAGTTTCCTTGGAAATAAAAGCAGAAATACAAGCTACCCAACTAATATTCCAAAAAATAATAAAACGACTCAAAGTGTGAATATAGCTTCACCTGCAGATGAATTTATAATTTTTTTGTTAACATTGGACCTAAACTGGCCCGAGAAATACCCACTACGGTGCCAACAGGTGATTCAATATGCAATAACACTGCTGTAAAAGACTCCATCTTCATAAAGAACACAGACGAAAGAGAGGTCATTGAAATTGTTAAATCGTTCAAAAGTAAAACATCTACGGACTGTGATGGTATTGACATGCTATTAGTCAAAACTGTTATCGAATGCATAGTAAAACCACTGAGGTATATCTGTAACCTGTCTCTCCAATCAGGTATATTTCCCAATGCAATGAAAATAGCTAAAGTAATTCCGATATACAAGACGGGTGACAGAGGGGAACTCTCAAACTATAGACCAATTTCACTATTACCGCAGTTTTCCAAGATACTTGAAAAAATATTCTATGAGAGAATTGACAACTTCATACTGAAGGATGATTTATTGTGTGAGCAGCAATATGGGTTCAGACACAAGAGGACAACTGCATATGCCCTAATGGAAGTTACAGAAAAAATATCAACAGCCATTGAAAATAAAGAGTATTCAGTTGGAGTATTCCTAGATCTTAAAAAAGCATTTGATACAGTAGATCACAATTTATTATTAAAGAAACTACAAAATTGTGGTATTAGAGGGGTAGCACTGTCCTGGTTAAGTAGTTACTTAAAGAATAGATATCAGTATGTATGTGTTAGCAACAAAAACTCAGAGTTACTGAAGGTCACCTGTGGAGTCCCACAGGGTTCAGTTTTGGGACCATTGTTATTCAATATGTATATAAACGATATATGTAAAGTTTCAGAAAAAATGGACTTAATATTGTTTGCCGATGACACTAATCTGCTATGCAGTGGAAACAATTTGGAACAACTTCTGGATACACTCGGAAAGGAATTAGGAAAGCTTAAACTGTGGTTTGATTCAAACAAATTAACGCTCAATTTAAGTAAGACAAAATTTATAGTCTTTAACAACCATCACAACAACCCAGTACCCAAACTCAGTGTAAATGGTGTAGAGATTGAAAGGGTATCTGAAACTAAATTTCTTGGAGTAATAATTGATAACAAACTGTGTTGGAAGTCACATATTAATTATATCAAAGGTAAAGTATCCAAATCAATTGCAATATTACACAGAGTGAAATATTTGCTGAATCAACCCACACTATACACCTTGTATCATTCATTAATACTCCCATACATGACATATTGTAATGAAGTATGGGGAAATACATACAAAACAAACATATATCCACTCTTTATGCTTCAAAAGAGAGCTATTAGAATAATCAACAAAGCAGCTTACAGGGAACCAACAAACCCACTTTTTCTTAAACAAAAAACTCTCAAGCTGAAAGATCTGGTTGACTTTAAAACCGCAATAATAATGTTCAAAGTGAAGAATCTATCACTGCCCGCAAATATCCAAAAGTTGTTCCAAACAAGGGAGAAACGATATCACTTCAGAGGAACATGTATATTTCAAAAGCCTACAGTGAGAACAACCACCAAGCAACACTGTATTTCAGTGCAAGGAGTCAGATTATGGAACGATTTTGGACCTGAATTAAAATCATGTACAACGCTTGGACAATTTAAACAAAAACTAAAGGAAGAAATACTCCAAACATATTTACAAGACGACATGTAAACTCACATAAGGATTGACATTTCCAGCCTGTGTTGTGTTGTAGCTTAGTTTGTTTTTTTTCTCTTTTTTTTCTTTTTTTTTTTTCTCTGTGACATTTTGTCTTAGATTTGTTTTTGAATAGTAACCCCTTAACTTAGCCTAGCTTAGTTTTCTTTTTTCTCTCAGTCACATTTTGTCTTAGCTTTGTTGTTTTAAATTGTAATCGCTCTTGTCTTGTTTTCTCTTTTTTCTCTTTTGAATTCTTGGATGGAATATGGGTGGGCAATATAAGCTGCGGCTTCAGCCATCACCCATTTCGGATAACTTACGTGGAATTGTATAGTAGGAGGAGTCTTTGTCTAATTTGACCTTGTTGTTATATTATACAGTTTCTTTTAACCTGTACTGTACTATCCGAAATAAATTCATTCATTCATTCAAAAAAAAGGAAAATGAAAACACCTCCCGCCATACAAATGGTATTGTCCGTCTGCTGACATGTGCTCTCCCCTGTATCTGCTACATGCGCTGAAGCCCCGCCTGGTTGCAACGCACACAGACAGAAGTGTGGTAAATCCACTAAGTAGCTCAAAGGATGTCTCACACTTCCTTACGTTTACCTGTTGTTACCAACATTTTGTAATGATTATTACTACTTCTCATTTTGCTGCACCAAACCATAGATTACTTTTCATATTGTTAGGATGGAGTTGGCTAAGACAGCTAGCAGCAAATGTTGCATTGTCAGTCAACCACTGTGAACTGTTTGAACTGAAGAGAAAGAAGCTGTTGTTTTGGTATCAACAAAATATTAAATCCAAGCTGTCACTGCTTTTTTGTATCATCACGTATCATATTCACTGCCTAGAAGCCAGGGAGGTGTCATGAATCGCCCCTCAAAAATCTGACAAACTGCACAGAATAACTCAAAAAAACACAAGGAGATTCACCAGGTTACAAAGCGAGAACAGAGCATGTCTAACTTACATTTGGGAGTCATTACAGAAGTCAAGACCGCAGCAAGGAATGCAAGGAGCCACAGTCTTAAATAAGGCATAACATAATGGAACACAGGTGTGGACACCAGAGTGGGCAGGAGAAAACAATGATTAGTAATCTGGATCAGCTGGGAGCAATGAGAGAGAATGAACTGACAGCTGACAGGGACCCCGCCTACGCAGAGCTACAACCCGGAAACATCACTGACAGCTGTCAGCCTAGAGGGAGAACAGAATAAAAATATAAAGCGGTGGCAAAATAAAGACAAGTAACCTAAAAAATGTGAATAACAAACTATAATGAACATAAACAGGAAACTAAATCATACTAAGACACAATACAGAATGTGTGGCAAATCAACCAAGGATAAAATAACAGAAATTACAACTCAAAACAACAACACAGTACAAATATGAGAAAAACCCAGAAAGACTAAGCACGGTGGAATCCCCCCGTGCTCAGATTGCGACAGAGCCCCCCACCCCCACCCCCCACCCAAGAGGTGGAAACCAAACACCCCGGCAACATCGAAAGAAAAGAACCTCCACATACAAAAAACCCACCCCAACAAGAAAACAACCCCATCCTGGGTGGGAGGAGGGGAACCCAGGCACGGAGGGACCGAACCAAACCAGAGAAAATAAGAAAAACTTTCAGAATTAACATCCCAGAAGAGTCGAGACTAAGAGGAAATAACAAAAAGAAAAGGCCCCGCTCAGGACCCACACCACACAAAATTTCAACCATCTAGGCCCCCTGGACTAAGAGCTGGGCATTTCAGGTGTGCGGCCAAAGTCCCAGGCCTGGCAGATGGCATGATGTAAAGAGTCGGGTGGCCTACCAGAGAACGATGGCCACCCAACCCTGCAGCACAGTCTGTCGGGCGGTCTGCCAGAGATTTTTAGCCACCTGAACAGAAAGGGTGGTCCAGGAGGTGGCTGCCCAACGAGAGGAACCAATGGTGGGCAAGATGGAGAAGTTGGGGAATCCAAGCTGACGTCTGGCAGAGGAGGGGAAACCACGATGCCCTCAGGCTGGCCAGTAGCACCCTCAGTGGTCCCAGGCTGGAGCCAAGCAGCACCCACGGTGGCTCTAGGGCTGAAGCCAAGCAGCACCCATAGTGGCTCCCGGGCTGAGTCAGAGATGCACCAACGGCGGCCTCCAGGCTGGAGCACAGCACCCACGACGGTCCCTGGCTGGGACACAGCACCCATAGAGACCCGGACAGAGGAGGAGCTGCACCCACGGAGGTCCTGGGCTGGGATGAAGCACCCACGAAGACCTCATTCGGAGGGGGAGCAGCACCCACGGAGGTCCCAGGCTGGGCCGGAGCGCCCGCGATGGCCTCTGCGGGAGGAGATGGACCCATGGGGACCTCAGGTGATGAGCTGGGACCCACAGAGACTTCTGGCAGAGCTGGACAATCCTCGGTGACCCTGGGGGAAAGCTCAGGCAAAAGAGGCAAAGAAACAGGGTCAGGGTCACTGGCAGCAGTGGAGCCCGGCAAGGTGAGCTCAGGTGCAGCTGGTGACTGCACCTGGCTCTCCCCACCAAGAGCCAGGAGAGATCTCTCCAATATAGAAACAACAAAGACAAAGGAGAACACTTACCTGATCTCGAGCTCCACCGCTGTCCAGGACTCCATTGATCCAGGTGATGGTTTCTCAGGCCCGGTCCTCTGGAGGTCCGGCTCTGCTGCGGTGGACCCTGCAGCAGGCATGGTGATCAGTGCAGTCCTAGGACCCCCCAGCGATTTGGCCCACACAGGTGGCTTGTCCGGTGTGGCAACAGGAGGTCTGTTCCCTGCTGGTGCTGGATCCGGGACAGGTGAAACCCAGGGACGCTCACTCGTCGGCACAGGCTCCAGATCATTAGCAGCACTCTCCCTCTGTCCGAACCATGGCTGCAGGGCTAGAACCAGGTTTTCCAGGGCCATAGGCTCCTTCATCTCCCGGCAGCTCAACTCAGTAGTCGGCGGACCCTCGGGGAGAATAGGGGGAGACACGGAGAGGGGCTGCAGCAGGGGTGAGAGCTCAGAGGACTGCCAAACCTGAGCCTCACCACCAGGAATCAGGCAAGATAATTTATATGTGGGTGAAAGAGAATGAAAAGACACTTGCCTGTGCTCCTGGGGCATGATGTTTTCTGCTGCAGCAGGTGTTGAATCCGCCCTCTCCGTGGCTTCAGCAGTTGTGGGCCCCTCAATGGAACGTGGAGGAGCTGCCCCTGCACACACAGTGATGGGTGGAGCTGGGAAGGAGACGATCGATCCCTCAGCAGTGGGGGGAATCGCTGAGGAAGAGGGAGAGGTAGCAGCAGTGGAGGTGTTGGCTGGTGGAACAGCCGGAGAGGAAAAACCAGAAGAACGAACTGCTGCGGGAGTCTTTGACCTCAGTGAAAAGAAAACTGCTGCCTGAGAGGCAGGGATGTTCCTCCGGCGGTCTGGAGCTGGGTGGCGGCATTGAGGAACTGGAGGTGAAGCCGGAGATGGGTGTGGAGACGGTGGTACTGAGGACCGGGGACGTCTCCCCGTAGGCGCTGACCTCTGCTTCTTCAGAGAGTTCCTCTCCCTCCCACCGTTCTTCCTTCACAGCGCCGCCACCAGCGTGATCCTTTCTATCCCCTCAGCATGCTGTGTGAGCTGAGGGCAACGGCGAGCAGCCGCCTCCGCAAGGCCCAATGCTTGCGGAGCTCTTACCTCTTCTGAGGTAAGAGCTCCGCAAGCATTGGAGATGCGGTCGTCCACCTCCATCAGTGTCCTACAAAGCTCCCACCCCAGGCTCATTGGGTACATATACCTGCCCATAGAACCTAAATAGTCAGGGACCATGCTGACAGCTCCGAGAAAAAAAAAAGAAAAAGTAACAAAAAGGCACAAACCCACAGCAGCTGGGTCTCTTACTGGCTGCGGTCTTCTGTCATGAATCGCCTCTCTGGGCAGAGAGGAAGACCCACGTGCTGGGCTGTGAGTTTGTGAGATTTATTGAAAACATAAAGTGCACAGAACAACTCAAAAAAACACAAAGAGATTCACCAGATTCCAAAGCGAGAACAGAGCACGTCTAACTTATGTTTAGGAGTCGTTACAGAAGTCAAGACCGCAGCAAGGAATGCAAGGAGCCGTGGTCTTAAATAAGGCATAACATAATGGAACACAGGTGTGGATATCAGAGCGGGCAGGAGAAAACAATGATTAGTAATCTGGGTCAGCTGGGAGCAATGAGAGACATTGAACTGACAGCTGACAGGGACCCCGCCTACGCGGAGCAACAACCCGGAAACATCACTGACAGCTGTCAGCCTAGAGGGAGAACAGAACAGAATAAAAATATAAAGCGGTGGCAAAATAAAAACGAGCAACCTAAAAAATGTGAATAACAAACTGTAATGAACGTAAACAGGAAACTAAATCATACTAAGACACAATATGGAATACGTGACAAATCAACCAAGGATAAAATAACAGAAATTACAACTCAAAACGACAACACAGTACAAATATGAAAAAAAGGCAGAAAGACTGAGCCTGGTGGAATTCCCCCGCACTCAGATCATGACAGGAGGAGATTATGAAAGATGATAGCTCTAACAAAATAACGTGTATGCGTGCATGTGTGTGTGGCCTATGAGAGGCCTGCCCATCCCCCATCATCCTCATGGACATAAGAAAGTTTTTTTAGAGGGAAGATCCAGGTTCAGGTGAGAGACTGAGGTCAAAATGATGTGACTTCACTGTCCACAGCAGGTGACCAGATGTCCTGCAAACATTTCAGGACAGTCCATGATGAACTCTGGCTTCTTCTGAAAGGGGTGAAGCTGTAGCAACAGGCAGTCTAAACAAGCTATGAGGAGAAATGTCTGGATGTTGTATCAAATTACTGATGTAGGAAAGGATTCCTGTTTTTATTTATTTTATTTTAAACCCACAAAGGAGAATACAGCTTCTTCTGTAAAAGGAATTTTTGATTTAAAAATTATTGGGTTCATAAGGCCAACAATATGATGATCATTCTGTCTGCTGAAAAACATCTTTAAGATGACATGCTTGTGTGTTTTTAGATCATATCCTTAGAATCTGTAAATGGTCTCCATGACATCAAGAAGAGATTATCAGTGTCTGTTTTCAATCTTAATTATTCACATTTTTGTAACAAGACACACCGACCTCAACTCTCCTGCCCCGAATTTCACTAATTCACTTCTGTTCTATTTATTTTCTGGTCGATCACAATATATTTGTTTGTTTGTCAGTGCAAAAGTGAAGAGAGGATGGAGAGGGAGAGAGTGAAGGAAGACCCAGGTGAGATAATAATAATAATAATAATCCCAAACTGTATTAGAATGTAGAGGTTGTTTGGTGTTTTTGTGTGTGTGTGTGTGTGTGTGTGTGTGTGTGTGTGTGTGTGTGTGTGTGTGTGTGTGTGTGTGTGTAAAAAGGGTGGGTGTGTGGAGGTGGTGGAGCTCATTGGGTGCTCAGCACCCCTAAAGCTCTGATCCTAGAACCACCCCTGGTTTTATGAATTCATTCATTCATTCATTCATCTTCTTCTGCTTAATCCTTTTCGGGTCGCGGGGGGGCTGGAGCCTATCCCAGCATCTTTGGGCGAGAGGCATGATAATATATGTTTATGAAAAGTCAGATTTCTGGGTGTAAGTGAATGCATCGTCATGGCCCTCCTGTCCCCCCACAGCAGGTAGAGGAGTGGGGCCGCCTGCAGGAGTTGGGTAGCCCACACCTTTAATTCATGCTACGATTTATGATACCGGTGTTGGCTTTTGATTATTGAGCAAAACGTTGAATATTTTTGAGTCTGTCTGAATTTATTTTGTAAGAAAGAGGATGCATACCAACTTAAATTAGAATTTTTTTCTTTTAAATTTGCAACTTTTTTCTCTTAAATTTTGCAATTTTTTCTTAAAAATTTGACCTTTTTCCCATAAATTTGCAACATTTTTCCCTTAAATTTGCATCTTTTTCCTCAAAATTTTGTGAAATTTTTCCTGTAAATTTTCTTCTTTTTTAAATAAATTTGCAACTTATTTCATTTAAAATTGGAACTTTTTTCCTCAAATTTGATATTTTTTCCTGTAAATTTTTATGATAAAAAAATGATCTCTGCATGGCCCTGCTGTTTACACTCTCATGGTCAGCACATTTTACATTTAGCTAGCTCAGGCTGCGCCTCATCGACTGCGGATTTCAGAAGTGGTGGACAAAGGTGAACTGTGGCTCGTTAGCATTTCAAGGAACACGCACTGAAACGGGCCATTGTCAAGAAGGCTGTTTTATCTGGAATTCAACAGATACTCAAAATGAATGGCTGCCATGCATGTATATGTAATTTAGGAACAATTTTGCAGTGATATATATCAGTAAGCAATCTGATTGTTTAACAGGAAATTAGCATAAGGTACAAATGTATAAGTGTAAATTAGGTACAAATTTGCAAGAATAAAGGTGCAAGATATAATAAAAGAGAAAATTTGTAAAAAAAAAAAAAAAGTTGAAAATTTACAGGAAAAAAGGAAAATTTATGAGAAAAAAAATGCAAATTTTTGGGATAAAAAGGCAGGAATTTATGTGGGAAAAAGTTGCAGATCTATGAAAAACACTTTACAGGAAAGAAGTGGCAAATTTACAAGAAAAATTTGCAAATTTGTGAGAAAAAGTCAATTTTCTGAGAAAAAAAATTACTAATTTATGAGGAAGTCAAATTTTGGAAAAAAAAGTCAACTTTCTGAGAAAAAAATTAGCAAATTTATGAAGAAAAATCAAATTTTTGAGAAAATCTGCAAGTTTTTGAGGAAAAAGTCACTTTTTTTAGAAAAAAAGTAGTCAATTTTTGAGAAAGAAGTCACAAATTTTTGAGAAAGTTGTGAATTTAAGAGAAATAAGTTACAAATTTAAAAGAAAGAGCTGCAAATCTAAAAGAAAAAGTTGAAAATTAAATTTTAATTAAATTTTAATGTTTTCATTTCTGTTGTTTAATCTGTGTGGAAAATGGTGTTGTACTATTAAACCCTGAGGTATTTTGGCCAAAGCATGTCACGTTTCTGGGAACTCTATCAACATGTTGAAAAAAGTAACATTTGTCCCCTTTAAAAAGAATTATATACATGTATATATTAAGCATATAATATACATAAATTATAGTCCCCCGTTCCGTTTCCGGATGTTTATGGCCGGACTGAGCTCATCAACACTGAAGATAAGAACTACATTGACCCTCCTGTGCATCGTGGGCGCCCCGTGGACCGTGAATGGGTGACACCACGCAGCTCGACGTCAGATTACGTCCTCTCACTTTTTCCGACACCCTTTGGGAGGTGTGGGAAGTGTCCGAGGTCACATCACACCAATTTCTTCTTCTCCTTCCATTGTCTATTGTCACAACACATTACGGCAGAATGCGGCGCCTCAGAAACTAGCCCCCGCGTTGGCACATGCCGTTAATTCTTTATCGTGTTTGCCCCAGTTATGTCAAAGGCTGCCGACAAGATGTTAAGTAGTATTTCGGAGTGTGTTTTTTTTATTTGGCAGTCCAATTAGCACGAGTGTGTAGCTGCCCGCTGACATGACACTGCTGCCTTTTTTATTCACAGTGTTGGAATTTAAAAAAAGAAGAAGAAGAAGAAGAAGAGAGATGTGAGGGCGTTTAGATCTGTGGCGTTCTGAATTATAGATCTTCCTTTTACATTTTTAAAAACAGGTTACTCAAGTATAATATATGAACACATGAAGGCAGACGACTGGTATTGTTCCTCCTCACAAGACAAATGCACACACGCCGTCCCCCACTTTAGCGAGTTTAGGCAATGCACCATTCCCTCGTACGTCCGGGCAGAATTCCCCAAATCATAAAATATGTAGAATGTTTCCAGAAACCAGAAATCAGCCATTTTTTATTAGTGAGTACAATCACAGTCGGTAGGCGACTAAGTAATAACTAAGTTAGGTACAGATCTGCAAGAATAATGGAGCAAAGATATAATAAAAGATGACAATTTTAAAAGTGGCAAAATACAATTTAATTACACAGAAAAAAAATTAAACAGCATCAAGATGAGCGCTGCAAATTTATGAGAAAAAATGTTGCAAATTTATGAGAAAAAAGTTGAAAATTTACATGAAAAAAAATACAAAGGAGGAGTCCGATCGAGCTTGGTTGGCTTGTGGGACTCCTGAAGCAGCTGAGGTGTACCGGCAGGCCAAGCGGAGAGCAGCTCCGGTGGTTGCTGAAGCAAAAACTCTGGTGTGGGAGGAGTTCGGTGAGACCATGGAACAAGACTTTCAGTCAGCCTCGAAGAGATTCTGGCAAACTGACCGGTGGCTCAGGAGGGGGAAGCAGCTCCCTGTCCACACTGTGTATGGTGCGGATGGGGCGCTGCTGACTTCGACTGGGGATATCATCAGGCGGTGGAAGGAATACTTCGAGGATCTCCTCAATCCCACTGATACGCCTTCCACAGAGGAAGCAGGGGTTGTGGAAGAGGGGGACAACTAGCCTATCACAGGGGCTGAGGTCGCCAAGGTGGTTAAAAGCACCTCGGTGGCCGGGCCCCAGGGGTGGACGAGATTCACTCTGAGTACCTCAAAGCCCTGGATGTTGTAGGGCTGTCATGGTTGACACGCCTCTGCAACATTGCGTGGAGGTCGGTGACAATGCCTTTGGCATGGCAAACCGGGGTGGTGGTTCCTCTCTTCAAGAAGGAGGACCAGAGGGTGTGCTCCAACTTTACTCCAACTCCTCAGCCTCCCTGGGAAGGTCCATGCCAAGGTACTGGAGAGGAGAGTCTGGCCGTTGGTCGAACCTCGGATTCAGGAGGAGCAATGTGATTTTCATCCTGGCCATGGCACATTGGACCAGCTCTTTACCCTCTCGAGAATCCTCAAGGGTTCATGGGAGTTTGCCCAACCAGTTTACATGTGTTTTGTGGACTTGGAGAAGGCATTCGACCGCATCCTCATGGTTTTTTGTGGGGAGGTGCTTCGGGAGTATGGGGCATCGGGCTTGTTGTTACAAGCTATCTGGTCTCTGTACAACCATTGTGAGAGTATGGCTCATATTGCTAACACTCAGCCGGACTCATTCCCACTGAGAGTTGGACTCCGACAGGGCTGCCTTTTGTCACCGATCCTGTTCATAATTTTTATGGACAGGATTTCTAGGCGCAGCCAGTGAATGAAGGGTGTCATGCTTGGTGACCACAGGATCTCATCTCTGTTGTTTGTAGATGATGTTGTCCTGTCGGCTTCATCCAGCAATGACCTACAGGTCTTACTGGGACGGTTTTCCGCTGAGTGTGAAGCAGCTGGGATGAGAATCAGCTCCTCCAAGTCCGAGTCCATGGTCCTCAGCCGGAAAAAGGTGGATTGTTCTCTCCGGGTTGGGGACAGGCTTCTGCCCCAAGTGGAGGAGTTTAAGAATCTCGGGGTCTTATTCACGAGTGAGGGGAGAATGGAGCGAGAGAGTGACAGATGGATTGGAGCAGCATCTGCAGTAATGCAGGCGTTGTACCGGTCTGTAGTGAAGAGGGAGCTAAGTGCTAAGGCAAAGCTGTCGATTTACCAGTCAATCTACGTTCCTACCCTCACCTGTGGTCATGGACTTTGGGTAATGACCGAAAGAACGAGATCACGGATACAAGCAGCTGAAATGAGCTTTCTTCATAGGATTGCTGGACTCACCCTTAGAGATAGGGTGAGGAGCTCAGTCATCCTGGAGAGGCTCAGAGTAGAACCGCTGCTCCTCCACATTGAAAGGGGCCAGTTGAGGTGGTATGGGCATCTGATCAGGATGCCTCCTGGACGCCTCCCACTTGAGGTGTTTTGGGCACGTCCCACTGGGAGGAGACCCCAGGGCAGACCAAGGACTCACTGGAGAGACTATATCTCCCAGCTGGTCTGGGAACGTATTGGTATCCTCTCTGAAGAGCTGGAGCAGGTGGCCGAGGAGAGGGAAGTCTGGGCTTCTCTGCTTGAACTGCTACCTCCATGACCCGGACCTCCAGAAAAGCGGTAGAAGATGGATGGATATACACTGGTAAATGGATGGAAAATGCAAATTTATAAGGAAAATTGAATCGGTGAATTCAAAAAGGGCCCAAGTCCACACTTTTTCAAAGGGGACTTGGGCCCCTTTTGAATTCACCGATTCAATTGTTTTTTGAAAAAAGTCACAAATCTATGAAAAAAGTTTTTAATTTTCTGGAAAAAAGTCAGATTTATGAGTCACATTTTTGCGGAAAAAAGTTGCAAATCTACAAGAAAAAAAGTTGAAATTTTAAAAAATGGCAAATTTGAGGAAAAAAGTTGAACATTTACAGCAAAAAAATTAAATTTTGTTGAATAAAGTCAAATCTATGAAAAGTTGTAAATTTACAGGAAAAAAAGTCACATTTATGGGGAAAAAATCACATTTTTGAGAAAAATGCAAATCTGCAAGAAAAGTTGCAACTTTACAGGAAAAAAATTGCAAATTTTTGAGTAAAAAGTCACAGATCTAAGAAAAAGTTGTAAATTTGTAGGGGAAAAGTTACAAATTTAAGGAAAAAAGTTGTCAAGCTAAAAGAAAAAAGTTGAAAATTTACAAGAAAAAAATTACAAATTTACAAGAAAAAAAACTGTAAATTTATAAGAAAAGAATTTCACATTTTTGAGAAAATGGGAGCCCGTTCTCTCATTGTCAAATGTTTCTGTGCTCATTGTACTCCGGGGACCAGTCATATTCAATTCAACTTTATTTACCGGAGTGGTGCCCTAGTTGATAGAGCATCCGCCCCACCACTGGGGGGTTGGGGGTTCAAGTTCCGGCTGAGTCATACCAAAGACCATGTAAAAATGGTACTTCCCGCCTTCTAGCTTGGTGCTCAGCGCAATAGAATGGGGGAAGGAGAAGTTGTTTGTGGCAGCGCCTTGCATGGCAGCGACCCCTCTGATTCTACATGTGATTAACATTGTAGATAGGAGAAACGTAATTTCGTTCTACTGTACATGACTGGCTGTATGTACTGAATGACAACAGAGATGGCTTCTTTGTATATACAGTATCTCACAAAAGTGAGTACACCACTCACATTTTTGTAAATATTTTGTTATAGCTTTTCATGGGACAACACTGAAGATATGACACTTTGATACAATGACTGTCCCTCCCTGAGCCTGGTTCTGCTGGAGGCTTTTTCCTGCTAAAAGGGAGATTTTCCTCTCCACCGTCGCCAAGCGCTTGCTCACAGGGCATTGCCTGATTGCTGGGGTCTTTCTGCAATTGTGGAGGGTTCCCCTACAGTTGAAAGTGCTATGAGATGACTGTTGTTATGAAATGGTGCTACAGTATCTCACAAAAGTGAGTACACCCCTCACATTTTTGTAAATATTTAATTGAATCTTTTCATGGGACAACACTGAAGATATGACACTTTGATACAATGTAAAGTAGGTCCCCAGCAGTCTGCTGCGACTGGCTGGGGGGTGAGGGGATAGAGAAGAAGAAGAAAAGAACAGACATGTAGAGAGCAAACAGCACGACGGGGACTCAATCTGTGGGAGAGAACAAACAGATGTTAATGAGCAGCAAAAATATTTCATTGAGAGTGAAGAAAGGAGTGAACCCAGTGCGTTGTTGGAGGTCCCCCGGCTGCCTAAACCTATTAGCAGCATAACTAAGGGAGGGTTCAGGGGCCCCTGATCCCACCCTAACTGTAGGCTATATCAGAAAGGAAGGTTTTACCCCTATTCTTAAAAACAGAGGTTGAGTTTGACTCCCGAATTAAGATTGGCAGCTGGTTCCACAGGACAGGAGCTAGACAACTGAAGACTCTGCCTCCCATTGTACTTTTGGAGATTCTCGGTATTACAAGTAATCCAGCATTTTGGGAGCGTAGTGCTCTGTTAGGATGATAAGGTAGTATTAGATCTTTTAAATAAAAAGGGGCCTGATTATTTAGAGCTTTGTAAGTGAAGAAGGATTTTAAACTTAATTCTAAATTCTTATGGGAATCCAATGAAGGGAGGCCAGAACCGGAGAGATATGATCTCTCTTTCTAGTACCTGTTAAAATGCTTGCTGCTGTATTTTGGATCAGCTGAAGACTTTGAGACGTTTCAGGACAGACTGATAATAAAGAGTTACAATAATCTGTTCTAGAGCTAACAAAAGCGTGGATTAGTTTCTGAGCATCATTCTGAGACAAGTTGTTCCTAATCTTGGCAATATTACTCAATTGATAGAAGGCAGTCTTAGAAACAAGTTTAATATGTGAATTAAAGAACAGATCTTGATCAAAATTAACTCCCAAGATTCCTCACAGAACTATTCAGAGAAAGAGTAACAACATCCAAACTAAGAGTTTGATCTGGAAAGGTTTCTAAGGTTTTTTGGACCAACTAGAATGACTTCAGTCTTATCTGAATTTAATAGCAAGAAATTACAAGTCATCCGAGCTTTGATTTCCTTAAGACAGGCCTCTAACTTGGCTAATTGATTACTATCAGATTCTAATTTGTCCTAAGTATGACTGTGAGAGTGAACGGGTGTCTGTCTCTCTGTGTTGGCCCTGCGATGGACTGGCAATCTGTCCTGGGTGTATCCTGCCTCTCGCCCAAAGATGCTCAAATAGGCTCCAGCCCCCCCACAACCCGAAAAGGATTAAGCAGTAGAAGATGGACGGACGATTACTGTCATCTGGCTTCATTGACAAGTAAAAGTATATATTATCCTGTTGACCACTGAAACCACACTCTCCTGATACTTTTTTTCATTCATTCTTTAAGACAAATTTGCATTAGTTGGCTCCTGAGCTCGTAGCTAGCCAGCTAAGATTAGCAATAGTAACGCAAGTGAGAGGGCAGACCTGGTGTTGAAGTGTTCACTGTGTTGCTCTCCATTCTGCTGAGTCACATAAACAAAGGGCTTCCTGATGCTCTTCGGTCTTATTGCCCTCTTGTAGATGACATTTAAGAAGGATCAGCTGTAAGGCTTGGCTGAGCTTAAATTCAGTGAGATCAGGACAGTGGCAGATGTGTGTGTGTGGCTGGGGGCAATCACCTTCGGCATGTCACGGTGACGGCGTGCCCTGAAGAAGTGGTAATAGTCGAAGTCAGGGGTCAACAACCTTCACTATGGGAAGAGACAATGTGAGCAATTACCGGCTAAAAAAAACCCTGCATGGAGCTGCAGAACTAATTGAAGCATTAAAATGATGGTAAAGTAGCTGTGACCTGCTAACAGGAGTAATAGGGGAGTTTTTCCTCCTATAAATCATAAATTTGTGACTTTTTTCCACTACCCACAGACCGAAAAGCAAAGTGGTGCAGCCATAGGGGGCGCTGTGATCATCCGTTTTACATTTTGGTGACTATCTTGAGAATGGCTGGGCCTAGACTCCGACTTCTTTCATCATTCTTTCATCATCATTTATACCGTCATGTATATATGTAGTAGGTGACGAGGGCAGTAGGGGTGTTCACCAAATTAGCATAAAGTGCAAATTATAAATGTAAATTAGGTACAAATTTGTGAGAGTAAAGGTGCAAAGGTATGATTAAAGAGAAAATTTAAGAGAAAAGCATTGAACATTTACAGAAAAATGCTATTTTTTTGAGAAAAAAGTTGCATATTTATAAGAAATAAGTCAGTTTTTTGAGGAAAAAAGTTGAAAATATATGGGAAAAAAATATTTTTGAAAAAAGCTGCAAATTTACAAGAAAACATTGCAAATTAATGAGATGAAAGTTGAAAATTTACTGGAAAAAAATGCAGATTAATGAGACAAAAGTTGAAAATTTACAGGAAAAAGTTGCAAATTTATCCAAAAAAAAGCAGATGAGTTTCAAATTTTGAGAAAAAATTTGCAAATTTCAAAGAAAGTCGCAAATTTTTATGTAGAAATTTGCAATTTTTTGAGAAAAAAGTCACAAATTTATGAAAAAAGGCGCAAATTTTTGACAAAGGCAGAAATTTATGAGAAAGTTGCCAGTTTATGTAAAGTTCCAAATTTGTGAGATAAAGTTGAAAATTAACAAGAAAAAATTGAAAAAAGATGAAAAATTAAAAACAAGTTATATTTTCGTTTCTGCTTAGAATTGCTGGTTCAAAGTGATTTTATTCGGTTCTGTAACTTGATATTGAAATGTTTATGATGATATTGGGGAACAATACTTTTTTTTGCCCCCCCCGCCATACCCCCTTGATTTCTACCTCTGAATGGGGACGGCAGCGTGACATCGGGGAGGATTTGGGTTATTTTGCTTGCAAGGGGGATAGCATCCCCTTCAGTTCACCTTCTGTACACACGTATATGCATCTTAGGCTAAATTGTAGAGATGTGTAGATCTAAATGAAAAATGTATTCAAGATAATCTAATTTACTATTGCAAAGTAAATTTTCTGACTTAAGTGTCAGTGTGACCCACAGAAAAAGAGCACACCCAAGAGTGTGTTTTTGTTGGTGATTCATATTTATGTGTGAGGTTCATTTGCTGAAATATCTCCATAAACAGCGCAGCTTCCACCACAAACCCATCGGCTCTCACCTCATTGTGTCGGGAATAAAAACTGACGCTGCTTTGCACTGCGAGTCAGGGAGATCTGCATAAACATCACTGACATGACCGGCAGCCATCACGCTCTGCAACTGACGCATGAAAGGGAGACGCCACACACATGCTGAATTTCTTCCACAATTCCTCATTCGGCGGGCCCGACCAGGCAGCCCAACCTGGCAGGAAGGGCCTTTCTGTCCGCTGACATGTTCAAAATGCACACAGCCGCTTCAGCCGTCCTCTGCGGTGCTCACATGAAGGGTGAACAGCAGTGATGAGCAGCCAGTTTGTCTGCACTCTTTAATGAAATTTACACCCTAGCTGGTTAGCCACCGCTCCCGCCAAGACCTTTTTTTTGGCAGATATGCGTCTCACATCCGGCTGGAAGCTGAGCGGTAACAGCTTACCCACAGAAACAGAAGTGAGGGGAACTAATGAGTGAGCAGCAGCTGCTGACATGACTGCTAGCTCTCAGCCACTCTGAGCTGCAGAGAAAATAACAGATGAATCCTGAGGCTGCTGCTATCACAGCTGCCGCGTCGCTTTTTAATGCTGCACTTTATTCACGTTTTCTGTACACCTAAACAGTAGGTGTGGGGGGATGCCTTGGTTAAGATGACATCCCCATTCATAGGTGTAAATCAAGGGGGCCACAAGGGGAACACTGCCCCTCCCAATCTGGGAAAGGAGAGCTTCCCGCCAGTGTCATCGTACCATGTTTCCCAAATGAAAAACATGACTTTGAACCACCATTCTAGGAAGAAATAATGAAAAAAATGTGACAAATTTGTAACTTTTGTTGTAGATTTACAACTTTTTTCTCAAAAATGTGTGACTTTTTTCTCATAAATTTGCAATGTTTTTCTTGTTGATTTGTAATTTTTTCCTCAGAAAATTGTAATTTTTTCTTAAACATTTGACTTTTTTCACATAAATTTGCAATTTTTAAAAAAAATTTGCAATTTTTTCATCAAAAATTTGTGACTTTTTTCCTGTAAATTTTCTCTTTTTTTCCATAAACTTGCAACTGTTTCATATAAAACTGTGACTTTTTTCTCAAATTTTCATTTTTTTTTCCTGTAAAATTTTAAAATTTGCACCTTCATTTGGATGCTGGTTCAATTTTATTTTATTAAGTTATAATTATCAACTTTTTAAAAATTTTAAATTGGCATTATTATATTTTTTGCACCTTTACTCTTGTAAATTTGTACCTAATTTACATTTATACATTTGTACCTCACATGCTAAATTGATGAACACTAACCATCCCCATCAGAAGGAGCCACAAGCACTAGCTAAGCTAACTTGCCTAGCATGTCTGCCAGTGTGATTACAGAGCCATCCTAGTCAAAATATTACTAAATAGGCCAGAATAATGCCTGGAAGACAGATGTATGATGAGCCATCGTTGACAAGTTTACATCAGGAATACATCTTATACATGGTGTTTGCACATTGGCAAGACTATGCCAATGCCTTTTTTGACTATGCCAAAAAAGTTGCTGATATATGAGAAAAAAAAAAACATTACAGGAAAAAAAGTCAAATTTTTGAGAAAAATGTCAAATTTATGAGTAAAAAGTTGCAAATTCACAAGAAAAAGAATAATGCCTGGATGAGTGATAAATGATGAGCCAACATCAGCAAGTTTACATCAGGAATACATCTTATATGCAGCGGTGAAAATAAGTATTGAACACATCAACATTTTTCTCATTAAACATATTTCTGATGGAGCCATTGACCTGAGATTTTTACCAGACATCAGTAACAACCCAAGTAATCCATATGTACAAAGAAATCAAGGCAGCCATGTTCACAAAATAAGTTATATTTAATAAAGTGGAATGACACAGGGAATAAGTATTGAACACACTTGGTGAAATTAATTTAATATTTAGTAGAAAAGCCTTTCTTGGTAATAACAGCTTCCAGACACCTCCTGTATGGAGAAACTAAGCACAGGCATTGCTCAGAATGATTTTAGCCCATTCTTCCACACAAACTGTTTTCAAATCTTGAAGGTTCCTTAGGTGTCTTCTATGCATGCTGATCTTCAGTTCGTTCCATAGATTTTCAATTGGATTCAGGTCAGGTGACTGACTGGGCTATTCTAGCAGCTTTATTTTCTTTCTCTGGAGCCAGTTGAGTTTTCTTGGCTGTATGTTTGGGATCATTGTCTTGCTGAAATGGCCACCCTCATTTCATCTTCAACATGTTGGCAGATGGCAACAGGTTCTTATCAAGGATGTCTCTGTACATTTGTCCATTCATCTTTCCTTCAATTATATGAAGTCTGCCTGTACCTGTACCATGTGCTGAAAAACACCCCCACACCATGATGCTCCCACCTCCAAACTTCATTGTTGGTATTGTTGGGCAGCACGGTGGTGCAGTGGTTAGCACTGTTGCCTTACAGCTAGAAGATTCCTGGTTCGAATCCCCAGGCTGGCAGGGGTTGGAACCTTTCTGTGTGGAGTTTGCATGTTCTCCCTGTGCTGCGTGGGTTTACTCCGGGGGCTCCGGTTTCCTCCCACATTCCAAAGACATGCATGTTAGGTTAATTGGCTGTTCTAAATTGTCCCTAGATATCTGTTTCCTATAGGCCCTTAGAATAGAGGGTTAGTACTAGTGAAAGTGCTTTGAGTGGTCTTTGTGACTAGAAAAGCACTATATAAGTGCAGGTTAGTTAGTTAGTTAGTATGGTGTTTTTAGACTGATGTGCAGTGCCATTTCTCTTCCAAACATGCTGTGTGTTGTGGCATCCAAAAAGTTCAATTTTGGTCTCATCTGACCAGACTATATTCTCCCAGTATTTTACTGGCTTGGCCAGATGTTGTGCAGCAAACTTTAAACAAGCTTCAACATGCTTTTTCTTCAGCAATGGAGTCTTGCGAGGTGAGTGGGCATAGAGCCCATGTCGGTTGAGTGCATTACTTATTGTTTTCTTTGAAACAGCAGTACCTGCTAACTCCAGGTCTTTCTGGAGCTCTCCATGAGTGGTCTTTGGCTCTTGAATACCTCTTTTGATAATTCCTTTGACTCCTCTGTTAGAAACCTTGTGAGGAGCTCCTGGTTGTAGCTGGTTTATGGTTAAATGATATTCTTTCCACTTTCAAATGATGGCTCCAACAGTGCTCACTGGAACATTCAGCAGTTTAGAAATGCACCTGTAACCAATGCCATCATTGTGTTTTGCAACAATAAGGTTACAAAGGTCTAGAGAGAGCTCTTTGCTTCTACCCATCATGAGTTCTTTGTGGTTGACAATCTGATATTCACAGACCTTTTTAAAGGCTATCAGTCAGGACTTAACCAGCTGAAATTAATTTGCACTGATGTGGGATGGGATGGTTTCCTAAATTCTGATGGATTTCAGCTGGTTTCTTGGCTTTCTATGGCTTTTTGCATCATTTTTTTTCTTTGTGTGTTCAATACTTATTTCCTGTGTCATTTCACTTTATTAAATATAACTTGTTTTGTGAATACAGTTGCCTTGATGCCTTTGTATGTATGGATTACTTGGGTTGTTAGTGATATCTGGAGAAAATCTCAGGTCAATGGCTCCATCAGAAGTATGTTTAATGAGAAAAATGTTGATGTGTTCAATACTTGTTTTCCTTGCTGCAAATACATCTATAAGATGTATTCCTGATGTAAACCTGGTACCTCGGGTCGATGTTGGTTTGATGTATGTTTGCTGTTGGGGTAGAGGAAGACATAAAAACACAAGACAGAACTGTCACATGCCAAGTGCTTCATCTTCCCATGCAGATATTAGAAAGTTGAGTTTCTTCTCCCTTTAACTTTGTCTCTCCTTAATGATTCAGTCGCCCCATGTTTCTGTGAACCTCAGTGATGGTGTTGACACCGCCATCTGTTCCTGTCAGTCGTCTGTCTGCGGACTGTTTGCAGAAATGCTTTCTTCTTCTAAAGGCTGATAATAACCCAATTAGTTCAAGCCAGGAGAGGGAATTTGTTAAAATGACTTTGTCTGTGGCAGCTTTGTGTTTCTACCTTATGGAACAGAAGCAGTGACTTTCTTACATATGCTTACTTGGAATGCATTGGGTGGGTGGGTGGGTGGGGGGAGTAGGCTAGTTTTTATTCTGCATTTAAAAAAAAACTGCAGAGACCCCATTTTAGATCCTGCTTCATCCCAAATCCCTGTGTGATATTTGCTGTCTACTCCAGAGTAAATTAGCTGGATGGTTTTCTACAAATACTCGTAGGTGGGAAGAGGAATATATTCCAGCGGGGAGTCCACATTATCCTTCATTACCCTTGTGCAGCCTTATTTAAAAATCTCTTTTTAATGCAGTTCTGAACAAATGTGTAAAACAAATTCCCCTCCTTAAGGGGAGGATGTAAGCATTAATTTTCCTGCATGTTAGCAGTTCAGGTAGATGAGGATCTAATGGGGATTAAAATGCATTTGCACGAGGGCTGAGGCCTAATTTTCTGTTTCTAATTTCCTTTCTTGCAATAACACAATGGCAATAACACTTTGGAGTGGACTGGTGTTATTGCAGCTGATCTCACAGGAAATTTAAGCAGCCCTCTTTTGTTACTACATATGAAAACATGTTTGCTCGAAAACGTGTTATAGATGTTCAGGGTCCTGCTGAGATGAATCATGGTGCTTTTATGCTGTTTCTTACATTGGGGTTTCACACCCATTGACAGCATATATAAATGGCTGCCACAAGTAAGACTAGAGGGCACTCAGAGTGCTACTCCCCCAAGGCTCCAACTCTCCCGCCCCCCCTTTGGTTGTCCACCCATTCCTCCGTCCGTCCAACCGTTCCTCTGTCCGTCTAAACATTATCAAGTAGGGCCTTGGTGGAGGCATGCGGTCATCAATTACCTCCAAAATCTAATGGGTTCATTCAAACTCCAAGGGTCACCTCTGGTGAAAATTTCATCACAGTCCGGTAGTGTTTGCACAATCCTGCTAAAACCTTGCAAGCGGACATGGCCTTGGCACAGGTATGCACTCTCAGATCACCTCCAAAATCTAATGGGTCATCCATAGCCCACAGACCACCTCTGGTGAAAATTTGATCCAAATTCCTCCAGTAGTGCTTTCATAAATCTGCTAAAACTTTGTGAGAAGATATAGCCTAGCTCAAAGATGGTGCCTTAGTGGACTTATGTGCTCTGGGATTAAGTTTAATGATCCTTTGTTTATTTAATGATGAATTATAAAGCAACTACAGAATGTGTTTGCCACCTTCTACTGGCATCTTCAAGGTCAGAAGCCATAAGCACAGACAATACTGTGAGCTCTTAAAACTGTGCTCTGTAAGCTTTTTATCTCAAGATTGGGGTAGCTAACTTTGAAAGATCTGATCGACTTTAAAACCGCAATAATAATGTTCAAAGTGAAGAATCTATCACTGCCCGCAAATATCCAAAAGTTGTTCCAAACAAGGGAGAAACGATATCACTTCAGAGGAACATGTATATTTCAAAAGCCTACAGTGAGAACAACTACCAAGCAACACTGTATTTCAGTGCAAGGTGTCAGATTATGGAACGATTTTGGACCTGAATTAAAATCATGTACAAAGCTTGGACAATTTAAACAAAAACTAAAGGAAGAAATACTCCAAACATATTTACAAGACGACATGTAAACTCACATAAGGATTGACATTTCCAGCCTGTGTTGTGTTATAGCTTAGTTTTTCTTTTTTCTCTGTGACACTATGTCTTAGATTTGTTTTTGAATAGTAACCGCTTAACTTAGACTAGCTCAGTTTTCTTTTTCTCTCAGTCATATTTTGTCTTAGCCTTGTTTTAAATTGTAATCGCTCTTGTCTTGTTTTCTCTTTTTTCTCCTTTGAATTCTTGGATGGAATATGGGTGGGCAATATAAGCTGCGGCTTCAGCCATCACCCATTTCGGATAACTCACGTGGAATTGTATAGTAGAAGGAGTCTTTGTCTAATTTGACCTTGTTGTTATATTATACAGTTTCTTTTAACCTGTAATGTACTATCCGAAATAAAATAAATTCAAAGTGAGCTAGCTCAAGTGCTAGCGAGCTAAGTAGCACTTGTGCTGTATCTCTGCTTTTCTTTAGTCTTTTCACCACCTCTGATAACAAATCAGAATCATGCATTACATTGTTAGACTTCAGTAGAAATTGTACACATTGACGTTTTAATCAGAATTTTGGGGTAGCTATTTTTAAAAGTGAGCTAACTGCTAGCTAGCTAGCTCACACAAAAGCTGTATCTCTGCTGTTTACGTTCTCTTTACCACCTTCTTACAGACATTTTCAGATGAACTAAAGCATCAGAAGCATTAGTTACATTGTGAGGCTTTTAATTTAAACTTTGGGGTTATTAATTATAAATAATAAAAGTATACATAGAGGACATTTTGTACAGCATCAACATATTGATTTTTCTTTTATTTTAAATGTTTTATGGACCAATTCAGAGATCTTGGCGCTGATATAGAATTTCACATTCGGCACAGGAGCCACAGGTTTCTTAATCACATCTGATTAATTATCAGCTACCCAGAGACAAAGACGGATCAGGACCTGGTGACATTCGGGTCTTAACCACAGACCCGGTGGGCTGCAGCGCACAGTGACGGTTCATTTCATATAGGTTGAATAATGGTGAGGGTTATGAGAAACCCAACCCCCGACTCGGATAAAGTCCCTGCTGAACTGTAATTATGCAGGTGCAGCTGCAGCAGTATTTCTGACCAGTCACCAAAAACGCCCGTCTGCTGCACTTTGAAATCATCATCAATCAATCATAAACCTTTAATATCATGTTACAGAAGACTCTGAAGCACCAATGATAAATGTAAAAAATAAAAAAGCCTGCAAAGTTGATACTTTTCACATAAATTTGTAACTTTTTCTCTGATAAATTTGCAACTTTTTAGGTAAATTTGCAACTTTTTCCTTTTAAATTTGCTACTTTTTTGATGTAAAGTTGTAAGTTTTTTACATCAAATTGTGACTTTTTTTCCTCATAAATTTTTTTCATAAATTTGCAGTTTTCTTCTTTCATATTTGCTTTTTTATTGTAAAGTTGCAACTTTTTAAATACAATTGACTTTTGTTTCTTGTAAATTTGCAACTTTTTTCTTTTAAATTTGTAACTGCTTTTCAATCAATCAATCAACTTTATTTATAAAGCACTTTAAAAGCAACACTCGCTACACAAAGTGCTGTACAGCAAGAGAACATAAAAGCAGGGCACTAACACAAAGGGCGCTAACACAAGAACCACAGTAAAAAATTCATAAATAAAATAAAAAGTAAAATAAATAAAAATCCATTTCATTCAATAAAATCAATGTCTCATACTGGGTCGAAGGCCAGGGAGTAAAAATGTGTTTTAAGACATGTTTTAAAAATGGACAGTGAAGGTGCTTGTCTAATGTCCAGGGGTAAATCATTCCATAATCTGGGGGCCATGATCGAAAAGGCTCTGTCCCCTCTGAGCTTGCGCCTCACCTTTGGTACCTCCAAAAGCAGCTGTTCAGCTGACCTAAGGGACCAGGTGGGAGCATAGAGATGCAGAAGCTCAGAGAGGTAAGGTGGAGCAAGACCATTCAAGGATTTAAAAACAAATAAAAGAATTTTAAAATGAACTCTAAAATACACGGGCAGCCAGTGGAATGAAGCTAAGATGGGTGTGATGTGATCTCTTCCACGTGTACCTGTTAACTCTTGCACTCCGGTGTACCACGGGCGGACACGTCTCTGCGTCCTAGAGCGCATGAGGGCGCACGAGGGCGCTGCGTCCTAGAGCGCACTGAAAAAAAAAAGCTGCATTTCCGTTCTTCCACTACAGACACAGCCGCGAACAGAAAGCCAAAGGAGTGCTTTGATTGGTTTAGATGTGATTGACCTCTCATTCGACTAATAAGAGCCTTGAATTGGGTTTCTGAAACCTTGAAGAACCAATGACTGAATACCTAGCAAGAAGGACCCGCCTGACATAACGTTCGGCTCAGGAGACCTCAGAGTAGTTCAAACTGTTTATTAACAACAGGGATGTTTGGGTGCGTGTCTGCGGAATGTTAATGTGTTGGTGGTGGCGTCTGCTTCGGACCCAGAGGCAGGAGACCGTTCAGCCGGCAACCCTATGGGAGAAATCAGACACAGGGTGATGAGCACACACCAACACAGGAGGAGAATAGGCGAGGGAGAGAAGCTTACTTGTTAGGACAGATGACTGGCGCTTCAAGGATGGAAGCCCGGGAGACAGCCACCTGCAGGGCTCGGTGCAGCAGCGAGGAGAGACGAGGGACGGGATTGTCCGCCGCCGAGGAATCCACCTGTGCACAGGGGAGCAGACTGGAGAGATGAGGTAAGTGATTTTCTTACCGGTGACGAGGATGCTGAAGAGAATGTGGTAGAAGCCCATGGAAGGGAAATGAAGTCTACGGCTTCAGACCGAAGCTCAGGGCGAGGCGGCTTATATCCCTCGCCGCTGATGACTGACAGGTGTGTGAGCAGGTGGCGCCGTTGATGAGCGGCGCGGCGTGACAGTACTCCCCCCTCTAGCAGCGCCTCCTGGCGATGGCTTATCCGGGTGCGCTCGGTGGAAGTCCGCGATGAGCGATGGGTCCAAAACAAATGACGGGGGCACCCACTGTCGATGCTCGGGCCCATAGCCCTCCCAGTCCACCAAGTATTGCAACCCACGACCCCGGCGCCGGGAGTCCAGGATGGAGGAGACGGACCAGGCCGGATGGCCACCAACCATCCGGGGTGCGGGTTGCACTGCAGGAGGAGGGCAAAGGGGGTCGGTAACTGCCAGCTTCACCTTCGACACGTGGAAAGTGGGATGGATGCGGAGGGAGGGGGGAATAGCCACGCGCACAGCCACCGGGTTGATGATCCGGGTGATGGGAAAGGGACCCATGAAGCGCTGTGCCAGCTTTCTCCTCTCGCCTTTTAGGGTGACGTCCTGGGTGGAAACGTAGACAAGTTGCCCAACTCTGTACGCCGGGGCAGGTCTTCTACGCCGGTCCGCCACGGTCCTGTTGCGCTCCGCTGTGCGTAAAAGCGCATGACGCGCGGCGGCCCAGGTGGAGCGGAACTGCCTCACGTGCGCCCTAACTGACGGGACAGTTACCTCGCTCTCCTGCGCTGGAAGCAGCGGGGGGTCGTAACCCAGGGACGCCTTGAAGGGGGACATCCCCGTTGCAGAAGAGCGGGCGGTGTTGTGGGCGTACTCCACCCAGGCGAGATGGTTGCTCCATAAGATAAGAGATAAGATAAGATAAGCCTTTATTAGTCCCGCAACGGGGAAATTCCAGGATCGCAACAGCACAGGGATAGCAACACTCAGAGCAACAATCAGAAGGCAAGAAAAAAAACAAGCAAGCAAGAGCAGCTAATATACATATGTACATATTACTATAAAATATATATATACACACACACACACAGACACACAGTGCAGAGCATTGTAGCTGGATGGAATAAATATATGAATATATGAACACACAGTGCAGAGCATTGTAGCTAGATGGAATAAATATGTAAATATATAAACACCCACAGTACGGAGCATTGCAGCTAGGTGGAATAAATATGCAAGTATATAAACACACACAGTGCGGAGCAATGTAGCTAGATGGAATAATATGTAGATATATAAAAACACAGTGCGGAGCATTGAGCAGTGTTCCATGACGTCGGCTTGGATCTTGCAACACAGCGGAGCGCAGCCTCCAGCTCCTGATTGGTCCTCTCACACTGCCTGTTAGACTGGGGGTGATGGCCGGAGGAGAGGCTCACCTTGGCTCCGATGGCGTTGCAAAAGGACCTCCAAACCTCGGATGAAAATTGGGGACCCCGGTCCGAGACCACGTCCACCGGAATCCCGTGCAGCCTGACCACGTGTTGGATGAGGAGGCCCGCCGTCTCCAGGGCGGTAGGGAGACCTCGCAGGGGGACGAAGTGTGCCGCCTTGGAGAAACGGTCCACGATGGTCAGGATGGTGTTAAAGGAGCTGGAAACGGGGAGTCCGGTGACGAAATCCAGTGCGATATGCGACCAGGGCCTGCCGGGGACGGGCAGAGGCTGGAGCAGACCCGCTGGAGGGGCATTTCCTGACTTGCTGGTGGCACAGACTGGGCAAGCCCGGGCGTAGCGGGCTGCATCCCTCCGCAGGCCTGGCCACCAAAAAGACCGTTGGAGGAGGCTGATCATCCGGGAGGTGCCGGGATGACAGGTGAGCCGGGAGGTGTGGAGCCAGTGGATGACCTCTCCTCGGACCACAGATGGGACGAACAGTCTTCCCTCCGGTCCGCCGCCAGGATCAGGTTCCACCTCCTGTGCCTTCCGGATCTTTGCCTCGATATCCCACGAGATGGCTCCCACGACGCACGACCTGGGCAGGATGGAGTGGGGCGTCTCCTCCGATTCCACGGGAGTGAACTGCCTAGAGAGGGCGTCAGGCAGGCCGTTCTTAGAGCCAGGCCTGAAGGTGATAGAAAATTGGAACCTGGCGAAGAACAGAGACCAGCGCGCCTGGCGGGCGTTCAGGCGCTTGGCAGATCGTAAATACTCCAAGTTCTTGTGGTCCGTAAGGACCACAAACGGCAGGTTCGCCCCCTCTAGCCAGTGGCGCCACTCCTGCAGGGCGAGCTTGATGGCCAAGAGCTCTCTGTCCCCCACATCGTAGTTCCTCTCCGCCGGGGACAAGCGCCGGGAGAAGAAGGCGCACGGTCGTTTGGCGCCATCGTCCGGTGACCGCTGGGACAGCACTGCTCCCACTCCCGTGTCCGAAGCGTCTACCTCGACGATGCACTGCAGCGCGGGGTCGACCTGGCGAAGGACCCGGGAGGAGGAGAATTCCGCCTTCAGCGCCTCAAAGGCGGCAGCGACCTCTTCGGTCCACCGGAACGGGACCTTCGGGGACGTGAGGCGGGTCAGTGGTCCAACGATGGTACTGAAGTTGGGGACAAAGCGGCGGTAGAAATTGGCGAAGCCAACAAATTGCTGCACCTGCTTCCGGGATGCAGGTGTAGGCCATTCCACCACCGCCTTTACCTTCTCTGGGTCAGGGAGCACCTTATCGTGGGCGATGATGAACCCCAGGAAGGACGTACTCCTGGCGTAAAATTCACACTTTTCTGCCTTTACGTACAGACGATTCTCCAGCAGCCTTTGGAGGACCCGCCTCACGTGGACCTGGTGCTCATCCCTGGACTTGGAGAAGATGAGAATATCGTCCAGGTAGACGAACACGAAAAGGCCAATGAAGTCCCGGAGGACGTTATTAATGAGGCGCTGGAAGACTGCAGGAGCGTTGGTCAACCCGAACGGCCACTTTGAATACCTGGTGATGCCGTTCGGGGTACGGAAGGCCGTTTTCCACTCATCTCCCTCCCGGATCCGGACGAGGTGGTAAGCGCTGCGTAGGTCCAGCTTGGTGAACCAGGTCGCCCCCTGGAGGGAGTGGAAAGCAGTGTCCATGAGAGGCAGGGTGTAACGGTCCTTCTCCGTGATATTATTGAGGGCCCGGTAGTCGATACAAGGGCGGAGGGACCCATCCTTTTTTCCCACGAAGAAGAACCCTGCCCCCACGGGTGACGATGATGGGCGGATTATCCCGGCGTTTAATGACTCCTTCAAATATGTGTTCATCGTCTCCTTCTCCGGCGCTGACAGGCTGTAGAGCCGACCAGAAGGTAACGGCGCCCCCTGGCGGAGGTTGATGGCACAGTCGTAGGGCCGATGAGGGGGAAGAGACATAGCTTTCGCTTTACTGAACACCATACCCAGGTCGTGAAACTCCGGAGGCACCAGGGACAGGTCCGGGGGTGCAGCGTCCGTCGCGGGGGGAGGAGCGGACGGCGAGCAGGCAGCGGACTGGAGGCAGGTGCCCAGGCAAAATGTACACCATGCCGAAACCCCAGCTGATCTCCAATCCAGGACCGGATTGTGAAGGCGGAGCCAGGGATACCCCAGGATGACGGGCGACACAGAGTTGGGAAGGACGTAAAAGGTCATCTCCTCCCGGTGGTTTCCCGAGATGATGACCGGTAGGGGGACAGTTTGATGTGTCACTCTCCCAAGGGTGGCACGGGAGAGGTGGACTAGGGAGATGGGAGTGTTGAGTGCCTGGCAGCGGATGCCCAATCGGGTTGCCAGGCTTTGTGAAATGAAGCTGCCTTCTGCGCCCGAATCCACCAGTGCGTGGGTGAGGTGCCCAGTGGGGTTATGGCAGAAACGGATGGGCAGCTTCAATTGGGTGAGTGATCCTAACCGATTGACGTCCGCGAGGCTTCCAACAGTGACTCGCGGACCCCACCGACTGGCTTTCCGTGGACAACGCTCCACGGTGTGTTGGTCGCCTCCGCAATACATGCAGAGGCCCAACTCACGGCGGCGTTGTTTCTCCACAGGGGAAAGTTTAGTCCAGCCCGTCACCATCGGCTCCGACTCCTCGGGGCACGATGCTGGCGGCGCCGCCAGGGGGCGAGCTTGGAACAGGTGCGGCGAGGCTCCACGAGGGCGAGAAGAAGAAGACTTCCACCCCGAGGAGCGCTCGCGCAGCCTGTTATCCAAACTTACCGCTAAGGACGTCAGCTCCGCTAGCGTCCCAGGGATATCCCGACCAGCCAGTTCATCCCTCAGATCACTATTGAGGCTGCGGAGGAACAGGCCACAGAGGGAGCGTTCCTCCCAGCCCAATTCCTCCGCCGCTACCCGGAAGTCGACCGAGTGGTCCGCTGCCGACTGGCTTCCCTGCTGGAGAGCGAGAAGCCGATCGACCTGGACCGTTTCGGTTTGAGAATGGTCAAAGACCTCCAGAAAGCGCCTCACGAATTGATCATAGGTGAGGGTGGCATAACTGGGCCTCGCCATTACGGCGTAGGTCCAAGTTAACGCACGCCCCTCCAGAAGATTCCCTATGTAACCAATTCGGCTGTGATCCGAGGGAAAATCTCCGGGCACACGGTGGAACACGGACTCACACTGCATAATGAACCCCCGTGCTCCGCCGAGCTTACCGCTAAAGCGGGCGGGGGTCGGAATCGGTGTGAGCCGAACTGGTGCCACTGGAGCCGGCTGGACGGCCGCTGGAACAGCAGGAGCCGCGCCACCCTGGCGAGTCGGGAGGAACGGCTGTTGGGGGTCCAAGCGGTTCAATCGGTTAGTTAATTCTAATAATTGATTAAGAACCACCTGTTGCTGATAAACAATCTGATCCACCCGAGCCTCGAGGATGGTAAACCGGTGTGCGAGCCCGCCGTCTGCCGAGCCGCTCTGCTGAAGCCGTACTGACATAACGTTCGGCTCAGGAGACGCACACACACAGGCTCAGAGTAGTTCAAACTGTTTATTAACAACAGGGATGTTTGGGTGCGTGTCTGCGGAATGTTAATGTGTTGGTGGTGGCGTCTGCTTCGGACCCAGAGGCAGGAGACCGTTCAGCCGGCAACCCTATGGGAGAAATCAGACACAGGGTGATGAGCACACACCAACACAGGAGGAGAATAGGCGAGGGAGAGAAGCTTACTTGTTAGGACAGATGACTGGCGCTTCAAGGATGGAAGCCCGGGAGACAGCCACCTGCAGGGCTCGGTGCAGCAGCGAGGAGAGACGAGGGACGGGATTGTCCGCCGCCGAGGAATCCACCTGTGCACAGGGGAGCAGACTGGAGAGATGAGGTAAGTGATTTTCTTACCGGTGACGAGGATGCTGAAGAGAATGTGGTAGAAGCCCATGGAAGGGAAATGAAGTCTACGGCTTCAGACCGAAGCTCAGGGCGAGGCGGCTTATATCCCTCGCTGCTGATGACTGACAGGTGTGTGAGCAGGTGGCGCCGTTGATGAGCGGCGCGGCGTGACACCGCCTACCAACGGCTGCGAATACAGCCAGCCAATTGAAGCACAGAAGTTCGAAAGCTGTTTTGTGTAAGGCTGGGTGACACACAGGCGTTCGCCAGTCTTTTGTTCTTACTACTGTTCTTATTTGTTTTGAAAAATCGTTCGCCAAAACCGCAATCACGGAAGCACAAAACCGCAATAATGGAATTATGGTTTGACCAGGTCGCGTGACCAGAACCACGAGTCTGTAACAAGCAGACCAGCGTCATGTTCGTCTGACAATGAGGAAGAGAAGTTCGCCAGCTACACTGCTGTTGTGGACAGGTAAGTGTTATAAGCTAAATTATTCTTTATCCCTGAAAATTGTAATCCAAATGACTTTTGACCGATCGGTAAATTACAACTGTGCGTTATCGCAACATGACGGACCCGGACCGCTCCAGTCCATGTCCATCATGCGAACAGCCCCCCCGTCATGTTGTGAACACCCACCCACCCCCGCTACTCTTCTGTAGCGGATTGCAGATATATTGCAGATATTTTAGTCCAACTGTGCGTAGTAGACCGCGGCGTACCGTCACCGCTTTCCGTCATGTAGCGATGGGCAATGTCCGTCCTCTGTAGTGGGGGGTGGGGGGTGGGAGTTGTTATCTTCTACATTACAAATATTTTAGTATAATTTTTAGTGCACTGTAGGTTATTTTTTCTTGTAAAAAAAAGCCACACATTTTTTACGTGGCATGCTTCTTTGTGTGTGGGGGCTTGTTTGTTCATTCATTCATTCATGAATGAATAAACAACCCCCCCACACACACACACACACACACAGCCCTTCACCTTTCATTAGAGCCCAAGATGAAGCTTCTATATTGAATCATTCAAAAGTTACAGACGTTTTTCCAAACTGTGCTATTTGGCACAATTTGGCACAGTTCAAAAACGCCTGGGAACAACCTAAGAAAAAAGCTGTGTAATATATTCATTTTTTGTGGTATTGTTACAAAATTTTGACCTCAGCTGGATAACACTTGGTTCTACATTTCTGTTGCATTTTCCAGCCAGTATCTGAAGCTGTGTGTTATTTGCAAGCATTTGTATCAAAAAAAACACCCAGGCGAAATATATTTTCTTCAAGTTCAGTATGTTTAGATGACTGTTACTCAGTGGCAGGAGCACTTAGAGAGATTATAACTGTTTTGCCAAAAAATTCAAAGTGTTTTCTTTTAAATGAGACCAACCCCATGAAGATGCTGCAAAGGGTTGAAGAACAGCTTTTGATTTACTTTGGGTACGTTATTTTTTGGCGTTTTTAGGGAAATTGACCAGAGTGCAAGGGGTTAAAAGACGAGCAGTGGCATTTTGAACCAGCTGCAGATGAGAAAGAGATGACTGGCTGACACCGGCGTAAAGTGCGTTACGGTAATCCAGCCGAGATGAAATAAAAGCATGGATTACTGTTTCCAAGTGTGGTCTAGAGAGAATGGGTTTTACTTTTGCTAAACACCTTAGATGAAAGAAGCTGGATTTTACCACAGAACGAATCTGCGGGTCTAATTTAAAATCATTGTCCATGATAAAACCAAGGTTCCTAGCTGTGGATTTAACATAAGGAGTAAGGGGGCCCAAGTATACAGGAAGGGACTCACAGAGGAGAATAGGTCCAAACACCATCACTTTGGTCCTCTTATCATTAAAATTTAGGAAGTTTAGGGCCATCCAAGACTTTATGTCTTCAATGCACGCCAGGAGTGAGTTTACTGATGAGGCAGTTTTTTGTTTTAGAGGGACATAAATCTGACAGTCATCAGCATACAGGTGGAAAGAGATACCATGCTTTTTAAAAATGGAACCCAGAGGAAGTACAGTGGGGCAAAAAAGTATTTAGTCAGCCACCAATTGTGCAAGTTCTCCCACTTAAAAGATGAGAGAGGTCTCCAATTTTCATCATAAGTATACCTCAACTATGAGAGACAAAATGAGAAGAAAAAAAAATCCAGAAAATCACATTGAAGGATTTTTAATGAATTAATTGGTAAATTCCTCAGTAAAATAAATATTTGGTCACCTACAAACAAGCAAGATTTCTGGCTCTCACAGACCTGTAACTTCTTCTTTAAGAGGCTCCTCTGTCCTCCACTCGTTACCTGTATTAATGGCACCTGTTTGAACTCGTTATCAGTATAAAAGACACCTGTCCACAACCTCAAACAGTCAGACTCCAAATTCCACTATGGCCAAGACCAAAGAGCTGTCAAAGGACACCAGAAACAAAATTGTAGGCCTGCACCAGGCTGGGAAGACTGAATCTGCAATAGGTAAGCAGCTTGGTGTGAAGAAATCAACTGTGGGAGCAATTATTAGAAAATGGAAGACATACAAGACCACTGATAATCTCCCTCGATCTGGGGCTCCACGCAAGATCTCACCCCGTGGGGTCAAAATTATCATGAAAACAGTGAGCAAAAATCCCAGAACCACATGGGGGGACCTAGTGAACGACCTGCAGAGAGCTGGGACCAAAGTAACAAAGGCTACATCAGAAACACACTACGCCGCCAGGGACTCAAATCCTGCAGTGCCAGACATGTCCCCCTGCTTAAACCAGTACATGTCCAGGCCCGTCTGAAGTTTGCTAGAGAGCATTTGGATGATCCAGAAGAGGATTGGGAGAATGTCATATGGTCAGATGAAACCAAAATAGAACTTTTTGGTAAAAACTCAACTTGTCGTGTTTGGAGGAGAAAGAACACCATACCTACTGTGACGTATGGGAGTGGAAACATCATACTTTTGGGCTGTTTTTCTGCAAAGGGACCAGGACGACTGATCCGTGTAAAGGAAAGAATGAATGGGGCCATGTATCGTGAGATTTTGAGTGAAAACCTCCTTCCACCGGCAAGGGCATTGAAGATGAAACGTGGCTGGGTCTTTCACCATGACAATGATCCCAAACACACCGTCCGGGCAACGAAGGAGTGGCTTCGTAAGAAGCATTTCAAGGTCCTGGAGTGGCCTAGCCAGTCTCCAGATCTCAACCCCATAGAAAATCTTTGGAGGGAGTTGAAAGTCTGTGTTGCCCAGCGACGGCCCCAAAACATCACTGCTCTAGAGGAGATCTGGATGGAGGAATGGGCCAAAATACCAGCAAAAGTGTGTGAAAACCTTATGAAAACTTACAGAAAACGTTTGACCTCTGTCATTGCCAACAAAGGGTATATAACAAAGTATTGAGATGAACTTTTGTTATTGACCAAAAACGTATTTTACTGAGGAATTTACCAATTAATTCATTAAAAATCCTTCAATGTGATTTTCTGGATTTTTTTTTTTCTTATTTTGTCTCTCATAGTTGAGGTATACCTATGATGAAAATTGGAGACCTCTCTCATCTTTTAAGTGGGAGAACTTGCACAATTGGTGGCTGACTAAATACTTTTTTACCCCACTGTATGTAAGACAAAAAAGCATGGGCCCTAGAATTGACCCCTGTGGGACCCCGTAAGGCAGAGGAGCAGAAGAGGATTCAAACCCAAACATGCTAACTTTAAAAGTCCTGTCCGACAGATAGGATCTAAACCAGTTGAGAGCAGTGCCACAAATGCCCACTAGGTGCTGCAAACGGGAAATTAAAACATGATGGTCCACTGTGTCAAAGGCAGCAGTTAAAACAAGCAGCACAAGAACAGCATATTTACCTGAATCACATGCCAAGAGAATATTGTTAAAAACTCTTAACAAGGCTGTCTCTGTGCTATGAAGAGCTTTGAAACCAGACTGAAAAATCTCCAAAATACCGTGTTCATCCAGAAAACATTTCAGCTGCATATAGACAATTTTCTCTAAAATTTTTGAGAGAAATGGCAGCTTGGAAATAGACCTAAAATTTGCCAACATGGTATGATCGAGACCAGGTTTCTTAATCAAGGGCTGTACTACTGCATGTTTAAAATTTGCAGGAACCACACCAGATGACAGGCTGCTGTTCAAGATGGCGAGAACTGACTGGCCTATACTGGGAAGCACCTCTTTAAAAAGTCTAGGAGGGACATAAATTTTGCATAAATTTGCAATTTTTTTTCTTTTAAATTTGCTACTTTTTATTGTAAAATGGCAACTTTTTAAAAAATAAAATTGTGCCTTTTTCTTGTAAATCTGCTACTTTTCTCATAAATTTGCTACTTTTTTGTTGTAAAGTTGTAACTTTTTTAAATCAAATTGTGACTTTTCCTCAATTTTTTTCATAAATTTGCAGTTTTCTTCTTTTAAATTTGCTTATTTTTTGTTGTAAAGTTGCAACTTCTTTAATCAAATTGTCTTTTGTTTCTTGTAAATTTGCAACTGTTTGCGCATAAATTTGCAACATTTTTTCTTTTAAATTTGTTGCTTTTTTATTGTAAAGCTGCAGCGTTTTAAAATCAAATTGTGCCTTTTTTTCTTGAAAATCTGCTACATTTTTCTCATAAGTTAGCAATTTTTTTCTCATAAATTCACTGTGTTTGTTGTAGAGTTGCAACTTTTTTCAATCAAATTGCAACTTTCTTCTCATAAATTTTCATAAGTATGCACCTTTTTATTACAGTTTTATTCGATGTAACGCCTTAAGGCCCTGTCACACCTAAATGATTTAGGCAGCGTTTGCCAAATGTATAAAAAATTTCTCTAAAACACTGGCATATGCCAAAATTTTCACTTTTGGTTGTATGCCTCGCCTATCCATAACAAGTTGGACATACTTGTCCAACTTGTTATGACATACACCTCCCTTAAGCTATGCCACGTGCCATCCTGCCTCAAATCCTCCGCCATCATCCCTGTCCCCAAGAAGCCACGGATCACTGGACTTAACGACTACAGACCTGTAGCGCTCACCTCTGTAGTCATGAAGTCCTTTGAGCGCCTGGTCCTGCCCCACCTCAAGTCCATCACCACCCCCCTCCTGGACCCGCTGCAGTTTGCCTACCGAGCCAACAGGTCTGTAGACGATGCAGTCAACCTGGCCCTCCACTCCATCCTGCAGCACCTGGACTCCCCGGGAACCTACGCCAGGATCCTGTTTGTGGACTTCAGCTCCGCATTCAACACCATCCGCCCCGCTCTGCTCCGGGACAAGCTGTCCCTGCACAACGTGCCTGACTCCCTCTGCAGGTGGATCACCGACTTCCTGATGGACCGGAGGCAGCATGTGCGGCTGGGAAAGACTGTCTCAGACTCTGCTAGCATCAGCACCGGATCACCCCAGGGCTGTGTACTTTCCCCCCTACTCTTCTCCCTTTATACCAACTCCTGCACCTCCAGCCACCAGTCTGTCAAGTTGATCAAGTTTGCGGACGACACCACCCTCATCGGGCTCATCTCCAACGGCGACGAGTCCGCCTACAGGAGAGAGGTGGCCCAGCTGGCGTCCTGGTGCAACAACAACAACCTGCAGCTGAACGATCTGAAGAGAGTGGAGATGATTGTGGACTTCAGGAAAGTCACAACCCCTCTGCCCCCCCTCACCCTCACAGGCTCTCCCATCACCACTGCTGATTCCTTCCGCTTCCTAGGTACCACCATCACCAGGGACCTCAAGTGGGAGCCGACCATCAGCTCCCTCATCAAAAAGGCCCAGCAGAGGATGTTCTTCCTGCGGCAGCTGAGGAAGCTCAAGCTACCCACCAAGATGTTAGTGCAGTTCTACACAGCCATCATCGAGTCCATCCTCACCACCTCCATAACCGTGTGGTACGCAGGAGCCACTGCCAGGGACAGACTAAGGCTGCAGCGCGTCGTGCGCACTGCTGAGAAGGTGATCGGCTGCAAGCTCCCATCTCTCCAGGATCTGTACATCTCCAGGACCCGGAGGCGTGCTGGCCAGATCATAGCCGATCCCTCACACCCTGGTCACGTACTGTTTGCCCCTCTCCCCTCAGGTAGAAGACTTTGGTCCATCCAGACTAAAACCTCCCGTCACATGAACAGCTTCTTCCCCTCTGCCATCAGACTGCTGAACACTAAGTGACTTATTGACTCTCGTGCACTATGTAAAGCAGCTCAACCAGACTCATGTCAATCATCACTGTTTTCTTCCTGCATTACCGACTGCACTATATGGTTCTCCACATTATCTGCTGCTCGCTAATATATTTAAACTGCTGACTAGTATTACTCACTCTTATTCTACACTTTATTGCATGTATAGTTTATTTCTTTTATTTTATCATGTTTAATGTTGCAGCATTGCACCGAGACAAATTCCTAGTTTGTGTACTACATGAACAATGGCAATAAATCTGATTCTGATTCTGATACACTATACATAACGTATTAGTAGCTAATATAGAATATTCCCATAACTTATAAATTAAATTAAATTAAATCACCCTTATTGTCATTCAACCGTACAACCAATCATGTACAGTAGAACCAGATTGTGTTTTACCTATCTACAGTGTCAATCACACACACCCCAGTGCAGAATCAGAGGGCCGCTGCCATGCAAGGCGCCGCCACAGATTTCCCTCCTCCATTCCATTATTGCTGAGCACCAAGCTGGACGGCAGGAAGTTCCACTTTTATATGGTCTTCGGCATGACCCGGCCGGGATTTGAACCCCTGCCTCCCGGGTGTGGGGCGGATGCTCTACCAACTAAGCCACCACTCCGGTTAAATAAATAACTTAAACCATGAATGCTTAGCGTGTTGCCGACATTCACAGCTTATGCGCAACAATAGTCTAACTTCTGCATAGCGCAGTCATGCCAAACTGCCTTTGCCTCCCAATCCATGAATCCTAGGTGTGTGAGAGATCATCTCTGTTCACCCCAGATGATCCCCCTCCCCCCCCCCCACCGAGACCACGGCAGGGGCATGACCGACCTGGCAGAGCTGTCAAATCTGTCATATCGGTCACCCCTAAAACAGCTGATGTGACACATCAGGAACATCAGATGACAGTTGTCACAACCTGGCTCAAAGACACGCGAACTGATGGTGATAAAAAGTTTATTTTCAATAAAGTGGGGGAAAAAAAACAAGATAACGCATGGAGTGTACTTTTACAGGGAGGCACAGCCAAGGGACAGAAAAGTCTCATTTATCATGGAAAACAGCTGAGCTCTGCACTTCGGGCAATCAGCTGATTGGATCCTCCTCCTCCATTGTCCTGACATTTTAGCATATCTAGCAGAACAACACTGGACAGCTGATGGTACAGACTGCAGTCAAAGGTAAAAAAAAAATATGACAAGGAGGGCTAAACAGTGATTTGGATCTTTATCTTGTAGCTTGAAAGTGCTCGGATACACCTCCAACAGGTCCCGTTATAAGAACAAGTACAGTGGTGTGGAAAAAGTGTTTGCCTGATTCCTGATTTCTCTTTTGTTTTTGTATGTTTGTCACACTTAAATGTTTCAGATCAAACAAATTTAAATATTAGACAAAGATAACACAGTTAAACACAAAATGCAGTTTTTGAATCAAGGTGTTTATTATTAAGGGAAGAAAAATCCAAACCTACATGGCCCTGTGTGAAAAAGTGATTGCACCCTAAACCTAATAACTGGTTGGGCCACCTTTAGCAGCAACAACTGCAATCAAGCATTTGTGATAAATGACAATGTCTTTTACACCACTGTGGAGGAATTTTGGCCCACTCATCTTTGCAGAATTGTTGTAATTCAGCCACACTGGAGGGTTTTCGAGCATGAACCTCCTTTTTAAGGTCATGCCACAGCATCTCAATCAGATTCACGTCAGGACTTTGACTAGGCCACTCCAAAGTCTTCATTTTGTTTTTCTTAAGCCATTCAAAGGTGGACTTGCTGGTGTGTTTTGGATCGTTGTCCTGCTGCAGAACCCAAGTGCACTTCAGCTTGAAGTCAAGAACAGCTGGCCAGACATTCTCCTTCAGGATTTTTTGGTAGACAGCAGAATTCATGGTTCCATTTACCACAGCAAGTTTTCCAGGTCCTGAAGCAGCAAAACAGCCCCAGACCATCACACTACCACCACCATATTTTACTGTTGGTATGATGTTCCTTTTCTGAAATGCTGTTACTTTTATGCCGGATGTAATGGGACATACACCTTCCAAAAAGTTCAACTTTTGTCTTGTCAGTCCACAGAGTATTTTCCCAAAAGTCTTGGGGATCATTAATGTTTTCTGGCAAAACTGAGATGAGCCTATATGTTCTTTTTGCGCAGCAGTGGTTTTTGTCTTGGAACTCTGCCATGCAGGCCATTTTTGCCCAGTCTCTTTCTTATGGTGGAGTCATGAACACTGACCTTAACTGAGGCATGTGAGGCCTGCAGTTCTTTGGATGTTGTTGTGGGGTCTTTTGTGACCTCTTGGATGACTCATCGCTGTGCCTTTGGGGTAATTTTGGTCGGCTGGCCACTCCTACAAAGGTTCACCACTGTTCCATGTTTTTGCCATTTATGGATAATGGCTCACACTGTGGTTTGCTGGAGTCCCAAAGCTTTAGAAATGACTTTATAACCTTTTCCAGACTGATGGAGTTCAGTTACTTCGTTTCTCATTTGTTCCTGAATTTCTTTGGATTGCAACATGATGTCTAGCTTTTGAGGATGTGTTGGTCCATTTCACTTTGTCAGTCAGGTCCTATTTAAGTGATTTCTTGATTGAGAACAGGTGTGGAAGTAATCGGGCCTGGGTGTGGCTAGAGAAATTGAACTCAGCTTTCCAAAGATGTGATAAACCACAGTTAATTTATGTTTTAACGGGGGGGGGGGGGGTTACTTTTTCACACTTGGCCATGTAGGTTTGGATTTTTTTTTACCCTTAATAATAAACACCTTCATTTAAAAACTGCATTTTGTGTTAACTTGTGTTATCTTTGTCTAATATTTAAATCTGTTTGATGAGCTGAAACATCTAAGTGTGACAAACATACAAAAACATGAGAAATCAGGAAAGGGGCAAACACTTTTTCACACCACTGAATGTGTGTTTAGCTCTGTGTGCGCGCGTGTGTGTGTGTGTGTGTGTGTGTGTGCGCGCGCTGCAGGCAGAGCTCTGTACAGGTTTTTCCTGTGAACCAGCACTGCATATATGCAGTTATAGTGTAGCTGTAAGTTAGAAACCCATTCAGTAAGTTACACATGGGTGGGAAGAGCATTACTCATACGTTAGAAATAAGCTTTGGGTATGCTAGACATTTATCTTGATGTATTTTGGCTTTTGAGTAACTGAGTCACTGACAAGTAACACGTGAATGAATGCATGACTTCCCTACAACTTTTGCTCTGCGAAAGCAGGATGTATCAACCGTACGCTGGATAGGAGCTTGGTGAACTACGCCATATGCCAGCGTGCTTCAGCATTCTCTTAACTTAGATAAAACTGATTCGATGTACACCAGCGTATTCTCCAAATTTTTCATACACTTTGCAGAGGCTGCCTAAATCCTCTAGATGTGACAGGGCCTTAAATTTTCTGTCCATCTAGTCCAGGGGTGTCAAACTCATTCCATGGAGGGCCAAGACCCTGCATGTTTTACCTCCACCCAGTGTCTTCAGCAGGTGTTTTCACTGACCAGCAATCAGTGGGAAGAAATTCAGTGAAATCACCTGTTGAAGACACTGGGTGGAGGTAAAGCCTGCAGGGTCCTGGCCCTCCATGGAATGAGTTTGACACCCCTGATCCAGCCAATGGCTCATTTGTTTCTGTAAAGTTTTTGTTTGAAAGGGTTTCAATTCATCTGTATTACAAAAATATGGGCCCTTAAACACAATCTGGCATTGGGCCCCAACTAGTGTCCGTCTCAGTCTTTACCCTGGAGAAAATATTCTGCTTGTTGCCCCCCCTCCCCCAACAGTGACATGAAATATCCGGCCATGAGCAGAAGTATCCAACACCCAGTGGAAAAGGTTGAAGGAAAACCTCCAGATGTTTGTTGATGGACAGCAGACTTGGAGAACATTGTAGTATTTGTTTGCCCGTTGCAGGGTTATGCACTTGTAGCTCTTTTTCTTCACTATACCCCCACCACCACCCCAGAGGCTGTTTTAACTCGGCCGTGACCTTTCCAAGCGTACTTGGGCGTCTTGAGCACCGGAGGCGAGCCCCCCTCCAGTGAATTGATTAAAACAAACGTATGTGCCTCCTCTGCATGCAGCGGAAAGGAAAAGTGACACACGGGAGCTCATCACCGGAGAGGGGGAGGGTAACGAGTCTTAATTAACGGGGGGGGGGGGGCTGCTCCTCACTGACAGAAACATAAATAGAAATAATGATGTCACCGTGGGAGCGCGACTGTATTTTCTTTCCTCTGGCCCCTCCACTTTGGAACGTCTTTCATGCATCTTACCCCCGTGGGGCTTTAACTCGCAGACTCCATCTCCCAGCTGGAACACGCGGAGACACTTCTGTTGTAAATATTTCCAGTGAGGGGAAAATACAGACGTCCACAGAGGACGGCCTCAGAGGACACCACCTCCCCCGCCGAATAACAATGACTAATGCTGACGTATGTCTGCTGTTCACTAATGAACAGTCGGGGTGAACGTAGAGCAAACAGGCACCGATTACACACATCGATTTTCAACAAGAGGCACTTCTGTTTCACAGGTTTCTCTTTTTCATGCATAAACACAATTTATTTCACAGATGATCGACCTGCTCTGTGTTCTTGCTGCTTTAAAATTGGAAAAAAAAAAAGATGATGTCTTATTGCTTAACGAATAAGCTCTGCTGGATGTCATAGGTGTAAATCAATTAATCCATCAATCAACTGAAAAAAAAAAACAGATTTGTCGTCCCGATTCATCATAAACCTTTTTATCATGGTACATGACAGAATAAAATGCATTTGAAGCACCAACTTTAAATGTGCAACTTTTTTCTTGTAAATTTGCTTCGTTTTACAAGACTATGTTGATTTCTGGTCATAACTATGCTGCCATACTGCCCCTTACAGTTTAATTGGTATCTCACATTTCACCCTGCACCTGATAGTTGTGCATTGTACAGCGAGTATGATTCATGTATCTATACGGGTCATCATCTGTTCATTGATGATCTATATAAGTTATTTATGCAGTTAATTCCTTTGTCTATTATGCTGTGCATGTTTCTGTCATTTTGGTCGTCTACTGTCATGCTGCTGTTACACTGTAACTTCCCAGTTTGGGATCAATGAAGTACATTTATCTATGTATCTACAGTTTCTCACAGAAGTGAGTACACCCCTCAGATTTTTGTAAATATTTTATTATATCTTTTCATGGGACAACACTGAAGATATGACACTTTGATACAATGTAAAGTAGTCAGTGTACAGCTTGTTTAACAGTGTAAATTTGCTGTCCCCTCAAAATAATTCAACACACAGTCATTAATGTCTAAACCAGTGGCAACAAAAGTGAATACACCCCCAGTGAAAATGTCAACATTGTGCCCAATTAGCCATTTTCCCTCCCCGGTGTCATGTACTCATTAGCGTTACAAGGTCTCAGGTGTGAATGGGGAGCAAGTGTGTTAAATGTGGTGTTATTGCTCTCACACTCTCTCATACCGGTTACTGGAAGTTCATCATGGCACCTCATGGCAAAGAACTCTCTGAGGATCTGGAAAAAAAAAAGAATTGTTGCTCTACATAAAGATGGCCTAGGCTATAAGAAGATTGCCACCACCCTGAAATTGAGCTACAGCACAGTGACCAACACCACACAGCGGTTTAACAGGACAGGTTCCACTCAGAACAGGCCTCACCATGGTCAACCAAAGAAGTTGAGTGCACATGCTCAGCATCATATCCAGAGGTTGTCTTTTGAAAATAGATGTATGAGTGCTGCCAGCATTGCAGCAGAGGTTGAAGGTGTAGGGGGTCAGCCTGTCAGTGCTCAAACCATACGTCGCACACTGCATCAAATTGGTCTGCATGGCTGTCATCCCAGAAGAAAGCACCTTTTAAAGATGATGCACAAGAAAGCCCGCAAACACTTTGCTGAAGACAAGCAGACTAAGGACATGGACTACTGGAACCATGTCCTGTGGTCTGATGAGACCAAGATAAACTTATTTGATGCAGATGATGTCAAGCATGTGTGGCGGCAACTAGGTGAGGAGTACAAAGACAAGTGGCTTGCCTACAGTCAAGCATGGTGGTGGGAGTGCCATGGTTTGGGGCTGCATGAGTGCTGCCGGCACTGGGGAGCTACAGTTCATTGAGGGAACCATGAATGCCAACATGTACTGTGACATACTGAAGCAGAGCATGATCCCCTCCCTTCGGAAACTGGGCCGCAAAGCAGTATCTAACATGATAACGACCCCAAACACACCTCCAAGACAACCACCGCCTTGCTTAAGAAACTGAGGGTAAAGGTGATGGACTGGCCAAGCATGTCTCCAGACCTAAACCCTATTGAGCATCTGTGGGGCATCCTCACATGCAAGGTGGAGGAGTGAAAGGTCTCTAACACCATGATGCTGTCATGGAGGAGTGGAAGTAGGTTTCCAGTGGCAACCTGTGAAGCTCTAGTGAACTCCATGCCCAAGAGAGTTAAGGCAGTGCTGGAAAATAATAGTGGCCACACAAAATATTGACGTTTTGGACACAATTTGGGCATTTTCACTAGGGGTGTACTCACTTTTGTTGTCAGCAGTTTAGACATTAATGGCTGTGTGTTGAGTTATTTTGAGGGGACAGCAAATTTACATTGTTATACAAGCTGTACACTGACTACTTTACACTGTATCAAAGTGTCATATCTTCAGTGTTGTCCCATGAAAACATATAAAATATTTAGAAAAATGTGAGGGGTGTACTGACTTTTGAGACTATCGCTCTATATCTCTCTTTATCTATCAATCTATCTATCTCCAAACTTAATGAAACTTCACACTCACAATTGCAACCATATTCTACAGGATCATGTCACGAACTGAGCCGGTTTTGTCCTTTAGGCTCGGTTCTGACCGTTCTCTGTTGCTCAGGTCATCGGTATATTTGTGTATTGTGTGATCTTTTGAGTTCTGGTAGATTCTTTGTCACTAGTTTACTTTTTTCCATACCTGTAGCCACTGTTCTGGCCGGCAGCTGTGAGACAGCCTCCTTTGATCTACATTCTTGTGGGCACTGTCTGACACTTGCCGGTCCGACCACGCCCCCTCTCTCGACAGCCAGCTGGGTCTCCTCCGGTAATTGTCTTTCCTGCGCTTCACCCAGGTGTTCCCAATCTGTGTTGCCAGCAATGCTTGTACTTAAGCAGGCCTTTGCCAGTCAAGCATTGCTGGACTATTGTATTGTCATACGCATATGTTGTCAGGCTACATCTGGACTTTTTCGGACTGCTCCAGTTTTGTGAGTGTGAGTGTGACTGTGTGCATTTTCCCGGTGGTTCTCTCCCTAAGACTGTTGAGCGTCCTGGAGGACTCCTTGAGTACCCTGAGCAATTATGTTATTTTGTATTGTTGGTTTTGTTTGTCTTTTTATTAATATTTAATATATTTTGTCAAATGCAATTAGATGGTAAACTATCAATAATACACTTCAATAGCAGAAGTCTTAACAAAAACTTTCCACAGATTCAGGACTATTTAAAACAGCTAGACAGAAAATTCACAGCTATTGCAGTCTCTGAAACTTGGCTTAACAAAGAGCAGGCTCCCCTGATGGCAATAGAGGGATACCAGATGTTTTATATTAACAGAACTCAAAAAAAGGGTGGTGGTGTTGCACTGTATATTGATGACCTGTACAGGTGTAAGCTTGTAAATGAAATGTCCTTAGCACTACCAGGGATTTTGGAATGTGTTACTGTTGAGATTGACCTAGACAAAACAAAAAATCTAATCATAAGCTGCATATATAGAACACCGGGAACTTGCATTGAGACATTCAGAGATAAATTAGTCGAGCTGTACAATAATATTACTAGTAAGAAAATGGTAGCAATTTGTGGAGATTTCAATATTGACTTACTGAATCCTCATCAACAAAATGTAGTTACAGAGTTCATGAACTCTATGTACAGCATGAGTCTATATCCCACAATAACACATCCCAGTAGAATCACAGTTCACTCTGCTACACTTATTGACAACCTGTTTGTCAATGTTTTCGATAAGAAAATAGAAAGTGGATTATTGATAAATGATATAAGTGACCACTTGCCAACCTTTGCACTTATCCATGGCCACACGGGGCCCAACCCAGAAAAAACTTCAAAATCGTTCAGACACAAATCACCAAATGCAATCAGTTCTCTTAAAGAGGACTTGCTGAAGCAAGACTGGACAGAAGTCTATGTATCAGATGTAAATGAAGCCTATGACACATTTATAAACATTGTAACCACTCTTTATGAAAAAAACTGCCCATTAGTAATAAAAAAGCTTAAACACAAATTTGCTAATAAGCCATGGTTAACCAAAGGACTACAAAAGGCGTGTAAAAAGAAAAATTCATTATATAAAGCTTTCCTAAAGAAAAGAACAAAAAAAGCAGAGCAGTGGTATAAAACATACAAAAATAAGTTAACATATATAATAAGATGTAGTAAAAGAGACTATTACAGTAAAGAACTGGAGAAAAACAGAGACAATATTAAAAATACATGGACAATACTCAACAGTATCCTTGGAAATAAAAGCAGAAATACAAGCTACCCAACTAATATTCCAAAAAATAATAAAACGACTCAGAGTGTGAATATCGCTTCACCTGCAGATGAATTTAATAATTTTTTTGTTAACATTGGACCTAAACTGGCCCGAGAAATACCCACTACGGTGCCAACAGGTGATACAATATGCAATAACACTGCTGTAAAAGACTCCATCTTCATAAAGAACACAGACGAAAGAGAGGTCATTGAAATTGTTAAATCGTTCAAAAGTAAAACATCTACTGACTGTGATGGTATCGACATGCTACTAGTCAAAACTGTTATCGAATGCATAGTAAAACCACTGACGTATATCTGCAACCTGTCTCTCCAATCAGGTATATTTCCCAATGCAATGAAAATAGCTAAAGTAATTCCGATATACAAGCTGGGCGACAGAGGGGAACTCTCAAACTATAGACCAATTTCACTATTACCACAATTTTCCAAGATACTTGAAAAAATATTCTATGAGAGAATTGACAACTTCATACTGAAGAATGATTTATTATGTGAGCAGCAATATGGGTTCAGACACAAGAGGACAACTGCATATGCCCTAATGGAATTTACAGAAAAAATATCAACAGCCATTGAAAATAAAGAGTATTCAGTTGGAGTATTCCTAGATCTTAAAAAAGCATTTGATACAGTAGATCATAATTTATTATTAAAGAAACTACAAAATTCTGGTATTAGAGGTGTAGCACTGTCCTGGTTAAGTAGTTACTTAAAGAATAGATATCAGTATGTATGTGTTAGCAACAAAAACTCAGAGTTGCTGAAGGTCACCTGTGGAGTCCCACAGGGTTCAGTTTTGGGACCATTATTATTCAATATGTATATAAACGATATATGTAAAGTCTCAGAAAAAATGGACTTAATATTGTTTGCCGATGACACTAATCTGCTATGCAGTGGAAACAATTTGGAACAACTTCTGGATACACTCGGGAAGGAATTAGGAAAGCTTAAACTGTGGTTTGATTCAAACAAATTAACACTCAATTTAAGTAAGACAAAATTTATAGTCTTTAACAACCATCACAACAATCCAGTACCCAAACTCAGTGTAAATGGTGTAGAGATTGAAAGGGTATCTGAAACCAAATTCCTTGGAGTAATAATTGATAACAAACTGTGTTGGAAGTCACATATTAATTATATTAAAGGTAAAGTCTCCAAATCAATTGCAATATTACACAGAGTGAAATATTTGCTGAATCAACCCACACTATACACCTTGTATCATTCATTAATACTCCCATACATGACATATTGCAATGAAGTATGGGGAAATACATACAAAACAAACATATATCCACTCTTTATGCTTCAAAAGAGAGCTATTAGAATAATAAACAAAGCAGCTTACAGGGAACCAACAAACCCACTTTTTCTTAAACAAAAAACTCTCAAGTTGAAAGATCTGGTTGACTTTAAAACCGCAATAATAATGTTCAAAGTGAAGAATTTATCACTGCCTGCAAATATCCAAAAGTTGTTCCAAACAAGGGAGAAACGATATCACTTCAGAGGAACATGTATATTTCAAAAGCCTACAGTGAGAACAACCACCAAGCAACACTGTATTTCAGTGCAAGGAGTCAGATTATGGAACGATTTTGGACCTGAATTAAAATCATGTACAACGCTTGGACAATTTAAACAAAAACTAAAGGAAGAAATACTCCAAATATATTTACAAGACGACATGTAAACTCACATAAGGATTGACATTTCCAGCCTGTGTTGTGTTGTAGCTTAGTTTTTTTTTTTTTGTTTTTTTTTTTTTCTCTCTGTGACATTCTGTCTTAGATTTGTCTTGAATAGTAACTGCTTAACTTAGCTTAGCTTAGTTTTCTTTCTTTTTTTTTTTTCTCTCAGTCACACTTTGTCTTAGCTTTGTTCTAAATTGTAATCACTCTTGTCTTGTTTACTCTTTCTCCTTTGAATTCTTGGATGGAATATGGGTGGGCAATATAAGCTGCGGCTTCAGCCATCACCCATTTCGGATAACTCACGTGGAATTGTTTAGTAGAAGGAGTCTTTGTCTAATTTGACCTTGTTGTTATATTATACAGTTTCTTTAACCTGTACTGTATTATCCGAAATAAATAAATAAAATAAATAAATAAATAAATAAATAAATAATAAATGTGTTTGTGGTGTAACCTGAGCGTAAATCCATCTTCTTTCCCCTCCTCCGTGTGCTGCATCAAAGCACACGAGGAGGGTCGTGACAGGATCTCACCAAATGTCATCCAAAAATGTGTATCCGTTTTGATTCGACAGGCCAGTGAATTTACAAAATCAACAAATTTCACCCAAAAAAGTATGTCTGTTTTGATTTTACCAGCCAATGAATTTGACCAGTTTTTTTTTTTTTTGGCCCGTATGTTGGAATAGTCTCCCATCCAGCTACGTTTGGCTGACTTTGTGCACTCTTTAAAAGCAGTTGAAAACTTTTTTGTTTAACAAGGCTTTCCATTGAATTTCAGTTCAACTACTTTTTAATGGTCTGATATTTTTAAATTATTTTAATCTTGTGTTTTAACTTGTTTTTGTGTTTTGTATTTTTTCAGTATTTTTACTGGGACTCAAGTTCTTTTTATTCTATTTTATTGTACAGCACTTTGTGACTATACTGTATGTCTGGGCTGCACGGTGGCGCAGTGGTTAGCACTGCGGCAGCACAGTTTACCCTTGGCTGGGGGATTGTGGGGATCGTGGGATCGTGGGTTCGATCCCAGCCCCCGACCAACAGTGATCTGTGTGGAGTTTGCATGTTCTCCCCGTGTTGCGTGGGTTTACTCCGGGATTTCTCCGGTTTCCTCCCACATGCCAAAAACATGCATGTTAGGTTAACTGGCTGTTCTAAATTGTCCCTAGATATCTGTTTCCTATAGGCCCTTAGAATAGAGGGTTAGTATTAATGAAAGCGCTTTGAGTGGTCTTTGTGACTAGAAAAGCGCTATATAAGTGCAGGTTAGTTATGTCTGTGAAAAAGTTGCTTTATAATAAACTTTACTTATGTACTTACAATGTATCTTCTTATGTAGTGATCCAAACAGGATCACACCAAATTTCATCCAAAAATGTGTATCCATTTTGATTTAACAGGCCAGTGAATTTGTCCAGTTTCTCTTCAGCCCATACGTTCTGATCCGTCTTCTATTGTGGTGAACCAAACTTCATGAAACTTGACACTCACAGTCTTCTACAGAATCTCACCAAATTTCATTCAATACCAATTCAATCCCAAATGTTCTACATCTTGGCCAAACAGGACCCATATATAGGCCAAATTTGGTGTTTTACATCTGGGCCCCCTGAGGCTCATCTGTTTGGTATCTGGGCCACATGTGGTGCCGCCTCCTTCATATTTAGGAGAAAATTGGTCCCGGGGTACATCATTTTTAGCTGTTTTTGACAAATATTCACTAGATGGATATCTAAGACTCAAGGACTGCATCACACAGGGCTGTTTTCCATTCAGAAAGTATCACAGAAATTTCTCTCCATACCTCTGTGAAATTATACAGCAAATTTAAGCAGTGCGTTTGTTCGCAGCCTTGAAGAAACTCTTAACAGATATGAGAAGTGGTCCATTAACGAAGTGGAGTTCTACAAGACTTCCACTTTTTATTTTTAATCCTTTAAAGGTGCGAGACATCACTTAAGAATAGGGGCTGCTAATTGCAGCACTGATGTGCTATAATTAAGTGTGAAGGTGCCTTTGCTTTAGAGAGGGGAACCTGAATGAATCAGTCATTAGGAGAATCTCGCTTTAATTTTGCATTTAAAAGGCTTTTTGGGGGTATATTTGGACACTATAGGTTTTGTGGTTCCGATTAATTAAGTCACATTGCTATGTGAAACAATTGAAAACTGAGGTTCGTCACACCAGTTTTCCATTTTTTCAGCAGCAGCTTTGAGATAGTTGACCATATTCTTCATTTTTTTTCTAAAAAAAAAAAAGAGACAAAAACAGCTGTTCGATAAGCTACTTAGCACTTTATTAAAACAGCTGCTGATGATGCCACATGTGCTTCAGAGAACTGTTGTCATGGAGTTGTGGTTATCCAGATGTTTCCGTCTCATGCGGTTTTATGCACTCGTCTCGTTTTTTTTGTCTGTTTTTTCCTCCCGTTATATTTTAATTGGTCCTCCTTCCTTTGGCTGCCTTGGTTTGTGTTTATTTCCAGTTCTATCTAGTAGGGTATTTGTTGTTTTTTAACATTTAGCATGAGGTACAAATACATGAATGTAAATTAGGTACAAATTTGCAGGAATAAATTTGCAAATATACAATAAAAGATGCTTATTGAAAGATTAAAACCAATTCTGGAATTTCCCCATTGTGGAACAAATAAAAGCTTATCTTAAAAGTCATAAATTTTTATTTATACAAAATAAAAAGTTAATGAGCAAACAGATGATTGTTATAAATTTAAGAGAAAAAACTTGCAAATTTTATGAATCACAAATTTTTGAGAAAAAAGTAACACATTTATGCAAATTTAGTTGAAAATTTGGAGGAAAAACTGAATTTATGAAAAAAAAATTTGAGGAAAGTCAATTTTTTGAGGGAAAAAGTAATAAATTTATGGGAATAAATTTCAGATTTGTGAAAAAAGTTGCAAATTTAGTAGAAAAAGATGAAAATTTGCTGGAAAAAATTGTGAATTAACGAGAAAATTTGCAAATTTATGTGAAAAAAAATCAGAAAAAGCTGGCAATTTTTCAGAAAAGTCACAAATTTATGAAAAAAAGTTGGAGATTTATTAAAAAAGTTGCAAATTTATGAAAAACAAGTTACAATTTTTTAAGGAAAAGTTCCAAATCTACAAGAAAAAGGTGAAGTTACGGAAAAAAATGCAAAAGCATAAGAAAAAAAACCCTGCAAATTTTTGAGAAAAACATAAATTTATGACAATAAGTTGCAGATTTGTGAAAGAAAGTTGCAGATTTATTTGGAAATGTTAAAGGGGTCATTGACTGAAAAATGGTGCGTTTGTGTCAGGATTCTCCCTCCAAGGCAAGGAAAAGGACCCAAATGCGAGACAAATTTCGTACATTATTAATTGTGAAAAACGGAACAGAAAACAATGCAGCACATGGGCTGAAACAAAAACAAAACATGGCAAGGCTCAGACACAAGGTTACAGGCAGGAAAACTCAAGCTAGGCAGAAGCATGTAATCACGCCAACTAAGACAAGGACACCACACAGGACAAAGACTCACACTGGCATAAATAGACAACAGGTAATCAATGAACACAGAACAGATGGGAATTATTCATTAAATCATTATTCATGATTGTCTGTCTGCAATTAAGGACTGGATGTCTAGTAACTTTTTGCAACTTAATGCTGATAAAACTGAAGTCCTTATTGTAGCACCTGATAATCTAATTCCTAAGTTGGTTAATAGCATTGGTTCATTAAGCTCTAACATACGGTCTAATCTAAAAACTCTTGGTGTCATTTTCGATCAATCGATGAGTTTTGATCAGCATGTCAAATCTCTGACCCGGAGTTGTTTTTTCCACCTTAGGAATATATCCAAAATTAGGTCATTGGTTTCCTACAGTCCATTAGAAATCATTATTCATGCCTTTGTTTCTTCACGTTTGGACTACTGCAGTGCTTCTCAATTATTTTTTGCAAAGCCCCCCCTAGGAAAGAGAAAATATTTTGCGCCCCCCCCAACTCACCGCAGTGACTATAAATAACATCATTATCTATAAAAATTGTATAAGTATACCTAAAATTGTATCCTTTTTAACATTAACAAAAGAAAAAAGCAATATAAATCAACTTTCAACAAATATTAACTTTATTTTGCCACACAGAAACCCTGTTATAGTCTAAAACAGAAAAAAAAAACTTAAAGTACATCAAAGTGCCTGAAATAAAAAATATGTCAATCCTTATTTAAACTAGAAACATTTTTGACCAACTGAACCATTTGATGCTGAGAAAAATAATTCAATCAATAAATAATATTAAATGTAAATTGATCTGGAACATTAACACAGGAGTACCAATATATTTAACATTTTAGTCTGAAGAAAAAGGTAGAAAAAGGCAGTATCAACTCCTCTGCAATTGTGTGGGGTTTTTTGCACTGCGCAATTTGGTGCGCCACTTTAAATGATGCTGAAAGTGCTCGCTGGTTTACTGATGTAGCGTTCACAAAGCGGGATGATTGTTGGCCGTACTCCGCACGTTTTCGCTGAAAAAAATCAAGCGGCTTATCAACGTGTTGAGGATGTAATGTCTGTAGGTGACGTCTTAATTTATTTGGCTTCATGCTGTCCGCTGCCAACACTTTCAGACACAGTGAACACACCGGTCTTTCCTCGTCTCCCACCGTAGTCAGAGTGAAGCCAAGCGCTAGATAAGCTTTGTCATATTTCCTCGTCTTAGCTTTTGGGAGACTTTCATTTGTCTCTTTACCTCTGTCTCTCTCCGCCTTTCTTTTCGTTACTGTTAAATATTTCTCCATGGTGTCTCTCGAGGGGTTTGTTGACAGCAATTTAAAAAGTTTTAAACTCCCGCACAGACTTTGACAATGAGAGCGCCACTGCACCACCTGCTGCCGTGGATGTGCAATTACACTTTACACGGCAAAAGCAAAGCCTGTTCCCCGGGGTCACACCCCCCCCCCCCCCCGGCATCGCCCCACTATTTGAGAAGGACTGGACTACTGTAATGCTCTTTTCACATGTCTTAGCAAATTCTCTCTACACCACCTACAGTTAGTCCAGAACTCTGCTGCAAGATTACTAACTAGGTCCAGTGGATTCTGTCATATCACTCCTGTTTTGGCCTCCTTGCATTGGCTTCCTGTAAATTATAGAATTGATTCTAAAGTTCTTGTTCTTACTTACAAAGCCATTCATGAAGAGGCACCTTTTTATATTAGTGACCTGCTCTCTCTACACCAGCCCAGCAGGTCTCTCAGGTCTTCTCATCAGAATCTATTGGTAGTCCCTAGCACTAGGCTCAGAACCAAAGGCGACAGAGCCTTTGCTGCTGTTGCTCTCAGACTGTGGAATTCCTTGCCTTTTGAACTTAGATCTGCACCTTCCATTGGTGTTTTTAAGAAGCAACTAAAGACCCACCTTTTTAGCCTGGCTTTTTAATTAACTATGTGCTGATTGTATTTTTATGTGCTTTTACTGTCTACTTTGTTTTGGGGTTTTTTTTACTGTTTTATGTGCCTGTGTTTTTATTTTGTTTTTTACCATGTTAAGCACTTTGTGACTCTGTCTGTGAAAAGTGCTCTATAAATAAACTTATTATTATTATTAACAATCAAGGGCAACTAGAGACAGCAGGGAAGTGGCTACAGATACAGGAAACATCAGGGACTGAGACAAAAGGGTAAACAGGAACACATGAGACAGGCCCGGGGGACCACGACAATGATAACAAACATGCAGGACAAAGGACAAAGCAGGGAATAAATAATAGACCACTTAAACCGAGACATGATGGCATGGAGCACAGAGAAACCCAAGATCTCAAACTCAAGGTGAGGACATAGACTGAGCCCATGTCCCAGTGACAAGAAATGATAAACTACAAAACAAGGTGAGGGCATGGGCCCAATCCACGTTCTGGCAGTTTGTAGGTTTTAACTGTCTGAAATGTGTCTATTGATCACATAATTATAAAAAAAAAAAAAAAAAATCAGAACAGTCAATTCTCTTAAAAAAAAATCACACAGCCTTTATCTCATTTTTCTCTCCCAGAAACACCAGAAATGTTTTTGACACTTACGGGTGAATTGTATACATCGTGGTATGACAAAGCCAACGTACCGCCATCCTTGAGACCCGCCCACTGTTCTATTATCGGTCCATCTAGCTGTTTGCCATGTAGATGGAAGCGGTGCTAAAGGTAGCCTATTTTCCCTTGCGCTTTTAGCCCCCCAGCTAACACTGGTACCAGGAGGCTTGCATCAAGCGTGGCTTATATTATTTCCTTTGGATCATAGCCACCCTAATAGCCATCCAGTCCACAATATACCTCGCGTCACTCTGGCCCATCTCCCGATAATTTTGCCGGGATTTCACAGCAAATCGCCAGCACCGTCATGCCATCTGCTATCTGGAGGCTGCTGGCTCTCATGTTCAGTTCCCCCACTACCCTCCGGGACTCCGTGCCACTCCACTGCTGCGGACAGCATAGGGGAACCGCCTCGTGAAGGGTTGTCCCCCAGCTGGCCATGAGAGCAGAGCGGAGTCCTGCAGAGCGAGACGTTGCCCTTTGAGATCCTGTGGCTTGGCAAGCTTCGCCTCGGCTTGGACAGCAGTCTTGGGTCCCGGGCCAGGTCAGTTGCAGTGATCGGGGAGCCACCCAGTCCGTGGCACTAGTGATTTGTTGTGGAATCACGGCAAAATTATTGGGAGATGTGGCCGGAGTGACGCGAGATACACTATCGACTGTTGATCAGTGAACCAACACCGCTCATCCAAGCTAGAAGGAGGCTAACAGCTAAAGACTAGAAGCTAGTCAGCTAATAGCTAACTGGCATTAGAGGGAGGGTGAAGCTGAATAGGTGAAGGATGTTTCATGAAGTGACAGGCTTTAAATCAGAGTGTTTCAAGAAAACTGGGAAAAATATAAAACAGATTTGCTTTAATAATGTGAACAAAATATGTCATTTCATTAGAACATGAGTGAGCTGTTAAAATGTGGAAAAAATGTAATCAATGAAATTACCAGAAAAAAAATGCAAATTTACGAAAAACACAAATATTTGAGGAAAATGTTGCAGATTTATGAAAAAAGTTGCACACCAGAACACTGACAGTTAAGAGGTTAAAAATAACTGGCCTCCTGCATGCACATATTCAATCTAAACACGCCTGCGAATGAACACCGTACTTCTGTGGCCTCTCTATTCCACCGTTTGAAGACCGAGCGAAGCAGCTGTTTCACTGCGGCGAGTCTTCCATGTGATTAACAAGGTCACGGCTGCAGCGGCGGATGACGGGCACCCGGGCATGTTTCCAAGAAAAAACAAAACCTTTGATTCTGTGGCCAAAAGCATCGAGAGAATCGAGGGTTTTGATGCATCCTTGTTGCTGTGGTGAAGAAAACCCTTTTCTTTATCCTCCTTGTGCCATTTGTTGAGGTGAATTACCATACCGTGTACGACCGTGTCTGGTTTAAACACACAGCCGCTCCGTGACAATTCACAAAACAGGAAGCGGTGGAATAAATCACAATGAGCCTCTCTCTCGCCATTGCTTTGATTACTGAGCGAGAAGCGGCGGCGGCGGCGTCTCGGCATATTTAACGGTGCCTCTGCTTTGCGCGGGCACCGGACGCTCTTTTGTGCCACGGGGTTGGCGTGTTCGGGTGGCTGAGTGATTAGCCTTCGCCTGACTGAGTTGAGCTATCCTCTGGGTTTTCTATGCTACTTATTGATTTGATATGTCACCTGCCGCGAGTCGTTCACGACAAAGCCAGTGATCAGTCATTTGAGGGGGGAGGATTGTTTGTCTCTGTTTTGCTCTCCATCTGTCTTTTCTCTCCATGCCTCTGCTCATGTCCTCTGGCGTTGTCTGCCACTGCACTCTCAAAGAAAGAAACGGGGAGGGCTGTGGGGAGAGGAGGAGAAGAAGAAGAATGACATCTCACACTCTCACTCAGAGCTTCTTGTTTTTTAGCTCTGCAGGGAGAAAACACAATACCCGAGCCCACAATCTGCCCCTGGCTGCCTCTCGCTGGTCATTTCTCCTCCCTCTCTCCCCCTCTCTCTCACGTGGAGCCATTAGAACGGATGTTCTCATATTTCCACACCGCACGTTGATTCTTATCAGTTTACATCAAATAGTATGTTCAAGGATGGGAGGCAGATATCGCCTTGGATTCTCCTAGTCAGCACTTCGTTTCTGTTTGGGCAACTGGGGATTAAAATGTTTATTCCACTTCTGTTTCCAGCAGTCAGCTAAGCGGAAGGCTTGCCTACTGTCCAATAAAGAGTTTATTATTTCTGTTGAGTTTGAGGTTTTGGTTTAGTTTTGTTTTCTGTGGATCTCTGGTGACTTTTGGAATGAGACAAGACTAGGGCTGCAACAATTACTCGAATAATTTGATAACAAAAATTCATTGATTTAAAATGTATGCTTTGATGCGTCGTTTAATGTAGCACTTCTGGTCTGTTTGACTGCTGCTAGCAGTGGCTAGCACTATCAGCCACCGCTACCGAGTTGAAGCTAACACTACAAAACAGAACTTTATGGTGTAACATAACGTTTAAAGTTATGTTCTATGCAATAAATATTGCAATAAATGTGTACCTGTGTTATTGAGTGTTTGGTACAATTACTACTGCTCTTCAGGAAAGAACGTTCCACACATGTTGGTCAATGCAACTTTCTTAAAAAAAAGTATCTGATTACTCAAGTAATCGTCGATTAGAGTGGTTGATTAGTCAAACCGTAAAATAGCTGCAGCCCTAGACAAGGCCAAGACGATATGGCAGTGGTCCCCAACCTTTTTTGTCCCATAAACCAGTTACACATTGATGGAATAAATTAGCATTATAAATAAAGTGTGTGATTAAACAAAAAAAACTGAACTCATGGGGCCCTGAGCTTCTTTCTCTGCAAGGAGACGGTCCCTCATGTGCCATGCTCCTGAAAGGTTTGATTTTTGAGCATCACATCTATTAGGGTAGCATCTCACTGGACTAAGACAACTTGAGTCTAGTTGGAGAACGGCATTCTCAAGGGAGTTTCCAAAATTTCTCCAAACATTCTCGGTGGTTCTCATTTTCTTCTCCTGAGTTGCAGGGTCTCTCGCTCATCTTGCAGGAATTTTGAACATGTTCAAAAAATTTGTGCCACCACTTTCTCTCAAAATGGTCGTAGGTGTCTCAGACCTGTGTTAACCACGTCTCGAGTGGTGGGCAGCCATTGCGTGACTGTTGTGAATCCAAAAAAACCCTGAAGTTTGTCTTGCAGATGTGGTGAGAATGTCCTGCAACACTTGCATGACATGTGTCAAGAAATAAGTCTTGGTCTCGACCCCTTAGGTTATTATCTCACTGGGCTGTGACAGTTCACAACTAGTTGGAGATTTAAAAAAAAGTGAGACATCCAAAAATTTATTACAATTTTCACTTGAAATCACACTGTCTCACGAATGTTGGAATAATGTTGCACAAACTCCCAGCAAGTTTTTGACCAAAGTTCTCCAGGTGTTTGCATACATGTCATGCAAGTGTTGCAGGATATTCTCTCAACATGTGCGAGACTAAATTTAGGGGTTTTTGCACTCATGACAGTCTCGCAATGGCTGCCCAACACTCAAGATGAGGTCGAGACAGGTTTGAGACATCCGTGATGACTGAGACCATTTTGAGAAAAAGCTGTTGCACAAATTTTTTAAACATGTTCAAAGTTCCTGCAAGACGAACGTGAGACCCTGCAACTCAGGAGAAGAAAATGAGAACTGCCGAGAATGTTTGGAGACATTTTGGAAACTCCCTCACAAATGTCGTTCTCCAACTAGTCTCGCGCTGTCAGCCCAATGAGACACTATCCTTAAAGTCTTGGTCTTTCTATTGACAGTTTTAGTGTGGCATCTCACGCCTTATGGCGGCCATTTAGCAGCCATAGAAGAGGTGAAGCCACAGCCGAAAATGTTGTGAATATGGTGAGCCACTGTGCTATCACTGGTTCTACGAACACTTGCATGGGAAACAGTCATTTTATTGATTACTAATTAACCAGAATGGGTTGCACAATTAAATAAGCAGGCAAACAACATCACATTAGTTAGCTAGCTAGCTTTCTTCGTTTTCTTTGACTAACCATACTTTTTCATGTTTTAAGCCAAATACCAATCAAACTCATAATTACTTCATTAACTAGTTGTAACAAACAGTTTTAAAAACTAGAATATGTGCTCATTTAACCCACAGTAACCACCAAGTTTCACAGGGCTACTTGTAGCAGCTAAACATTAGCTCATAATTTTTACCAACCCCAGCCGAAAAGACAAAACCCTGCCTTCCTGCGATGACTATCTCCACGACGTGCTCAAAGCTCGGTATGCCCACACACTCGGTCGTGTTCACGCTCATCTCAGAGTCAGCGGCGTCAGCAATAATTGTGCCCCAACTTACATATGATAAGATAAGATAAGCCTTTATTAGTCCCACAATGGGGAAATTCCAGGATTGCAACAGCACAGGGATAGCAACACTCAGAGCAATAATTAAGAAGATACGAAAAATATAAATAAGAGCAGTGGATATACATACGTACGCATAAATATATAAATATATATACAAAGTGCAGAACATTGTAGCAAGATGGAATAAACAGCATAACCTGTTACTTAGTTATCCTACATAGTATGAATATGTACCCATACATATTGTCACCCTCAGGAGCAACTGATATTGTCCTAGTTGTATACTGGAGGGGACCATTTGTGTAAGTCTGTTGCGTCTTTTGCATTCAATACTACTAGGTCGTCACGTTTTTTTGCTATCTCTGCGAGCAGCCCTGCTTAGGTTATACAGTCTGACAGTCGTAGGTAGGAAGGACCTGCAAAACCTCTCAGTTGCGCACCTAGGATGATGTAGTCTACTGCTAAATGAGCTCCTCAGTGCGTTCAATATGTCCTGCATAGGGTGGGACTCGGACTCCAGCAGAGATGACAGTTTAGTCACCATCCTTGTCTCTCCTATCTCCTCCACTGGGTCAAGGCGTTGCTCCAGGACAGAGCTAGCTTTCTTGATCAGTTTGTTTAGTCTCTTCCTATCGGCTGCTGTAATGCCGTTGCCCCAGCAGACCACTCCAAAAGTGATGGCTGATGCCACCACTGTGTTGTAGAATGTCTTCAGCAGCGACCCTTGTACACCAAAAGACCTGAGCCTCCTCAGTAGGAACAGCCTGCGCTGTTCCTTCTTGTAGAGTGCGTCGGTACTGTGTGACCAGTCTAGTTAATTGTTCAGATGAACACCAAGGTACTTGTAGGATGTCACCATCTCAATGTCTGTTCCCTGTATGTTTACTGGTGCTGTGAGGGGTTGTCCTTGCCTGCGGCAGTCCACCACCAGCTCCTTAGTTTTCCTCGCGTTGATCTGGAGGCAGTTCCGATGGCATCAGTCCACGAAGTCCTGGATAAGTCCTCTGTACTCAGCTTCATCTCCGTTGGAGATGAGGCCAACGATCGCAGAGTCGTCAGAGAACTTCTGTAGATGGCAGTGTGTTGTGTTGTGTGAGAAGTCCGCAGTATAAAGGGTAAACAGGAAGGGAGCCAAAACCGTTCCCTGAGGGGCCCCCGTGCTACCGATGATCATGTCAGACACACAATCTCGGGTTCTCACAAACTGTGGCCGGTTAGTGAGGTAGTCCAGGATCCATGATGACAGGTGCTGGTCCACCCCTGCGCACAGCAGCTTGTCCTTCAGGATCATTGGTTGAATGGTGTTGAAAGCACTGGAGAAGTCAAAGAACATGATCCTCACCGCATTCCCGGGCTTCTCCAGGTGGGACAGAGAACGGTGAAGGAGGAAGATCACTGCATCCTCCACCCCAATGCCATGCTGGTAGGTGAACTGGAGTGGATCCATCACTGGTCCCACCAGGGGGCGGAGGTGAGCAAGGAGCAGTCTCTCCAGGGTCTTCATCATGTGAGACGTCAGGGCCACTGGTCTGTAGCTGTTCAGATCTTTGGGGTGGGAAGTCTTTGGTACAGGTACCACACAAGATGTTTTCCACAACTGTGGTACCCTCCCCAGCTTCAGGCTCAGGTTGAAGATATGCTCCACAATCCCACACAGCTGGTCTGCACAGGACTTGAGGAGCTTTGCGCTGATGCCGTCCGGTCCCACGGCCTTCCTCGCCTTGATCTTCCTCAGCTCCGTCCTCACCTGGGTCTTAGTGAGGGTCAGGTTGGGGGGCTGTGTGCTGGGAGTGGGGGGGGGGGGTGTTGGTGGAGTGGGGTGTGGACAGCAGATCTCAATGACTTTAGAGGCAGCAGTGGTTGTTGTGCAGTCGGGAGGGAGGGCGCCTGGTCAAACCTATTAAAAAACAGGTTCAGATTGTTCGCCCACTCCCTGCCCCCCGTGGCCTGGGGGGAGGTATTCTGGAGCCCAGAGATGGTTTTAAGGTTTCTCCAGACCCCGCCGATGTCGCTCTGTTGCAGCTTGTCCTCCATCTTCTTCCTGAAGCTGTCCTTGCCTTCTCTGATCTTCCTCCTCAGCTCCCTCTGAACGGACTTCAGCATCTCCCTGTTCCCCGACCTGAAGATCCTCTTCTTCTCTCTCAGAAGTGTTTTTATCTCAGGGTTGATCCAGGGTTTGTTGTTCGAGCAACACCATATGGTCTTGGTGGGTACAATGTTGTCCACACAGAAGCCGATGTAGTCCGTGATGGTGTGAGTGAGGCCATCGATGTCCTCACCATGTGGATCGCAGAGCTGCTCCCAGACGATGGTTTCAAAACAGCCCTTTAGCGCGTCCATTGCCTCCTCAGACCATAACTTCACCGTGCGCGTGACCGGAGGTTGTCTGTGTACTATGGGTTTGTACACCGGCAGAAGATGAACCAAGTTGTGATCCAATCTCCCGAGTGGGGGGAGTGGTGATGAGGTGTGCCCCTCCTTAGTATTTGCGTAGAATAAGTCCAGTGTTTTATTGTCTATAGTGTGGCATGTGACATACTGGGTGAACGTGGGTAGAATGGGGCACAGTGAAATATGGTTGAAATCACCTGAGATGAGGAGAAGAGCATCTAGGTGTTCTGTCAGCAGCCTGCCAATTACTGAGTGGATGACGTCACGCGCTGTCCCAGCGTTTGCCGTCGGATTTGCATAAATAACAATGCAGATCATGTGTGAGTATTCCCTCGGGAGATATGTAGGCCGCATGCTAACAGCTAGCAACTCAATGTCTTTGCTACAGTGCTGTTCCTTATCTGTGATATGTCCCGGTCTGCACCAGTTGTTATTGACATACACTATCATTCAAAAGTTTGGGGCCACCCAGACAATTATTTTGTGTTTTCCATGAAAAGTCACACTTATTTACCACCATGAGTTGTAAAATGAATAGAAAATATAGTCAAGACATTGACAAGGTTAGAAATAATGATTTGTATTTGAAATAATAATTTTTTCCATATACTCAACCTGCTCAAAGGAAGGTCAGTTTTATAGCTTCTCTAACCAGCTAAACTGTTTTCAGCTGTGCTAACATGATTGCACAAGGGTTTTCTAATCATCCATTAGGATTCTGACGCAATGAGCAAACACATTGTACCATTAGAACACTGGAGTGATAGCTGCTGGAAATGGGCCTCTATACACCTATGTAGATATTGCACCAAAAACCAGACATTTGCAGCTAGAATAGTCATTTACCACATTAGCAATGTATAGAGTGTATTTCTGATTAGTTTAAAGTTATCTTCATTGAAAAAAACAGTGCTTTGCTTTCAAAAATAAGGAAATTTCTAAGTGACCCCAAACTTTTGAACAGTAGTGTACATTATCACTCCTCCGCCCCTTGTCTTCCCACTGATATGACACTAATATGATCGATATTGTGGGCTACCAGTGTTTTAGAAAAGACAGGCAGGTAGGGAGGGGAGGAGGTGTTTTAATTTACATCAAAGACAAATATAAATGTCAACTGGTTGATTTGAATACTTCACTTGAATGTTTAGCTGTTAATGTATGTCTCTCTCCGGTAATGAATTTCAACATTGCAGTAGTGTACAACCCACCGTCACACAACTCTTCCTTTTATAATGAATTAAGTGATCTGGTTAAACAACTTGAGAAGAACAGAGAAACAATAATTCATGGTGACTTTAATATCAACTGGTCTGATAAAAAAGACAAACAAAAACTGAAAAGCCTCATGACTAAATTTAATTACCAGCAAATCATCAAAGGACCCACCAGGATAACCAAACAATCCAGAACACTTATTGACATGGTATTTACTAATAAACCAGAACGAATAACCAGAACCTATAATCTTGTAACTGGTCTCTCAGATCATAACATGGTTCTTGCTGTCAGGAAACTTACTAAAAAGCGACTACAGTATTTTGGGGGAGTCGATATTGACAAATCAAATTTTATTATCCCCAAATCAAAAAATGAGGAGTTTGAACATTACTTAGAGAATCAAAATTGGGAGCAGCTCATGTCAACATGTGAAGTAGATGATTGTTGTAATTTTATAACTGCAACAATCACAAAGTCTATAGAAAAATTTTCAAAGCAAATTAAAAGTAGACAACAGAAGATTAGCCTACCATGGTTAAATAATGAAATAAGAAAACTTATGAAGAGGCGAGACTATGCACTGAAAACATCACTAACCTCCAAACTACAAAATGATCACCTTGTGTACAAAAGTTTAAGAAATAAAGTGGTACATGAGCTGCGAAAATCAAAAATATCTTATTACAATAAACTGATAGATCATGCAAAGGGTAACAACAGTTCCCTATGGAGGCATTTAAATAACTTAACTAATAAAAAAAACGATCAGAAGGGGGTAAAGGAACTTAGAATCAATGGCAAGACCGTCAGTGACAAGGCTACTTTGGCAAATGAATTTAATTCACACTTTGTGGGCTCTGTGGAAGACTTAACAAAAATTTTTGTGCTGCCAAATGTGCTCAACAACACAAATTCCATACTTCCAACAGATACTTTTCACATCGATGAGGTAAATGAGAAGTTAATTGCTGGTATTGTTAAAACACTGTCAAACTCAAAAACTAATGATATCTACAATATGAGCACCTCCTTTCTCAAAATGCACAGCAAAATATTAATCAAACCACTGACTCATCTCATTAATCTCTCCATTAGGTCTAGTACATTTCCATCTGGCTGGAAAAAAGCTGTCGTCATACCAGTTCATAAATCAGGCAGTAAAGACGATATATGCAATTACCGCCCAATCTCTATCTTACCAGTCCTATCTAAGGTTCTTGAAAAAGTTGTAGCTACACAGCTGATAGACTACTTACAAGACAGTCAACTTCTTCATCCACATCAATTTGGTTTTAGACCAGGATACTCAACAGAAACAGCAAATTGTTGCCTTATTGAAAACGTCAAACAGTCCTTGGACAGGGGTAATGTGGTAGGAGCTGTTTTTCTAGATCTCAAAAAGGCTTTCGATACTGTAAACCACAGTTTGCTTTTATCCAAAATGGTATCTTTTAACTTCTCCCCAAATACATTAGAATGGTTTGCATCTTATCTCCAGAATAGAGAACAGTGTGTAAAAGTTCACCAGGATAAATCCTCATTTTTAAACAACCGCATGGGTATCCCACAAGGGTCCATTCTTGGTCCTTTACTTTTCAGCATTTTTATTAATGACCTGCCGTTACACTGCTCAGCTGCAACATGCCAACTTTATGCAGATGATGCAGTTATTTACACAGCTGCCAAGACTCCAGCACAGGCTGCAGATGTACTGTCTACAAGTATGGTTGATGTCCAAGAGTGGCTCCTCAAGAACCATCTATTGCTGAACCTTCAGAAAACAGTCTCAATGTGCTTTTCAATCAAAAAATGTAACCTGCAACATTTTAAAGTTAATATACATGATCATGACATCAGTTTAGCTACAGAATTCAAATACCTTGGCATTGTACTAGATCCTCAACTCAAATTTAATCTTCATATAAAGAAAATTTCAAAAACAGTAAAAAAAAATCTGAACTGCTTTAAATTAATTAGATATTACATACCTTACGAAGCAGCTGCACTGTATATGCATTCTATGGTTTTTTCTCATATATCATACTGTTTGACAGTCTGGGCTCAAGCAGCCCCTTCCACAATAAGACATATAGGTTCATTATATAATCAAACCCTAAAAATCTTGGACAAAAAGCCCATTAGGTGGCATCACTGTAATGTTTTAAAAAAATACAACCTATTGAGTTTTGAGAGCTTCATTGACCTCTGTCTTCTGAAATTAACGTTCAAATGTTTCCATAAATCAGCACCCGAGCCACTTGCTGGTTTTGTCCAAAGACAGGACAGCAGCAGAGCCACCAGGAGTTCTGTTAACAATAACTGTAAAATATTCCACCGCAGAACCACATTTGGACAAACAGCTTTCTCTATAAAGGGCAGTCACATCTGGAACACAATGCCAAATGAAATTAAAATAATAACGGACTTTAAAACATTCACTAAAAATGTTAAAAACTGGCTGAAAAATAAACAAGAATGTACTCATGTATGAATTAATTGTCTGCAAAGTGAGAGTGAATGAAGGGAAGGAATAAATGTGTTTGTTTATAGTGAGTGACGGAGGGAGGAAGGCCTGAAATAGGCAAATGTGAGTTATGTTATATGTGTTAAATGTGAGTCAGGCTGTTATATTTGTGTATTTATAATATTTATAATATTTATGTTAAATGTGAGTCAGGCTGTTATATTTGTGTATTTATAATATTTATAATATTTATAATTGTGTATTTATAATTTTTCTGCATTGATGTATGTGGTTATTGTGTATATTTTTTATCTTGATTCTTTTTTCTAAAGCCCATCCAGGGACAAGAGTTGCAAATTAGCTAATAGCTATACACTCTATGTGCAACACATCAGATTGATTGTCTTTGATTAATTGTCTATGTTTATTGCACTGTCCCTGTCAAATAAACTAATCTACTACTACTACTGTCTGGTGTCCGGTCTGCCCGTATTGCGTGGAAACCCTCCAGTTCGATGTTAGCATCTGTTGCTAGTTCTGTTAGCCACGTCTCAGTATATAGCATCAAACTGCTCTCCCTGAAGACACTCTCGTAGCGGGAGATAGCCGCTAGCTCATCAGTCTTACTGAGTAGAGATCGAACATTCCCCATAATAATGGATAGGAGGGCGGGTCTGTACCTTATATTCCTCGCCCACCGTCTTACTCCAGCTCGACACCCACGCCGTTTCTGTCTTATCTCTCCCGGTATGTCGAGTTTTTGCGTTAGCATCGTGGGCCGGTTAAGTGCTAACAGCTGGTCTCTATTGTACTGCCGCCTCCTGCTAGAAAAAGTGGCTCCGTCCGCTGGCTCAGGAGACATTTGGGCGATCTACATGTTTGGATGGAATAAAGGTGATGCTGGATCAGAAAGATTGGCAAGAGAGCCAGATAGTAAATAGAAATAGGCAGAAATTGATCCGCTGTTGCAAAAAGGCAGCCTACTCGTGTGGCGCCGGAAGTGCGTACGTTTACATACTGTTTAATAACAAGCTAGGCTAGCAGAGGCTAATTAGAGTACACTGGTCTCCTGAAATTCTTTTTAAACGTGCCAGAAACCAAGCAGTTGTCACACACATAAGATTTTGAATTAATACAATTTTCTGAGTTGGGAAAACCTAATTAAGTATCATAACCTCTGTCTGCTCTTTATACTTAAGACAGCTGTGTTTTATATTAAACTATTTTCCTTCTTGCAATACTCTTAACTTTAGTGTTATGTGCGTTTTAAACTTGCTCGTTTGCAATAACTCGCTGCCGTCCGTTTCAGAGTGAAATGCCGGTTCCACGTTGTCGAAGCCATGCAGGATTTAAATGACATTAACAGCCGGTTTAACCTCTGGATTATCTTAGCGACTTTGAGCCTTTTGTGGTATACTGACGTGGCCATTTTATACAAAGGTGGACTCTTCAACACTTGAGACGTTTAACTGGAACAGCAACCCCTTAAAGACAAAGCCAAAGTAAAATTTTTAACATTTTGTATGGAATCTGGTCCATCCCATGAAGGGTATCTGGAATGTTGAGTGCAGGTGATCTGCAGGCAGAACTTCATTAAGGAATCCAAAGATTTTTATTCTTAAACGCTCCCAGTTGTATTCAGATTGATTGTTTTTAGTTCAAGTCTTAAAGCGTACCTGTGGTGGTCGTGAAAAAAAAGATATTATATTGAGCTCCTGTCTCACGTTCTAGTTCAAGTTTAAGTTCAAGTTCAAGTTCAAAGCAATGTGATATAAATCCATTGCTGATGTGCTGGTTCAGCTATGTCAGCAAAACATGGGTGCAGCCATACTAGCGGCTACATGGCCTGCCAGGACGCTTCCTGTGACGTAATATCGTTGGCACCGCGATCTGGATCAATATTGGCTGAGCCTGGAGTGCCCGGATGAGCAGTGGCTTTCGGGATATTCAAATTAAAATTCAAACGTTTATTTCAAACTCAGGGTTCATATTAAATGCAGAACTAAAACAAGTAGAAAATAAATAAATAAATGCTTAAATTCAGCGGGTCGTCTCGTCTGATCTGAGGTCGTAACGGCCGCCAGACTGCCGATGATTCTACAGAGCAGCAGACACTCGGCGCTCTTGTTACAACAAAAACATACAATGCGATATGGATATCGCAACATGGCAGAATGTAAAGCCTTTGGATGTCTCAATAATAAGCGAAAAACAAAGATAAACACTTCTTTTGTGTACCCAAACCCAGCTCACCTTGTCAGAAGATCGTAGCGGAAAAGTGATTGCGCAATCTCGGAACAGGGCACAGACGTGTCCTTTCAGACGAAATTGCGTTGTGTGTGAGGACCACTTTGTCACTTTCAACCTCAGAAGACCTTTCTGGCTCAAACCTGTAGCCATGTTGGACGAATTCTTCCTCAGAGTCCGACAATTCAGCCATAATAGAATAAAAACACTCACAACAGCACCCTAGTCGCTCATACAGATGGACTATTGACTTTTCAGTAGCAACGTAATGACGTCATATCCGCATGTGTCATGGCTGCGCGCAGAGTTTTCATTGGCTGGCCATGCCTGCGGTCGTATTTGCATATTTCTCTGGTGGTATATGGCTGGCAATAATTATTTAACCAAATAACGAATACTTTGCCTAATGTTTTCAAGTTGAATGCGTTTAGATAACCACCACAGGTACCCTTTAATTAAGTTGGTTGTAAATACTCTGCTTGTTTGAATTAAGATCTAAATGTGATCAAATGAAATTGTATGTTAAACGGCATATTGTATGATATAGTGTAGCTAGAAATGTACTTTAAGTCAGTTAACATTATTCTTAAAATGATGTTTTAAAAACTCAAAGCAATCAGAAAGTGGCCATAAGGACTGGAAGAGAAGCAAAAAAAAAAAAGAAAAAAAAAATCAGCAAAATTTAAAACGTGTCATGGGTTTAAGTTTCCCCTGAAGTTTGTTTCCTGAAGTTGTGACTTAGATTAACTATTATAATTCAATAAGTGACTCCGTGAAACACTCATGGCTGCTCTGTTCATTCACAGACCAGAAAATTCACGCTGTTATCCTGTTAAATCAAAGGGAATCTTCATTCTTTTGCATGTCCTTTTGTTGTTAAAATTGTGTTAACAGGTCTGAGGAGCTGTTAGTTCCTGTCCAGCAGGTCAGTTGTGGGGTGGGGGTGGGGGGGAAATCAGTGTTGCTGATAAAGCCACATCACCCTTTAACCCTTTGGTTTCCATCTCAGCAACAGCACTGCTTGAATTGTCCTCAGAAGGGAACATGTAAATCGACAGAGGTGTGAAGTTTGGCCCAGCTGTTCCCACTGATGTCATGGGGGGGGGTGATCTGTTGGGTGTCATGGGGTGTCATGTGTTTACTCTTCCTGGGTTAACTGGATTATTTCTGCTGCTGATTAGTGCAGATCTGCAGGATTTAACACCTCCGAACACCACTACTTAGTTCCTCCTCACGGCTGTCATTTAAAAAAATGGCCAACACACGCCAATTTATCACTTCCTTTTTCATGTAAATTTGAAAAATTCTTTTGTAAATGCGACGACTTTTCTCATAAATTTGCAGGATTTTCCTGCAGAGTTAGAGCCATTTTACTCAGAAATGTGCAGCTTCTTACTTGAAAGTTTGCAGCTTTTTATTATTCATAATTTTGCAGCTTTGTCCTAATGAATTTATAACTTTTCTTACTCTTGAATTTGCAGTTTTTAAAAAAAAGGTTAAACTTGCAGCATTTTACTCAAATGTTATATTTGCAGTGTTTTAGGTTGTAAACAGTCAGAAATTTACACCTTTTTTGTCTTTTTGCTAAAGTTGCATCTTCTTACCCATAAAATTCCACTTTTTTTGGTCAGAAATTGGCAGCTTTTAACTGAGACTTACATCCCCCCCCCTTTTTTTTTGTGGTCAGGTCAGGCATTGGCTTGCCTGCTACCAGATAACCATGAAAACCGGTACTACCTGTCTCATGGGTCGGGCCGTTGGTGACTCAACCGGCATCCCCGCCCTTCTGAGGGCGTGGAGGGTGAAACGGGGCATCCTGGCAGAACTAAAAACAATATCTGCCACAGGTCTGTGGTGGACCACTCCCAGTTACACGGGGTGAGACTGGACATCCTGGCAGATAAACACATCTGTCGCAAGGTCTGTGGTGGACTGTGCCAGTCGGTGCATTGTGACATGCACTACACAAAGAGCAGAGATAAACAAACCTATCATCTGGTCAGTCACTGCAACAGATACTGGAGTCAGTTTGTCTTGGCTTGTCCTTGCCACTGATAATACCTTTATCTGCCAAGAATGTGCTGCTAGTCCAGCAAAAGCTAGCAGTACTCAAATACTTTGCAAGCAGTTTCATGAAATGGTCAATCAGAAAGCAACTCATACCGGCTCGGACGTTGCCCAGGCTTACAAGGTCTGCGCTGATCTGTTCACACTCCGACAGGCAGCGAAAAGTAAGCTAGGAGCAGAAAGACAAAAGAAGAGGAAAACAGCAGCCTTGTGTGTAGCAGAATGGAATGCACGCACTCTGTTGGACAGAACAACATCACAGCACCCAGAAAGACAGACCGTGCTTGTGGCCCTGGAAATGAACAGGTACAATGTAGACATGGCTGCACTTAGTGAAACGAGATTGCCTAGATATGACAGCTTGGAAGACCATGGGTACATCTTCTTTTGGAGTGGGAGATCAACTCAAGAAAGGAGAGAAGCAGGAGTGGGCTTTGCAGTTAGAAAGGAGACAGCAGCAATGCTTGATGAGGAACCGGTGCCAATCAATGACAGGATCATGACTATGAGACTCCCACTACAGTGGAAGATGTATGCCACACTCATCAGTGTATATGCTTCAACAATGACCAACACAGAGGAGGTGAAGGAAGAGTTCTACAGTGATTTATGTGAGACTATCAGGCATGTACCGACTGATGACAGGCTGATACTCGTTGGAGATTTTAATGCCAGAGTTGGTTCGGACACTGAGAAATGGAAAGGAGTGCTCGGCAGTCATGGAGTAGGCAAGTGCAATGCTAATGGAGAACATCTACTTGCACTATGTTCAGAGTACAACCTTGTGATAACCAACACTCTATTTAAGCACAAGGACACACACAAGAAGACGTGAATGCACCCAAGATCCAAGCACTGGCACTTATTAGACTACATCATAGTCAGGAAGAGAGACATAAGGGATGTATTGGACACCAGAGCAATGAGAGGCGTGGACTGTGGTATTGATCATGTTATGCTGAGATCTAGATTAAGGATTTGGAGACGAAAACAGCACTGCAGGACGGGTGCGAAGCCACCACGGAAGCTAAACACTAGTGCACTGAAAGGCCAAAAGAAGCAGGAAGAACTTGCACAGGAAATGGATGAAAACTTGAAAGACTGGGACAGCAACAACTCAGAGAATGACATAGAAGAGAAATGGGCAACACTGAAGGATACGGTGTATCAGACTGTGAGTGATGTATTAGGCCACCCTGAGAGGAAACATCAAGATTGGTTTGATGAGCATGATGAACACCTGAAGAAACTACTAGAAGGGAGGAATACAGCTAGGCAGGAAAACCTACAGTGTAACACAAGGTCGAAGAAGAAGAAATACTCAAAGGGTCAGAGTGAGCTACAGAAGTACATCAGAGAGATGAAGTCCAACTGGTGGGATGAAAAAGCAGAGGAACTTCAAACTGCAGCAGACAGGAAGGACATGGAAACATTCTTCACAGGTTTGAGAGAAATCTACGGCCCTAAACCAAGAGGATTGATCCAACTAAAGGCTATGGATGGTGAAAGTTTTGCAGGAGAAAGACAAGATCCTGGACAGATTTGCAGGCCACTTTGACCAATTACTAAACAACCCTGGAGATCTCACTGAAGAGGCTAAAGAAGCTCTAGTGCAGCGACCAGCTGTATCAAGTCTGGATGAACCACCAAATTTTGGTGAACTAATGGCAGCTATCAGGACAACACAGGATGGTAAAGCTCCAGGAAGGGAAGGAATTCCAGCAGAAGTGTGGAAATTTGGTGGTGTTCAGCTGACCAACTGCCTGCACAAGCTCATCCAAGAGATATGGGATGCCCAGAAAGTACCTCAAGACTGGAAGGATGCAAGTATTGTGCCTTTGTTCAAGAAAGGTGACAGGAAAGATTGTGGAAATTACCGAGGTATATCACTGCTAGCCACTGTTGGTAAGATTCTCTCACGTGTACTACTGAACAGACTCAATGAACACATCTTGCAGAATGTACTACTGGAAACCCAGTGCAGCTTTAGAAGTGGAAGAAGCACAATGGACATGATTTTCTGCTTGAAACAGGTTCAAGAAAAGTGTATCGAAGAGAACATGCCGCTTTATGTTGTCTTCATAGACTTCAGTAAAGCCTTCGATACTGTTTTGCGACAAGGACTTTGGCAGGTACTCAAGAAATATGGCTGTACAGAGAAGTTTGTCAGCCTGATTGAGGCACTCCATACAGGTATGCAAGCAAACGTGGCAATGAGTGGTTCAGTATCTAAAGACTTTTCAGTAAGCAACGGGGTGAAACAAGGGTGTGTACTGGCACCTACACTCTTCTTGCTATATCTGGCAGCCATGCTTGAGGTGGCCTTCAAAGACACTTCAGAAGGAGTATACATTCAAACAAGGAAAGAAGCAGAGTTGTTCAATGTGGCACAATTTAAAGCCAAGAGTAAGACATCAATAAAGGTAGTAAGAGAAATGCTCTTTGCCGATGACAGCGCTCTAGTTGCACACAGTGTGGAAGATACGTAATCTTTAGTGGAGAAATTTGCAAGAGCAGCTAGCCAATTCAGCCTCCAAATCAGCATCAAGAAGACAGAGTGCCTTTATCAACCACCAAAGTTCCAATTATCAACATCACTACCAGAAGAGATCAGCATTGGTACAGAGCCACTAGTCAAGTGCAAGACTTTCAAGTATCCAGGGAGTACTGTTTCAGAGAATGCTAGGCTGGAGGATGAACTATCTCTCAGAATGGGAAGAGCGAGCGCTGTGTTTGGAAACTTGAGGGAAAGACTGTGGAACAATCGACATGTGTCTATCCGTGTGAAATGCAAAGTGTACAGAGCAACTGTACTGGCAACTCTATTGTACGGTGCTGAAACTTGGACTGTCTACAGAGTGCAGGTAAAGAAACTCCACGCATACATGATGAGACACCTTTGAGCCATAATGAACATCTCATGGAAAGAAAAGATAACCAACATAAAAGTGTTGAAACGAGTTGGTCTACCATCAATGGAGGACATGCTAATACAGATGAACCTGAGATGGCTCGGACATGTTGAGAGGATGGACCACCAGCGTCTCCTTCGACAGTTACTCTACTCACAGTTATGCGAGGGCAAACGCAATCAGGGTAGACCAAGGCTCAGATTTAAAGACACTGTAAAAAGAAACTTGAAGAAGTTGTACATAGACAAGAGTTCCTGGCAGCGAAAGGCTAAGGACAGAACTGTGTGGAGGAATCTGATCAGACCTAAATGAAACAGTCATTGTCACCCACGACAGACTGTTATGATGATGATGCTCCTCCTCCATTACGGCTCTTGTCACTCAGAGAAGTAGCAGAGGAACTGTAAGAGGAAATCTTGTTTTGTTTAGAAAAGGTGCTTTTAGCAAATCAGCTTTTTCTGTAACATCATCTAAAGAATGGACTTTATTACCTGGACATGTTCAAGATTTCTTGCTGTACAGCACTTTGTGTAGTGAGTGCTGCTTTTTCAAGTGCTTTATGAATAAAGTTGATTGATTGAAGATATTAACACCGTTTGGCTCCGCTACAATCACAGCTAATGTAGAATCAAATGTGTGCACACTGAATGGACTGCCAGCCTTTTTATTCATTTCATTGTAATTTATTTATATTATTTTATATTCCTTGTATTTTAAATTGCTGTAATGGAGCTGTCTTTTTTATTCTTTTTTTGTTCTATGATGTTGATTTTGTTCTTTGGTTGTTGCCACTTTACATCTGCCCAGGGACAGCCGATGAAAACTAGCTTTTTAGCCAACTCTTGGCTCATTTACAGAATTCGTTTCTGTTCATTGATGAGTACTTTCCCATTAACTAAACTAATACATTAAATAAAATATAATTATCAGACATTAAAGCTGGCATCTCTGTGGGGGACGGCTCTCCAGAAAGGCACTTCAGAGCGCTGCTTGGGGTCCATCTGTGCGCGTCCCTGTTGGTCTATTATCAAGCACCATTGTGTGACGGCATGGACTTAACATCGGTTCATGCATCTCACCCACTGTGTCTTCTGTGTCTCCCTGCAGGGTCTTGTTGGAAACGTGAATTCTGAGGCTGTGGTCCAGAACAAGCTCCCCCACCCCGTGAGGACGCGCTTCCTGCGCTTCGTTCCCTTGTACTGGAACCCCAGCGGCTGGATGGGCCTCAGGGTGGAGGTGTTCGGCTGCTCCTACAGTCAGTAGGAAATATCCAGTGTTACTGAGGGACTAAAAGGGGAACATATGAACATGCTTTCTATCATTTCACTGAACAGAAAACTATAAGCTGTTTTGCAGGAGATTGTCCAACTTGTTATGCAATAGGTCATTTGTGACATAATCACTGCGTCAATGTATAACTTAGCTGACTCAGGAACGATTCCTAAATATTTTTCTCACAAATTTGAAACTTTTTTCTCAGAAAATTGCAAGTTTTTTCATGAATCTGCAACTTTTTCTTATAAAATTGCAACTTTTTTCTCATGAATTTGCACATTTTTTCTCAAATTTGCATATTTTTTCCTTATGAATTTGCAATTTTTCTCAGAAATTTGCTACTTTTTTCTTGTAAATTTGCCTGTTTTTTCTCTTAAAATTGCAACTTTTTTGTTGTAACTTTGCAACTTCTCGTGAATTTGCATATTTTTTCTTATGAATTTGCAAGTTTTTCCAGAAATTTGCCACTTTTTTCTTGTAAATTTGCAACTTTTTTCTCTTAAAATTGCAACTTTTATGGAGGAGCCATAAAAGTACTGCTACTCATGCTGTTGATAATTCATATTGTAATTCATTCATGCTGTTGATAATGTGTGTGTGTGTGTGTGTGTGTGTGTGTGTGTGTGTGTGTGTGTGTGTGTGTGTGTGTGTGTGTGTGTGTGTGTGTGTGTGTGAATAAACTGTTAGACTTTCTCAGCCAATACAGACACCAGCACAGCAAACTGCCAAATTATTTGCAATGTTTTTGGACCAATTAAGTGAAATTAGAAAACACTGCTGCATATAATCTGAGCTAACCTGCGAGCAGCATGACAGAAACATCACTTTGCTAATAGGGAGACATTAAAATGAGTGGAGGTATTTCATTCACGTCACACCTGGAGGAAAATCAAAACTGGACATTTAATGAGTGTTCCTGGGATAAAGAATGACCCTATCAAAGTGATGCGGTTGTGGTTTTTATCAGAGATTTTCCATTGCTAGCCACTTTAGATACAACAGCTGATGCTCAACAGCTGAGTGGCTTGTGGGTGATCCCACTGAGGAGGCCCATTACTCATGAACAAACACACCTATGCTTGTGAGGACCCTGAGTCTTTAGCTCCACAGATATTAAAGGCAGCTCTTGCAAAGCCCCAAGAAAGCATCACTATACTGACCAACGCGCTGTTCAAGACAACACAACACCAGCCTCACTCAGCATGACAAAATCTGACCAAGAAAAGATGACGGCACATCCTCACCCCGGCACCAACAACAAACGGGATCAAACGGGGCACAAAAAGTCAAAATAATTAAATCAAATTAAAAGTATTTGTAAAAGTGTCCTGATTGTTGACTTGATGTCATTTGGTCCTGTTAGATATGATTCAATGCGTTATTTCAAAGTTATGGGTCTTGTAAATTACTACAAGAATGGTCATTTGTTGTTAAATATTAACATACAAATTATTTTATTGATTTTTGGGGGGAGGCGCTTGGTGAGCTTTTGGTGCACCATAATTTCATTCATTATTTGGGTGTTTGGTGTCCCGTTTGGGGCTATTTCTTTGTCAAACTGTGCACCAATGAAAAATATTGAAAATAAAATGGTACAGGAGAGCAACAAATTTTAACTCACCGGTTACCATGTCTTTGCATGGATCTGGATAAATTTTCCTGTCATCAAATCCAGTTGTAATGGTTGCAAAATGTAAGGCCAAGGCTAGTGCTGCTAAGCTGGTTAGCTCCCCTCATCCAGGTATGGTGAGCGCCGTCCTGCTGCATCCTGGCTTCATACTGTCCAGTTTAGGGGAAAGCCTTGGACTGTTATTTTTTTATCCAAAGCTGATGTTCAAATTGTAGTTTCCTAAACTTCTTAGCAAGTAAATACTGCAGGATATCCTGTCTGTGTGTACTGATAGTAATGAGCACGTTCAAGACAACACAACACCAGCTGTGTTGTCTTGAACGGAGTGGTGGCTCAGTTGGTAAAGCATCCGCCCCACACCCGGGAGGCCAGGGTTCAAATCCCAGCCGGGTCATGCCGAAGACCATATAAAAGCGCAACTTCCTGCCGACCAGCTTGATGCTCACCAATAATGGAACGGAGGAGGGAAAATTTGTGGCGGCGCCTTGCATGGCAGCGACCCCTCTGATTCTAAATGTGATTAACATTGTAGATAAGAGAAACGTAATTTTGTTCTACTGTACATGATTGGTTGTATGGACTGAATGACAATAAAGTTGGCTTTAAATGCGTTGATACGGTGACGTTGTCAAAAGGCTCACTGTGGTTGGTTAGTCGGGCCTCCTTCCTTTTTGTTCTTTAGTGCAAGAAGATACTGAATTTTCCATAGCAACACATATAAATTGATTTCTGATTGGCTAAATAATTTCAGAAAGTATGCTCGCCTCCATACATTTTATGTAGCATCAAAAATGAACTAATTTCTGATTGGCTGATTAAAGGTCTGATGACACGATTTTGACATTTTTTAGCATGTTGTTAAACCCAAAAGTCATTGTCAATAATCAATATAATATTTACAACTGCGCCTGCATAAACTAGTTATCATCAAAAAACAGCAGCCGCTGACTGGACTGTGGTGCCGCCCACTGAATGAAGGGTGGCACCCCCATGATGTAAGCGACAGAACGGACGCCGGTGTTGTTGACTGGAATGACAGCAGCTTTGAAGCTCACAGTTTCTCTGGTTTCTTCTTTTTAATTTTACGGCTATGCCTTCGCGTTGTGTCGCAGGCTTAGATAAACAGCAGGCCGTGAAAGACCACATCACACGCTTCAGCTCCAACTGTCATAAGCCTCCTCGTGTGCTCCTCGTGCACTTTTACGCAGGAGGAGTGTTAGGAGCCGAGCTGGCTTGGTTTCCCCCAGCTCGGTCCAGACCTCTCTGTGGGTTTAGGTGCCTCTGTTTATGTATGTATAATATGTATTTCAGTGTGCTTTCCTCTCCTTAGCCACTGTCTGGCCGGCAGCTGTTAGACAGCCGCTTTGACCTGCTTTCTGTGAGCGCATGCTGACAGCTCACCGGTCCAGCCATGTCCCCTCTATCATTATCACCAGCTGATTCCCACTCCCGCTGATCATCTTTCCCGGTCCTCGCCCAGGTGCTTCTCATCACACCATCACCAGCAGTGCGTGTACTTAGCGGCTGTTTGCCAGTCACGCACTGCTGTTCCATAGTATTGTCATCTGTGCTGTTTGTCTGCCATTATTTTCAGCACTCTCACAACGTTAATCACTCCATATTCGCCGTGGTTCTCGTACGTCCTTGAAGTGTTGTCGGCTCTGGGGCGCACCTGTGGCTGACACATCTCTTCTCATTCGATCGCTGGGCGATGCCGGCCCCCGAACACCATCAGTAAGTGTGTTTGTGTTTTTTGTACATCTTCACCTTTTTGGGAATTGTCTGTCTTTCTGTATTAAATGTGCTGTGGTGAACCCTGCACGTAAATCCTCGTTATTTCATCCTCCCTCTCCATGCGCTGCGTGAGAGCGCACGGAGGGTCATGACAAGGAGCACGCAAGGATGAGAAGGATCAATGGATTTAAGCACAGGATTCGCCACAGCACATGTATTGATCATAAGACTAATGACAACAGTTCCAAAAAAGGTGAAGACTGTAGAAGAGCTTGGAAGAACGAGGCGGTGTGATATATAAACCAAAGTTTATTATGAGCTCCTCTAACAAGTCTCATCTAAGTGCAGAAGCAGAAGCAAGAAAAGAGAGCGAATACCTCCGGCTCTGTGAACTTATACTTGCACATAACAAAAGACATGCATATCAAAGGCTGACATCCCTCATTATCTTAATCCCCCATTGTCTCCGTACTCCTCCTCATGGCCCTGGGGGGTGAGGGCAGCTCCTCCGGTCTCCACCGCAGTGTCTGGGAACGTCTTTGTTCTTCACTGGCGGTTGAGAGTCTTTGTCCTTTCTGAGGTGTGAAGTCGCCTTACATATGTAATCACCAAACATTCCCACATGCTTCAACATATGTAGGTTATGGAATATATGATTAATATAGCCCACAAAGACTAACAAAAATAAACAGAAACACTTACAGTTGACTTTCGGGGCCGACATCGCCCAGCAAACATGGAGAGGAGACGTGTTAACCACAGTTGCGCCCCAGGGCTGACATCGCTTCAAGGGGCGTAACAGAACCATGGCTGTGTGGAGTGGCTAACACGTCATGATAGTGTTGGCAATATTGGCTGGCTGACAAGACGGCAGATGATGCACACAAAACATGAACAGCTGACTGTCAGAGAGAGAGGGCGCGTGGTCGGACCGGCGAATCTTGGACAGTGCCCACCTGAAAGTGGGTCAGAACGGCACATAAACCACATGTACAAAACATAAAAGTAACAAGAACTCAAAAGATAATACATAATAAACCCGATGCCTGAGCCACAGAGAATACACTGCTATGATTCTTCTGAAAAATCGGGTTTAAATAAATTATATTTATGAACAAATAATTTGTTGCAATATCTGTAACAAAAGCATACCACTCGGTGTTCCCCTGCTATGTGTTTGTCGCTGCTGCTGCGGCGGGCATGTGTGCCTCTCCACCGTCACTCTCTGAGTCTGACTCGCTAGGCATGATGCCCGCTTGGCACGGCTCAAACCTATACGGTCTGATGCCCCCAGATTCTTCATTGTCATCCCATTCTTCTGAACTATAATCGTCTGAAGATTGGACAACACAAACCAATTCAAGACTATATGTGCTGGAACCATCGTCAATGTTTTCAGCCGCTTCCATCCTATGCGTACAATGGGCAGCCAAGCGCTGTGTTCTGTCACTGACATCACAACATGGCCAGGGGGTTTTCCAGCCACTGACGCAATTTGTGACATGGCGCTCATAAAAACGTTGGATATTCACATGAAAAAAAGCCTGTTTGACTTAGAACTGCACAGACCAGCCTATTTTGTCATATTGTATTATGTGTTGCAAAATTAGATGAAGTCAAAATCGTGTCATCAGACCTTTAATGTTGCTACAGTGGTAAGCCTGTTTTTCCTCCTGTGGATTTCTAACAGAATTGTGACTACATGTTACACAATAATATAAAATACATTTATTATCACAATGTTTGAATCGTTCCTTCTCTTTTTCTTCTCAAATTTCTGAGGTCTGCCTCCCTTGCCTCCTCCTATGAGCCTCCACTGCTAAAAAGCTGTGAAAAAGGGACATTTTCATCACACATCCCCTTTTAAACTGAAAAAAAGCAGTGACACAAAAGAGTTGAATCAGATCAAGCTCACAGAAGATGCAGGAAATACTTTATGGAGCATGTATTAACTCGTTTTGCAATTTTTTCCGTCCTTGACGAGTGAATAGGTGTTTAAACAAAGCTCAGACTTCTACGAACATGACGTGGACTCATTCATCGTTTTTTCCTGGTGAGTGATGTGCAGCGGAGACTATCACGGCGCTTTATTTTACGGCTGTCTGTATGGGCTCTTTCACAGCCAACTTTTCACAAAGCGACTACTGATGACTGTCATCTGGAACCTGCAACTCAGCGGGGCCTCCTCACAGGCAGGAGGACAGCAGCGGGGCTCGCTGCTCTTCTGCTGCATCACCATGTCATGACTCTTTTGCAACTTCTTTTCTCATCAATTTGCAACTATTTTTTTTTCCTTGTAAATTTGCAGCTTTTTTCTCATGAATATGCAACTTTTTTCTCATAACTTTTTCACTTTTTTGAAAAATTGCAACTTTTTTCTCATGAATTTGCAACTTTTTTCTCAAATTTGTGATGTTTTTGCAAAATTGAACATTTTTTCTCATAAAATTGGAACTTTTCTCTCCTGAATATGCAAATTACAACTTTTTCATGAATATGCAACTTTTCTCTGGTAAATTTGTATCTTTTGTTCTCCTAAAATTGCAAATTTTGTCATTAATGTAAAACTTTTCTCTTATAAAATTGCAACATTTTTATCATAAAATGCAACCTTTTTTCATCAATTTGCACATTCTTTCTTGTAAATTTGCATTTTTTATTGTAAAATTGTAGCTTTTTATCGTAAAATTGCAACTTTTTATTGTAAAATTGCAACTTTTTATTGTAAAATTGCAACTATTGTCATAAATTTGCAACTTTTTTCTCATGAACTTGCAACTTTTTCTCATTAATTTGCAATTTTTTCCTTACAAATTTGCAAGTTTTTCCTCAGAAAATTGCATCTTTTTTGTCATAAACCTGCAACTATTTTCTCATAAATTTGTGACTTTTTTTTTCAAAATTGGACATTTTTTCTCATAAAATTTGAACTTTTCTCTCCTGAATTTGCAACTTTTTTGTGAACCTGTTGAACTCTGTTCAACTTCCATACCTGCCAACTGCTCCGGTTTTGCCGTAATGGTTACGGTTTTCAAGACCCCATTCCGGGTTACGGCTTTATTAATCAAAATTACGGTTTTTCACTAAAAATTCAGTCAAAAATTTTAAATCGTAAAAAAAACCACGAAAGCAATTCCAAACACGAGATCGCTAGGAATCGTATCTAAATTTAGAACATAGCAACACGTGATGGCGGCCGGGATGGTCACACTTTTTCAGTGCTGAGACAAAGTTGCTGATTTTGCCACTAAAATAACTAACCAACAGCGAATATCGGATCAACATTTGTGACGCACACACACAGGCTGAATTTCCACCTTGGTTGAACCAGCTTTTGAAGTAGAAATACCCCTTTATTCGCCTTTCACCGGGCTCTGTGAGTAAACTGATTAGCGTTTCTTTTCGTGGTTCGCTGCTACGCTTTACCTGAAGCGTTTGCTAAGCTAACGCTATCGCTATAGCTAACGCCATAGCTAGTCGTAGCACCTAACACCGACACAAAGAAGCGACTCTGTCCCCGGTGATTTGGAGCTTGCCGGAGGAACTAACCGAAGCAACAGTTGGACGGGAGCCGGATCAGAGTTCAAGTACAGCGGTGGTAGGAGACGGGGACCAGTGGAGGACCACCGGGGCCCCAGCCGGATAAGAGCTGGAATCGGAGCCCAGTTACAGCGGCGGGGCTCGGCGGAGTCGCAAAGAAATTAGGTCAGCATTGTATACGTTTTCATCATGGAATCTGCCGGAGAAAAATCACAAATGAGCATGAAACCCAAACGAAAATTACAGTCTTTTTGTGAGGAATACTCCAAAGCATTTCCAGGAATTATTATTCACTCAAGAAAGGGTGAAAATTTCACATTTGCTGAGGGAAAAGGTCAAGAGAAATGTCATTTATCAGCATTTGTTAAATGCATGATTATGTACTAAGAGAATATTACCGCAGAGTTTGTCCTTGATCTTTTCCATCAGCATATCTGCATTGACAATTTAAGGAAAACAGAAACATGATTGTTGAAGAAATATGAGGTTGTTAGCCACATTTTAACTTGATTTAATGCTAATATTTGTTTGGCGTCGGGGGGCTTTGCCCCCTGAACACCCCACCAGGACTTTGTCCTGGACCTACCGGGGCCTGTGGCCCCTGGACCCCGGCTAGCTACTAGGCTTTTCAGGTTTTAAAAGTTGGCAGGTATGAACTTCCCTAAAAACGCCTAAAAATAACATGCCCAAAGTAAATCAAAAACAGTTCTTCAACCCTTTGCAGCATCTTCATGGGGTTAGTTTCATTTAAAAGAAAACACTGAATTTTTTGGCAAAACAGTCATAATCTCTCTAAGTGCTCCTGCCACTGAGTAACAAGAAAGTTTGCCTGGGTGTTTTTTTAGATACAAATGCTTGCAAATAGCATACAGCTGTCAGATACTGGCTGGAAAACACAACAGAAATGTAGAACCAAGTGTTTTCAAGCTCAGGTCAAAATTTTGTAAAAATACCACAAAAAATGAATATATTACACAGCTTTTTTTCTCAGGTTGTAATAAGGCTGTGTCTGTACTGGAAGACTGGAAATACAGCTTTTTTTTTCAGTGCGCACTGAGACTCACTAAGATGCACTAAGATGCAGAGATGTGACCGCCCGCGGAATTCACAAAGTTCAAGGGGTTAAATTAATTTTTTTTTGCATGAATATGAAACTTTTTTCTGGTAAATTTGTACCTTTTGTTCTCCTAAAATTGCAAATTTTGTCAAATTTTGTCAAATTGACAATTCAGTTATTGTCAGTCTCCTCCAGGATGGTGAGAGTGGCCACGGCCCAGTAGTTGATGATTTTGTTCACTGGTGTGAGGATTCCTACCTGCAGCTGAATACAACAAAAACTAAAGACATGATTATTGACTTTAGGAGGAAAACTCCCAGGCACGAAGTCACTGTACTAAAAGGCCAGACCACTGAATGTGTGCAATCCTACAAATATCTTGGGACGATTATTGATAGTAACTTAAACTTTGAAGAGAACTGTGAAAGGGTGTGCAAAAAGGGTCAGCAACATTTGCATTGTTTAAGGAAACTTGCACGCTTCCAAATTGACCAAACCATAATGACAATGTTTTATCGGGCTTTTATTGAATCTGTTTTATCCTTTTCTTTAGTGTCATGGTTTAGTCAGAAAAAACTGAAACAGAGGAAATCCTTGGATCAGGTAGTTAGATGGTCCAGTCGTTTGCTTGGTGAGTCACAGCTGAGCCTGACATCCCTGTACACCAGACAGGTACAGAGGATTGCTACCTCCATTTTAAATGATGACTCCCACCCTTTGCACTGCCACTTTCAGCTTCTTCCCTCCAGACGGAGGTTTGCTGTCCCAAAAAGTAAAACCCAGTGCTACAAAAACAGCTTTGTTCCTGCTGCTGTCAAAGAGTTGAGCAAGTTGTAACAATATATTGCACGTAATTTAGTTACCTATTTATTAATTTCATTTTATATTTACTTATTTTTGTAGGATTTTTATTTGGGTTCTAAATCTTTTATTGGGTTTTAGACTTTTGAGTTTTTAACCTCTGACCCTTCTCTCTTATCTCCTTGTTTTTTCTCTCATCTCTTTGTCTTATATCCTGATTGGTGGAGCCTTGAGTATTTTTATCATGTTTATAGTCAGCTTCATGTGTGCCTGTGTTTGTGTCTATGTTGAATGTAATTTGTGGTTTGTAAATATGGATGTCACCAGACTGCAAAACAAATCTACCTACGGGTACAAATAAAGTAACCTGAACCTGAACCTGAAATTTATAACTTTTCTCATAAAACTGCAATATTTTTCTCATTAAACGCAACCTTTTTTCATAAATTTGCACATTCTTGTAAATTTGCATTTTTTATTGTAAAATTGCAACTTTTTATGATAAAATTACAACCTTTTTCCTCATGAATTTGCAACTTTTTCTCAAAAACTTGCAACTTTTTCCTCAGACAACTGCAACATTTTTGTTGTAAATTTGCAACTTTTTCTGATGAATATACACTACCATTCAAAAGTTTGGGGTCACTTAGAAATTTCCTTATTTTTGAAAGAAAAACACTTTTTTTCAATGAAGATAACTTTAAACTAATCAGAAATACACTCTATACATTGCTAATGTGGTAAATGACTATTATAGCTGCAAATGTCTGGTTTTTGGTGCAATATCTACATAGGTGTATAGAGGCCCATTTCCAGCAACTATCACTCCAGTGTTCTAATGGTACAATGTGTTTGCTCATTGCTTCAGAAGGCTAATGGATGATTAGAAAACCCTTGTGCAATCATGTTAGGTCTGCAATGCTGTAATTGCTGCAAATGGAGGATTCTTTGACGGAAGCAAAGTTTGAAGGAAAAAATTATTATTTCAAATACAAATCATTATTTCTAACCTTGTCAATGTCTTGACTATATTTTCTATTCATTTTACAACTCATGGTGGTAAATAAAAGTGTGACTTTTCATGGAAAACACAAAATTGTCTGAGGTGACCCCAAACTTTTGAACGGTAGTGTATATTTTTGTAAATTCTCATAAAATTGCAACTTTTAATCGTAAAATTGCAACTTTTTATTGTAAAATTGCAACTATTGTCATAAATTTGCAACTTTTTCCTGTAAATTTGCAACTTTTTTCTTATAAATGGGCACATTCATCTGGATGCTGGTTAAATTTTTCAATCCATCCATCCATCTTCTACCGCTTTTCCGGGTCGCAGAGGCAGCAGTTCAAGCAGAGAAGCCCAGACTTCCCTCTCCCCAGCCACCTGCTCCAGCTCTTCAGAGAGGATACCGAGGCATTCCCAGGCCAGCTGGGAGACGTTGTCTCTCCAGCGAGTCCTGGGTCTGCCCCGGGGTCTCCTCCAAGAGGAACGTGCCCGAAACACCTCAAGTGGGAGGCGTCCAGGAGGCATACTGATCAGATGCCCATACCACCTCAACTGGCTCCTTTCAATGTGGAGGAGCAGCGGTTCTACTCTGAGCCTCTCCTGGATGACTGAGCTCCTCACTCTATCTATGAGGGTGAGTCCACCAATCCTACGAAGAAAACTCATTTCAGCCGCTTGTATCTGCGATCTTGTTCTTTCAGTCATTACCCAAAGCTCGTGACCATAGGTCAGGGTAGGAACGAAGATTGACTGGTGACAGCTTTGCCTTAGAGCTCAGCTCCCTCTTCACCACAACAGACCGGTACAACGTCCGCATCACTGCAGATGCTGTGCCGATCAGTCTGTCAGTCTCTCACTCCATTCTCCCCTCACTCGTGAATAAGACCCCAAAATACTTAAACTCCTCCACTAGGGGCAGGAGCCTGTCCCCAACCTGGAGAGAACAATCCACCTTTTTCCAGCTGAGGACCATGGACTCGAACTTGGAGGTGCTGATTCTCATCCCAGCCACTTCACACTCAGCGGCAAACCATCCCAGTAAGACCTGTAGGTCATTGCTGGATGAAGCCAGCAGGACGACATCTGCAAACAACAGAGATGAGATCCTGTGGTCACCAAGCATGACACCCTCCGTTCACTGGTAGCGCCTAGAAATCCTGTCCATAAAAATTATGAACAGGATTGGTGACAAAGGGCAGCCCTGGCGGAGTCCAACTCTCACTGGGAATGAGTCCGATCAAGTGTTGGCAATACAAACCAAACTCTCACAACGGTCGTACAGAGACCAAATAGCTTGTAACAACAAGCCCGATACCCCATACTCCCGAAGCACCCCCCACAAAAAAACCAGGAGCGATGCGGTCGAACGCCTTCTCCAAGTCCACAAAACACATGTAAACTGGTTGGGCAAACTTCCACGAACCCTCGAGGATTCTTGAGAGGGTAAAGAGCTAGTTTGATGTCCCACGGCCAGGACGAAAACCACATTGCTCCTCCTGAATCCGAGGTTTGACCAATGGCCAGACTCTCCTCTCCAATACCTTGGCATAGACCTTCCCAGAGAGGTTGAGGGTGTGTGATCCCTCTAAAGTTGGAACACACCCTCAGGTCCCCTTGTTTGAAGAGATGAACCACCACCCCAGTTTGCCATGCCAAGGGCACTGCTTCCGACCTCCACGCAATGTTGCAGAGACGTGTCAACCATGACAGCCCTACAACATCCAAGGCCTTGAGGTACTCAGGGCGAATCTCGACCACCCCCGGGGCCCGCCCACTAAGGAGATTTTTAACCACCTAGGCAACCTCAGCCCCTGTGATAGGCGAGTCATCCCCCTCGTCCACAAGCCCTGCTTCCTCTGTGGAAAGCGTATCAGTGGGATTGAGGCGATCCTCAAAGTATTCCTTCCACCGCCCAACGATATCCCCAATCAAAGTCAGCAACACCCCATCTGCACCATACACAGTGTGGACAGGGAGCTGCTTCCCCCTCCTGAGCTGCCGGACAGTTTGCCAGAATCTCTTTGAGGCCGACCGAAGGTCTTGTTCCGTGGCCTCACTGAACTCCTCCCATATCCGAGTTTTTGCTTCAGCAACCACCTGAGCTGCACTCCGCTTGGCCTGCTGGTACACCTCAGCTGCTTCGAGAGTCCCACAAGCCAACCAAGCTTGATAGGACTCCTTCTTCAGCTTAGTGGCCCCACTCACCACTGGTGTCCACCACTTGGTTTGGGCGTTGCCACCATGAGATGCCCTGACGACCTTGCAGCCGCTGCTTCAACAATGGAGGTGGAGAACGTGGCCCATTCAGACTCCATGTCTCCAGACTCCCTCGGAATGTGGTTAAAGTTCTTCCGGAGGTGGGAGTTTAAGACCTCCCAGAAAGGGGCCTCAGCCAGACGTTCCCAGCATAGACCCACTATACGTTTGGGTATACCACATCTGAATGGCATCCTTCCCTGCCATCGGATCCAACTCACCACCAGGTGGTGATCAGTTGACAGCTCTGCACCTCTCTTTACCAGCATGTGCAAGACATACGGTCGCAGATCTAATGACACGATGACAAAATCGACCATTGACCTGCGACCTAGGGTGTCCTGGTGCCAGGTGCACATATGGACATCCTTATGCTTGACCATGGTGTTCGTTATGGACAGACTGTGGTGAGCACAGAAGTCCAATAACTGAGCACCATCGGGTTCAGATCGGGCAGGCCATTCCTCCTAATCACCACCCCCTCCCAGGTTTCACTGTCATTGTCCACGTGCGCATTGAAATCCTCCAGTAGGACAATGGAGTCTCCAAGAGGAGCATTCTCCAGCACCCCAGTCAGAGACTCCAAAAAGGGTGGGTACTCTGAACCATCATTTGGTGCATAGGCACAAATGATGGTCAGGACCCATTTCCCAACCCGAAGGCGCAGGGAAACAACCCTTTCGTCCACCGGGAAAAACTCCAATATAGAGGCAGCAAGGTGGGGGGATACAAGAATACCCACCCCTGCTTGTCGCCTCTCACCCAGGGCAACTCCAGAGAAGGCCAAGCTCCAGCCCCTCTCCATGAGACTGGTTCCAGAACCAGAGCTGTGTGTTGAGGTGAGGCCAACTATATCTAGCCAGTATCTCTCAACCTCATGCACCAGCTCAGGCTCCTTCCCCACCAGAACGGTGACATTCCATGTCCCCAAAGCTAGTTTAGGAAGCCGAGGATCAGGCCGCCAAGCCTTTGACCACCACCTGATCCACATAGCACCGGACCCCCATGATCCCTCCTGCAGGTGGAGAGCCCACTGGAGGACGGACCCATGTAGCTCCTTCGGGCTGAGCCCGGCCGGGTCTCATGGGCTGAAACCCAGCCACTAGATGTTAGCCATCGAGCCCCTCCCCCAGGACTGGCTCCAGGGTGGGGCCCCGGTAACCCCATACCGGGCGGGGTACACTGAATCCATTCCTAAGCAGAAATGGTGTAAGTTTGCTGCAGAGTAGTACACCCCACCCCATAGTCCGGCCAAAAGCATTGGTTAAATTTTAGTTAAGTTTTAGTGGTTACATTTTTATTCAAAGTAATTAAATTTTGATTTTAATTTTATTTTTAAATTGGTACCTGGACGCCTCCCACTTGAGGTGTTTCGGGCACATCCCTCTGGGAGGAGACCCTGGGGCAGACCCAGAACTCACTGGAGAGACTATTGGACCTTTTCCACTAGTACCTGTTTGGCCCTACTCACTTCAACTCGGCTTTACTCAACTCAGCTTGCTTTTGTTTCCATTACAACTGAGTACCGCCTGGGGTGGGTGGGATTTTTTTACAACAATCCGGTGCCACACTCCCGTGACATAAAACACGTGACACAAGCAAAACACAACATGGCGGCTTACGAGGCGACTGCTTGGTGTCTGGCTTTTTGTCAGAGTAAAGGCAAAAAAGGACAGCCAGACAAGGGGACAGGCAGCAAGACGAAACACTCTGGAAAAGTACTGGAGCATTTAGGAAGCCATAGAGCAGAAGACGTGGAGATATGAACTAGATCACATATGAAGGTAAGCTAATGATTGCTAATGCTAGTTTGCTTTAAGTCCGCCGTACTACATTGTAATGTCTGCAAGTTATCGCTATTAGGTACTAAAATATTCATGCTGTGTGTGTGTTTCAGATGGCTTTCTTGTGGGAAAATTACCGCTTCAAACTATGGGTCTGGGCATTCAACACAGCCTCTCACTGATGTCACCCCAGCTTCACAAACGCTCAGTGGTTACAGAACTTAAGAATGTCTGTAGAAATGTTTAGCTTCCTGTGCAACGAATTGCTCTGATCTGTGTGAAAATCATGGAGAGACTGTTGAGACATCATGGGATGTACCTGCTCCAGCAGCACTGAATCTGTGGTGGTGTCATGGCAAAAACTGTTCAGCTGCCAAAACTTGATCGCCAGGTTGTAGTTATGGGGTTATATTAGCCATAAAATATACGTATATTTCAACAGGTAAACCATACTGGGTTAGGTATAAAAAGATATATTTAAAAATTATGATGCATTTTAAGCCAAAACAAACTTTATCTAGGGTTAAAAGCAATTAAAATAATACAGTCACAAGGTTACATGGAAAATACTTGGATTTATTGGACAGATACATGAAGATACTGTATAAATATGTATTCTCTGCATCAACAATGTACTATACATGTATTCATGTAATATTGCGCTCGGAATTTTGACAATAAACCTTTGTACTTTTTGCAGATCTGTCTCTACTTTTGTTTTATGTGTGGAAGGTAAACACCAAGTGACATGAATTAAATACTTAAAGATTGGAAAAGCTGTCTAAGAACAATCCATCAGTTTAAGAAATCACTTTTGGTTTGGTGTAAGTCTGTCAACAGAATTATTCAATTCAATTCAACTTTATTTATATAGCGCCATTTCACAACAACAGTCATCTCATAGCACTATCAACTGTAGGGGGAACCCCCACAGTTGCAGAAAGACTCCAGCAATCAGGCGATCCCCTGTGAGCAAGCACTTGGCGACGGTGGAGAGGAAAAACTCCCTTTTAACAGGAAGAAACCTCCAGCAGAACCAGGCTCAGGGAGGGGCAGTCATCTGCTGCGACTGGCTGGGGGGTGAGGGGACAGAGAAGATGAAAAGAACAGACATGTAGAGAGCAAACAGCACGATGGGGACTCAATCTATGGGAGAGAACAAACAGATGTTAATGACCAGCAAAAAAAAAAATATATATATATATATTTCATTGAGAGTGAAGAAAGGAGTGAGGCCCAGTGCATTATTGGAGGTCCCCCGGCTGACTAAACCTATTAGCAGCATAACTAAGGAAGGGTTCAGAAACACATGATCCCTCCCTAATTGTAGGCTATATCAAAAAGGTAGGTTTTAGCCCTATTCTTAAAAACAGAGATTTTGAGCCATAAAGCAGTTTGTTGTTTGAATATTTGCTACTACCACCAAGATCTGCACCCACGCCAGCTCCATCCGGGCTCACGCCCTAGGCTTCCATGCGCACCGTGGCATGCCCATCATGGATCATCACCTTATCGTGGTGGGGGGGTTGCGTGCCCTAGTGATCCCAGGAGCTATGTTGTCCGGGGCAATTTGCCTCTGGTAGGGTCACCCAAGACAAACTGGTCCTGGGTGAAGGGCCAGGCTAAGAATGTTCCAACAGACTCTGCTGATAAATACTAGAAAAAAGGATTCAGTGTACCCCACCTGGTATGGGGTTACCGGGGCCCCACCCTGGAGCCAGGCCTGGGGGAGGGGCTTGATGGCTAGCACCTGGTGGCTGGGTTTCTGCCCATGGGACCCGGCTGGGCTCAGCCCAAAGGAGTTACATGGGTCCACCCTCCAGTGGGCTCACCATCTGCAGGAGGGACCATGGGGGTCCGGTGCTATGTGGGTCAGGTGGCGGTCTGATCCCAAGCTTCCTAAACTGGCTTTTGGGATGTGGAAATGTCACCTTTCTGGTGGGGAAGGAGCCTGAGCTGGTGCATGAGGTTGAGAGATACCGGCTAGATATAGTCGGCCACACCTCAACACGCAGCTCTGGTTCCGGAACCAGTCTCATGGAGAGGGGCTGGAGCTTGGCCTTCTCTGGAGTTGCCCCAGGTAAGAGGCGACGAGCAGGAGTGGGTATTCTTGTATCCCCCACCTTGCTGCCTCTATATTGGAGTTTTCCCCGATGGATGAAAGGATTGTATCCCCGCGCCTTCGGGTTGTGAAACAGGTCCTGACCATCATTTGTGCCTATACACCAAATGATGGTTCAGAGTACTCACCGTTTTTGGAGTCTCTGACTGGGGTGCTGGAGAATGCTCCTCTTGGAGACTCCAGTCTCCTACTGGGGGACTTCAATGCGCACGTAGGCAACAACAGTGAAACCTGGAAGGGGGTGATTAGGAGGAACAGCCTGCCCGATCTGAACCCGATGGTGGTCAGTTATTGGACTTCTGTGCTAACCACAGTTTGTTCATTACAAACACCATGTTCAAGCATAAGGGTGCCCATATGTGCACCTGGCACCAGGTCACCCTAGGTCGCCGGTCGATGATCGATTTTGTTGTTGTGTCATCAGACCCACGACCGTATGTCTTGGACATTCAGGTAAAGAGAGGTGCATAGCTGTCAACTGATCACCACCTGGTGTTGAGTTGGATCCGATGGCAGGGGTGGATGCCATTCAGACCTGGTAGACCCAAATGTATTGTGAGGGTGTGCGGGAAACGTCTGGCTGAGGCTCCTCTCCGGGAGGTCTTCAACTTCCACCTCCAGAAGAACTTCAACCACATTCTGAGGGAGTCTGGAGACATGGAGTTTGAATGGGCCATGTTCTCCACCTCCATTGTTGAAGCAGTGGCCCAGAGCTGTGGCCGCAAGGTCGTCAAGGGTTTGTGGGAGTTTGCTCAACCAGTTTACATGTGTTTTGTGGACTTGGAGAAGGCATTCGTTCACGTCCCTCGTTGTTTTTTGTGGGGGGTGCTTCGGGAGTATGGGGTATCGGGCTTGTTGTTATAAGCTATTCAGTCTCTGTACGACTGTTGTGAGAGTTTGGTTCATATTGCCAACACTGGATCGGACTCATTCCCAGTGAGAGTTGGACTCCGCCAGGGCTGCCCTTTGTCACCGATCCTGTTCATAATTTTTATGGACAGGATTTCTAGGTGCAGCCATGGAACAGAAGGTGTCATGCTTGGTGACCACAGGATCTCATCTCTGTTGTTTGCAGATGATGTTGTCCTGTGGGCTTCATCCAGCAATGACCTACAGGTCTTACTGGGACGGTTTGCTGCTGAGTGTGAAGCAGCTGGGATGAGAATCAGTACCTCCAAGTCCGAGTCCAAGGTCCTCAGCCAGAAAAAGGTGGATATCCTCTCCGGGTTAGGGACAGGCTCCTGCCCCTAGAGGAGGAGTTTAAGTTTCTTGGAGTCTTATTCACGAGTGAGGGGAGAATGGAGCGAGAGATTGACAGATGGATTGGAGCAGCATCTGCAGTGATGCGGACGTTGTACTGGTCTGTCGTGGTGAAGAGGGAGCTGAGCTCTAAGGCAAAGCTGTCGATTTACCAGTCAATCTACATTCCTACCCTCACCTATGGTCACGAGCTTTGGGTAATGTCCGAAAGAACGAGATTGTGGATATAAGTGGCTGAAATGAGCTTTCTTCGAAGGATCGCTGGACTCAACCTCAGAGATAGGGTGAGGAGCTCAGTCATCCGGGAGAGGCTCAGAGTAGAACCACTGCTCCTTCACATTGAAAGGAGCCAGATGAGGTGGTATGGGCATCTGATCAGGATGCCTCCTGGACGCCTCCCACTTGAGGTGTTTTGGGCACTTCCCTCTGGGAGGAGACCCCGGGGCAGACTCAGGACTCGTTGGAGAGAGTGTGTCTCCCAGCTGGACTGGGAACACCTTGGTATCCTCTCTGAAGCACTGGAGCAGGTGGCTGGGGAGAGGGAAGTCTGGGCTTCTCTGCTTGAACTGTTGCCTCCTCGACCCAGACCTCCGGAAAAGCAGTAGAGATGGATGGATGGATAGATGCTAATATGGCCCAGAATTCCTCCATATACTGGTACTATCATTAAAGTGTGCAGTGTCTTCTGCACTGGCACATCCAGCAATACAGTCTTCAGTAAATGAATTTTTATTTAAAAGATCTGATACTACCATATTATCCTAACAGAGCACTACGCTCCCAAAATGCAGGATTACTTGTAATACCTAGAATCTCCAAAAGTACAATGGGAGGCAGAGCCTTCAGTTATCAAGCTCCTCTCCTGTGGAACCAGCTGCCAATCTGGATTCGGGAGTCAGACTCGATCTCTGTTTTTAAGAATAGGGTTAAAACCTCCCTTTTTGATATAGCCTACAATTAGGGAAGGATCATGTGTTTCTGAACCCTCCCTTAGTTATGCTGCTAATAGGTTTAGTCAGCTGGGGGACCTCCAAAAATGCACTGGGCCTCACTCCTTTCTTCACTCTCAATGAAATATATATTTTTTTTTTTTGCTGGTCATTAACATCTGTTTGTTCTCTCTCATAGATTGAGTCCCCATCGCACTGTTTGCTCTCTACGTGTCTGTTCTTTTCATCTTCTCTGTCCCCTCACCCCCCAGCCAGTCGCAGCAGATGACTGCCCCTCCCTGAGCCTGGTTCTGCTGGAGGTTTCTTCCTGTTAAAAGGGAGTTTTTCCTCTCCACCATCGCCAAGTGCTTGCTCACAGGGGATCGCCTGATTGCTGGGGTCTTTCTGCAACTGTGGGGGTTTCCCCTACAGTTGAAAGTGCTCTGAGATGACTGTTGTTGTGAAATGGCGCTATATAAATAAAGTTGAATTGAATTAAATAAAATAATTGTTTTTGGTTACTTTGTAGAAGATGCCTTACAAACGAGACTGAGTTTATTTCTCAGGAAAGCTTTATTGGAAGTCACATCTTCTATCATCAAAGTTCTCAACAGAAAAGAGACAGAACCAACTTTCCTCACAGCTTTTATACCCCAGAGATACTAAACCCCCACATCAAGTATCTCACACCTTCACCCCACAGAAGTTCAGTAAACACATGAACCCACAGTCACATATAGCCTCCGAGACTTGCTGGCGCCTCTGTTCCCTTCTCCACCTCGGGGCTCCCGTTGGGACATTGCCTCTGACCTCCGTCTTCCCCAGCACCCATCTCCTAGCCGAGGTCCCTGCTGGGGCATTGTTCCTTTGGACGTTTGATCTGTAGGGTCTGCACCGTCATGCCTACCGGATGCCTGTGGGGGAGAATGCGTACCATACAAGCATGCCATATATGTGCCTTAAATATGCACCATATAACCCCCCCCCAAACGTTCAAATAAGGACAAGTTACACTTCAAATGCATAGAATCATGACACCCCACACAGAACAAGAGAGAAAAAAACTTGGCACAACAGATCACATTTCCCACTGCTTGGGCTTCAACTCTCTGCCATATCTGCTGTGAGCAGGTCTCGCTCTGCCTGTGGCTGTCTGCTGCATCTGTGAAGTAGAATCATTAACACATCGTCGTGAAAGCTTTGCAGAGTGTCTCCCGGGTGGCCTGCCGCGGCGGGGGGCTCTGGCCAACTGTGCTGGGTCGTCAGCTAACACAAAAGCGGGTTTGAGCCTGTTAATGCAGACTAAGTCCCTCCTGTCTCCCAAATCGAGCAAAAAATGCTTTTCCCCGGTTTCTAACACTCTGAACGGTCCATCGTAAGGTGGCCTTAAACCTAACCTCTGTGCGTCGTGTCTAACAAAGACAAATTCTGCATTCTTTAAGGCTTTGGGCACAAAAACACGTGGAAAACTGTGATGAACGGGACCGGGGAGGGTGTGTGACCCCGCGTCGCTCTGCAGCAGCTGAGCAGGGAGGTGCTCCGGAGCAGGGTTCTCAGGGAGGAAATCTCCCGGTAACCGGAGGGGTTGGGCGAAGATGAGTTCGGCCGGAGAGGCTTGCAAATCCTCTTTAGGTGCTGAAGGCAACCCTAATAAAACCCATGGGAGCTTATCAACCCAATTTGTGTCCGTGAGAGCCGCTCTGAGGGCTGCTTTCAATGACCGATGGAAGCGCTCGCACAAACCGTTGGCCTGGGGGTTATACGCGGTCGTGCGATGAATTTTCACCCCCAGGCTGAGTGCCATGGACGACCAGAGCTCGGAAACAAACTGGGGTCCTCTGTCAGACGTTATGTCTGACGGGATACCAAAACGTGCGACCCAAGCTGTTAAAAAGGCACGTGCAACATCTGCCACTGTGGTTGCCGCCAGAGGGACCGCCTCTGGCCAGCGCGTGGTGCGGTCTACCATGGTTAAAAGGTGTGTGAACCCCTGGGACAGCGGAAGAGGTCCTACTAAGTTGATATGCACATGATCAAAGCGTTTGGCTGGGATGTGAAAAGGTTCTAGAGGGGCTCGTGTGTGTTTGTGTACCTTTGCTCTTTGACACGCAGCGCAGGCTGCAGCCCACTCTTTGACTTGTTTACGCAGCCCCGGCCAAACAAACTTCTCTCCTACCATTTTGATAGACGCGCGGACGCCCGGGTGTGCCAGCGAATGTATTAAGTCAAAAACACGGCGACGCCACGCAGCTGGGACCACGGGACGGAGACGCCCCGTGGAGGTATCGCAGATTAGGGAGGGCATGCCTCTTTGAAGCACCCTGTGCTCCAGCCTTAGCCCTGTTGGCCCAGACTGGAGCGCGCGCACGTCCGCGTCACCAACCTGTTCAGCGGCCATGGCTGCATAATCTAACCCGACGCAGACCGGAGCTGTGAGCGCTTCCGCGCCGCAAGCCTGACCTAGGTCTGCAGCCGCCGAATCTGCCCCCTGGGGGCCTGTCGCTGCAACTGCACGCGAGAGGCAATCTGCCACTACATTGTGTTTACCCGCCACGTGTTGAATGTCAGTGGTAAACTCCGAAATTGCAGCCAGCTGCCTCTGTTGTCGGCCCGACCAAGGCTCTGAAACTTTAGCCATTGCAAAAGTTAAGGGTTTATGATCCACGAACGCGGTAAAACGGCGCCCTTCCAACCAGAACTGGAAGTGGCGGATGGCCAAATGCAGGGCTAAAAGCTCCCTGTCAAACGCGCTGTATTTACGCTCGCTATCGCGCAATGTTTTGCTGAAAAACGCGAGTGGTTGCCAGCATCCTGCCACCAGTTGCTCGACAACCGCTCCCACTGCCACATCGGTGGCGTCTGTGGTTAGCGCCATGCGAGCTGCCGGCACCGGGTGTGCCAATAACGCAGCGTTCGCGAGGGCTGATTTGACCTGTGAAAAAGCGCGCTCCCGATCCGGGGACCACTCGACCTTAGATGCAGGTTTTTGCTTCTTTAATGCCGCGTACAATGGGTGCATGAGCCGTGCCGCGTTTGGGAGGAAACGGTTATAAAAACTGACCATCCCCAAAAATTCCTGCAGCGCTTTAACCGTCTGCGGTTGGGGGAAATCCGTTATCGCGCGCACCTTATCCGGCAGCGGGACCGCGCCTTCTGGCGACACGCGGTGTCCCAAAAAATTGATTTTCGCTACCCCGAATTGGCACTTCGCTGGGTTAATGATCAGCCCGTGTTCTGTGAGCCTCTGAAAAACGGCTGTGAGGTGGCTTTCGTGCTCGGCTTCGGACGCACTGGCTACCAAAATATCATCCAAATAAGCGAACACGAAAGGGAGGTCGCGCAGCACTGCATCCATCATGCGTTGGAACGTCTGCGCGGCGCCCTTGAGGCCGAAAGGCATGCGCAAAAACTCGAAAAGCCCGAAAGAGGTTATAACTGCCGTTTTGGGTATGTCCTGCGCACGGACTGGAACTTGGTGATAACCACGCACCAAATCTATTTTGGAAAAGATGCGCGCCCCCGCTAAATGCGCCGAAAAATCCTGGATGTGCGGAATCGGATAGCGGTCGTGGGCTGAAGCATTATTTAATCTGCGGAAATCAGCGCAAGGGCGCCACGAGCCGTCAGCCTTGGGTACCATGTGCAGGGGTGACGACCAGGCGCTGTTCAAATGCCGGACTATGCCCAGTTTTTCCAAGTTGGCGAATTCCTCGCGCGCGATGGCCAGTTTAGCTGGGTCCAACCGCCGAGCTTTTGCAAAAACAGGGGGGCCCGAAGTACTTATGAAATGCTCGACCCCGTGTTTGGCAACTGACGCTGAAAATGTAGGGACCGTGAGTGCTGGAAACTGGTTGAGTAATGCATGAAACTTACCACCTGCAGCTGTGACATTGGAATGTGCAGAAGGCAGGGCCACCCGAGCTGTGCAGGAGATAGAGTAGAAAGACAGTGCATTTACAATACGTCTATTAGCAAGGTCAACTAACAAACTGTTTGAGCACAAAAAGTCAGCACCTAGCATGTTGTTGTTAACTGTAGCAACAACGAAGGTCCACTCGAAGGTGCGCCCGTGGAGGGACAGGCGGAGCGTCTTCTCCCCATAGGTTTTGATCGTGGAGCCGTTCGCCGCTAACACCAGGGGGCCGCTGGCCGGCGCCAGGGTGTCCGCGTAGGTAGGCTTGACAAAACTCAGCTGGGAGCCCGTGTCCACCAGGAATTCTTTCCCAGAATTCGCGTCCATCACGAAAAGCAGCTTGTTCTTCGTGCCGAGAGTCGCAGCTGCTACCGGCTCCCGGACTTGCCGTTTCCCTGGCGCTGGCTCCGGCACGGTGGGACGCATCTGTGGGCTTTCTCGGCGAAACGTCGATGGTAGAAGCAGAGGGCGTTGTCAGCTCCGCTTCTCCTGGTCTCTGCCGCTGCTGCCGTCAGTGGATCTGGTGCCGCAGCCTCTGGTCTCCCTCCTTCTCGCGAAGGGGCGGTCACCTCTGCTGCTGCCGTCGTGGCCGCGCGCCGTCTATGGGCGTCGACGAGCCGTTGCGCCACCTGTCCTAGCTCGTGGTAGTCACGGTTGACGAGCAGCTGCGAGCTGGCCAGGGCGACTCTCACTGCTGGCGGGAGCGTTCTGAGGAAGAGGTGGGCGAAGATAAAACTGTCGTCATCTTCGCCTCTCAGGCTCATCATCTTTGCCATCAGATCCGCTAGCCTGTCTGCTTCTCCCTCTGTCAGCGTCAGGAGCTTCTCTGCTCGCTCTTCCCGCGAGGGAGTGAAGGCTCGGATGAGGGCAGCTTTCAGTGTGTCATACTTGTTGTCTTGGGGTGGGTGGTTGGTCAGGCTCTCCACCCGCTGCACTGTGAGGCTGTCCAGCTTCGCGACGACATGGTAGAACCTCGTAGCGTCCGCTGAGATTCCCCGAAGGTGGAATTGCGCCTCCACAGTGGTAAACCAGGAGCGCGGGTTATGTTGCCAGAAGTCGGGCAGCTGTAGTATGGTAGCTGCGTTAACCCGGTTGGCTCCTGAAGAGTCCGGTGCGGAAAGCTCGCCGCCACCGGCCATAGTTAGTCGTAGGTCACCAGTGTAGAAGATGCCTTACAAACGAGACTGAGTTTATTTCTCAGGAAAGCTTTATTGGAAGTCACATCTTCTATCATCAAAGTTCTCAACAGAAAAGAGACAGAACCAACTTTCCTCACAGCTTTTATACCCCAGAGATACTAAACCCCCACATCAAGTGTCTCACACCTTCACCCCACAGAAGTTCAGTAAACACATGAACCCACAGTCACATATAGCCTCCGAGACTTGCTGGCGCCTCTGTTCCCTTCTCCACCTCGGGGCTCCCGTTGGGACATTGCCTCTGACCTCCGTCTTCCCCAGCACCCATCTCCTAGCCGAGGTCCCTGCTGGGGCATTGTTCCTTTGGACGTTTGATCTGTAGGGTCTGCACCGTCATGCCTACTGGATGCCTGTGGGGGAGAATGCGTACCATACAAGCATGCCATATATGTGCCTTAAATATGCACCATAACTTTTTCTTAAAAATGGTTTCAACTTCAATTTCAACATCACTGATAAATGGTTTGTACTGTTGACTCTTTTCACACCGGTGTCTTAACAGACAAAATAGAAAATCATGATGCAAACACAATTTTTTTTTTTTCACTTTTTCTTAACCCCTTAGCATTACTTCCAATTTTCCAGGGTGAAAAAGTAGATTTTTGGTTAAGAAAAATCTTTCATTATTTACCATTACACACAGATAACATGGAAACATAGCACGGCTGGATTACCAAAATGTGTCTCAATATTTTTTAACTACAATGTCATGATTCACTGCATCACAAGATTTTGTTGGTCCAAAACTGCTCCCACAACCTACACTTTATCTATAGACTTTTATAGGATGTTTAAGTAATTAGACTCCATAATATACTCCAATAGAATTGTCTAGCAACCCTTTTTTTTCTAAAACTTTGGAGAAAGTTGGTAATGTACTACAGACACATAACCTGATTTACTGCTGAATTTGGTCAGAAGAAAGGATGTGTATGTAATTATTGACTCTTTTCCCACCAGTGTCATAACAGACAAAACACAATCATGACACAAACACAGTCACTGGTTTATAACAAGTATCAGCGCAATTAGACTGTTTTGTTTCATATGTACACAAGTTAAAAAAAAAACACTGGGCATGGGGAGACAGGGTCACACATGCTGGCCACTCATCGCGTTCACAAGCTTGCCCAGTTCAGCCAGGAAAGCTTGACTGAAGGCAGCAGTTTGTGTCATCTCCTCCCTTTGGAAGGTGACTTCTTGCTCCCTTGCTTCATGTGCGCCATCAGCAAGCCAGTTGATGGCCTGCATGTGCTGGGCAAGTGCTTCACGGTGCTGTTCAAGCTGCTGTTCATGGAGCCGCACCTCGTCACCATGCATCTTGGCAAACACAGTGGCAAGGTCCGTTGTGGGGTGGCTCCTTTTCCTCTTGCCTAGATGAAAGACCATTTCATTTTCTTCGTTTGATCCTTCCAGTGGAACTATTTGTTCAGGTCAGCTGGATTTGGGCTGCCGCAGGGGCAGTGTGATTGTTCAGATCACACTGTGATCAAGTTCAAAACATATTAGGGACATACACTTGTGAAAGCCAGTGGTGGGATGTGACAAAAATGCTTCGTTGTTGTATTTAAGCACAATTGTCTTGTTGCTGCACTTCAGTAGAGCAGATTTTGCAGGCACCAGGTTATGTTTAAAATAATTTGGTTTTATTGTGGCCTCAGAAATCTGAATGTGTTAATACAGTCAGCTGACTTGAATCATTTCAATGAAGTACGTTCACTGCAAGTACATTCGAAAGTGAGTTTTATGTGCTACATCAGTTTTTCAAAAACAAGAATTATATCAGTACTTCCTCCACCACAGCTAAAAATGGGACCAGGTTGTGGACCCCTGACAAGTGAGCACCCCAGGATCCACTCTGTACATGTACAAGTACATTTTCAATCCAGGGATTTAGGGTGGAAAAGAAACAGCACATCAATAGTGTTCCAACACTGTTTTTGGAAAATCCACAGAAAAGGTATGTGGGTCTATTATGAGGCTTTAGGAAATTATATGAATCACTTTATAAATCACTAGTTTGAAAATGCACATGTATATGTTGAGCTTTTGGATCCTGGGGTCCACGATTGGCCTGTATCAATAAACACAACACGGTGTTAATCTTTGGTTTATTGTGCCTTACCAGCACTTGAACATGTTGTGCCAAACGTTGAGGGAGCTGGTGATGGCGTTGAGAGAGGCGGACCCCTGGCATGTGGAAACAGATTCTAGAAAGAAAATACACAGCACCAAAGTGCAACACGTACACAAAACTTTTTAACCAGGATTAGTATATTTTATCGTTTTGCTCTCACAAGGGAATACTTCAGACAAAGCAAGCGCGAATCAGCAGAGTTGGCTACTAGCTAGCTAGCACTCTTCGCTTACACTCGTTTGCCAGGAGAAAAGGACGTTGTTATTGCTCAAAAAAGTAAGCTTGCCACCAATAGGATAAATAAGCAAAAAGATGCATAATATCAGAAAACACTCACTATCCATGGTTTGCAACAATGACGTGTCGACCCAAATCTCCCTGCCATTGCTGGCCGGGCGATGGCCGTAAATGGCATCTGTTTAACCACTTCCAGTCCTTTCCGTTCACCCCACTTCGACCGTTGTGATCCTTGATGGCCCGGTAATCACTTTTCATTTTCTTCAGCTTCTCCCTACATTGTTTTAATGTCCGGTTGTATCCGTGGGCTGCCATCTGTTAGGAGATCTCCTGGTAAACTTTTTCGTTGTGGGTCGCTCCATCTAACTCTCTCTGGATTTTATCGTCAGCCACCAAGCACAGAAAAGTCTGCACCTCTTCGTTGGACCACGATGTAGATTTCCATGAAACCTGCAAAGCCATCTCTACCGTGTTTACTCACTGAAGAATTTTTTGCAAATGGCAGTTGTAAATTCTGCAGAAGACAGCACTCTCATGATGTTACATCCTGACCAATCAGTGCTCTGCAGTCTGACATCACATTTTCAGCTCGATTCAGCACGATTTGAACCCAGCTGGAGTAGGTACGAAAAAAGTACCTGGTACCAGGAACTAATGGAAAACCCTACAAACCGAGTAGAGTCGAGGCGAGTAGGGCTGAGTGGGTACTAATGGAAAAGGGGCTTAACCTCCCAGCTGGTCTGAGAACGTCTTGGTACCCTTTCTGAAGAGCTGGAGCAGGTGTCTGGGGAGAGGGAAGTCTGGGCTTCTGTGCTTGAACTGCTGCCTCCGCGATCCGGACTTCCAGAGAAACGGTAGAAGATGGATGGATGTTTGGTCATTTTTTTGCACCTTTATTCTTGCACATTTGTACCAACACTGTAACTTGGTGGGACCTCCTTACAGGCAGCAGTACAGTAGCGGGGCTGGGGAAATTGCTGCTGTCCTCCTGCAGCGCCGTGTGAAGGTTTAGCTAGAAATCTGTGGCGTACATGCATTAAACATAATGTCATCTTAACTGAGAAACAAGTCTTTTAAAGGTTTGATGGAAACGATAATGATAATTTTAAAAAACGGCATGATGAGTGTTGAGCAGGAGCCAAAACAAACATGGAGACATCTCCATCCTGAGCTCAGCCACAAGCTGTGACGCAGCCCTCACCCAGATGAGCCGGTGAATTAGTGCACAGCGGAGCGTGTCACACCGAGCATGTTTCCAACACGCATCCACCTCATGGAGCTGAGGGGTGTTCACGCTGGATGAGCAGTGGAGTTGTTTTCAGAGCCACTTCGGAGGCCCCGCAGCCCTGAGAACCAGAGGCTCCCTGTGCCTTTGACAAAGCACACAAACAGAAAAAAAAAACAAAAAAACCCACAGATTCCTGAGGAAAACAAAGTACATTTATGAGAAAGAAGTCACAAACATAAGAGAAAAGCCCAGCATTTTGCACAGTCTCTGGTCTACACTCAAAGGATTTCCCCCCACCTTCCATCTTTCGTCTCTGCTGAGGTCAGTTGTTGACGCCATATTGCTCATGTATGCTGGTTAGCTATTCGACCCTGCTGCGAATGCAAGAGTGCTACTATTGGATGTTGCTAACTAACATTTATACTGATTGTAACCATTACTGAAGCCCTCACTGAGGTGTGAGGGCTTTCAGCGTACCTCGCACCTCGGTGCTGCTCATGTGTCGAATTTCATGCATCAGTCAAAGCAGCAGGCGGGGCCAATAGATCAGATCGGAAAAAATCAGATCGGACATTTTATGTTTGATTCATAACAACTTCCTGTTTCATGGAGAAATATCAAACTTTGAGACACCGTGCAGGCCACACCCATTGACAAAAACTCACGCTTTTAATAACTTTTAATCACACAACCGTTATGTCAGCTCTCTCAGAAAAGCTCAGGGGTGTCATCAGGGTAGCTTGACTTTTCGCTAATTAACATGGGCCGGCTAGATGCAGAATTTGCACCAAAATGTTTTTATTTTATTTATTTGACCTTTATTTTGCCAGGTAAAATGTTTGAGAACCAATTCTCATTTACAAACATGACCTAGCCAAGACGCCCCACTAGAAAAACATGAATGAATGAATGAATTTATTTTTTTTATTTCGGATAGTACAGTACAGGTTAAAAGAAACTGTATAATATAACAACAAGGTCAAATTAGACAAGGACTCCTTCTACTATACAATTCCACGTGAGTTATCCGAAATGGGTGATGGCTGAAGCCGCAGCTTATGTTGCCCACCCATATTCCATCCAAGAATTCAAAAGAGAAAAAAGAGAAAACAAGACAAGAGCGATTACAATTTAAAACAAGGCTAAGACAAAATGTGACTGAGAGAAGAAAAAAAAAAAAAAGAAAACTAAGCTAAGCTAAGTTAAGCGGTTATTATTCAAAACAAATCTAAGACAAAATGTCACAGAGAGAGAAAAAAAAAAAAACTAAGCTACAACACAACACAAGCTGGATATGTTAATCCTTATGTGAGTTTACATGTCGTCTTGTAAATATGTTTGGAGTATTTCTTCCTTTAGTTTTTGTTTAAATTGTCCAAGCGTTGTACATGATTTTAATTCAGGTCCAAAATCGTTCCATAATCTGACTCCTTGCACTGAAATACAGTGTTGCTTGGTGGTTGTTCTCACTGTAGGCTTTTGAAATATACATGTTCCTCTGAAGTGATATCGTTTCTCCCTTGTTTGGAACAACTTTTGGATATTTGCGGGCAGTGATAAATTCTTCACTTTGAACATTATTATTGCGGTTTTAAAGTCAACCAGATCTTTCAACTTGAGAGTTTTTTGTTTTTTTGAAAAAGTGGGTTTGTTGGTTCCCTGTAAGCTGCTTTATTTATTATTCTAATAGCTCTCTTTTGAAGCATAAAGAGTGGATATATGTTTGTTTTATATGTATTTCCCCATACTTCATTACAATATGTACATACATGAGCACATAGATTCATATAGACATATATGATATAGACATATAGACATATAGACATGTAGCATAAAAGGAAATGAAAATACACTAGCCATACTATGATGGACCGTAATCTGACTTTGAACAATTGTATTAATTTTTGTGGGGTGTCCAAAAATGTCATGAATGTATTTTTTCCCTATTATGATGAATGGGAATTCCCATTGAAATGAATGGAAAACTGCATTTCAATCGTAGTGACAGAGACGGTATTATGTGATCAACTGTGCATCAGCATATGCTAGGACCGACGGGCAGTCGGGGCCACAGAGGTGCGAGGCCTTTTTATCGCTGCTAGCCGCTTTAATTCCCTCTGCATTTACTAATGTTCTGTTTGCCACCCTCTTATTGGCACCTTCAGATGAAGTAGACATTGGAGTGATAACATTAAAACTACGCTAACTGTAGCTAACAAGGCTAACTGTTAGCATGAACCTGGAGCTAAACAACACAATTTCTGGGTTGTGAGTTCTGTAGGGAATCCCTGTTGTTTTTATTGGGATCTAACGGCTCTCATGTGCTTCCCGTAGAGTCCTATGTGGCGGACTTTGACGGCCGCAGCTCCCTGCTGTACCGGTTCAACCAGAAGTCCATGTCCACGGTCAAAGACGTCATCTCTCTCCGCTTCAAGAGCCACCAGGCCGAGGGCGTGCTGCTGCACGGGGAGGGCCAGAGAGGGGACTACATCACCCTGGAGCTGCACCGGGGACGCCTGGATCTCTACCTCAACCTAGGTCAGCTGCAGAGACCGCTGGTTTCTGGTTTGGAAAACGTCATTTGGGGCATTTCTTAGTAGCTTTTTAACCTCTTTCTTGCAAGTTTGTTTTTCTTCACCTAAATGGTAAATTAACCAAATTTCTGCATTTTCTCTCAATATGTGACTTTATTTTTTTGCAAGTTTCTGACTATTTTCTCGTCATTTTTTTTCTTTCATTTATTTTCTTGCAGGATTTTGTAACTTTTTTGCAGATTTTTTCTGATAAAATGACATTTTTTTCTGATGAAGTTGTGACTTGTTAAAAATTGATACTCTTTCATAAATGTGCAACTTTTCTCATTTTTTCATGTAAATTTGAGACATTTTATTATAAATTTGTTTTTTTTCTAATAAGTATGACTTTTTTTCTCAAAACTATTGTTTTATTGTATTTTTTTTTACTTATAAATTTGCAACTGTAACTATTTTGTAAACTAGCATTTTTCCTCATTAATTTGTGCCTTTTTCATGTAACTCTTCTTATTTTTCATTTAAATTTATTTTTTCAATTTGTAACATTTTTTCTCATAAATATGCAGCCTTTTTCCTCATAAAACTGTGATATTTATTTAAAATTTTTCTGCTTTTTTTCTAGAATATTTGCAGCTGTTACTATTTTGTAAATTAGCATTTTTCTTTAATTTTTTTCCTTTTTTCACATAAATTTGAGACAATGTTTCTTTAAAGATGGGATTTTTTTCTTAGAAAACTGTTTTAAAAATTTGCATTTTTCTCCATAACTTTGCAACATTTTTTCATGTAAATTTGCAGCTTTTTTCCCCCTCATAAAACAGCTGCTTTTTTTGTAAATCTGCAATTTTTTTCTACATAGATTTTTGACTCTTATCAGCCCAGAATTTTTCATTTCTTCCACATAATTTCCTTTTCATCCCTCTCTCAAAGCCACATAGTCACTGGTTATTTCAGCAGAAAGGGTCACATCACTTTAAAAAAAAATCCTATTTTCAGTGAATGTGAGCGTTTCTGCTGTGATTGAGACAGTGATTGGGAGTGATGGAGCTGATATGAAGGCTGCAGTGAAGGTGCGTTTTTGGTGGGTGTTTCCATGATTGACTTGTCATTTCCACTTATTTTCTCCACATACAGAGAAGGTTGTGTGTTGAAGCGGCTTCATCTGAAGGCTAAGGCCATGTACACGGAGCAGCGGTAACACGCTGCTCTCTACAAACAGGAACAATCTATTAGAAATGTTTAAACCTGAACATGTTTGACACACTAACCTGAGAAATAACTTGGGACATGCAGGTTAGAGTACATGCGCCACGAGAATTGAGTGGGGGGGGGGGGGGGGGGGGTTGGAAATTCATGAGAAAAAAGTAACAAATTTACAAGAAAAAAGTAGAAAATTTGCAAGAAAAAAAGTGCAAATTTTTTGGGAAAAAAAATTGGCAAATTTATGAGGAAAAAAGTGGCAATTTTAGGGCAAAAAAGTGGCAAATTTATGAGAAAAAAGTGGCAAATTTAAAATAAAAAGGTTGAAAATTTAAGTGGAAAAAGTTGAAAATTTACAAGAAAAAAGTTGAAAATTTATAGGAAAAACTGGCAAATCTGAGAAAAAGTTGAAAATTTGTAAGGAAAAAGGTGCAAATTTATGAGAAAAACAGTTGCAAATTTACAAGAAGTGTTGCAAATTTACAAGAAAAAAGTTGCAGATTTTTGAGAAAAAAATGCAAATTTACAAGAAAAAATGGCAAATTTAAGAGAAAAAAGTTGCAAATTCATGAGGAAAAGGGTGGCAAATTTATGAGAACAAAGCTGCAAATTTACAAAAAAGTTGAAAAATTTTTTAAAAAATGTAAAATTAAGAGAAAAAAGTAGCAAATTTACAAGAAGAAAGCAAATTTATGGGAAAAGTGACAAATTTAGAAGAAAAAAGTTACAAATTTGTGGAAAAAAGTTGCAAATTTACAAAAAAAAAGTTGAAAATTTATTTTAAAAAATGTAAAATGATGAGAGGAAAAAATAGCAAATTTACAAGAAAAATGTAGCAAATTTATGGGGAAAAGTGGCAAATTTATGAGAAAAAAGTGGCAAATTTACAAGAAAAAGTAACAAATTTATGGGGAGAAGAAAGTTGCAAATTTATGCAAAAAACAGTTGCAAATGTACAAGAAGTGTTACAAATTTATAAGAAAAAAGTTGCAGACTTTTGAGCAAAAAATTGCAAATTTATGAGAAAAAAGGTGGCAAATTTACAAAAAAAAAGTTTATTTTTTTAATGTAAAATTATGAGAAAAAAGTTGCAAATTTATGAGAAAAAAGTTGCAAATTTACATAAAAGTTGAATTTTATTTAAAAAAATGTAAAATTATGAGAAGAAAGCAAATTCAGAAGAATAAAGTGACAAATTTATGAGGAAAAAAGTAGCAAATTTATGGGGAAAAGTTGCAAATTTGTGAGGAAAAAATGGCAAATTTACAGAAAAAAATTAATTTATGGGGAAAAAAATTGCAAATTTGTGAGAAAAAAGTTTCAAATTTACAAAAAAGTTGAAAATTTATTTAAAAAAATGTAAAATGATGAGAGGAAAAAATAGCAAATTTAGGAGAAAAATGTAGCAAATTTATGGGAAAAGTGACAAATTTATGAGAAAAAAGTGGCAAATTTACAAGAAAAAGTAACAAATTTATGGAGAGAAAAAAGTTGCAAATTTATGTGAAAAACAGTTGCAAATGTACAAGAAGTGTTACACATTTATAAGAAAAAAGTTGCAGACTTTTGAGCAAAAAATTGCAAATTTATGAGAAAAAAGGTGGCAAATTTACAAAAAAAAAGTTTATTTTTTTTAATGTAAAATTATGAGAAAAAGTTGCAAATTTATGAGAAAAAAGTTGCAAATTTACATAAAAGTTGAATTTTATTTAAAAAAATGTAAAATTATGAGAAGAAAGCAAATTCAGAAGAATAAAGTGACAAATTTATGAGGAAAAAAGTAGCAAATTTATGGGGAAAAGTTGCAAATTTGTGAGGAAAAAATGGCAAATTTACAGAAAAAAATTAATTTATGGGGAAAAAAATTGCAAATTTGTGAGAAAAAAGTTTCAAATTTACAAAAAAGTTGAAAATTTATTTAAAAAAATGTAAAATGATGAGAGGAAAAAATAGCAAATTTAGGAGAAAAATGTAGCAAATTTACGGGAAAAGTGACAAATTTATGAGAAAAAAGTGGCAAATTTACAAGAAAAAGTAACAAATTTATGGAGAGAAAAAAGTTGCAAATTTATGTGAAAAACAGTTGCAAATGTACAAGAAGTGTTACACATTTATAAGAAAAAAGTTGCAGACTTTTGAGCAAAAAATTGCAAATTTATGAGAAAAAATAGCAAATTTATGAGGAAAAAGGTGGCAAATTTACAAAAAAGTTGATTTTTTTTAAATGTAAAATTATGAGAAAAAAGTTGCAAATTTATGAGAAAAAAGTTGCAAATTTACAAAAAGGTTGATTTTTTTTTTTAAATGTAAAATTATGAGAAGAAAGCAAATTCACAAGAATGAAGTGACAAGTTTATGAGGAAAAAAGTAGCAAATTTATGGGGAAAAGTTGCAAATTTGTGAGAAAAAATGGCAAATTTACAAGAAAAAAATAGCAAATTTATGGGGGAAAAAATTGTAAATGTGTGAGAAAAAAGTTTCAAATTTACAAAAAAGTTGAAAATTTATTTAAAAAAATGTAAAATGATGAGAAAAAAGTGGCAAATTTACATGAAAAAAGTGGCAAATTTATAAGAAAACAAGGTTGCAAATTTATGAGTAAAAGTTAAAAATTTCTGAATTTCATTTCCATTTTTCAAATTGATGATATTCAGTTATGTAACTTTATTAACAAAGGCTTATGATGATATTGGGGGACAATTCTGTTTTTTCCCGGGTTGGGGGGTCCAATGTCCCCCCCATCGCCCCATGATTTACACCTATGAATGGGTTTTGGGGGGGTGGGGGGTGACAGGTTAATTAGCCAGGAGTGGCTAACCCCCCCCCCCTCCCCCCGCCCCTCTGTGTTTGTCCAGACGACAGCAGGCCGAGGTTCAGCAGCCGCCGCGTCCCCGTCACCGTGGGCAGCCTGCTGGACGACCAGCACTGGCACTCCGTCCACGTGGAGCGCTTCAACAGGCAGGTCAACCTGACGGTGGACGCCCACACGCAGCACTTCCAGACCAAGGGGGAGGGCCAGTCCCTGGAGGTGAACTATGAGGTGAGCCCGCGGGAGGGGGCAGTGATTGAGTTAGCTAAAGTGGAGGCGGAAGAGGCTTCGTTAACCCTTAGCATTCCAGCCAGGTTCCCTAAATTTAGCAAAGAAAATCAAATTCCTATCTTCACTGAGAGGCCTTAGAAAATTTGAAACGTCCTGCTGGCAGAACTCTGGGAGTTTAAGAGGTTAAATTTGCAGCTTTTTTCCTCAATTTACAACTTTTTCCTGGTAAATGTGTGATTTTTTTTTCATAAATGTTATTTTTTTCCTGTAAATTTTCATCTTTTTTAAAAATAAATTGATTCCTTTTTTCTTGTAACCTGGAAATTTTTCCTCATAAATCTGCAACGTTTTCACATAAATTTGCACATTTTTTTTCTTGTAAACTAGCAACTTTTTCCCATAAATTTTCTTTTTGTTTCTCAAAATTTTGTGATGTTTTTTCCTGTAAATATTCAAGTTTTTCTGTAAAACGTGCAACTTTTTTCATGTAAATTTGCAACTTTTTTCTTGTAGATTTGCAACTTTTAACCCCTTAGCATTCCAGCCAATTTCTCTAAATTTAATGTACGCAAAGAAAATCAAATTCTTTCTCCAGTGAGTGACAGTAGAAAATTTGAAACATCCCGCCAGCGGAACACCGGCATTTTAAGAGGTTGATAACGCTCTGATGAGCAGCGGTACCGGTGGTGAGCAGTAAACACAGCGCTTAGAAATGATGAATTATTTAACATAGAGAGGAGCAGAGGAAGGAGCGGGTGAGTAATCTTTGATGTCTCAGAGGAGAAAAAAGCTGACTGCCAAGAAGACCGGCTGCCTCTGAAGACCTTTTGCCCACCCAACAGTGTGTGACTCTGCTTTGTGCACCGTGGAAATTCACCCATTCCACTCTGGCTGCTGAAGCCCGAGGCTAGCTTATAAGAAAAAAAAAAAGAAAGAAGGTCAGTAGCAGCTTCGGAACTTCACAGCTTCATGAAGCCAAATGGAGCAGCAGAGTCAGAAATTATAGTCAAGTAAAAGTAACATTACCTTATTATGTTAATTACTCAAGTGCATTAATGCGATTTCCCCAATGGTCACCAAACTCACACACAATGATTTTTAGGTGGGTCTGCATCCAGGTTGAGGCCAAAGGTCAGAAGATCTGAGCGTTGCTGCTCCATCATTGATGGTATTAATGTGTATTTGGTATAAATCTGCAAGAATTAAAGGTGCAAAGATGTAATATAAAAGGCAATTTTAAAAATTTCAAAAGTCACAAATTCCACGGAATAAAAATTTTACTGACATTCAGATGAGCATTGCAAATTTATAGGAAAAAAGTTGAAAATTTACAAGAAAAAAAATGAAAATTTACAGAGAAAAAAAATAAATTTTTTTGAGAAAAAGTTGCAATTTTATGAGAAACAAGTCACAAATTTCTGAAAGAAAAATGAAAATTTACAGGAAAAAAGTTGCAAATTTTAGAAACTAGGAATACAATTGCAACAAGACATTACCAGTAGGATAAAACTAACCTGTCTCCAGAGAACTTCAACCACATTCTGAGGGAGTCTGGAGACATGGAGTCTGAATGGGCCATGTTCTCCACCTCCATTGTTAAAGCAGGAGTCCTATCGAGCTTGGTTAGCTTGTGGGACTCCTGAAGCAGCTGAAGTGTACTGGCAGGCCAAGCCGAGTGCAGCCCAGGTGGTTGCAGAAGCAAAAAGTTAGGTGTGGGAGAAGTTTGGTGAGGCCATGAAACAAGACTTTTGGTCGGCCTCAAAGAGATTTCGGCAGACTGTCCAGAGACTCAGGAGGGGGAAGCAGCTCCCTGTCCACACTGTGTATGGTGCAGATGGCGCGCTGCTGACTTCGACTGGAGATATTGTCGGGCAGTGGAAGGAATACTTCAAGGATCTCCTCAACCTCATTGACACATCTTCCACAGAGGAAGCGGAGCTTGAGGACCAGTGGGACAACTCACCCATCACAGGGGCTGAGGTCACCAAAGTGGTTAAAAAACTCTTTGGTGGCCAGGACCCAAGGGTGGATGAGATTCTCCATGAGTACCTCAAGGCCCTGGATGTTGTAGTGCTGTCATGATTGACATGCCTCTGCAACATTGCGTGGAAGCCGGGGACAGTGCCTTTGGCAAGGCAAACTGGGGTAGTGGTTCCTCTCTTTAAGAAGGGGGACCGGAGGGTATGTTCCATCTCTTGGCGGATCACACTTCTCAGCTGAGTGGATGGTGAGGTGTTGAGGAACAGCTGGGTGATGTCAGCATCACAGTGGAACTGTAGACCATGGCGGCGGATTATCTGGCCAAGGGGGAGCACGTATATGCTAAAAAGAAGGGGACCAAGGACGGAGCCCTGCGATACCCCTTGATTAACTGGGGTGGGTTGGGAAGTGGTTCCATCAATGGTAATAAGCTGTTGTCGATTGGATAAACAGGACTGGAACCAGGAAAGAGCTGTGTCGGTGATGCCTAGGTGGGTAGAGAGGAGGTTAAGCAGAATGGTGTGGGAGAGTGTGTCAAATGCAGCAGAGAGGTCTGATGTAGCCAGAGTCAGCAGCGATAAGGAGGTCATTAATGATATTGATTAAGGCTGTCTCTGTGCTATGATGGGCCCTGAAGCCAGATTGAAAGTGTGCATAGAGCTCATGGTTGCACATGTGGCACTGCAGTTGCATAGCAACTGCTCTCTCCAAGATCTTACTGAGCAAAGGGAGGTTGTTGATAGGCTGATAGCTGCTCAGGGTGTCAGGGCCCATACCAGTTTTCTTCAGGATAGGTGTAACTGAAGCGGTTTTAAGCATGGTAGGTACTGTCTCGGTTTTAACTGAGGTATTAATGAAAGCACCATAGGTGCTGATGCCTTGGTGCAGACAGACAGACAGAGTGAGTCACCACCATATGCCTCTTGAACACTGAGGTGTAATAAACTAAGAAAAGAAGACGTTAAACATAAACTTGAAAGTAGCCCAGAAAAAAAAATCACAATAACATTAAGTCCAAAATAATAAAGCAACTGAAAAGGCGGGGCATGAACATTCAATTCAGTTTTACTTGTATAGCACCTAATCACCGCAAAAGTCATCTCAAGGTGCTAGATACATAAGGCAGGGATCATCAGTAATGCAGACAAAAGGCCAACGCTCCCCTATGAGCAGCACTAAGCAACAGTGGGAAGGAAAAACTCTTATAGGAAGAAACCTCCAGCAAAACCAGACTCAGGGAGGGGCAGTCTTCTCCCATGACTGGTTGGAGGGTGGGGCGGTATCCTATTCACAGAGATAACAACAACATACAGGTAGAACAACATTTGTACAGATACAGTATGTGCAATATTGTATCAAAGCTGGAATGCTTAGAGCTGGCATTTGACAGAAATTGTAACTTGAGCAAAACTTAAGTTCAGCTGTTCAGGGGAAGTTAAGTCTTCACTGAAATGTGTTATTGAAGAATCAAACACAAACTACTATTATGACACACACGGCCTATAACAGTGCAAAGGCTTTTAGTCTTAACACACAGTACAATAACACCCCCGTAGTACCATTCTAAATGAAAAAAAAATACAGTTTGGATATCAATTTGTGTCTTTTATTGCATTTTTTTTTTCTTTAGAGAGAAACTGAACAATTCAGGGCAGAAAACCACAAGGGGAAAGTGTTTTTTTTTTTTTCTGTTCTTCTGTTTACTCATGATTTGAGCCTCTTATTTACAAGCAGCCCCCTCATGGATCGTCACCTTATCGTGGTGGGGGGGTTTGCGTGCCCCAGTGATCCCAGGAGCTATGTTGTCTGGGGCAATTTGCCTCTGATAGGGTCTCCCAAGACAAACTGGTCCTGGGTGAAGGGCCAGACTAAGAACGATCCAACAGACTCTCATGATAAATTGTATATCAAGGATTCAGTGTACCCCGCCCTGTATGGGGTTACCGGGGCCCCACCCTGGAGCCAGGCCTGGGGGAGGGGCTCGAAGGCTAGCGTCTGGTGGGCGGGTTTCCACCCATGGGACCCGGCCGGGCTCAGCCCGAAGGAGTTACATGGGTCCGCCCTCCAGTGGGCTCACCACCTGCAGGAGAGATCATGGGGGTCTGGTGCTATGTGGATTAGGTGGCGGTCAAAGGCGGAAACCTTGGCGGACTGAGCCCAAGCTTTCTAAACTGGCTTTTGGTACGTGGAATGTCACCGCTCTGGTGGGGAAGGAGCCTGAGCTGGTGTACGAGGTTGAGAGATACCGGCTAGATATAGTTGGCCTCACCTCAACACACAGCTCCGGTTCCGGAACCAGTCTCCTGGAGAGGGGCTGGAGCTTGGCCTTTTCGAGCAGGGGTAGGTATTCTTGTATCGCCCCACCTTGCTGCCTCTATATTGGAGTTTCCCCCGGTGGACGAAAGGGTTGCTTCCCTGCACCTTCGGGTTGGGAAACGGGTCCTGACCATCATTTGTGCCTATGCACCAAATGATGTTTCAGAGTACCCACCTATTTTGGAGTCTGTGACTGGGGTGCTGGAGGGTGCTCCTCTTGGAGACTCCATTGTCCTACTGGGGGACTTCAATGCGCACGTGGGCAACGACAGTCAAACCTGGAGGGGGGTGATTGGGAGGAACGGCCTGCCCGATCTGAACCCGAGTGGTGTTCAGTTATTGGACTTCTGTGCTAACCACAGTCTGTCCATAACGAACACCATGTTCAAGCATAAGGGTGTCCATATGTGCACCTGGCACCAGGACACCCTAGGTCGCGGGTCGATGATCGATTTTGTTATCGTGTCATCAGACCTGTGACCGTATGTCTTGGACACCCGAGTAAAGAGAGGTGCAGAGCTGTCAACTGATCACCACCTGGTGGTGAGTTGGATCCGATGGCAGGGGAGGAAGCCATTCAGACCTGGTAGACCCAAACGTATAGTGAGGGTGTGCTGGGAGCGTCTGGCTGAGGCCCTTGTCCGGGAGGTCTTCAACTCCCACCTCCGGAAGAACTTCAACCACATTCCGAGGGAGTCTGGAGACATGGAGTCTGAATGGGCCATGTTCTCCACCTCTGTTATTGAAGCGGTAGCCCAGAGCTGCGGCCGCAAGGTGGTCGGTGCATCTCGTGGTGGCAACCCCCGAACCAAGTGGTGGACACCATTGGTGAGGGGGGCCATTAAGCTGAAGAAGGAGTCCTATCAAGCTTGGTTGGCTTGTGGGACTCCTGAAGCAGCTGAGGTGTATCGGCAGGCCAAGCGGAGTGCAGCTCGGGTGGTTGCTGAAGCAAAAACCCGGGTATGGGAGGAGTTTGGTGAGGCCATGGAACAAGACTTTCGGTTGGCCTCAAAGAGATTCTGGCAAACTGTCCGGCGGCTCAGGAGGGGAAAGCAGCTCCCTGTCCACACTGTGTATGGTGCGGATGGGACACTGTTGACTTCGACTGGGGATATCGTTGGGCGGTGGAAGGAATACTTCGAGGATCTCCTCAATCCCACTGATACGCCTTCCACAGAGGAAGCAGGGTTTGTGGACAAGGGGGATGAATCACAGGGGCTGAGGTCGCCAAGGTGGTTAAAAATCTCCTTGGTGGCCGGGCCCCGAGGATGGACGAGATTTGCCCTGAGTACCTCAAGGCCCTGGATGTTGTTGGGTTGTCATGGTTGACACGCCTCTGCAACATTGCGTGGAGGTCGGGGACAGTGCCTTTGGCATGGCAAACCGGGGTGGTGGTTCCTCTCTTCAAAAAAGGGGACCGGAGGGTGTGCTCCAACTTTAGAGGGATCACACTCCTCAGCCTCCCTGGGAAGGTCTATGCCAAGGTACTGGAGAGGAGAGTCCGGCTGTTGGTCGAACCTCGGATTCAGGAGGAGCAATATGGTTTTCGTCCTGGCCGTGGCACATCGGACCAGCTCTTTACCCTCTCGAGAATTCTTGAGGGTTCGTGGGAGTTTGCCCAACCAGTTTACATGTGTTTTGTGGACTTGGAGAAGGCATTTGACCGCGTCCCTCGTGGATTTTTGTGGGGGGTGCTTCGGGAGTATGGGGTATCGGGCTTGTTGTTACGAGCTATTCGGTCTCTGTATGACCGTTGTGAGAGTTTGGTTCGTATTGCCAACACTCGGTCGGAGTCATTCCCAGTGAGAGTTGGACTCCGCCAGGGCTGCCCTTTGTCACCGATCCTGTTCATAATTTTTATGGACAGGATTTCTAAGCGCAGCCAGAGAATGGAGGGTGTCATGCTTGGTGACCACAGGATCTCATCTCTGTTGTTTGCAGATGATGTTGTCCTGTTAGCTTTATCCAGCAATGGCCTGCAGCTCTTGGTGGGACGTTTGCCGCTGAGTGTGAAGCGGCTGGGATGAGAATCAGCACCCCCAAGTTCGAGTCCATGGTCCTCAGCCGGAAAAAGGTGGATTGTCCTCTCCGGGTTGGGGACAGGCTCCTTCCCCAAGTGGAGGAGTTTAAGTATCTTGGGGTCTTGTTCACGAGTGAGGGGAAAATGGAGCGAGAGATCGACAGACGGATTGGAGCAGCATCTGCAGTGATGCGGATGTTGTACCGGTCTGTTGTGGTGAAGAGGGAGCTTCTAAGGCAAAGCTGTCGATTTACCAGTCAATCTACGTTCCTACTCTCACCTATGGTCACGAGCTTTGGGTAATGACCGAAAGAACGAGATCGCGGATACAAGCGGCTGAAATGAGCTTTCTCCGTAGGATTGCTGGACTCACCCTCAGAGATAGGGTGAGGAGCTCAGTCATCCGGGAGAGGCTCAGAGTAGAACCGTTGCTCCTCCACATTGAAAGGAGTCAGTTGAGGTGGTATGGGCATCTGATTAGGATGCCTCCTGGACGCCTCCCACTTGAGGTGTTTCAGGCACGTCCTACTGGGAGGAGACCCCAGGGCAGACCCAGGACTCGGTGGAGAGACTATGTCTCCCAGCTGGTCTGGGAACGCCTTGGTATCCCCTCTGAAGAGCTGGAGCAGGTGGCTGGGGAGAGGGAAGTCTGGGCTTCTCTGCTTGAACTGCTGCCTCCGCGACCCAGACCTCTGGAAAAGCGGTAGAAGATGGATGGATGGATGGATGGATTTACAAGCAGGCTGAGGATGAGTGTTGTGCTAGAAATAACTAATAAAACCTTACAGGAAGTCCTTTTTCCCAAATCTATTCCAGTCAGTTATCTTTGAACTGATAACTGAAGCTAAACAAACTGTGGTCTTTCAAATAGTAATGGACATATTTTTTTTTCTCCTGTAAGATAAATATAATGTGTTTTAATTATTTTCTCTCACTCTCTTCTTCGTTTTTTTTTTTTTAATTTGTAGTATATTTTACATAGATTTTTCACCTTGAAATATTTTAAGCTTCCCATTATCATATTCAGTCCTGTAATTATGTGATAGCCTTTGAATTGTAGACATCAATAAAAATAACTGATTTGTGTTCTTGGTAAACTGGATTTAGTTGAAGTATTTTTTTAATTAATCCATTTATCTGGATGGAAGTAAAATCCAAGTTCCTGTTAAAATGATCAGGTTTTTTTTTTTTACCAGAGGGACAAAAAGCCTTTTTGTAATTCTAAAGACTGCAGTGACATCAGGGGTCCTTGAAGGTAAGAAAGCTGTTTATTAACTGATGAGTTGTAGCACATAAATGAGCTAATTATTACATTTAAAAAGAATAGAAAACAGTGGTGATCTATTTTGCATAAATCACCACTGAGAAGGTACTTTCTGCTCAGCCTAAGGGTTTAGTTGAAGAGTTGAACTGACATTAGCACACCTTACCTCCATGCTAACAGTCTGTCCATTGATCTGTGGACACCAGACTTTGTCAAAGAAAAAAAAATCAGTCAGAACAGTAAGATCAGACTTGAGACCTTTTTATCTGACGAAGCATCAGTCCCTCTGACTCAAAAAAAACATGTCTCATTGTTAATATAAAAGATCGCTGCACATGTTAGCATCACGGCTAACAGCAGCGCCGTCATTTCAATACAGACTTCAGTCAGCTGTTGAAGATGTCATAATTTAAAGCGGGTGATGTCTCCTCGTTGTGACAGTGTTAAATATACCACTGCAGTCAAGGTAATATAATAATTACCGTAATTATGTGCGGTAATTATTTAATGCAGCTTATTAATTGCGGTAATTATAATAATTACCGCAATTTTCCAAGATACTTGAAAAAATATTCTATGAGAGAATTGACAACTTCATACTGAAGAATGATTTATTGTGTGAGCAGCAATATGGGTTCAGACACAAAAGGACAACAGCATATGCCTTAATGGAATTTACAGAAAAAATATCAACAGCCATTGAAAATAAAGAGTATTCAGTTGGAGTATTCCTGGATCTTAAAAAAACATTTGATACAGTAGATCACAATCTATTATTAAAGAAACTACAAAATTGTGGTATCAGAGGGGTAGCACTGTCCTGGTTAAGAAGTTACTTAAAGAATAGATATCAGTTTGTATGTGTTAACAACAAAAACTCAGAGCTACTGAAGGTCACCTGTGGAGTCCCACAGGGTTCAGTTTTGGGACCATTATTATTCAATATGTATATAAATGATATATGTAAAGTTTCAGAAAAAATGGACTTAATATTGTTTGCTGATGACACTAACCTGCTATGCAGTGGAAACAATTTGGAACAACTTCTGGATACACTCGGAAAGGAATTAGGAAAGCTGAAACTGTGGTTTGATTCAAACAAATTAACGCTCAATTTAAGCAAGACAAAATTTATAGTCTTTAACAACCATCACAACTACCCAGTACCCAAACTCAGTGTAAATGGTGTAGAGATTGAAAGGGTATCCGAAACTAAATTCCTTGGAGTAATAATTGATAACAAACTGTGTTGGAAGCCACATATTAATTATATAAAAGGTAAAGTATCCAAATCAATTGCAATATTACACAGAGTGAAAAATTTGCTGAATCAACCCACACTATACACCTTGTATCATTCATTAATACTCCCATACATGACATATTGTAATGAAGTATGGGGAAATACATATAAAACAAACATATATCCACTCTTTATGCTTCAAAAGAGAGCTATTAGAATAATCAACAAAGCAGCTTACAGGGAACCAACAAACCCACTTTTTCTTAAACAAAAAACTCTCAAGTTGAAAGATCTGATCGACTTTAAAACCGCAATAATAATGTTCAAAGTGAAGAATCTATCACTGCCCGCAAATATCCAAAAGTTGTTCCAAACAAGGGAGAAACGATATCACTTCAGAGGAACATGTATATTTCAAAAGCCTACAGTGAGAACAACTACCAAGCAACACTGTATTTCAGTGCAAGGTGTCAGATTATGGAACGATTTTGGACCTGAATTAAAATCATGTACAAAGCTTGGACAATTTAAACAAAAACTAAAGGAAGAAATACTCCAAACATATTTACAAGACGACATGTAAACTCACATAAGGATTGACATTTCCAGCCTGTGTTGTGTTATAGCTTAGTTTTTCTTTTTTCTCTGTGACACTATGTCTTAGATTTGTTTTTGAATAGTAACCGCTTAACTTAGACTAGCTCAGTTTTCTTTTCTCTCAGTCATATTTTGTCTTAGCCTTGTTTTAAATTGTAATCGCTCTTGTCTTGTTTTCTCCTTTTTCTCCTTTGAATTCTTGGATGGAATATGGGTGGGCAATATAAGCTGCGGCTTCAGCCATCACCCATTTCGGATAACTCACGTGGAATTGTATAGTAGAAGGAGTCTTTGTCTAATTTGACCTTGTTGTTATATTATACAGTTTCTTTTAACCTGTAATGTACTATCCGAAATAAATAAATTCATTCTTTCATTCATTCATAATGGCCGCCCTTACATCTGTTTTTAGTTTTGGTCTAATAATCATCCATTAACCTGGTGTTGAAAAAACTCTCCACAGTTGCTAATGCAGACCTCTGAACATGGGCTATTAAAAAAAAAAAAAGTTGCACTGCCGCCTCTAGTGGCCCAGCATAGTTATTACAATACCTTTTGTGCATGGCTCCATTACACGGCAATGGTGAGTTAAATTTGTGTTTATTTTGAAAACAAAGCCTTATCTCAAAATTCTGGCAAATTAAAAGTTGAGAAAATATGGCGATACAATGATACAAGCCTTTAGTTCCACTTAATTTTGACCGAGCAAGCTGAAACACAAGCAGACAGATACAACCACACACACACACAGAGACGCATTGAGCGATTACTGTATCAGAATCAGAATCAGAATCAGCTTTATTGGCCAAGTATGCACAACACATACAAGGAATTTGACTTTGGCTAAAAACTTGCTCTCGTTGTTCAGGTGTAGGATTTAAATAAGATTTAAATAAGGATTCAATGACAACAGAGTATGTACAGTAAATTACAGTCTGTCCACGTTTCTATAAAAGGATGCAAATATATACAGGAATATATGCAGTCATTTACTCAGACTATCCAGACTTTGCAGAAATATATGAAAAAATATAAAGTCACACAGTATTTCAATGTGAACTCAGATTCAGTGATATAATGTGAATGAAGTAAAAAGCAGTGTGAGAGTTATGTGCATTGTAAGAATGGATGAAAAGTCATGAGTACAGCAACAGGTAGGACTAGGTGAATGTTAGGAGTTCATCAGAGTGATGGCTTGAGGAAAGAAACTGTTCCTGTGACGGGTGGTTTTGACCTTCAGTGATCTGTAACGACGACCAGAAGATAGAAGTTCAAACAGTTTGTGGCCGGGGTGTGACGGGTCAGCACAGATGTTTCCCGCCCGTTTCCTGGTTATGGACCGATATAAGTTCTCAATGGAGGGTAGGTCGGTACCAATGATCCTCTCCGCAGACTTAATGATTCGCTGCAGTCTGGTCTTGTCCTGTTTAGTGGCAGATCCAAATCAGACAGTGATGGAAAAGCAGAGGACAGATTGGATGATGGCGGTGTAGAAGACAACCAGCAGCTCCTGAGGCAAATCAAACTTCTTGAGCTGACGCAGAAAAAACAACCTCTGCTGGGCCTTTTTCTGGACAGTATCTATATGGGAGGACCACTTCAGGTTCCGGGAGATTGTGGTACCCAGAAACTTGAAGGAGTCCACAGTGGACACTGTGCTGTTGAGGATGGTGAGTGGGGGGAATGAAGGAGGGTGTCGCCTGAAATCCACAGTCATCTCCGCCGTTTTGGCTGGGTTAAGTTCAAGATGGTTCTGGCCGCACCAGAGGATCAGCTGCTCCACCTCCCGCCTGTATGCAGACTCATCACCATCCCGGATCAAACCGATGACTGTGGTGTCGTCCGCAAACTTCAGGAGCTTCACCGAAGGGTCCCCTGAGGTGCAGTCGTTGGAGTAGAGGGAGAAGAGCAGTGGGGAAAGGACACATCCTTGGGGGGCGCCAGTACTAATTTTTCGGGAGCTGGATGTAAATCTCCCTAGCTTCACCTGTTGCCACCTGTCAGTCAGAAAGCTGGAGATCGACTGGCAGGTGGAGGGGGGCACCTTGAGCTGGAGGAGTTTCTGATGAAGAATGCCTGGGATGATGGTGTTGAACGCTGAGCTGAAGTCGACAAACAGGATCCTGGCGTACGTCCCTGGGGAGTCGAGGTGTTGCAGGATGTAGTGTAGTCTCATATTCACTGCATCATCCACTGACCTGTTTGACCGGTAGGCAAACTGCAGTGGGTCCATCAGGGGGCCTGTGATGACCTTCAGGTGGTTCAGCATCAATCTCTCCAAGGATTTCATGACCACAGAGGTCAAGGCAACAGGTCTGTAGTCGTTTAATCCTGTAACAGAGGGTTTCTTGGGAACTGGAATGATGATGGAGCGTTTGAAGCAGGAAGGCACTTCACACAGCTCCAGTGATCTATTAAAGATCCGGGTGAAGATGGGGGCCAACTCGTTGGAGCAGACTCTCAGGCTGAACGGAGACACACCATCAGGTCCTGCAGCCTTCTTGATCTTTTGTCTCTGAAAGACCCAGCGCACCTCCTCTTCACAGATCGTTAGTGCTGGTGGGAGGTCAGAGTGGAGGAAGGATGGAGTTCCTGGGGCTGCAGATAATCCTTTTGTGTGGGTGGGAGGTGAGAACTGTAGGTTCTCACCTCCTGAGAACCTACAGGTGCCCCCCTTGGCCACCTGAGAGGTATGCCTCTCCATTCCACCCAGGCATAATAATATTTGTTATGATTGGGCAGAGGGTAGGAAGGCAGGCCTTCACAACCACTGGGGGCATGAGGTCAAGGTAGCAGGTGGAAACCTTGGCCTTCGTGGCCAGCTCACTGACTAAGGAAGCATCCACAGGCATGAAGGAGGAGAGGTGGCACTGTAGGGGGCATGCAACTGAAGGGGCAACGTCCTGTAGCTGGGGAGTGCAGGGAGTGGTGGAGCTGGGTGCCAGGAGCTGCAGATACATGGAATTCACATTTTCTCAGAAAAAGTCCAGGAAATTGAAGCAGAGGTTGGCGGCACCAGCAGGGCGGGGGACGCTGAAGGGACAGACTAGCTGATTGTGGAAAACATCATTCTAGGGTTGTTTTCCCGGCTCCCAAAAATAGTGGAATAATGTCAGGCCGTAGTCCAAGAAAGTGCTTCTTTATCGGCCTGTACATGATCCTTGTAAGCCAGATGATGGACAGTGAGGCCAAATTTTTTGTAGAGCCTCTCAAGCTGTCGACAAATGGCCTTCAAGGTGCAGTGAACCAAGGGGTGAACCAAGGGGCAGGACGGGTAAAGGAAACAGTGATGGTTTTGACAGAGGCCAGGCAGTCAAGGCTGGCAGTTAAGGCGGTGCTGTACTGGGCCACCAAGTCATTCACTGTGGCATCAGGAGGAACCATAGTCAAGTCGGTCACTGTCAATGTAGATAGCACTGGATGACTGATTTTTTTGATGTTCCTAAAGGTGATGGCTCACTTAGGATGCTGCCTGGACAGGGAGACAGGAACAGTGAAGATGATGGCAAGATGGTCCGATACAGCCAGGTTCAGACACTGCATATTGGTGGGTGGTGTGGCAGTAGTGCAGACGAGGTCCAATGTGTGGCCTTTGGTGTGGGTGGAGCCATGGACATGCTGAGTAAAATTGAAGCAATCCAACAGTGTCATAAACTCAGTGGCGAATGTGCAGCTGCTGGAGTCCATATGTATGTTGAGGTCACCAAGCAGGAGTGTGGATGAAGAGGGTGAACAAACAGTTGTTAATAGCTCAGGTAACTGAGACAGAAAGTAAGTGGAGCTGGAGGCTTTGGGTGGGTTGTAGATAAGTATGACATGGCGCTGGAAGGATCCAGCCAGAGGAAAAAAAAACATACATGCAAATGAGGTGGCAGGTAGTACTGGAACATCTTAAATCATGATGTCAGCTCAATGGATAACTGCTAAACCACTACCATGACCCTCAGAGCGAGGCTTCTGTAAATAAGCATAGCCTAGGGGGTGGCTTGATTTAATGTGAAAAAGTCCTGTTCATTCTGCCATGTCTCTGATACACAGTGTGTCAATGTTTCTGTCTGTAACAATGTCATTCACTAGTAAAGCCTTGTTGTTAAAAGAATGTGCATTCAGCAACATGAATATGGCATAATTGTCTGTGTCTGGGGATTGGACAGGTTCTGTGGGAGGAGCTGTGCTGACATCACACAGCAGTGGCTACAGATTGCATATGAACATGTCAGGTTTGTTGTGATGACGTCATGCTCCAGGACACCAGACAGAAAGTATGGAGGAAATAGATGAGTTGGAGTAAATAAACTGATGTCGAGAGCCCCTGTGGATGTACTTTGGGCGACGTAGGAATCGAAGAGACTTAATCACAGACAAACAGTTGGGGATGAAGAAGCTGAAGAGATTCCCCGGCTCTGTTGGGGAGTATTTTATCATCCTTTCCAGACAACAGCTACTTCGTAGCAGCCAGTGGCTAATGCTACTGCCGGCAGGTGGAAACGGCAGTGATATCTGGCAGCCACCGGCTTCATCACAGCTGGAAGAAAGTAGCCCTGGCAGTCCGAATGTCAGAGGAGCCGTATAAGAAGGAACTTATAGGAGTACAGCCAAATGACCCTTTGAAGGTTTATATCACTGAGGATTGCTGGCTGCATGGTCAGTAAAAAAGCTGGTCGAGGTTTGCAACTGTAGCGGTAGGTCAACGGCTCGGTGAGTACAACAAGTGTACAGTCGCCGTGCTGTGCTATCCTTTAATGGTAATCCAGTTGAAATGTGGTGAATGTTGGAAGACAAAACACTTAAAACACAGGCTTTCGAGCTTGGAGTAAGAAGCAGCAATGAACACACCAGTGTCCTCTTAAACCTACCGATCTTACTGGGATGGTTTGCAACTGAGTGTGAACCGGCCAGGATGAGAATCAGCACCTCCAAGTCCGACTCCATGGTCCTCAGCCAGAAAAGGGTGGATTTTCCTCTCCGGGTAGGAGACAAGCTCCTGCCCCAAGTAAAGGAGCTCAGGTATCTCGGAGTCTTATTCATGAGTGAGGAGAGAATGGCGCAAGAGAGTGACAGATGGATCGAAGCAGCGTCTGCAGTGATGCGGTTGTTGTACTGGTCTGTTGTGGTGAAGAGGAAGCTGAGCTCTAAAGCAAAGCTGTTGATTTACCGGTCAATCTACATTCCTATCTTCGCCGATGGTCATGAGCTTTGGGTAATGATCAAAAGAATGAGATCACGGACACAAGTGGCTGAAATGAGCTTTCTCTGTAGGATTGCTGGACTCACCCTTAGAGATAGGGTGAGGAGTTGAGTCTTCCAGGAGAGGCTCAGAGTAGAGCCGCATTGAAACGAGCCAGCTGAGGTGGTTTGGGCATCTGATCAGGATGCCTCCCACTTGAGGTATTTCGGGCACGTCCCAGTGGGACAAGACGCCGGGGCAGATCCGGGACACGATGGAGAGACTACATCTCCCAGCTGGCCTGGGAACATCTTGGTATCCTCTCTGAAGAGCTGGAGCAGGTGGCCTGGGAGAGGGAAGTCTGGGCTTCTCTGCTTGAGCTGCTGCCTCCATGACCCGGACCTCTGGAAAAGTGGTAGAAGATGGATGGATGGTGGAAAAAGTCACAAGTTTACAAAACTGAGAGAAAGCTTAGTAAGTCATTCTCATCCTGTCCAAGGGTTTTGGGTCAGTTTGCTAACAAGGGGGATGCCCCCCCCCCCCCGCCCGATCAACTACTGCCATCCACCAATAACGCACGGAAAATAGTGCTTTAGCGCAAGTTTTCAGTGCAGATTCATGTGTGGCTGAGGAGGGAATTTTTAGAATCTATGGACGCTGTCTTCATCCATTTTCTTGATTGTTTATCCAGTCTGGAGCTGTTAGAGGCTGCAGCCTTCTTTAAGACAAACCGCTGTCTCTTTCTAAAATCAAAAACCACTAGTGCATGCCCGTAGAAAGCAAGTATTCCTCTTTGAAACAGGCCCAAATGTAAGCTGTGTTTAAAGGTGGAATACAGAGGTGTAGCCTATATGTAGGCAATCGCATGATAGACTTTGACAAATATGAAAGGGACTGAACTGAGATTTGATTGTGTTAATATTAATTAGAATTGAAAATGAATGGGACATGCAATATTAGCCACTGTTTAAGAATTGCTTGTTTATTTTTTTGTCAGATAACTTATCTGTGTGATCTTTTATGACTTATATTCATAAAAGTTATATCTTGCACTTTGTTGAATGGGAGTTGTTCAGTCATCATTATAATTTAGTTTATATGTGTAGTTTATAGTCTATCGTCAATAAACTTAAGCAGTACTATAACAGGACATGTTTACAAATATTTGAGACCCACTGTAGTGCATCCTTTTATATTTTAGCAATATTATAAGTACAAAACACCAAACTTTTTTGTATTTGTATCTTGTACACTTAATTGATCTCCAGAGGGAAATTCAGAGCATCTATGTACGGCACCGATCCCGTCACCATGCATGCGCGTGCACACACACACCCACACACACACCCACACACACACACACAGAAGAGAATGAGCCGTTTGGCTGCAAGTTTTGCATCAGTGTTGCCCATTTGTCTATAAATATTTAAATAAAAATGATTTATTTCATTATTTGGACATTTTTGCGTCTTGTCGTCATTTAAGTAAGTAAAATTTATTTATATAGCACTTCTCACAGAAAGAATCACAAAGTGCTTCACAATAAAATAAAACACACAATCACAAATACAATAATAAAGGCACTGAACAAAAAATTAAAAACATAAAAACCATAATCCATAATCAGGCTAAAAAGCCTGTTTGAACATCAGTGTCTTCAGCTGCTTTTTAAAAGCATCAACAGCGTCTACTGAGCACAAAGACAGTGGTAGAGCATTCCACAATTTTAGTGCCACTGCCTGAAAGTGTTATGGATGGTTCTCGCGAGCCATCAATGAGACGCTATAGGCAGCTGTGAGTTTGTTCATTTATTAAATAAGGCGCAAATAACAAAATAACTAGTCTCGTGGGGCAAAACACAAATAACCACAACACTTACATATGCGCAGCGAGGGCGGAACCTGACGCTGTACGAACTGACCTCAGGGTTGGGGAAGCCAGACTGGGAAGAAGACATAGGAATGTCCAAGTGTAGGTCGCAGCCCTGAGCACACAGAGCTGCGACCTTAAATAGGGAGGAATAGATTGATCAGCTGATGAAGGGTCATCAGCTGATCAGAAACAGGTGCTCAGCGGAGCTCCACTGACAGCCAGAAGCCCCGCTGAGACGCTGTCACAATAAATGTCTAGAACTGTGCCAGAGGGGAGAAGGGAGACTACCGCACAGCCCAAGTGCCGATGGAGTCAGCACATGACCCATGGCAGAAAGGCTCTATCACCTCGAGTTTTAAAATGGGTTCGAGGGACAGCCAGTAATAGTTGATCCGAGGACCTCAAAGACTGTGAGCGGTCATACACTTTAAGCAGCTCAGTGATGTATTTAGGGGCCTGATCATGAATAGCTCTAAAAAGAAGAACTAAAATTTTAAACTGAATCCTAAAACCAACTGGGAGCCAGTGAAGTGCTGCTAAAACCGGTGTAATGTGAGCTGTTTTCTTAGTGTGAATTAAAAGTCTGGCAGCTGAATTTTGAACAACCTGGAGGCGTTGAAGAAGCTTTTGGCTCAGACAGGTGAAAAGACTATTACAATAGTCTCAGTGAGAAGAAATAAATGCATGAATAATCATCTCAAGTTCCGCCTTCGACACCAGGGTTCTCAACTTAGAAATATTCTTCAGATGGAAGAAACAATTTCTAATTAATTGATTATTGTGGTGCTCAAGAGACATAACCGAGTTAAAACTAACACCAAGATTTTGAAGACTCACTTGGACAGAGGAACCTATGGTACCCATGTGGTGCTTAATAAGCGGGATCTTGTTTTCAGTAGCGATAATTAATGTCTCTGTCTTGTCTGAGTTAAGCTGTAAAAAGTTTGCACTTAACCACTGTTTGATGTTACACAAGCAGTTAGTTAAAGATGACAGCCTGTGAAACTCAGATTCTCAGAACTCAGACTCTTTAAAAGAGCAATACAACTGAATATCATCAGCATAAAGATGATAAGAAATATCTTTGAACTGGCTAGTTATCCGTCCCAGTGGCAGGATGTAAATTAGAAATAAAATGGGTCCTAGAACTGAGCCTTGTGGTACCCCACATGAATACTGTGCTATTTCAGAAAAGATCTGATTTACGAGCACGTTAGAGGTTCTTCCGGTGAGGTACAATGAAAACCATTTAAAACAGAACCAGACAACCCTAGCTCTTTGAGTCTGTTGATCATTATTCAGTTATCAACAGTATCAAAGGCAGATTTTGCATATGTGTCTACATGTAATATGCAGTTGATCTGGCCATTCCCTTCCACAATGAAGCAGCAGTCGGGACTGTTGTTTACCACTGACCGGACAGGCTGAGTGTGCCTCCCCGGGAGCGATCGTGGAGCGCCCCATGGGACACCAGTGTTGCCCAGTTAATGGGAGTCTCGGCTGCTGCTTTACCCATATGCCAGTGATGTCCTTTGCAGCACCACGGGTCCCCGCCAACATGCCCCCCCACCCCCCATGTTCTCCATGCTGAATTACCAATCACACCAACTTTATGGTAAGTAACTTTATGGTATGGTTTGACTGAGCAGCTCCATACTTGGAGATGCACACCCTCGTAACCTCAGCAGCAAAGCACTTAGAAAATCTTTGTTTGCAAAGCATTGTGGTGACTGACAGGTTGTGATGGTGTGTGTTATCCAATCAGCGTGGCTGTGATGCTGCGTATTGTCCAATCAGCATGGCCGTGATGCGGTGTATTATCCGATGGGTGCGGAGTCAATCCGAAACCCCGCCCACCCTTCTTGAAGCCAGGACAGGAAGACACAGTGAGCAGTCACAGAGCAGTGGCTTAACTTTTATTGCTAAAAATTACATATTTTGACTGAGCGACTCCATATTCAGGAATGCAGACCCTCGTAACCCCAGGAAAGCACGTTTAAAGTCTGAGGCCAGTCTGACAAACAGTTCAAGAGATACGCGTGGAACAGACACACAAACACACAGAGATTTCTTGCATTTATAGATAGATTTGTGTGTGGGGGAAAAAACCTGCAAACACCAAAACACTCGTATAATAAGATAAAAGAGTCGTAATAGGCTTCAATTCCCAGCTGGGGAGGAGAAAGCTTTTAAAAATGTTTCATCCAACCGCAGAGATCTGCTCCCACTCATTCATCTGTGAGAGCGTTAGCACAGCGGGTCACTGATGCACCAACGATAAGGCCACATCTACGGTGGCAGAGGTTTCGGGTCATGATTAGAGTGGGTCTGGAGGGTCAGCTTTGCCGCTCTACACTAAATCTGGATCACGATTTGTAAATGTAACATTATAAAGGCTTATCTTATAAAGTTGGGAAGGAAAAATGAAAAAACTGCTAGCAGTAAGATGTTCCAGCTGCTGGATATACATTTAGAAGAGAACTGATACGTGTTTATGAGGGGGAAAAAGGCATCAGATTTATAAGCGAAGTCATAAAAGTTGCAATTCTTCAGCAAGTCTATAATAAAATCTAGAGAAAGTGTATGATAGGGAGGCAAGAGAGGAAGTTCACATGGCAGAGAAGTATGTGAAGGTGTTGCAGGACATGTATGAGGGACAAGCTGCAAATTTATGAGAAAAATGTTGCAAATTTTTGAGAAAAAAGCTGTGAATTTATGAAGAAAAAAGTCATACATTTTTGAGAACAAGGTTTAAAAATTTTTTTGAAAAAGGATGAAAATTTACAGGAAAAAATTTATGAGGACAAAAGTTGCAAATTTATGAGAAAAAAGTTGAAAGTTTTTTGCATGTCTGCTTCGGACTGGTCATTCAAAGTAATTTTATTCACTTATGTTTAACTAGGGGGTGATTCTGGGTCCTTTTGCTAATGGGGGAGATACCCCGACCCCCCTCAAATCACCTCCTGATTATTGCATGCGTCGTCGTTTACGAACTCAGGCAACAGATCGACTCAGTTGGGCCCAGAGCAGAATTCTGATCCCACTTCCTGTCATGTCTGCCTGAAAACACACCACTGAACCACTGCCATCCTGTGATTAAAAGCCTTTCCCCCCTCCCCCTCCCCCCAATCAAAGCTGAGTTTCGGAGGCATCCCGCTGCCTGGCAAACCCGGCACCTTCCTGAGGAAGAACTTCCGTGGCTGCCTGGAGAACCTCTACTACAACGGCATCAACATCATCGACCTGGCCAAGAGACGCAAGCCTCAGATCCACAGCGTGGTGAGTGGAGCGTGTCTGCATGGCTTTGGTTTTGTCTTTTCATCTTTGATTTGTGCTGAAAAAGGTTTGAACACTGTTACTAAAACAGCAGCCATAGTAACACAAACTTACAAATCTAGAACCTTCCCAGTAAAACACATTTTACTGCTTTTAAAAACTCAGAAGTGGTGGAGGAAGAAGCATTGTGCCATTTATAATAAAACTGTTTGATGGAGCAGATCATCCCCATTATGGAGGGAAAGTGATGTAATGATATTTAAAAATGAGAAGAAGAGCACGTGTGTGGGCGAACAAGAGCAAGTGGGTGGGAGAGAGAGAAATGAAGGTCGCAGTTTAATGTGGTAATCGTATACTGCAGTGTAAGTCTGTGGTGAGGTTTACTCTGACACCTTCCTCCTGACAGCCGTGAGAAGAATCCAACATTACTTTCTGGGGATAATATTGGTTTTAAAGTGGCAGAGCGGTAAGCTGCATGATAAAAATGCTGATTATTTGCCCCTTAAATGTTCACATTAAACTGACTCTCTAATAGAACCTGGAGGCTGACAGGTTTGTAAGACAGATGCTAATAGTTGGTGTTTTTAAAATCTGATATACATCAATAATAAAGTTGAATCTCATCATCTCTCATATTGGCTGGCTTCCTCCCCCATACATGACCTGCACCACCGTCATATACTTCTCTCCCACTCCTGATTTAACTCGTGATTGATAGCAAACCAGCTAGCCTGATGCTATGCGTAACAGATAAATGATTTAAGACACTTGTTATAGCATCAAACTAGCTAGCCTGATGCTACGCATAACAGATAAATGATTTAAGACACTTGGTGTAACACCAAACTAGCTAGCCTGATGCTACGCGTAACAGGTAAATGATATAAGACACTTGGTGTAGCATCAAACTAGCTAGCCTGATGCTACTCATAACACATAAATGATTTAAGACACCTGGTAGAGCATTAAACTAGCTAGCCTGATGCCACGCGTAACAGATAATTGATTTAAGACACTTGTTATAACATCAAACTAGCTAGCCTGATGCTACGCATAACAGATAAATGATTTAAGACACCTTGTGTAGCATCAAACTAGCTAGGCTGATGCTACCTATAACACATAAATGATTTAAGACACCTGGTAGAGCATTAAACTAGCTAGCCTGATGCCACGCGTAACAGATAATTGATTTAAGACACTTGGTGTAGCATTAAACTAGCTAGCCTGATGCTATGCATAACAGGTAAATTATTTAAGACACTTGGTGTAACATCAAACTAGCTAGCCTGATGCTACGCGTAACAGGTAAGTTATTTAAGACACTTGGTGTAGCATCAAACTAGCTAGCCTGATGCTACGCATAACAGGTAAGTTATTTAAGACACTTGGTGTAGCATCAAACTAGCTAGCCTGATGCTACGCGTAACAGGTAAGTTATTTAAGACACTTGGTGTAGCATCAAACTAGCTAGCCTGATTCTATGCATAACAGATAAAGGATTGAAGACACTCGGTGTAGCATCAAACTACCTAGCCTGACGCTATGCATAACAGGTAAATTATTTAAGACACTTGGTGTAGCATCAAACTACCTAGCCTGATGCTACACATAACACAAATTATTTAAGACACTTGGTGTAGCATCAAACTAACCCAGCCACAGGGGGTGCACAAGCCAGTATACTCCTAGTGCCAGTCCCAAACCCGAATAAATGTGGAGGGTTGTGTCAGGAAGGGCATCCGACGTAAAACCTTTGCCAAATCAAACAAAGCAACGACCGCCACCGGTGTTGTTAACAGACAGGGTGTTGGTGGAATTTGGGCTACTGTTGGTCAAAGATCAAGGATTAGGACAGGGGGAAGGCATGTTAGGAGGGAGAGAGAGAAAAGGAAAGGTAGAAGTGTGGAGGTGAGGGTAGGGACGTTAAATGTAGGGATTATGACTGGTAAAGGTAGAGAGTTGGCTGATATGATGGAGAGAAGAAAGGTAGATATACTGTGTGTTCAAGAAATCAGATGGAAGGGAAACAAGGCTAGGAGCAATGGTGGGGAATTTAAACTGTTCTATCATAGTGTAGATAGGAAGAGAAATGGAGTAGGAGAAAGGACCAGTATCGCTCCTCCCACAGTTTTCAAAGATTCTGGAAAACTTTTCAACAACAGATTAGAAAACTTTTTAAATAACCATGATCTTGTGGAGAATGTGTTCAAGGATGAGGCTGAGTTTATTCCTCAGATTCAGCTTTATTCACAGATCACATCTCCAACAATCTCAAAGCAAGTCAAGAGGAAGTTTCATCTCACACAACAGGACTTTTGTACCCCGGACACGAAACAGCAGTCACATGGTGTTTAATCAAACATACAGTCACATGGTACTTAATCCCAATCACAAAGTAACCCCTTTGACCTCACACCATTGTCCTTTAGTCTCTTGGTGGTCCGGACATTTCCCCAGGCCATCTCGCTGAAACAAAGGCCGAATCTCACACTCTTCTGCTGAATCCCAGAGTCTCAGTCCCTTTTGTTCCATGAGACGTGAAGCACACAATAAACGTACAGCAATACATTTGTGGAGAATATGTAACCAACATATGTGCCACATGACCCCCCCCCCCCCCAAACGTCTAAAATGGGACAAACATAACCAGAGACACATGACATAATAACATTACTACATATCAATCCACCAGTTGCTTAACTCTCAGTCTCCTGCCGTATCTGCTGAAAGCCGGCTTTGCTGCTTCTGCAGCGTCTTCCTGCTCCTGTGGATTAGAACTGTTAGTCAATCTCTGTGGGAGTTCTGTAGAATGCCCTCTAGGGGGTCTACCGCGATGGGGCTCTCTCGCCAACTGCACCTCTTCATCCGCCAAAACAAAAGCGGGTTCGAGTCTGTTTATACAAATCAATTCTTTTCTGTCTCCCAAATCTAGCAAAAAATGCTTCTCTCCTGTTTCCAGCACCTTGTACGGCCCATCGTAAGGCGGGCGCAGGTTGGGGCGACAAGCATCATGTCTCACAAAAACAAACTCCACATTTTTTTAAAGCCTTCGGCACAAAAACACATGGGAAACTGTGATGAACCGGGCCAGGAAGAGTGTTTGATCCTGTGCCGCTCTGCAACAGCTGAGCGGGGGGGCAATTTGGGGCAGGATTATCGGGGAGAAATTCCCCAGGCAGACGGAGAGGCTGTGCAAAAACTAATTCAGCCGGGGAGGCTTGCAAATCCTCCTTAGGTGCAGAACGCAACCCCAATAAGACCCATGGTAATTTGTCAACCCAATTTGTATCCGTAAGCGACGCTCTGAGGGCCGCTTTCAATGACCTATGAAAACGCTTGCATAAACCGTTAGCCTGGGGGTTGTACGCGGTGGTGCGGTAGATCTTTACCCCTAGGCTGTGGGCCATCGATGACCAGAGTTCGGAAACAAATTGAGGACCTCTGTCAGACGTTATGTCCGACGGAACTCCAAAACGCGCTACCCAAGCCGTTAAAAACGCGCGTGCCACTTCCTCCGCTGTGGTTGATGCCAGAGGGATCGCTTCCAGCCAACGCGTGGTGCAGTCCACCATCATCAAAAGGTGTGTGTACCCCTGTGACGACGGAAGGGGGCCTACCAAGTCGACATGCACATGATCAAAGCGCTTAGCCGGAATGTGAAAAGGTTCCAAAGGAGCTCTAGTGTGTTTGTGTATTTTGGCTCGCTGACACGCTACGCAGGCTGTCGCCCATTCCTTGACCTGTCTGCGCAACCCCGGCCATACAAATTTCTCCCCCACCATTTTGACCGATGCGCGCACCCCCGGGTGCGCCAGAGAATGGATCGAGTCAAAAATGCGGCGGCGCCACGCAGCTGGTACTACGGGACGCGGCTGTCCCGTGGAGACATCGCAGATTAGGGGAGGCATACCCATTTGCAGCACCCTGTCCTCCAGCCTTAACCCTGTTGGTCCAGACTGGAGCACGCGCACGTCCGCATCGCTAACCTGCTCCGCGGCCGTGGCTGCATAATCTAACCCTACGCGGACCGGGGCCACACACGCTCCTGCGTCGCTACCCTGGCCCGCAGCCATGGCTGCAGAGTCTGCCCTCACGTGGTCTGGCGCCGGCACAGCACGCGAGAGGCAGTCTGCCACTACATTATGTTTACCTGCGACATGCTGGATATCGGTGGTGAACTCTGATATCGTGGCCAGCTGTCTTTGCTGCCGGCCCGACCAAGGTTTCCGAAATCTTGGCCATCGCAAAAGTCAGTGGTTTGTGGTCCACGAACGCGGTGAAACGGCGCCCTTCCAGCCAGAACTGGAAATGGCGGATGGCCAAGTGTAGGGCCAACAACTCCCTGTCGAACGCGCTGTATTTTCGCTCGCTATCGCGCAAGGTTTTGCTGAAAAACGCGAGCGGTTGCCAGGTCCCCGCTACAAACTGTTCAACGACCGCCCCCACCGCTAAATCGGATGCGTCAGTGGTGAGGGCCATGCGGGCTGTTGGAACTGGATGTGCCAACAAAGCCGCGTTTGCCAGAGCTGTTTTGACTTGAGAGAATGCGCGCTCCCGCTCAGGAGACCATTCGATTTTATTTGTGGGTTTTTGTTTTTTTAGTGCCGCGTACAGTGGTTGCATGAGCTGCGCTGTGCTTGGGAGGAAACGGTTATAAAAATTAACCATTCCCAAAAACTCCTGTAACGCTTTGACCGTTTGAGGTTGGGGAAAATTTGTTATTGCGTGCACTTTATCGGGCAGAGGTACCGCTCCTTCTGGCGAAACGCGATGCCCCAAAAAATCAATCTGCGCTACCCCAAACTGACACTTCGCTGGGTTAATTATTAACCCGTGCTCTGCCAGCCTCCGGAAAACTGCCGTGAGGTGGTTTTCATGTTCGTCTTCGGACATGCTGGCTACTAAAATGTCATCCAAGTAGACGAACACGAAAGGGAGGTCGCGTAGCACCGCGTCCATCATGCGCTGGAACGTCTGCGCGGCCCCCTTGAGTCCAAAAGGCATGCGCAAAAACTCAAAAAGCCCGAAAGGAGTTATTACCGCTGTTTTGGGTATGTCCTGGGCGCGTACTGGAACCTGATGGTAGCCGCGCACTAAATCTATTTTAGAAAAAATGCGCGCCCCCGCCAAATGAACCGAAAAATCTTGAATGTGTGGGATCGGGTAGCGGTCGTGTGCAGTGGCGTTATTCAACCTGCGGAAGTCACTGCAAGGTCGCCACGAGCCATCAGACTTTGGGACCATGTGCAATGGTGAAGCCCAGGGGCTTTTCGAACGTCTGATGATGCCCAGTTTTTCCAGGTTGGCAAACTCCTCGCGCGCTATGGTCAGTTTAGCTGAGTCCAGGCGCCGAGTTTTTGCAAAAACAGGCGGCCCGGTGGTAGTGATATAATGCTCCACCCCATGTTTGGCCACTGTCGCCAAAAACATTGGGACTGTTAGTGCTGGGAACTGAGTGAGGAGTGCGTGGAACTTACCACCCGCAGTTGTGACGTTGGCTTGTGCAGTTGGCGGTGCCACTCGTGCTGTGCAGGGAATAGAGTGAAAAGACAGTGCATTAACCAGACGTCTGTTAGCAAGATCAACCAATAAACCATGTGAGCACAAGAAATCAGCCCCTAACATGTTGAAACTGACTGCAGCTACAACAAAAGTCCACTCAAATGAACGACCCTGCAAAGACAGAAGCAGAGTCTTCTCACCGAAGGTCTTAATAGCTGAGCCGTTCGCTGCTGACACTGACACCCGGGGAACCTCGGACGGCATTAGCCGGTCCGCGTAGGAAGGCGTGATGAAGATCATCTGGGAGCCTGTGTCCACGAGGAATTGTCTCCCCGAACGTGCGTCCGTCAGGTAGAGCAGCTTGTTCTCATCCCCAAGGGCCGCAACCGCTACCGACCCTCGGTCTTGGCGTTTCCTGAACACTTGAAGTGGCACGGTGGGAGGCACTTGTGTGCCCTCTCTGCAAAGCGGCGATGATAGAAGCAAAGGACGTCGCCCGCTCCGTGTCGCTTGGTGCTGACTGCTGCCGTCGTCGGCGTGTCTGGTGCTGCAACCACTGGCCCCATGCCGTCTCCGGGCGTTGCTCCTAGCTCCGCTGCTGCAGCCGAAACTGCGCTCCGCTTGTGGGTGTCGACGAGTCGCTGCGCCTCCTTGCTCAGCCCGTGGTAGTCTCGCTTGGCCAACCGAGGTGAATCTGCCAGGGTAACTCTCACTACTGGCGGCAGGGTCCGGAGGAAAAGGTGGGCGAAGATAAATTCGCAGTCCTCGGAGTCTTTCAGCCTCAGCATTTTGACCATCAGGCCTACGGGTCTGTCGTTGTCCGACTTCGTCAACGCCAGGAGCCCCTCTGCTCGCTGTTGCACCGAGGGGGTGAAATGGCTGATAAGCGCAGCTTTCAATGCGCTGTATTTGTCGCTGTCCGGTGGGTGGTTGACCAGGTCTTCCACCCTCTGTACTGTGTGGCTGTCCAGCTTGGCCACCACATGGTAGAATTTCGTGTCATCCTTCGAGATTCCCCGGAGGTTGAACTGCGCCTCGACCGCGCTAAACCAGGAGCACGGACTATGCTGCCAGAAGTCGGGCAGACGGAGTGTGGAGGCAGCCATCAGGCTGGCTTCTGCCGAGCTCCGCTCGGGAGAATTATTTCTGCTCATTTTACGTCGTAAGGTCACCAGTGTGGAGAATGTGTTCAAGGATGAGGCTGAGTTTATTCCTCAGATTCAGCTTTATTCACAGATCACATCTCCAACAATCTCAAAGCAAGTCAAGAGGAAGTTTCATCTCACAACAGGGCTTTTGTACCCCGGACACGAAACAGCAGTCACATGGTGTTTAATCAAACATACAGTCACATGGTACTTAATCCCAATCACAATGTAACCCCTTTGACCTCACACCATTGTCCTTTAGTCTCTTGGTGGTCCGGACATTTCCCCAGGCCGTCTCGTTGAAACAAAGGCCGAATCTCACACTCTTCTGCTGAATCCCAGAGTCTTAGTCCCTTTTGTTCCATGAGACGTGAAGCACACAATAAACGTACAGCAATACATTTGTGGAGAATATATCTGCACGGTGGCGCAGTGGTTAGCACTGCGGCAGCACAGTTTACCCTTGGCCGGGGGATTGTGGGGATCATGGGATCGTGGGTTCGATCCCAGCCCCCGACCAACAGTGATCTGTGTGGAGTTTGCATGTTCTCCCCGTGTTGCGTGGGTTTACTCCGGGATTTCTCCGGTTTCCTCCCACATGCCAAAAACATGCATGTTAGGTTAATTGGCTGTTCTAAATTGTCCCTAGATATCTGTTTCCTATAGGCCCTTAGAATAGAGGGTTAGTATTAATGAAAGCGCTTTGAGTGGTCTTTGTGACTAGAAAAGCGCTATATAAGTGCAGGTTAGTTAGTAGTTAGTTAGTAATATGTAACCAACATATGTGCCACAATCTGCTTAATAAGAATCAAAATGGATTTAGAGCAAAGAGTACAACATCATTAGCAATAATGGAAGCAACAGAGGAAATAAATGCATTAGATTAAGGAAAATATGCAATTGGTGTTTTCATATATTTTAGAAAAGCATTTGATACAATAAATCATTCAATACTTCTTGATAAACTGCAATTGTATGGTATTAAGGGAGTGGCACTGAATTGGGTTACAAGTTATTTATCTGAGAGACAACAGTTTGTGACGATTGGGAGAATATCTGTTTGGATGAATGGGAATTGCCTGTGGGGCTCCCCAGGGGTCAGTATTGGGCCCCAAATTATTTAACATATATATAAATGATATATTCCAAGTTTCTAAATTATTAAAAATAATATTATTTGCTGATGATTCCAATATATTTTATTCTGGAAATAATTATAAGGAACTAATCCATACTCTAAATAATGAATTAAATAAGCTTAAAAAATGGATGGATAGTAATAAATTATCACTAAATATAGATAAAACTAAGGTAATGATATTTGGTAATTGTAAAAATAAAGAAGATATGCATATTCATACAGATAATGTAATTATTGAAAATGTTAAGGAGATCAAATTTTTGGGTGTAATACTAGATGAGGCTAGATGATGCTTGTCCTAGATGAGGACAAGCTGCAACAGAGCGACATCAGCGGGGTCTGGAGAAACCTCAAAACCATCTCGGGGCTCCAGAATACCTCCCCCCAGGCCACAGGGGGCAGGGAGTGGGCGAACAACCTGAATCTGTTTTTCAATAGATTTGACCAACCGCCCTCCCCCCTGACTGCACAACAACCACTGCTGCCTCTAAAGAAATCAAGTCCTGCTGCCCACTCCCCACTCCACCAACACCCCCCCACTCCCAACACACAGCCCCCCATCCTGACCCTGACCAGGACCCAGGTGAGGACGGAGCTGAGGAAGATCAAGGCGAGGAAGGCGCCGGGACCGGACGGCATCAGCGCAAAGCTCCTCAAGTCCTGTGCAGACCAGCTGTGTGGGATTGTGACGTATATCTTCAACATGAGCCTGAAACTGGGGAGGGTACCACAGCTGTGGAAAACATCTTGTGTGGTACCTGTACCAAAAACTTCCCACCCCAAAGACCTGAACAGCTACAGACCGGTGGCCTTGACGTCCCACTTGATGAAGACCCTGGAGAGACTGCTCCTTGCTCACCTCCGCCCCCTGGTGGAACCAGCGATGGATCCACTCCAGTTCGCCTACCAGCATGGCATTGGGGTGGAGGATGCGGTGATCTTCCTCCTTCACCGTTCTCTGTCCCACCTGGAGAAGCCCGGGAATATGGTGAGGATCATGTTCTTTGACTTCTCCAGTGCTTTCAACACCATCCAACCGATGATCCTGAAGGACAAGCTGCTGCGCGCAGGGGTGGACCAGCACCTGTCATCATGGATCCTGGACTACCTCACGAACCGGCCTCAGTTTGTGAGAACCCGGGACTGTGTGTCCGACACGATCATCAGTAGCACGGGGGCCCCCCAGGGAACGGTGCTGGCTCCCTTCCTGTTCACTCTTTATACTGCGGACTTCTCACACAACACAACACACTGCCATCTACAGAAGTTCTCTGATGACTCTGCGATCATTGGCCTCATCTCCAATGGAGATGAAGCTGAGTACAGAGGGCTTATCCAGGACTTCGTGGACTGGTGCCATCGGAACTGCCTCCAGATCAACGCGAGGAAAACTAAGGAGCTGGTGGTGGACTGCCGCAGGCATGGGCAGCCCCTCACAGTACCAGTAAATATACAGGGAACAGACATCGAGATGGTGACATCCTATAAGTACCTGGGTATTCATCTGAACAATAAACTAGACTGGTCACACAATACTGATGCACTCTACAAGAAGGGACAGCGCAGGCTGTTCCTGCTGAGGAGACTCAGGTCTTTTGGTGTACAAGGGGCGCTGCTGAAGTCATTCTATGACACGGTGGTGGCATCAGCCATCACTTTTGGAGTGGTCTGCTGGGGCAGTGGCATTACTGCAGCCGATAGGAAGAGACTGAACAAACTGATTAAGAAAGCTAGCTCTGTCCTGGGGCAGCGCCTTGATCCGATGGAGGAGATAGGAGAGAGAAGGACGGTGGCTAAACTGTCATCTCTGCTGGAGTCCGAGTTCCACCCTATGCAGGACATACTGAATGCACTGAGGAGCTCATTTAGCAGCAGACTACATCATCCCAGGTGCACAACCGAGAGGTTTCGTAGGTCCTTCCTACCAACGGCTGTCAGACTGTACAACCTAAGCAGGGCTGCTCGCAGAGATAGCAAAAAGACGTAACAAACTAATAGTTTTTTGAATGCAAAAGCTGCAATAGACTTACACAATGGTCCCCTCCGGCATACAACTAGGAACATACCGGTCGCTATGGAGGGTGAGAATATGTATGGGCACATAATCATACCATGTAGGATAACTAAGTAGACGGTTATGCTGTTTCATTCCATCTAGCAACAATGCTCTGCACTGTGTGTGTTTATATATTTGCATATTTATTCCATCTAGCTACAATGCTCAGCACTGGGTGTGTTTATATATTTATATATCTACATATTATTCCATCTAGCTACATTGCTCCGCACTGTGTGTGTTTATATACTTGCATATTTATTCCACCTAGCTGCAATGCTCCGTACTGTGGGTGTTTATATATTTACATATTTATTCCATCTAGCTACAATGCTCTGCACTGTGTGTTCATATATTCATATATTTATTCCATCCAGCTACAATGCTCTGCACTGTGTGTCTGTGTGTGTGTGTGTATATATATATTTTATAGTAATACGTACATATGTTTATTAGCTGCTCTTGCTTGCTTGTTTTTTTTCTTGCCTTCTGATTGTTGCTCTGAGTGTTGCTATCCCTGTGCTGTTGCAATCCTGGAATTTCCCCGTTGTGGGACTAATAAAGGCTTATCTTATCTTATCTTATCTTATCTTAGATGATAAAATTAGTTGGAAACCACACACATCAGATACATACAAAACAAAGTGGCAAAAATATTGCAATTATAAATAAAATTAAGCAAGTCCTAGATTACAAATCGCTTCATATCTTGTATTGCTCATTAGTACTTCCATAGTTGACCTATTGTATAGAGGTCTGGGGTAACAATTATAAAAGTACACTTAATTCATTGCTAATTTTACAAAAAAGGGCAGTCCATGTTATACACAAAGTCAGGTATCTTGAACATACTAATTTATTGTTTTTACATTCAGAGTTATTGAAATTACAGGATCTGGTTGATTATTATACAGCACAGTTAATGTTTAAAGTCAGTAAAAACTTTTTGCCACACAATATACAAAATCTTTATAGTCAGAGAGAAGGGATATACCATTCACGTGGAATACAAAATTTAAAATGCACCTACTAAGATCTACTAGGAAAAGTTTTTGTATGTCTGTGTGTGGGGTAAAATTGTGCAATGGGTTGGGGGAGAAACACAAATGTCCAAACATCCATATATTTAAATCAACATATAAAGAAATTATTTTTGAACAATATAAAAATAAAGGATAGTAATATTGCAATGTGTCTTCAATGAAGAAAAGTTGTTATTGTTGTTATTGTTGAATATACTGTATATGCTGAGTACTATTATTATTGATATCATTATTACTAGAATATTACAAAGGTATTATAGTATTATGATTGTTGTTTAGGATGGAATTATTTAAAGTATTATATAGGCCAGGTGGTGGTATTATTATTGTTGTTACTGTAACTACTATATGGATACCTATTATTATGGTTGTTGTTATATGGTTACTTATTGCACCTAGGTATTGTAAGCCATGTGGGGGTATATGGTGGTATATATGGTGATTATGATGATAATATTGTCTATAATTATATTAAACACACCCGAAGTATTTACTTATTATTACAATTGTCATTAGATGTTGGTATTATTGTAACTATAAACTATCATTGTTGTATTATTTCTATTGCATAATTTAATTGTAAGATGCATTATATATTATGGGATTGTACAATGAATGTAATTATGGGATAGATAATGACTAGAATGATATTATAATTTATTGGGTATGGAGAAGGGGTGGGACTATATAAGCGTTGGCTTCTTCCCACTCCTTCTGAACAAGGCATTTTTTTTTAATTTTTTTTTTTTTTGGTTTGGATTCCTTGTTTTTATTTTTTTTTTGTCTTGATGTTCAAATCAATCAATCAATCAATCAATCAATCAATCAATCAAATTTGAAGGAAAAATATGTGAAGAGTGCTCAGGAGGTAAAGAAGGAATCAGACAGAATCATGAGTTTGAAGCTAGAAGTCAGAGATGTGATGTTGTCAGTACATACGCCCCACAAGTTGGATGTCAGGTAGAAGAGAAAGGAAAATTCTGGAGTAAGTTGGATGAAGTGGTAGAGAGTGTTCCCGGAGGGAGAGAGTGGTGATTGGAGCAGACTTTAATGGACATGTAGGTGAAGGGAACAGAGATGGTGAGGAGGTTCTGGGTAGGTACGATCTTAAGGAGAGAAATATGGAAGGACAGATAGTTGTGGATTTTGCTAAAAGAAGGGAAATGGCTGTGGTGAACACATACTTCAAGAAGAGAGAGGAACATAGGGTGACTTACAAGAGTGGAGGAAGGTGCACACAGGTGGACTACATCTTATGCAGAAGGAGAAATCTGAAAGAGATGGGAGACTGCAAGGTGGTGGCAGGGGAGAATGTAGCTAGACAGCATTGGATGGTCGTTTGTAGGATGACTTTGGAAAGCAAGAGGAGGAAAACAGTGAAGGCAGAGCCAAAGATTAAGTGGGGGAAGTTACAGTAGGAAGAAGGACACACAGAGTTCAGGAAGGAGTTGATACAAGCTCTGGGTGGTAGGGAACAATTACCAGATGACTGGGAAAGTACAGCAAAAGTACTGAGGGAAACGGGTAGAAAGGTATGTGGTGTATCCAGTGCACAGAGGAAGGAAGACAAGGAGACTTGGTGTTGGAATGAGGAGGTACAGGAAAGTATTCAAAGGAAGAGGTTAGCAAAGAAAAAGTGGGATAGTCAGGGAGATGAAGAAGGTAGACAGGAGTATTTGGAATCTAGGTGCATAGCAAAGAGAGAGGTGGCAAAGGAAAAGGCATATAGTGAGTTGTATAAGAGGCTGGACACTAAGGAAGGAGAAAAGGACTTGTGTCAACTGGCTCGACAGAGATATTGAGCTGGAAAGGATGTGCAGCAGGTTAGGTTGATTAAAGACAGAAATGGTAGTATACTAAAAAAATTACAAGAGTGTGTTGAGAAGGTGGGAGGAGTACTCTGAAGAGCTGATGAATAAAGAAAATGAGGGAGAGAGGAGGATGGATGGGTGAAAGAAAGATGATGAACAAGGAAGTCCCGAGGATTAGCAAGGTGGAAGTGAGGGCAGCTTTGAAGAGGATGAAGAATGGAAAGGCGGTTGGTTCAGATGACATACAGTCATGTGAAAAAATTAGGACACCTTGTATAAGCCTGTGTTTTTTTTAACATATATGGACATATGGATATTTAATATCAATGTTAAAAATACTGGGAGATTTATGTAATACAACTATACAATAAAAAATGAATTAAAGACCTTTTTCAAATTTTCTGTAAAATGTAATTCTAAATAAATAGTGAGGAATAAATTAGAACACCCCCCATCTTTTTTAAGACACCCCCACATTCATTCCCACTTAAAATGGCTAAAATAAATGTTAAAAAAATGCAAATCAAAACAAAAACAAGGTTAGACATGAATATGTGAACATTTCTTAATAAAGCACTGAATTTTTTTTTTTTTTTTTCCACAATATCTTTATTGAACCTTTTCTTTTTTTTTTTTTAACAAACATGATACAAACAATCAAACACTAACACTAAAGTACTACAAAAAAAAAATGCACTAAAAACACCAACAACCACCAACAAAATCAAGTCTTCAACAATGCTCCTCTGTTTAGTCTAGACAATCCAATACATAAGTATACATATTATGTTCACCAGTTTGGAATTTACAAGGTCCACACACATCATTCACCTTCTTCTTCAAGAGTTATGTTTAAATTTTTTACATAATCAATAAAAGGTCTCCATATATTCTCAAACACAATTTCCTTTGATTTTAGTATATATGTTATTCTTTCTAATGGAAGGTTTGTTAACATCTGTCTTAACCACTGAGTCACATCTGGTCTATGAGTCTTTTTCCATAATAGTGCAATACATTTTTTGGCATTAAGCAAACTGAGGTCTATGAATGTTCTTTCACTTTTATTAAAATTATGCTTTTCTGGGTACAGACCCAACAAAAACAGTTTAGGATTCAATATGATTTGTTTTGAGATTATTTTTTCAATTGTTACCCTCACCTCTTCCCAAAACATTCTTATTAATCTACATTCCCATAAACAATGAAATAGGGTTCCTTTACTTTCCATGCATTTTGTGCATGTATCTGGTATATTTTTGTTATATCTATTTAACTCCTCCGGTGTAACATACATCCGCATTAACCATTTGAAATGTATCAATTTAAGGCGTGCATTTATTGATTTGGTTTGAGCTTCTGTACAAGCCAATTCCCATTGTTCCTCTGAAATTTCAATTTGCAGATCTTCTTTCCAGTAGTTTAATCTTTTCAGTGAATTTTCACTTGAAGATAGTGTCAATGAGTTATAAAACTCTGAAATAATACCCTTTCTTTTACTATCTTTCATCATCATTTTTTCCAAGGATGAATAAATAGGTCGAGTGAGAGCTTTATTTTGATTTGATCGAATAAAGTTTCTAAGTTGAAGATATTTAAAAAAATGTGTTCTATTGAGATTAAATTTGATCCTCAGCTCTTCAAAAGACATTATGTTGTCTGCACATGGCAAATATAAATCCTGAATCTTTTGTATCCCTTTTAAATTCCATACTTTAAATACAGCGTCCGCTCTCCCTGGTTTAAAATATTGATTACCCCATATTGGACTAAATTGTGACAATAACTGTGGTTCTTTTAAATAGTTTTTAGCTTCACACCATATTTTGATCATATGCTTTACAAATGGATTTTTAACTTGTTTTTGTAATTTTTTTGCCGAATCTGAGTATATGAATATGGGAAGAGGTAAAGGTAAATTGTATGATTCCATTTCAGTCCAGTGAGGGAGATCATTTGATGAAAAATAATATGTCATAGACCTCAGTTGTGCCGACCAATAATACAACATAAAATTTGGACATTTCAGACCTCCACGATCAAATGGTAAATATAATAAAGACAAACGTAATCTAGCCCTCCTGTTGTTCCATATAAATTCCACTAACTTTTTTTTTATTCTTGAGAATAGATCTAAAGGTGGTGATAAGGGAATGTATTGAAATAAATAAAGTATTTTAGGTAAAATATTACTTTTAAGTATATTGATTCTCCCGATCATCGACATTGGTAGTGACATCCATCTCTGAGTTAACTCACTGATATCTGACATTAAGGCTTCATAGTTGACACTGACGACTGATTCTAGCTTAGGCATAATTTGGATTCCTAAATATTTAAACTGATTTACAACATTGAATTGATTTACCTCAGGGGCTGGGTAATTTCTCTGGGTCTCATTTAGCATTAATATTGAAGATTTAGTTTTATTTATTTTATATCCTGATATTTCCCCAAAATTCTTTATTAAATTCAACAAGGTTGGAATTGATTTTTTTAGATTCGACATAAACAAAATTATGTCATCGGCGTACAGGGAGATTTTATGTTCTGTTGGTCCAACTTTAATTCCATATATTTGTGAATGTAAACGTATCGCTATCGCTAAAGGTTCAATTGCCATAGTAAACAGTAAAGGTGAAAGTGGACAGCCTTGTCGACATCCTCTATTGATTTTTATTGGTTTTGAAATATTGTTATTTGTTAGGATTTCTGCTGTAGCATTATTGTATATTATTTGAACCCATTTTATGAAATTATTTCCAAGTCCAAACCTTTGTAGGACTTCAAAAAGAAAGGGCCATTCAACTCTATCAAAGGCCTTTTCGGCGTCCAATGATAGGAGAGCTGTATCCGGTGCTTCTTTATTAAAATAAATAATATTAAATAGTCTTCTTACATTATGGAAGCCTTGTCTACCCTTTATAAAGCCATTCTGATCTCGATTAATAATATTTGGTAAAATTTCTTGTATTCGTCTTGCTAAAATTTTACAGATTATCTTAAGGTCGGCGTTTAATAGGCTTATTGGTCTCATATTTTCACATTTATTAGAGGGCTTACCTGGTTTTGGCAGCAGTATAATTAAGGCATTATTTATGTATGATGGTAAATTATTATTTTGAAATGCTTCTAAAACCATTTCCAAAAAAGGTTTTATTAATTTATTCTTAAATTTTTTATAAAGGTCAACTGGAAGACCATCTGGTCCTGCACTTTTTCCTGATTTCATATTATCAATGGCTAGCCCAACTTCTTCTTGACTAATTTTAGACTCCAATATCTCCCTGTTTTCATTTGGAATACACGGTATAGATAGTTCGTTCAAAAACCCATTTAGTTTTGTTAATTCAGGTTCATTTTTGGTATCATATAATTTTTCATAGTAATCTCTAAAGGCTCTATTAATTTCTAAAGGATCTATAACTACCTGTCCATTACTTATAATACTGGTAATTGGTGTTTTAATTTCCAATTGTTTAATCTGCCATGCTAATAATTTTCCTGATTTTTCACCTTGTTCATAAAAAGATTGTTTCAATCTTAGAAGACTCGAGGCAGCTCTATTCGCTGATTTTTTGTCGTATTCAGCTCTCAAAATCAGTAATTCATTCTCCAACCTTGGGTCACTTCCTGCATACACTTTTTCCTGAAGACTTTTTATTTTATGTTCCAATTTAGCTCTCTCCTCTCGAGTCTTCTTAGATTTTGATCCTGTATAACTAATAATATGTCCCCTAATAAAAGCTTTGAAAGCCTCCCACTTTACACATGCTGATGTTTGTGTAGTATTGATGTCAAAGAACTCGTCTATCTGTTTTTCTATATACTTGACAAATTCCTCATCCTGAAGCCATTTATGCTGAAATTGCCATCTACCTGATTCCTTTATCAATTTTTTATCTACATATATTAGACAACAGGGTGCATGGTCAGAGATCACGATGTTATCATAAAAGCAGTTTTGAATCTTGGACCTTAATTCTGTGGAAATCAAAAAATAATCAATACGTGAGAATGTCTTGTAGGTACTGGAATAACAAGAATAGGCTTTAACTTGTGGTTTCATTTCTCTCCATATATCTAACAATCTCAATTCTTTCATAAAATGATTAATAGTCATCCTACATCCAATGTGCGTACAATCCAGTCCTGTTGATCTATCCACACCTGGATTCAATGTACAATTAAAATCCCCTGCTATTATATGTTGCCCTGTAAGTGATGATAAGATGAGAAATAAATTAGCAAAGAACTTCTGGTCATCTATATTGGGACCATATAAGTTCACAAGATTTATATTTTCTAATAGCAAAGAACCTTGAATGATTACATATCTTCCAAATTTGTCTCCAATTACATTTTTCACTTGAAAAGGAACTGATTTATGTATGAGAGTCATAACTCCCCTGGCTCGGGATGAAAATGAAGAGGTGAATACACTTCCCTGCCATCTACTCCTAATTCTTTTAACATCCTCCTCTATCAGATGAGTTTCTTGTAAAAACACAATTCTTGAACCCATGTCCTTTATTTTATTCATAACTTGTTTAAGTTTTTTTAAATTTTGTAGACCTCTGCAATTCCATGAGGTTAAATTAAGATTAACACTTTGGTCCATGATCAATAGAGAGTTTGGGATTACCTTGCAGTGTAAACATGCTCATACAGAGAAGCAAAAACATGAGTGGTTGAACATTCATCCTACAAACTACACACAAACAAATTCCCCCTTCCCACACTTGTGGCAAACCCCCCAAAATCAAAAGAAAAATTCTGTCTCCCGATATAGCCATCGACTGTTCCACATCCACGGGGAACAGCCTAAGCCACTCCTTCTTCATCCTCCCAATCACCCTAACTCTACTGCTTTTAATGACGTAACATTAACTCTCCTCTGTAGTTTTCCAACTTAACTCCAAAATTTTTACCAACTTTGTACATCCTAGTTTTTTTTTTTGTTTGTTTTGTTTTTGTTTTGTTTTTTTTTAATATATAATACAATCTATATTTTGTAAACTTACTATTTACTTCAAGTCAGTCAGATGCCTGTGCAAATGCTTAGTTATTCTACCTTATATTTTGTTCATGCTTAGCTCCCACCAGTCTCTTCTTCTTCTTTGATCTTCTTGATGAACTCCTGCGCCTCCTCTGGGGTCTTGAAGATGTGGGTTCTGCCCTCATACGTGGTCAGCAGTCTCGCAGGATAGATTACACCATGACGAATCCCAAGGTTGCGCAGCTCCTTACGTACGGGATCAAACTGCTTCCTCAATTGCTGGATTCCTGTGGCCAAATCTGGGTAGAACCGCACCTGCTGGTCCTGGTGTTTAATCTCTCCTTTAGCACGTGCAGCGTTGAAGATCTTCATCCTGTCTCTGTTGCTTAGAAACTTCATAATTAAGGTCCTCGGCGGTCCCTCATCTCTCCGTGGGCCAATACGATGTGCTTTTTCCAGAACCACTGCTGATTGCAACTCCTCGCTGCCCAGCACCTCCGGAATCCACTTTTCCAGAAAGGAACATACGTCCCGACCTTCTGATTCCTCTGGAAGACCCACCAGCCTCAAGTTATTCTGTCTCGACCGAGATTCCAAATCCAAAATATTATCTTCCAGAGATTTATTTTTTTTTTCCAAAGTGCGCACCTTTAATTGAAGACGGGTGACGTCATCTTCAGCACTAGCGAGACGGAGCTCCATCTGCGCCGTTCGTTCTACACAGTCACCCAATTCCTTTCTTATTCCTTCCAGCGCTGTCATAATCCCATCAAATCTAGAGGAAAAGTCCGCTCTCATTGAACTCATGGCAGCCATCAGCGCATCTGCGCCATTCCCCGCAGAAATCGCACCGCCGCCAGCTTCCTCCGCCATATATGGAGCCTTGTTTGCTGCGTCACAGACCTGAAAGTCCGTTAATTTGGACTGTTTCGGCGGCTCGCTTTTTCCTTTTCCTGGTTTTCCAGCCTTAGGCTTCGCCGACATATCCTCGCCCAAATGCTGGGATACGTTCTGTCCCAAATGAGAGAGTTATTTGCCGATTTTTTTTTTTCCAGGAGCAGAGCAGAGCGAGACACGTCCGTCCTACGTGGCAGCCATAACCGGAAGCCAAAGCACTGAATATTTAATGGGGTGTCCTAATTTTTTTACATTACTGTACCTGTGGAGGTATGGAGATGTTTAGGAGAGATGGCAATGGACTTTTTAACCAGATTGATTAACACAATCTTGGAGAGTGAGAGGATGCCCGAGGAGTGGAGAAGTGTTTTGGTACCAATTTTCAAGAACAAAGCTGATCCTCAGAGCTGTAGTAACTACAGAGGGTAAGAATAGAACGAACACTGTGGGTAGGTTCTATAATATAGAACCCACCGTCCACACCTTCCTTAATATAGGACGGTGTGGTGACGCAACAGGAAGGCGGTGTCATCACACCGCACTTCATAATAAATCCCCACACAACATTCCCCCCCTTTACAAAGCCCAAAACATACACATTCAAATTGAACCCACACAAATTTGGAACCACAGTCATGCAAAACACACTAAACTAAAAGCAAAAGAAAAACTAAGGTCTAAAACGCACACACACACACACACACACACACACACACACACACACACACACACACACACAAACTTAAAGTAGGGCCGGTGGGTGGACTACCACATGGCCCACATGGTGCAGTGGGTTATTCTACCACTGATACTACTACTACTTCTTCTTTTAGATTTGATTGGCGGTTAACAACCAGCTTACAGGTGCATTGCCGCCACCTGCTCTATCTTCAGACATCACAAAGTCTTTATTAAAACAAACTAAAAACAGGCATGCTCCTAAACTCAACAACAAATGAACTATACACAGAATAAAGTCAGTTAGCACAGTCACTCAAGTGAATGGTGGGTCAGGCAAGGGGAAACAGTTCAGCCTGAGGGTTTTTGAGGCGGAGGCCTCCCCCCTGGAGCTTTGGAGCAGGCTCGTGCTCGTGAAACGGGCTCGAGGCGGCCGCCCCCCCGCAGCTGTTGGCCCCTCGGAGTCAGTCTTCATGACGCCGAACCCCGGGTCCCACACTGCAGCAGCAGACTCCTGCAGATCCCTGCCATCTGGACACGCCACCTGGACATATCACCTGGACATGCCACCTGGACATGCCATAGTCTGTTTGCGTGCCGAACCGAATCGTTCGTTAGCCGAAACCACGCTGTTCCCAGCTTTACCACGATCCTCAGTGGCACCTGTTGTTTCACTGGCTACGGCCTGGACAGTCGCCGTCCCGGTCTCCCGCCGGCGCGAACCTGAACCCAGTCCATCACCTGGAGTGGCACCTTACTTGGTTTGATGTTCTGCTGTACTTTCGGTAGCTCCATATTCTCCTTCCGTCCGGCTCCGTTATGGGTACAGAAGGTGTCCGGAGCCTCTCCGGTGTCGCTCATTGAAGCGTACTTTCCACCTGTCAGCTCGGTCGTAACCTCTGTAGCTTGCCGAGCGAGGGAACGGGAGCAGTCTGGCTCTTCCCCTCCGCCGTCTGAAGTGTTCTGCTGTGCTTCGGAGCTCTCCACATGCTCGGGCCCCACCTTTTCTGCCGTGTTCAACGTACCAGCTAACGTCGTGCCAGCTAACATCGTCTGTCCGGGTAACTTGTGTGCTTGGCACCCATTTAGCCCCGTGGCTAATTCCTCCGTTGCTACTAGCTGGGATGTTAGCTCCCCCATGCTAGCTACAACCCACAGCTTCGTGCTACGTGTGTGTTCGGCGAAATAGTTAGCAAGAAGCTCAACAGTATGCTCATGTGGCGCCATTGGTTCTAACGTGTGGAGAACTCGTTGACCTTCAACGCCCAGTTTGTGAACAAGAAGTGCTCGTTTCCTCGCTGTGTTGAGTTTACCCAGGCCCAACGTTGCAATATACGACTCCAACGCGCCAAGCCACCGCGGCCACAGTATCGCTGGTTCTCCTGGGTAATCCAGAAACGGCCGTAGAGGTACCCCACACGCCCCCATGGTTTAATCCTCAGTCGCCAAATGTTATGTCCACAAACCTGGTGATGAATAAGGCTGACGGAGAGGTAGCACTGAACACTGCTTTATTAAGAATAAGATAAGATAAGCCTTTATTAGTCCCACAATGGGGAAATTCCAGGATTGCAACAGCACAGGGATAGCAACACTCAGAAGGCAAGAAAAAACAAGAGCAGCTAGTATACATATTACTATAAATATAAATATATATATACAGTATATATATATATATATATACATATATATATATATACACTACCGTTCAAAAGTTTGGGGTCACCCAGACAATTATTTTGTGTTTTCCATGAAAAGTCACACTTATTTACCACCATGAGTTGTAAAATGAATAGAAAATATAGTCAAGACATTGACAAGGTTAGAAATAATGATTTGTATTTGAAATAATAATTTTTTCCAGATCTCAACCTGCTCAAAGGAAGGTCAGTTTTATAGCTTCTCTAACCAGCTAAACTGTTTTCAGCTGTGCTAACATGATTGCACAAGGGTTTTCTAATCATCCATTAGCCTTCTGACGCAATGAGCAAACACATTGTACCATTAGAACACTGGAGTGATAGTTGCTGGAAATGGGCCTCTATACACCTATGTAGATATTGCACCAAAAACCAGACATTTGCAGCTAGAATAGTCATTTACCACATCAGCAATGTATATTAGATATTAGAGTGTATTTCTGATTAGTTTAAAGTTATCTTCATTGAAAAAAAACAGTGCTTTTCTTTCAAAAATAAGGAAATTTCTAAGTGACCCCAAACTTTTGAACGGTAGTGTATATATATATAGACACACAGTGTGGAGCATTGTGGTTGGTGGATGTGCAGCAGAAAGTCTAAGCTCTCTCTCCGCGGATGCGGCGGGCCAGCTGGATGTCTTTGGGCATGATGGTGACCCTCTTGGCGTGGATGGCGCACAGGTTGGTGTCCTTGAAGAGACCCACCAGGTAGGCCTCGCTGGCCTCCTGCAGATCCATGACGGCGGAGCTCTGGAAGCGCAGGTCGGTCTTGAAGTCCTGAGCGATCTCCCTCACCAGGCGCTGGAAGGGCAGCTTACGGATGAGCAGCTCCGTGGATTTCTGGTAACGACGGATCTCTCTCAGAGCCACGGTACCGGGCCTGTAACGGTGAGGCTTCTTCACTCCGTCGGTGGCCGGAGCGCTTTTCCGAGCAGCCTTGGTGGCCAGCTGCTTCCTGGGGGCTTTTCCTCCAGTAGATTTACGGGCGGTCTGCTTGGTTCTTGCCATCGCTCTTTATTATTCTGTCTTATATTTCTTGCACGCCGCCTAAACTCCAGCCCGGCACCCGCGTCATTTTCGCTCCAGTTCTCCCGGTATGTCGAGTTTCTCCGTTAGCACTGGGTGGCGGTTGAGTGCTAGCTAGCTCTTCCCTGCTGTATCGTCTCCTGCTGTAAACAGAGGCTCCGTCTGCCGACTCGGGAGACCTTTGGGGCGATCTGTGTGTCCGTGATATATATAGAGTGAAAGGTGTGCCGGATCAAAAAGTTATCACCGGGTCAGAAAGAAGAAGGAAGATAAAAAGACTCAGAATTGAGCCGCTGTTGCAAAAGGAAGCCAACTCGTGTGGCGCCGGAACCGGAAGTCCGGAACTATTGAGTCCTGGAAATATTGATGCTTGCTACTTCACTTACAAATACAGAGCACCAAGTGTTTACAAAAAACCCAAAAAAACATTAATGGATAAATACGGTGAAAAAGTGAAAAGTGTGCTTGTGCAAGAGCAAAGGACATAAATCAGGAGCCACACATGAGACATTCGTCTTTGTTGGCTAAGGAGCAGACCATGGCTTTAGTATTATGCTCTTTGGTCTCTTCCTCTACGCTCTTGGCCGACTGCGCCCCCTTTAGCTTCTCCTTGTTCAGGGTGAACTGAATCGGGTTGGCAGCAGGTTTTGTCCGCAGGTAGTACATGCCAGTTTTCAGGCCCAGCTTCCAGTCATAGAAGTGCATGCTGGTCAATTTGCCATAGTTGGGCTCAGCAGTATGAATGTTGAGGGACTGACTCTGGTCAATGTAGGCGCCACGATCTGCTGCCATCTTGAGGACAGTCTTTTGAGAGATTTCCCACACAGTTTTATAGAGCTGCTTCAGATCATCTGGGATTTCTTTGATTCCCTGGATGGAGCTGTTCTGAGCGATGAGCTGGTTCTTCATCTCCTCATTCCAGAGTCCTCTCTCTGTGAGGTCTTTCAGCAGATGAGGATTCACAATCTGAAACTCTCCTGAGAGGACCCTGCGGGTGTAGATGATGCTGGTGTATGCCTCGATGGACTCATTGTTACCCAGGATATGGGCAGTGGATGCCGTGGGCATTGGGGCCAGAAGGAGACTGTTTCTCACACCGTGCTTGGCAAGTTTCTGCTTCAGTGCTTTCCAGTCCCACAAATCTATAGGAGTTTTACCCCACATGTCATACTGAAGGATTCCCTTGCTGACAGGACAGCCAGCGTAGGTTTCATAAGCTCCAAGTTCTGCAGCCAGCTCACAGCTGGCCTCCAGGGCAGCATAGTAGATGGTTTCAAAGATCTGAATGTTGAGTAGTTGGGCCTCTGGACTCTCAAAAGGAAGGATAGTGCATCAGGATAAAGGCATCAGCCAGTCCCTGGACACCGATTCTAATTGGCCTGTGACGCTTGTTAGACCTTTCAGCCTCAATCACTGGGTAGTAGTTGATGTCTATGATCTTGTTCAGGTTTCTGACAATGACTTTGGTAACAGTCGCAAGCTTATTAAAATTAAAGGTCCTCTCTGGGGTGACGTACATGTTGAGGGCAATGGATGCCAGGTTACACACTGCAACCTCATCTTTACTCGTGTACTCCACGATCTCTGTGCACAGATTGCTGGATTTGATGGTGCCCAGATTTTGCTGGTTGCTCTTCCTGTTGCAGGCGTCCTTGTAGAGCATGTATGATGTCCCAGTTTCTGTCTGTGACTCGATGATGGCGTACCATAGCTGTTGAGCCTTCACCACACACTTGGCTCTGCCCTCCTTCTCATATCGCATGTAGAGCTCTTCAAACTGTTCTCCCCAGCACTCCTCTAACCCGGGACACTCATTAGGACACATCAGAGACCAGTCCTGATTGCTTTCCACTCGCTTCATGAAAAGGTCTGGGATCCACAGAGCAAAGAACAGGTCTCGGGCCCTCTGTTCTTCTTTACCCGTGTTCTTCTTTAAATCCAAAAAATCAAACACATCAAAGTGCCATGGCTCCAGGTAGACAGCAAATGCTCCAGGCCTCTTATTCCCACCCTGGTCAACATAACGTGCTGTATTGTTGTGCACACGGAGCATGGGGACCAGCCCATTGGAAGTGCCATTAGTCCCAGCAATATAGCTGCCTGTTGCTCTGATGCAGCTCACTGCAAGCCCAATACCTCCGGCTGATTTGGAGATGAGGGCACACTGCTTCAATGAGTCGTAAATACCCTCGATGCTATCGTCCTTCATGGCCAGCAAGAAACAACTGGACAGCTGAGGCTTGTTGGTGCCTGCATTGAACAGAGTGGGCGAGGCGTGGGTGAACCACTTCTCTGACAGCAGATTGTAGGTCTCGATGGCTGCATCAATGTCTCGTCCGTGGATCCCTACAGCCACTCTCATAAGCATGTGCTGAGGTCTTTCAGCCACTTTGCCATTAATTTTCAACAAGTATGACCGCTCAAGAGTCTTGAAGCCAAAGAAATTGTAAGAGAAGTCTCTGTCATATATGATGGCTGAGTTGAGGCAAGCCTTGTTTTCTGTGACAATGTCGAGCATCTCCTTGGAGACCATAGGAGAGTGACGGTTATTTAAAGGGTTGACAGTTGTGCAGGTTTTCCATCACATAGCTGAATACTTTGTTTGTCTCTTTATGAAGGTTAGACACAGCAATCCGTGCAGCCAGGATTGCATAGTCAGGATGTTTGGTGGTGAGGGTGGCCGCCGTCTCTGCAGCAAGAGTGTCCAGCTCCACAGTGGTGACCCCGCTGTACAAACCCTGGATCACCTTCATCGTAATCTGGGCAGGGTCAACAAAGTCACAATTGAGTCCATAACAAAGCTTCTGGATACGAGATGTGATTTTATCAAAGGAAATGGCCTCCTGGCGTCCATCTCTCTTGACCACATGCATGTCGTCAGTGCAGCAGCAGGTCTCCTCACACTGCAGCTGTTGGTCTTGTTTTATCAGTGCGACTGGAGCAAGAGGAACAAAAGCAGCTGCAGCAGGTTATTGCAGTGGAAGAATAGCGGATCATCACGGTTGAATCTCAGACAATAAGAGCATATAGCATGGAACACACCACAGCGAAGTCATCCAGGGCAAAGAGGAAGTCCTCATGGCGGCTGCCCCTTAATATAGGGCAGTGTGATGACGCAGCAGGAAGATGGCATCATCACACCGCACTTCATAATAAATCCCAACACAACAGGTTCTATTCTTGGGCCAATATTGTTTGTGTTATATATCAATGACCTTCCGGATGCATGCAGAGACATTCATATCCAAATATACACTGATGATGCAGTAATGTATACACCAGCAAAAAATACCCAAGAAGCCGGCTGTATTCTTTCATCAGCAGTGCTTCAAATTCAGGATTGGCTTTCAAAATCATGTCTTCTACTAAATACTAAAAAAAACGTATGCATGATGTTTTCAAGGCAACCACCAATCATCATCCACTCAACTGTATTCTTGGAAAGATAGGAACTGGAATTAGTGCAAGAATTCAAATACCTTGGTGTCATCCTAGATGCTTCTTTAACCTTCAAAAATCACATTAAAAATATCTAAAACAATTAAATTTAACCTATCCAACTTTAGACAGATTAGATCAGTGTCTCATGCCGCGAGAATGTTTTTGCATGTAATGATTTTTTTTACATATAGAATATTGTTTCACTCACTGGTCTCTCACTGGTATAACTCTACTCAAACAAACAGAATCATTATATAAAAGAGCTCTAAAATTTTTTGACAAAAAAACAATTTCACACCACTGTCATATTTGGGAGAAATATAACTTATTAAGTTTTGAAAGTTTCAAACTTTTTAAATATGTTTCTGTTGTAGTATACAAAGTACTTAATGGACTTGCACCACCACCATTAAAAGAATTCATTAAACTAAAATCAGTAAAAGGCACGTCTACTAGGGCCGCAAACAGAAGGGACTGTGAGGTACCATTTAGACGTACTACTTCTGGTCATTTTGTTTTATCAATTGAGCACTAACATATGGACCAATATACCTTCCACAATAAGAGAACAGCCTACATATAGCACCTTCAAAACACATCTTAAACACTGGCTCAAATCAAATCAACATTGTGATCATTCAAATTAACCACATTTTGTCTCACAGAGCATGATACATACACAGTAGGTGTCATGCTTTTTGAGTTTGTAAGGTTTATATGTGGTGCATGCCTGCATATATGTACTGTATGTGGACATGCACCACAGCTTTATTTTTACCTCCGCCAGGCCGAAAAGGCCAGGAGGAGGTTATGTTTTTGCCAGGGTTTGTGTGTTTGTCTGTCTGTCTGTCTGTCTGTCTGTCTGTCTGTCTGTCTGTTTGTCTGTTGGTTAGCAAGATAACTCAAAAAGTCTTGGACGGATTTCCATGAAACTTTCAGGCGTTGTTGGAAATGGTACAAGGAAGAACTGATTAAATTTTGGGGATGATCCGCATCACCGTCTGCATACAGGAATTTTTTAAAGCATTTTTCCACACTGTGACATATGGCCATTTTCAACATGTGCGCAGGCGCAATGGACGGCGCTGGGCGTCGTGTCTGACCAACACAAACTCCGCCTTCTTCAACGTTTTAGCCACAAAAGCATGCGGAAAACACTGCTGGCCTGGGCCCGCCAGCCATAGGCGCTGCGCACATTGCGCTGGTCGTCGTGTCTGACCAACACAAACTCCGCGTTCTTCAACGTTTTAGGCACAAAAGCACGCGGAAAACACTGCTGCCCTGGGCCCGCCAGCGTGCATGTTTTTGCGCCACGCTGCAAAACCTGACACGGACACCTGTCCGCCGCCCGATTATTTGCCACAAATTCCCCGCCCAGCTATAGGCGCTGCGTAAAAACGACCTCTCTGCCGGGGAAAATTCGAAATTCTGTTTTGCCGCGGAGCGCAACCCCAATAATTTATAATTTATAATTTCATGAGTTTGTTTTTTTTAAATAATTCTGTTGAACCCCAATATAATATAAAACCCACGGCAACCTGTCTAACCAATCTGCATCCGTCAGTGGAGGAGATGGACACACCAACACTTCAGTTTATTACCTCCGCCAAGGAGGCAATGCTTTTACAACCGTAAAACGGGGCTATAAGGGACGGCGGGGTAATATGGGACACTTTTCTAAATGTAATTCTGCTTTTTTAATTTTGCTTCCGCCTAGATTTGATGAAGGATTCATGGATATTTGACAATAACAACACAACTCAGCATCCTGCTCAAAATAAAAAAAGCAGAATTACATTTAAAACATTTCCCAGAAAAGTGTCCCTTATCAACCCGTCGTCCCTTATAGCCCCGTTTTACACTACTGAACCACTAATCCTATCACTATCACATTGATTGTCATTCATTAATTGTCTGTTTATTGCACTGTCCATGTCAAATAAACAAATAATCATTGTGAATCCAATTGCTAGTCATATCTTTTCATGCTCAGGGAATCTGAAAACGTACACACAAACACTGTATGGGGGGAACTGTGCCGCTTGGCGGAGGTCTGCGCTCTCCGAGTGCTTTTCTAGTTATCTATATTTTTATCTTATTTGCTCTGTTCTATGATGTTGTTTGGTTTTCGTTTGCTGGGTTGAATGAACCTTTTCCTTGATGGTCTGTTTCCCCTAAAGGCTTGGTCTTCTCCAGGCGGCAGGAGTAGACCAACCCCTTTTGGAAAGAATTATTTATCTTCTCACATACATACGTATACTTGTTGTTAAACATACCATATACTAACTTTCATATTCTATTCCAATTATGCACCTAAGCAAATATGCATTTTGCAAATTATGATCAAATTATGCAAATAATGGCCGGGGGATCCTGGGTTTGATCCCAGCCCCCGACCAACAGTGATCTGTGTGGAGTTTGCATGTTTTCCCCGTGTCTGCGTGGGTTTACTCCGGGATTTCTCTGGTTTCCTCCCATGTGCCAAAAACATGCAAGTTAGGTTAATTGGCATCAACTGGGGATTCTAAATTGTCCTTAGGTATGACTGTGAGAGTGAATGGTTGTCTGTCTCTCTGTGTTGGCCCTGCGATGGACTGGCGTTCTGTCCAGGGTGTACCCTGCCTCTCGCCCAAAGATGCTGGGATAGGCTCCAGCCCCCCCCCCCCCCTCCCCCAGCGACCCGAAAAGGATTAAGTGGAAGAAGATGGATGGATGGATTTTATAGGCCTGTTTGTTGTTATGGTTGAATGTGTGTTCTCTGCGTTGTTTGTCAGAATGTGTTTTCTGTCTTGTGTTGTCACTCTTTATATGTAATATTTCTGTTCTTTCACCTGCCAAAGGGACTCCGAATGTAAATTAGCTTTTGCTATCTGAGGGTGGTGCAGGACATGTATGAGAACAGCGAGATGGTGGTGAAGTGCATTGCAGGAGTGATGGTTTTATTCAAGGTGGGGGTGGGGTTACATCAGGGATCGGCTCTGAGCCCCTTCTTGTTTGCCATGGTGATGGACAGGCTGACAGACGAGGTCAGGCAGAAGTGTCTGTGGACCATGATGTTTGCAGACAATATTGTAATCTGCAGTGAGAGTAGGGAGCAGGTGGAAGAGAACCTGGAGAGGTGGAGGTATGCTCTGGAGAGAAGAGAAATGAAAGTCAGTAGGAGCAAGACAGAATACATGAGTGTGAATAAGAGGGAGGCAGGTGCAACGGTGAAGATGGAAGGAGTAGCAGTAGTGAAAGTAGATGAGTTTAAATACCTGGGGTCAATCATCCAAAGCAATGGAAAATGCACAAGAGAGGTGAAAAAGAGAGTGCAGGCAGGGTGGAGTGGGTGGAGATGAGTGTCAGGGTGATTTGTGATGGAAGGGTAGCAGCAAGAGTGAAAGGGAAGATTTACAAGACGGTAGTGAGACCTTCTATGATGTATGGTATGGAGATGATGGCACTGACAAAGACGGGAGGTGGAGCTGGAGGTGGCAGAGTTGAAGATGCTAAGATTTTTATTGGGAGTGACTAGGAGGGACAGGATTAGAAATGAGTATATCAGAGAGACAGCTCAGGTTGAGCGGTTCGGAGACAAAGTAAGAGAGGCAAGACTGAGATAGTTTGGACATGTGCAGAGGAGGGATAGTGGATATATTGGACAAAGGATATTGAAGATGGAGCTGCCAGGCAGGAGGACAAGGGGAAGACCACAGAGAAGACTGATGGATGTAGTGAAGGAGGACATGGAGAGGGTGTTACAGAGGAAGATGAAGGGATAGGGTGAGATGGAGGCAGACGATCCGCTGTGGAGACCTCTAAAGGGAGCAGCTGAATAAAGGTGTAGCATCAAACTAGCTAGCATGATGCTATGTATAATAAATAGATGACTGAAGACACTTGGCGTGGCATTAAACTAGTATGTCCATGTCACAAACAATTAAGTCTACACCAGAACAAAAGAGAAACCCCTCTCAAGAGCCGTCTGTGAGAAACGCCTCACCATATTCACCCCCCCCCCCCCAAAAAAAAAACAAAAAAAAAACAGTTGTACAGTCAGTTCTGGATTGGAACCCAGCTGGAAAACAGAGAAGAGGGTTCCTGAAACGGACATGACGAGCGACACTGAAGAAGGAGCTCAGAATTGCAGGCGTAGAAATGGAGCGTTTGACTTCCTTTTGGTGCTGGAGGAAAAGTTAGGATGTGAGCCGCCGCACGGCTTCACCTCTTTTCCTCCTCTGATTGGTGCATTATTTGATTAGACAGTTTTAAGTGGTTCTGGGTTGACGTTTGTGTGTGTGTGGGGGGGGGGGGCGGGTTGTCGGGGGGAGTGAAAACAATCATTACCTCTACGGTGATTGGGACTACTATATGATTAAGTCGGAGTGCCTTTGGAGGATTGCCTCCCACACCAATCAGAGCAGCCGCGGCTCATCTGAGACGCCGCTCCAGCTGCCGCCGACTGACAGATGCATTAAAAAAGAAAAAAGGGCCTTCACTGACAACACAGTCGGAGGAGAAGAGGCGGCGGCGAGGTGGGGGCTGTAATGGAATTTCAATGGGACAATCTCGCCGAGGTTGATGGGAGGGAATCATATTGAAAGTCAAAGAGCGGTGATTGCTGAGCGCCGGCCCAGAGGCGGCGAGGCTGATGGGACTGATGGGACCGTGACCTCAGTGCTCACCGCCATCCCTGTTTGAATGTACTTACCCGGGGGGGTGGCGGCAGCAGCGGCATTTTATACTATGAGCAGTAGGTGATTTGATGGGAGACGAGGGGGGATTACATCATCCCTGTTAGCACAATGACCGAACCCCCCCCCCCCCCCGTTAACCTGCCACCCCCATCACCATTCAGAGGTGTTAATCAAGGTGGGACACCCCCCCCCCCCCATCAACCTGGGAAAAAATGGATTGCACCTCCAACCTCATCATGAACATTTCGGTATCAGGTTATAAAACTGGATAAAATGACTCTGAACCACCAGTTCCAAGCAGAAATGCAATAAAAATATGAGAAGTCTGCAACTTTTTTCTCATGAATTTGCAATGTTTTTTCCCTGTAAATTTGCAACTTTTTTTTAATTTGTAAGTTTTTTTTCATAAATTTTCAACTTTTTCCATAGATTTTCTCATGAATGAGGAAAAAATTTGCAACTTTTTTCTGAAAAAATTGCTATTTTTATCATAAATGTATGATTTCTCTCTTGTAAATTTCCAGCTTTTTTCTCATGAATTTGCACATTTTGTCAAAACTTTGAAACTTTTTTCTCATAATTTTTTTCCTCATAAATATGAGAAAAAATTAGCAATCTTTTTCAAAAATCTACAACTTTTTGTAAAATTTTTTTTTAGCGTTTTCTCTTTGCAATTTTTGTCTTTTAAATCTGTGACATAAATTTGCAACTTTTTCCAGTAATAATGTAATAATATTAGAATAATCTAAAATGGTTAAAAAGGTCAGCACAGATTGTCTGTTTTTTTTTTCCTTGGGTTAACATTTCTGTGTTTTTCTTGGTGTCTGTCATGTGGCGTGGAACAGCCTCACCATCTGCACTCGGCTCCTCTCCAGCCCTCGGACACATTTTTACCACAATAACCTTGAAGTGACGATCTGATCTCCACACAGCTCTGCTGGTTTAACCTCCACCAGCAGCCTCCACTACTCCATGTTTGGGAATTCTGTCTGTGCACAAAACAAAAGTTAACTGATTATTTAATAAAACTTATACAACAGTTAGTTCCAACTGAGCAATTTGATTGGACAATAAGGATTCCAGGAGTTACTATTATCTGCAATAACTGCACTCCAATTTCACTGGATACGCATCACTCCACTTCAAAGGTGTTCTAGTAACATTAATTACTAACAGTAATTTCCTGTCAAGTCTCTGACAATTGTAGTACTCTTTTGGAACCAACACGGAGGGCACCAAGAGCAGCCGCAGTTACCGTAGTCACGATACCGTAACTCCGTCTCATGTAATATTGCTTAAATAAATCACTTAAAGCCTCTTCTTCTCTGTGATGTTTCTGCTCGAATTTCTCTTGACTGCTGATGGTACGGTGCATCCTGACTTAATGAAATATAAGAGTATTAATGTCACCCAGAATTACATCCAAAAATATTTGATCTCCAGAGGAAACTGGGTGATTTGATTCTATAGCACATCACATAACAATGTGGTCACACTCTTTAATTGGTCTGCATTTAGTTGCTAATGGAAAACCCATCATCATCATTTCATATGTTCTGATTACTTTTTATTGGCTGTTTCTTCTGAAAAATGACCACTGGGCCAACATGCAAATTAGATGGAGAAAGTCACAAATTTATGAGGAAAAAGTTGCAAATTTATGAGAAAAAAAAATGCCAATTTACAAGAAAGAAATCAGAAATTTCTGAGAAAAAAGTTGGAAATTTACAAGAAAAAAATAAATATTTCTGAGAAAAAAGTTTCAGATTTATGAGGAGGAAAATCACAAATTCCTGATAAAAAAATTGCAAATTTACAGTACAAGAAAGAAAAACACAAATCTATAAGAAAAAGCTGCACATTTATGAGAGAAAAAAATCACAAATTTCTGACAAAAAGTTACAAATTTTCAGAAAAAAAATCAAATTTCTGAGAAAAAAACCTGCAAATTTACAAATAGAAAAAATAGAAACTTACAAGAAAATAGCTGCAAATTTATGGGAAAAAGTTATACATTTCTGAGGAAAAAGGTTGCAAATTTATCAAGAAAATAGTCACAAAATTTTGAGAAGTTACAAATATCTGAGAAAAAAATTATAAATTTACAAGAGAAAAGTTGCAAATTTCTGAGAAAAAAATTGTTAATTTATTCTCTTAAATTTATTACTTTTCTCTCAAAAATTTGCAACTTTTTTCTCATAAATTCGCAACTTTTTTCTCATGAATTTGTAACTTCTCAAAATTTGTCTTTTTTCTTGTAATTTTTTATACCATTAAAACTTTTTTGTAAATTTGTCCCTAATTTGCATTTATCCATTTGTACCTCATTCTAAACTGGTGAATACCCCCTCCCCCATCCCACTTGTTAAAGAATAGCAGTTGGCCTGAAATTAATAAATGGAGATATATTTTTAATAGTGAAAAATGTGGAAGGGGACCCAGTTAACCCAGAAAGAACTGAGGACTTCCTGGAGCCAGATGTAGCTTTGCTTTAATGTCATTGTGATGTTTGAAGATGCTTTTATCCCAAGGGGGGCAAGAATAATTTATCATTATGTTTTATTATAAAACAGAAAAATGTATTAAACGTTGCATTAATTTATGAGAGATTTAATTTGTGGCTCAACCGGTTCTTTTGGAACTCTGTTCAGGATTATCAGATTATTCCTTTAATCCTGTTTGATTAAATTTTCATCTGTGTGAAACCTGTCGGCTCTTTAATTTCCTTATGACTCATTCATAGTTTTGTCTAAGTGCTACAAATCGCTGCTGATGAATCGTTTTATTCTTTTGTTTCACTGCTGCTGGGGTTCAGGTCAGGAGGGATCTGTTTCAACATTCATTAATGTCACTTCGCTTTCGCTTGGATTTTTAGGGGCCCTGTTTAAGGCTGAGTTTGGTGAGGGGTTGAAGAGTTTAAATCTATTAACATTAGGAGGAAAATTTTTGAAATTATGAGAAAAAAATTGCAAATTTATGAGAAGTTGCAAAATTGCGAGAAAAAAAATGATAAATTATAAGAAAAAAGTTGCAAATTTGAGAGAAGAGTTGCAAAATTACAATTTTTTTTAAGAGAAAAAAGATCCAAATTTAGGAGAAAGAGTTGCAAAATCCCATAAAAGCAGTTGCAAAATTATAAGAATAACGTTGCAAAATTACAAGAAAAAATTGGCAAATTTATGAGAAAAGTTGCAAAATTACAAGAAAAAAATGCTAAATTGAGGAAAAAAGTTGCAAAATTACAAGAAAAAATGTTAAATTATAAGAAAAGTCACAAATTTAGGAGAAAAAAGTTACAAACTCCCACAAAAGCAGTTGCAAAATTATAAGAAAAAAGTTGCAAATTTGAGAGAAAAGTTGCAAAATTACAAGAAAAAATATGGAAATTTATGAGAAAAAAGATTCAAATTTAGGAGAAAAAATTGCAGTTACTTAAGCAATATTACACTCGAGGTTATCACGGTATCATGAATATACTAACTCCGGGTATGATATCACGCCGGGAGTTAGTATATTCGTGATACTGTAGCAACCTCGAGTGTAATATTGCCTTCATACAGCAGTTCTGGCAAGCACAATTTATTAAATGACAGCAATACTTGACAAAATATTATGATTTGTTTTTTTAACCAGTTATTTTGCACAGCTGAGAAAAAAATAGTCCCTTCTAAATGTAGCCAGTAACTGTTGCTAATGTCTCAATCAGCATGAAGACATCTATTGTCATTTCACACAAAAGTAAACAAATTAAATATTGTCAAGCACAAAATAATGTGTTTATAAAACATACTTGCTAAATGGGTACTGCAGAAGACCCCAGATCAAAATGCATTGAGTGCCAGTCGTCAGAACCCCCGGTAGCTAGCTGGTAGGTAGTAGTTAGTATGCTAGCGATTTAGCATATTTTGCTCACTTTTCTTCACATTTTCAGATGAAACAAAGAGGCCACCACCACAAAGGTATTGTGGATTGTTAATCAAGACAATAAATCAAACTCTAGCACTGCCTATTTTTTTAAACAGACATGAGATAGCTTAATGAGCTTAATGACGGAAAGGTAGAAGGTAGAAGGAAACTTTTTTTTTTTCAAAAGGGTGGGACTTCTGGGTCACTGATGTATAATTTCTTGTCAAACAGCACCTCACTGTGAAAATTAAGGTATCCATAACAGTACTGCAACTGTCAGAGAGTTGATAGAAAATTACTGTTAGTAATTAATAGTTACATGAAAGCCTTTGAAGCAGAGTGATGCATATCCAGTGAAATTGGAGTGCAATTATCATGGAATATAGTCAATCCTGGAATCCCTATTGTCCAATCAGATTGCTCGGTCAGAACTAACTGTTGTATAAAAGAAAACATTTGCTAAATTATAAGAAAAAAGTTGCAAATTTAGGAGAAAAAGAGTTGCAAAATCCCATAAAAATAGTTGCAAAATTACACAAAAAATGTTGCAAGTGTGGTGATCCGAGCGCGGATCTGCTCCGCACTCAAGTCACTCAGTATTTTCCCTCTTTCTTTACATTTCTAGTTCTGATTTGTATTAGCGTCTGTAGGATTCTTTGGGGCTTTACTGTGACAGCGCCGCGGCCGGACTTCCGGTTGTCAGCCGGTGCAGCTGAGTGTAATTCAGTGATTATGGTTCTTTTCCTCACCTGTTGGTCATTAGACTTTGTTAGTGCTTAAGGTTGCAGTTGAGGCTTACTCCTCACTGCGATCTCATCCCTGATGGCTGGTATCCCTACGTCCGATGCCAGCCTTCATTTATAGCGCAAGGTTTCGCCCCCACTATTCCTGCGTAAGTGCTTATTCTACAGCGTTAGGTTTCGCCCTCGCTGTATTATTTGAAAGTGACTGTTTGTTCCTCTTTATTTGTTCAGTTATTTCACCCTTCGGGGTCACATGTGTTTAGTGTTTGTGTTTGGCCCCTCATGGCTTGTTATTTTGTTACTTTCCTTTAATAAATATACAAACTCACTGTTGGCATTTGGTGCCTCATTCATGCCCTGAAAAGGGCATTTATGACAGTGACATCACAAGAAAAAAATTAGCAAATTTATGAAGAAAAAAGTTGCAAATTTACCAGAAAATATTTGCTAAATTGTAAGAAAAAAAGGTGCAAATATGGAAGAAAAAAGCTGCATAATCCCATAGAAAGAGTTGCTAAATTATAAGAAAAATGTTGCAAGATTACAAGAAAAAATTGCAAATTTATGAAGAAAAACTTGTAAATTTACAAGAAAATATTTGCAAAATTATAAGAAAAAAGTAGCAAATTTAAGAGAAAAAGAATGGCAAAATCCCATAAAAATATTTGCAAAATTATAAGCAAAAAGTTGCAAATTTTAGAGAAAAACATTGCAAAATTACCAGAAAAACATTGCAAATTTATGAGGAAAAAAGCCGCAAATTTACAAGAACATATTTGCTAAATTAGAAGAAAAAAGTTTCAAATTTAGGAGAGAGTTGCAAAATCCCATAAAAATAGTTGCAAAATTACACAAATGTTGCAACATTACAAGAAAAAATATGCAAATTTATGAGGAAAAAAGTTGCAAATTTACAAGATATTTAGGTTAATTGGCATCAAAACTGGGGATTCTAAATTGTCCTTAGGTATGACTGTGAGAGTGAATGGTTGTCTGTCTCTCTGTGTTGGCCCTGCGGTGGACTAGTGATCTGTCCAGGGTGTACCCTGCCTCTCGCCCAAAGATGCTGGGATAGGCTCCAGCCCCCGAAAAGGATTAAGCGGAAGAAGATGAATGAATGAATTTGCTAAATTGTAAGAAAAAAGGTGCAAATATAGAAGAAAAAAGTTGCAAAATCCCATAGAAACAGTTGCTAAATTATAAGAAAAATGTTGCAAAATTACAAGAAAAAAATAGCTAATTTATGAGTAAACTAGAAAAGCACTCGGAGAGCGCAGACCTCCGCCAAGCGCCACAATTCCCCCCATACAGTGTTTGTGTGTACGTTTTCAGATTCCTTGAGCATGTAAACATATGAGTAGCAATTGGATTGACAATGATTCTTTGTTTATTTGACAGGGACAGTGCAATAAACACACAATTAATCAATGACAATCAATCTGATAATGATAGGATTAGTGGTTCAGTAGTAAAAGCATTGCCTCCTTGGCGGAGGTAATAAACTGAAGTGTTGCTGTTGTGTCCATCTCCTCCACTGACAGATGCAAATTGGGTAGACAGGTTGCCGTGGGTTTTATATTATATTATTTTGGGGTTGCGGTCCGCGGCAAACGAGAATTTAGAAGCTTCGCCGGCAGAGAGCTCGTTTTTGCGCAGCGCCTATGGCTGGCCGGTGAATTTCTGCGAAATGCGCAGCTCCTATGGCTGGCCGGGGAATTTCTGCCAAAGAGTCCGTCGGCGGAGAGCTGGCCGTGTGAGGTATTGCAGTTGCGCGCAAACACAGGCACGCTGGCGGGCCCAGGCCAGCAGTGTTTTCCACGTGCTTTTGTGCCTAAAACGTTGAAGAACGCAGAGTTTGTGTTGCAGACACGACGACCAGCGCCCTCCATTGCGCCTGCGCACATGTTGAAAATGGCCCTATGTCACAGTGTTGAAAAATGCTTTAAAAAATTCCTGTATCCAGACGGTGAACCGGATCACCCCCAAAATTTAATCAGTTCTTCCTTGTACCATTTCCAACAATGCCTGAAAGTTTAATGGAAATCCGTCCAAGACTTTTTGAGTTATCTTGCTAACCAACAGACAGACAGACAGACAAACAGACAAACACACAGACAAACCCTGGCAAAAACATTACCTCCTCCTGGCCTTTTCGGCCTGGCGGAGGTAATAAACTGAAGTGTTGGTGTTGTGTCCATGTCCTGCATCTGCAAACTCCCAGGCTGGGGGCGTTGCAATTGAATGAATGAATGAATTAATTAATTAATCTTTATTTCTAATAGATTAAGAGTACACGTTAAAAGAAAGTGAATAATATAACAAAGGGGGTAATAAAATCCAACAAGGTCAAATTAGACAATAGCTCCTCTGATTATACAATTCAACATAAGTTATCCGAAATATGTGATGGCTGAATCCGCAGCTTATATTGGCCACCCATGTTCCATCCAAGAATTCAAAAGAAAAAACAAAAGAAGTCATGACACAACTGCGTACAACCCACAGGCCAATGGGTTATGTGAGCGTTTTAGATCACTGAAAGCAGCACTGAGGGCTTCACTGACAGATGCCAATTAGGTAGACGGGTTGGCGTGGGTTTTATTCAAAATTCATACGTTATTTCAAACTCAGGGTTCATATTAAATGCAGAACTAAAAGGAGCAGAAAATAAATAAATAAATAAATAAAAGTATATACAGATCAGCAGACAGTCGGCGGTCTTGTAACAACAATAACATACAATATTGGACTCAGTATAAAATGGAACGCTACCACTTCCAAATGCTGGAGTGAAGTGTGAGTGACGAGTTGACAATTGCTGATATAAGATGATTGTTACATGGCAGCAACCTTCTCATCAAACTGTAAACATTGTTACGTATCAACTCGCCAAAAGACGGAATGTTCACAGACACAAACATCTTGCTTGCACTCGACCTTCGTCGTACATCTAATCTTTATCTTTATTGGGGTTGCGCTCCGCGGCCAAAGATGATTTGGAAACTTCCCCGGCAGAGAGCTTGTTTTTGCGGAGCTACTATGGCTGACCGGGGAATTTCTGCCAAATAATCCAGCGGCGGACAGCTGGCCGTCTGAGCTTTTGCAGCGTTGCGCAAACACAGGCACACAGCACGCTGCCAAGCAGCTCGTTTTTGCGCAGCGCCTATGGCTGGCCGGGGAATTTCTGCCAAATAATCCGGCGGCGGACAGCTGCCCGTCTCAGCTTTTGCAGCGTCGCGCAAACACAGGCACGGTGGCGGGCCCAGCCCACCAGTGTTTTCCGCGTGCTTTTGTGCCTAAAACGCTGAAGAACGCGGAGTTTATGTTGGTCAGACACGATGACCAGCGCCCTCCATTGCGCCTGCGCACATGTTGAAAATAGCCGTATGTCACAGTGTTAAAGAATGGTTTAAAAAATTCCTGTATGCAGACGGTGATGCGGATCATCCCCAAAATTTAATCAGTTCTTCCTTGTACCATTTCCAACAACGCCTGAAAGTTTCATGGAAATCCGTCCAAGACTTTTTGAGTTATCTTGCTAACCAACAGACAAACAGACAGACAGACAAACAGACAAACACACAGACAAACCCCGGCAAAAACATTACCTCCTCCTGGCCTTTTCGGCCTGTCGGAGGTAAAAAGCTACAAATTTACAAGAAAGTATTTGCTAAATTATAAGAAAAAAGTTTTGTCCTGTTATGTAAAAGTTATGTCCTTGGTATGACATTAAACTGCATCCAGTCAGGGTAGGGAGGTCATGGAAGCTGTTTTCTTAATCCCAGCTAGTGCCTATAAAATGCACACAGAGACCAATGAACCTACACTGTGACTGGCAGGTTGGTCGGCGCCATAAAACCAAGCGGGCCTCTGGGTTAGGGGGGTTTGGAAGTTGCTGCCTTGCGAGGGGTCTTGGTTGGCCAAAGGCTAGGCCCACCGTTGAAACTGTGGTTGGCGTCAGGAAGGACATCCAGCCAGAAAACTCTTGTCACAGTCATGCTATGCCTGAATCAAAGGACTGTGTGAGAGCCGATGTTGGGGTGTTCCCTGGAAGTGACGCATGCCAGCAACCCCTGGCTAGCATGAAAAGTGTGCAAGGGGTACCACAACAACCACAGCTGCGGCTAAAGAAGCTACTGAAAATCAGGGTCAGAAGCTGGAACATGGGTTCCATGACGGGGAAAGGAAGAGAACTGGTGGGAACATGCAGGAGAAGAAACATCAATATCCTGTGTGTGCAAGAGACAAAGTGGGGAGGCAAGAGTCCAAGAGAGTTAGGAGAGGGGTTTACAATGTCTTCCAGTGGAGAAACAAAAGGAATGGAGTGGGAATCGTACTGAGTCCTAAGTATAAGTCATTGAGGTGGCACGCCCATCTGACAGACTGATCAAGAAGAGATTGGTAATATCAGGAGGAGTGTATAACATCATTTCAGGATATGCTCTGCAAACTGGAGAAAGTGAGGAGGTAAAAGAAAAGTTCATAGAAGAGATTGAAGAACTGATCCTCAGTGTTTGGCAGAAAGAGAAAGTGATGGTGGGTGCAGATTTAAATGGACATGTTGGTGGAGAAGCATGTGGATCCCATCAAGTGCTTGGTGGTAAAGGATATGGACGGAGAAGGGGAAATGATTTTGGAGTGTGCTGAGACTAAGCATGGCTACAGTAAACACTTTCTATGAAAAACCAGAGGAGCACCTTATCACATATGAAGGAGGCCATGAAACACAAATTGATTTCGTCATGATAAAACGAGAAGACGTGAAAAATATGAAGAAGTGAATCCAGGAGAAGTAGTGACATAACACAGACTATTGTGTGCAGTGTTGAACATCAGAAGAGAGAAACTGTATCACAAAAATGCAAAGAAGATTAAGATCTGGATGTTGGAAGGACAGAATGTTGCAGAATATAAAGAGAAGGTCAAAGAAAAGTATGATGCAAATACATCTACAGTAGAGGAGAACTGGAAGGCAATGAAGACAGCAGAGTTATGTGGCACTACCAAAGGAGGGAAGCATTAAGAGAGAGAAACTTGGTGGTGGAATGAAGATGTGCAGGATTAGATCAAGAAAAAGAAGGAAAAATTTGGCGGGGGGGGGGGGGGGGGGACCAGAGAGAGGCCTATGAAGAAGCGAAGAAGGAAACCAAGAAAGCAGTGGCTGACTTCCGGTTATGGCTGCCACGTAGGACGGACGTGTCTCGCTCTGCTCTGCTCCTGGAGAAAAAAAATCGGCAAATAACTCTCTCATTTGGGACAGAACGTATCCCAGCATTTGGGCGAGGATATGTCGGCGAAGCCTAAGGCCGGAAAACCAGGAAAAGGAAAAAGCGAGCCGCCGAAACAGTCCAAATTAACGGACTTTCAGGTCTGTGACGCAGCAAACAAAACTCCATATATGGCGGAGGAGGCTGGCGGCGGTGCGATGTCTGCGGGGAATGGCGCAGATGCGCTGATGGCTGCCATGAGTTCAATGAGAGCGGACTTTTCCTCTAGATTTGATGGGATTATGACAGCGTTGGAAGGAATAAGAAAGGAATTGGGTGACTGTGTAGAACGAACGGCGCAGATGGAGCTCCGTCTCGCTAGTGCTGAAGATGACGTCACCCGTCTTCAATTAAAGGTGCGCACTTTGGAAAAAAAAAATAAATCTCTGGAAGATAATATTTTGGATTTGGAATCTCGGTCGAGACAGAATAATTTGAGGCTGGTGGGTCTTCCAGAGGAATCAGAAGGTTGGGACGTATGTTCCTTTCTGGAAAAGTGGATTCCGGAGGTGCTGGGCAGCGAGGAGTTGCAATCAGCAGTGGTTCTGGAAAAAGCACATCGTATTGGCCCACGGAGAGACAAGGGACCGCCGAGGACCTTAATTATGAAGTTTCTTAGCAACAGAGACAGGATGAAGATCTTCAACGCTGCACGTGCTAAAGGAGAGATTAAACACCAGGACCAGCAGGTGCGGTTCTACCCAGATTTGGCCACAGGAATCCAGCAATTGAGGAAGCAGTTTGATCCCGTACGTAAGGAGCTGCGCAACCTTGGGATTCGTCATGGTGTAATCTATCCTGCGAGACTGCTGACCACGTATGAGGGCAGAACCCACATCTTCAAGACCCCAGAGGAGGCGCAGGAGTTCATCAAGAAGATCAAAGAAGAAGAAGAGACTGGTGGGAGCTAAGCATGAACAAAATATAAGGTAGAATAATTAAGCATTTGCACAGGCATCTGACTGACTTGAAGTAAATAGTAAGTTTACAAAATATAGATTGTATTATATATTAAAAAACAAAACAAAAACAAAACAAACAAACAAACAAAAAACTATGATGTACAAAGTTGTTAAAAATTTTGGAGTTAAGTTGGAAAACTACAGAGGAGAGTTAATGTTACGTCATTAAAAGCAGTAGAGTTAGGGTGATTGGGAGGATGAAGAAGGAGTGGCTTAGGCTGTTCCCCGTGGGTGTGGAACGGTCGATGGCTATATCGGGAGACAGAATTTTTCTTTTGATTTTGGGGGGTTTGCCACAAGTGTGGGAAGGGGAAATTTGTTTGTGTGTAGTTTGTAGGATGAATGTTCAACCACTCATGTTTTTGCTTCTCTGTATGAGCATGTTTACACTGCAAGGTAATCCCAAACTCTCTATTGATCATGGACCAAAGTGTTAATCTTAATTTAACTTCATGGAATTGCAGAGGTCTACAAAATTTAAAAAAACTTAAACAAGTTATGAATAAAATAAAGGACATGGGTTCAAGAATTGTGTTTTTACAAGAAACTCATCTGATAGAGGAGGATGTTAAAAGAATTAGGAGTAGATGGCAGGGAAGTGTATTCACCTCTTCATTTTCATCCCGAGCCAGGGGAGTTATGACTCTCATACATAAATCAGTTCCTTTTCAGGTGAAAAATGTAATTGGAGACAAATTTGGAAGATATGTAATCATTCAAGGTTCTTTGCTATTAGAAAATATAAATCTTGTGAACTTATATGGTCCCAATATAGATGATCAGAAGTTCTTTGCTAATTTATTTCTCATCTTATCATCACTTACAGGGCAACATATAATAGCAGGGGATTTTAATTGTACATTGAATCCAGGTGTGGATAGATCAACAGGACTGGATTGTACGCACATTGGATGTAGGATGACTATTAATCATTTTATGAAAGAATTGAGATTGTTAGATATATGGAGAGAAATGAAACCACAAGTTAAAGCCTATTCTTGTTATTCCAGTACCTACAAGACATTCTCACGTATTGATTATTTTTTGATTTCCACAGAATTAAGGTCCAAGATTCAAAACTGCTTTTATGATAACATCGTGATTTCTGATCATGCACCCTGTTGTCTAATATATGTAGATAAAAAATTGACAAAGGAATCAGGTAGATGGCAATTTCAGCATAAATGGCTTCAGGATGAGGAATTTGTCAAGTATATAGAAAAACAGATAGACGAGTTCTTTGACATTAATACTACACAAACATCAGCATGTGTAAAGTGGGAGGCTTTCAAAGCTTTTATTAGGGGACATATTATTAGTTATACAGGATCAAAATCTAAGAAGACTCGAGAGGAGAGAGCTAAATTGGAACATAAAATAAAAAGTCTTCAGGAAAAAGTGTATGCAGGAAGTGACCCAAGGTTGGAGAATGAATTACTGATTTTGAGAGCTGAATACGACAAAAAATCAGCGAATAGAGCTGCCTCGAGTCTTCTAAGATTGAAACAATCTTTTTATGAACAAGGTGAAAAATCAGGAAAATTATTAGCATGGCAGATTAAACAATTGGAAATTAAAACACCAATTACCAGTATTATAAGTAACGGACAGGTAGTTATAGATCCTTTAGAAATTAATAGAGCCTTTAGAGATTACTATGAAAAATTATATGATACCAAAAATGAACCTGATTTAACAAAACTAAATGGGTTTTTGAACGAACTATCTATACCGTGTATTCCAAATGAAAACAGGGAGATATTGGAGTCTAAAATTAGTCAAGAAGAAGTTGGGCTAGCCATTGATAATATGAAATCAGGAAAAAGTGCAGGACCAGATGGTCTTCCAGTTGACCTTTATAAAAAATTCAAGAATAAATTAATAAAACCTTTTTTGGAAATGGTTTTAGAAGCATTTCAAAATAATAATTTACCATCATACATAAATAATGCCTTAATTATACTGCTGCCAAAACCAGGTAAGCCCTCTAATAAATGTGAAAATATGAGACCAATAAGCCTATTAAACGCCGACCTTAAGATAATCTGTAAAATTTTAGCAAGACGAATACAAGAAATTTTACCAAATATTATTAATCGAGATCAGAATGGCTTTATAAAGGGTAGACAAGGCTTCCATAATGTAAGAAGACTATTTAATATTATTTATTTTAATAAAGAAGCACCGGATACAGCTCTCCTATCATTGGACGCCGAAAAGGCCTTTGATAGAGTTGAATGGCCCTTTCTTTTTGAAGTCCTACAAAGGTTTGGACTTGGAAATAATTTCATAAAATGGGTTCAAATAATATACAATAATGCTACAGCAGAAATCCTAACAAATAACAATATTTTTTTTTATTTTTTTTTATTTTTTTTTTTCTCTCGGCGCCACACGAGTCGGCTGCCTTTTGCAACAGCGGCTCGATTCCGAGTCTTTTTCCTTTCCTCTCTCTTTTGATCCGTCTTTTTTTTTCACCCCACTTATATCACGGACACACAGATCGTCCTAAATGTCTCCTGAGCCGGTGGACGGAGCCACTGTTTATAGCAGGATACGATACAGCAGAGAACAGCTGCTAGCATTCAACCGCCACCCGGTCCCATTGGAAAAACTCGACATACCGAGAGAACTGAGGCGAAAACGCCGCGGCCGCCGGGCTGGAGTAAGGCGGAGGACAAAAAATATAAGGTACAGACCCTCCCTTCCATCTGTTGTCATGGGAAATGTACGGTCGATACTGGGAAAGTTAGATGAGCTAGCGGCTATCTCCCGTTATGATAGCACATACCGGGAGTGCTCTCTCCTTTTGTTTACTGAGACGTGGCTAACTGAACTAGCAGCAGATGCTAACATTGAGCTGGAGGGTTTTCACATGATACGAGCTGACCGAACACCAGACAGTGGCAAGGCTAGGGGCGGTGGAGTGATAATGTATGTTAACAACAACTGGTGCAGACCGGGACATATCACTGTTAAACAACGACACTGCAGCAAAGACATTGAGTTGCTAGCTGTTAGCATGAGGCCTACATATCTCCCGAGAGAACACTCACACGTGATCTGCATTGTTGTTTATGCAAATCCGACGGCGAACGCTGGGACAGCACGTGACGTCATCCATTCAGTAACCAGCAGGCTGCAGACAGAACACCCAGATGCTCTTCTCCTCATCTCAGGCGATTTCAACCATGTTTCACTGTCTCCCATTCTACCCACGTTCACCCAGTATGTCACATGCCACACTAGAGACAATAAAACACTGGATTTATTCTATGCAAACACTAAGGAGGCGTACACCTCATCACAACTCCCCCCACTCGGGAGATCGGATCACAACTTGGTTCATCTCCGGCCGGTGTACAAACCCCTAGTGCACAGACAACCTCCGGCCATGCACACTGTGGAGTTATGGTCTGAGGAGACAATGGACACCCTAAAGGGCTGTTTTGAAGCCACCGCCTGGAAGCAGCTCTGCGATCCACATGGTGAGGACATCGATGGCCTCATTCACACCTTCACGGGCTACCTCAGCTTCTGTGTGGACAAATCCGTTCCCACCAAGACCATACGGCGTCACTCAAACAACAAACCCTGGATCAACCCTGAGATAAAAACACTTCTGAGAGAGAAGAAGAGGATCTTCAGGTCAGGGAACAGGGAGATGCTGAAGTCCGTACAGAGGGAGCTGAGGAGAAAGATCAGAGAAGGCAAGGACAGCTTCAGGAAGAAGATGGAGGACAAGCTGCAACAGAGCGACATCAGCGGGGTCTGGAGAAACCTCAAAACCATCTCGGGGCTCCAGAATACCTCCCCCCAGGCCACAGGGGGCAGGGAGTGGGCGAACAACCTGAATCTGTTTTTCAATAGATTTGACCAACCGCCCTCCCCCCTGACTGCACAACAACCACTGCTGCCTCTAAAGAAATCAAGTCCTGCTGCCCACTCCCCACTCCACCAACACCCCCCCACTCCCAACACACAGCCCCCCATCCTGACCCTGACCAGGACCCAGGTGAGGACGGAGCTGAGGAAGATCAAGGCGAGGAAGGCGCCGGGACCGGACGGCATCAGCGCAAAGCTCCTCAAGTCCTGTGCAGACCAGCTGTGTGGGATTGTGACGTATATCTTCAACATGAGCCTGAAACTGGGGAGGGTACCACAGCTGTGGAAAACATCTTGTGTGGTACCTGTACCAAAAACTTCCCACCCCAAAGACCTGAACAGCTACAGACCGGTGGCCTTGACGTCCCACTTGATGAAGACCCTGGAGAGACTGCTCCTTGCTCACCTCCGCCCCCTGGTGGAACCAGCGATGGATCCACTCCAGTTCGCCTACCAGCATGGCATTGGGGTGGAGGATGCGGTGATCTTCCTCCTTCACCGTTCTCTGTCCCACCTGGAGAAGCCCGGGAATATGGTGAGGATCATGTTCTTTGACTTCTCCAGTGCTTTCAACACCATCCAACCGATGATCCTGAAGGACAAGCTGCTGCGCGCAGGGGTGGATCAGCACCTGTCATCATGGATCCTGGACTACCTCACGAACCGGCCTCAGTTTGTGAGAACCCGGGACTGTGTGTCCGACACGATCATCAGTAGCACGGGGGCCCCCCAGGGAACGGTGCTGGCTCCCTTCCTGTTCACTCTTTATACTGCGGACTTCTCACACAACACAACACACTGCCATCTACAGAAGTTCTCTGATGACTCTGCGATCGTTGGCCTCATCTCCAATGGAGATGAAGCTGAGTACAGAGGGCTTATCCAGGACTTCGTGGACTGGTGCCATCGGAACTGCCTCCAGATCAACGCGAGGAAAACTAAGGAGCTGGTGGTGGACTGCCGCAGGCATGGGCAGCCCCTCACAGTACCAGTAAATATACAGGGAACAGACATCGAGATGGTGACATCCTATAAGTACCTGGGTATTCATCTGAACAATAAACTAGACTGGTCACACAATACTGATGCACTCTACAAGAAGGGACAGCGCAGGCTGTTCCTGCTGAGGAGACTCAGGTCTTTTGGTGTACAAGGGGCGCTGCTGAAGTCATTCTATGACACGGTGGTGGCATCAGCCATCACTTTTGGAGTGGTCTGCTGGGGCAGTGGCATTACTGCAGCCGATAGGAAGAGACTGAACAAACTGATTAAGAAAGCTAGCTCTGTCCTGGGGCAGCGCCTTGATCCGATGGAGGAGATAGGAGAGAGAAGGACGGTGGCTAAACTGTCATCTCTGCTGGAGTCCGAGTTCCACCCTATGCAGGACATACTGAATGCACTGAGGAGCTCATTTAGCAGCAGACTACATCATCCCAGGTGCACAACCGAGAGGTTTCGTAGGTCCTTCCTACCAACGGCTGTCAGACTGTACAACCTAAGCAGGGCTGCTCGCAGAGATAGCAAAAAGACGTAACAAACTAATAGTTTTTTGAATGCAAAAGATGCAATAGACTTACACAATGGTCCCCTCCGGCATACAACTAGGAATATACCGGTCGCTATGGAGGGTGAGAATATGTATGGGCACATAATCATACCATGTAGGATAACTAAGTAGACGGTTATGCTGTTTCATTCCATCTAGCAACAATGCTCTGCACTGTGTGTGTTTATATATTTGCATATTTATTCCATCTAGCTACAATGCTCAGCACTGGGTGTGTTTATATATTTATATATCTACATATTATTCCATCTAGCTACATTGCTCCGCACTGTGTGTGTTTATATACTTGCATATTTATTCCACCTAGCTGCAATGCTCCGTACTGTGGGTGTTTATATATTTACATATTTATTCCATCTAGCTACAATGCTCTGCACTGTGTGTTCATATATTCATATATTTATTCCATCCAGCTACAATGCTCTGCACTGTGTGTCTGTGTGTGTGTGTATATATATATATTTTATAGTAATACGTACATATGTTTATTAGCTGCTCTTGCTTGCTTGTTTTTTTCTTGCCTTCTGATTGTTGCTCTGAGTGTTGCTATCCCTGTGCTGTTGCAATCCTGGAATTTCCCCGTTGTGGGACTAATAAAGGCTTATCTTATCTTATCTTATCTTATTTCAAAACCAATAAAAATCAATAGAGGATGTCCACAAGGCTGTCCACTTTCACCTTTACTGTTTACTATGGCAATTGAACCTTTAGCGATAGCGATACGTTTACATTCACAAATATATGGAATTAAAGTTGGACCAACAGAACATAAAATCTCCCTGTACGCTGATGATATAATTTTGTTTATGTCGAATCTAAAAAAATCAATTCCAACCTTGTTGAATTTAATAAAGAATTTTGGGGAAATATCAGGATATAAAATAAATAAAACTAAATCTTCAATATTAATGCTAAATGAGACCCAGAGAAATTACCCAGCCCCTGAGGTAAATCAATTCAATGTTGTAAATCAGTTTAAATATTTAGGAATCCAAATTATGCCTAAGCTAGAATCAGTCGCCAGTGTCAACTATGAAGCCTTAATGTCAGATATCAATGAGTTAACTCAGAGATGGATGTCACTACCAATGTCGATGATCGGGAGAATCAATATACTTAAAAGTAATATTTTACCTAAAATACTTTATTTATTTCAATACATTCCCTTATCACCACCTTTAGATCTATTCTCAAGAATAAAAAAAAAGTTAGTGGAATTTATATGGAACAACAGGAGGGCTAGATTACGTTTGTCTTTATTATATTTACCATTTGATCGTGGAGGTCTGAAATGTCCAAATTTTATGTTGTATTATTGGTCGGCACAACTGAGGTCTATGACATATTATTTTTCATCAAATGATCTCCCTCACTGGACTGAAATGGAATCATACAATTTACCTTTACCTCTTCCCATATTCATATACTCAGATTCGGCAAAAAAATTACAAAAACAAGTTAAAAATCCATTTGTAAAGCATATGATCAAAATATGGTGTGAAGCTAAAAACTATTTAAAAGAACCACAGTTATTGTCACAATTTAGTCCAATATGGGGTAATCAATATTTTAAACCAGGGAGAGCGGACGCTGTATTTAAAGTATGGAATTTAAAAGGGATACAAAAGATTCAGGATTTATATTTGCCATGTGCAGACAACATAATGTCTTTTGAAGAGCTGAGGATCAAATTTAATCTCAATAGAACACATTTTTTTAAATATCTTCAACTTAGAAACTTTATTCGATCAAATCAAAATAAAGCTCTCACTCGACCTATTTATTCATCCTTGGAAAAAATGATGATGAAAGATAGTAAAAGAAAGGGTATTATTTCAGAGTTTTATAACTCATTGACACTATCTTCAAGTGAAAATTCACTGAAAAGATTAAACTACTGGAAAGAAGATCTGCAAATTGAAATTTCTGAGGAACAATGGGAATTGGCTTGTACAGAAGCTCAAACCAAATCAATAAATGCACGCCTTAAATTGATACATTTCAAATGGTTAATGCGGATGTATGTTACACCGGAGGAGTTAAATAGATATAACAAAAATATACCAGATACATGCACAAAATGCATGGAAAGTAAAGGAACCCTATTTCATTGTTTATGGGAATGTAGATTAATAAGAATGTTTTGGGAGGAGGTGAGGGTAACAATTGAAAAAATAATCTCAAAACAAATCATATTGAATCCTAAACTGTTTTTGTTGGGTCTGTACCCAGAAAAGCATAATTTCAATAAAAGTGAAAGAACATTCATAGACCTCAGTTTGCTTAATGCCAAAAAATGTATTGCACTATTATGGAAAAAGACTCATAGACCAGATGTGACTCAGTGGTTAAGACAGATGTTAACAAACCTTCCATTAGAAAGAATAACATATATACTGAAATCAAAGGAAATTGTGTTTGAGAATATATGGAGACCTTTTATTGATTATGTAAAAAATTTAAACATAACTCTTGAAGAAGAAGGTGAATGATGTGTGTGGACCTTGTAAATTCCAAACTGGTGAACATAATATGTATACTAATATATTGGATTGTCTAGACTAAACAGAGGAGCGTTGTTGAAGACTTGATTTTGTTGGTGGTTGTTGGTGTTTTTAGGGCATTTTTTTTTTTTTTTTTTTTTTTGTAGTACTTTAGTGTTAGTGTTTGATTGTTTGTATCATGTTTGTAAAAAAAAAAAAAAAAGGTTCAATAAAGATATTGTGGAAAAAAAGAAAGCAGTGGCTGAAGCCAGAGGAAGCATGGGCAGAATGGTCTGACAATATGGAAACAAAAGAAGGTGAGAGGATGATATATGAGGTGGCAAAACAGTGAGCACAGCTAAGACAAGATGTCAGAGCAATGAATGTGATCAAAGAACAGAATGGAGTGCTGCTGACAGATAAACAGAAGATATGAGAGTGAATATTTCAACCATCTTCTTAATGCAGAAAATGACAGAGCCGTTGGAAGAGTACCCACCAACAGGTCCACTGCAAGATGCAAATTTACAAGAAAATATTTGTTAAATTGTTAGAAAAAAGGTGCAAATAGGGGAGAAAAAAAGTTGCAAAATCCTATAGAAATAGTTGCAAAATTATAAGAAAAAAATTGCCAATTTGGAAGAAAAATGTTGCAACATTACAAGAAAAAAACTTTGCAATTTTATGAGGAAAAACGTTGTAAATTTACAAGGAAATATTTGCAAAATTGTTAGAAAAAAAGTGCAAATATGAGAAAAATGTTGCAAAATCCCATAGAGTTCCTAAATTATAAGAAAAAAATTGCAAATTTATTAGACAAGAAAATGATAAAAGGTGCAAAATTACAAGAAACAGTTTGCAAATTTATAAGAAAAAAGTCATGAATTGATGAGAAATAAGTTGCATATTTAGCAGAAAGAGTTTGTGTATTCTGCTTCATAGCCAGAACCATCTGTTTCTTCTCTGTATCATCATGACATTTCTCATCCTCCTCTCCACAGCTCGTTTCCTCTGACACCACCCGTCTCTAACACGTTAACTTTCCACACACACCCCCACCCCCACCCCCCTTCTGCAGGGCAACGTGACCTTCTCGTGCTCGCAGCCCCAGCTGGTCTCCTGCACCTTCCTGAGCTCCAGCAGCAGCTTCCTGTCACTCCCATCAGTGGCACCGGTGGCCACTGGGGGCTTCTCCGTCCGCTTCCAGCTCAGGACCTGGAACCCAGACGGGCTGCTGGTGTCGGCGCAGCTGGAGCCACCTCCCCAGAAACTGGAGCTGCGCGTCAGCAACAGCTGGCTGCGTCTGACCCTGCTGGGCGCAGGGAGGCAGAAGTCAGAGGTGTCTGCGGGTGAGTCCTGTACCGTTCATTTATTAAAGGTGGCCAATGCAAACCACATGAATTGCATATCAAAACGTGAATTTGGAGATTTACGCTTCTATTCAGAATTTTGATTTTTCCCTCCATTTCTGAAATATTCCTAAAAAAAAAAAACCACACATGGAAAATGTTCCAAAAATTAAAGGAAAAAAGTTCAAAATGTTTGAGAAAAAAGTTGCAAATTTTTAGATAAAAGTAGCAAATTTACAAGTAAAACAATGCAGATTCATGGGGGGAAAGTTGCACATTTACAGGTAAAATGTTGCAGTTTTATAGGGAAAAGGTTCCAAATTTTTGAGAAACCGTTGCAAAACGATGAGAAAAACAGTGCATTTTTTTCCAGAAAAAAGTTGCAAATTTTTAGATAAACATTGCAAATTTACTCCAGTGGGCTTACCACCTGCAAGAGGGACCATGGGGGTCCTGTGCTATGTGGATCAGGTGGTGGTTGAATGCAGAGATCTGATCCTCGGCTTCCTAAACTGGCTTTTGAGATGTGGAATGTCACCTCTCTGGTGGGGAAGAAGCCTGAGTTGGTGCATGAGGTTGAGAGATACCGGCTAGATATAGTCGGCCTCACCTCAGCGCACAGCTCTGGTTCCAGCTGTGGTTCCAGAACCAGTCTCCTGGAGAGGGGCTGGAGCTTGGCCTACTCTGAAAGTGCCCAAGGCGAGAGGCGGCAAGCAGGGGTAGGTATTCTTATATCCCCCCACCTTGCTTCCTCTATATTAGAGTTTTCCCCAGCAGACGAAAGGGTTGTTTCCCTGCACCTTTGGGTTGGGAAACAGGTCCTGACCATCATTCTTCAACTCCCACCTCCAGAAGAACTTCAACCACATTCCGAGGGAGTCTGGAGACATGGAGTCTGAATGGGCCATGTTCTTCACCTCCATTGTTGAAGCAGCAGCCCAGAACTGCAGCCACAAGGTCGTTGGTGCATCTTGTGGTAGCAGCCCCCGAACCAAGTGGTGGACACAAGTGGTGAGGGGGGCCATCAAACTGAAGGAGTCTTATCAAGCTTGGTTGGCTTGTGGGACTCCCAAAACAGCTGCAGTGTACCAGCAGGCCAAGCAGAATGCAGCTCAAGTGGCTGCTGAAGCAAAAACTCAGGTGTGGGAGGGGTTCGGTGAGGCCATGGAACAAGACTTTCAGTTGGCCTCAAAGAGATTCTGGCACACTTTCAGGCGACTTAGGAGGGGGAAGCAGCTCCCTGTCCACACTGTGTATGGTGCGGATGGGGCGCTGCTGACTTCGACTGGGGATATCATCCAGTGGTGGAAGGAATGCTTCGAGGATCTCCTTAATCCCACTGATACACCTTCCACAGAGGAAGCAGAGCTTGGGGACGAGGGGGATGCCCCATCACGGGGGCTGAGGTCACCAAAGTGGTTAAAAAACTATTCGGTGGTTGGGCCCTGGGGGTTGACGAGATTCACCCTGAGTACCTCAAGGCTCTGGATGTTGTAGGGCTGTCATTGCTAACACGCCTCTGCAACATTGCGTGGAAGTCGGAGACAGTACCTTCGGCATGGCAAACTGGGGTGGTTGTTCCTCTCTTTAAGAAGGGGGACTGGAGGGTGTGTTCCAACTTTCGGGGATCACATTCCTTAGCCTCCCTGGGAAGGTCTATGCAAGTGTACTCGAGAGGAGAGTCTGGCTGTTGGTCAAACCTTGGATTCAGGCAGAGCAGTGTTGTTTTCATCCTGGCTGTGGCACATCGGACCATTTCTTTACCATCTTGAGAATTCTTGAGGGTTTGTGGGAGTTGCCCAACCAGTTTACATGTGTTTTGTGGACTTGGAGAAGGCATTTGACCACGTCCCTCGTGGTTTTTGTGGGGGGTGCTTCGGGAGTATGGGGTATCGGGCTTGTTGTTACGAGCTTTCCAGTCTCTATACGACCGTTGTGAGGGTTTGGTTCGTATTGCCAACACTCGATCGGACTCATTCCCGGTGAGAGTTGGACTCCGCCAGGGCTGCCCTTTGTCACCGATCCTGTTCATAATTTTTATGGACAGGGCGCAGCCAAGGAATGGAGGGTGTCATGCTTGGTGACCACAGGATCTCATCTCTGCTGTTTTCCAATGATGTCGTCCTGTTGGCTTCATCAAGCAATGACCTGCAGGTCCTACTGGGACAGTTTGCCGCTGAGTGTGAAGCAACTGGGATGAGAATCAGCACAACCAAGTCCAAGTCCATGGTTCTCAGCCGGAAAAGGGTGGACTGCTCTCTCCAGGTTGAGGACAAGCTCCTGCCCCAAGTGGAGGAGTTTAAGTATCTTGGGGTCTTATTCACAAGTGAGGGGAGAATGAAGCGAGAGATTGACAGATGGATCGGAGCAGCATCTGTAGTGATGCGGACGTTGTACTGGTCTGTTGTGGTGAAGAAGGAGCTGAGCTCAAAGGCAAAGCAGTTGCTTTACCGGTCAATTTACTTTCCTACCCTCACCTATGGTCATGAGCTTTGAGTAATGACCGAATGAATGAGATTGCAGATACAAGCAGCTGAAATGAGCTTTCTCTGTCCAGATGGTAAGCTCTGCAACATTACATGGAAGTTGGAGATAGTACCTTTGGCATGGCAGCTTGGTGGTGCAGCGGTTAGCACTGTGACAGCACAGTAAGAAGGTGGGTTTGATCCCACCGCCTGACCATCAGTGACCCTTCTGTGTGGAGTTTGCATGTTCTCCCCGTGTCTGCATGGGTTTGCCCCGGGTATTCCAGCTTCCTCCCACAGGCCAAAAACATGCAAGTTAGATTAATTGGAGACTCTAAAGTGGCCCTAGTTGTGAATGTGTGTGTGAATGGTCAAGGGATTGGTGCCACACCATAGCTACCACACCCATCCATGTGGATGCCCTGAATTTCCCTCTGGGATTAATAAAGTATACAAAATTAAAAAAAATAAATAAATAAAACCGTTTGCTGGACTCACCTTTAGAGATAGGGTAAGGGGCTCAGTCATCACGGAGAGGCTCAGAGTAGAACCGCTGCTTTTCCACATTGAAAGGAGCCAGTTGAGGTGGTTTGGGCATCTGATCAGGATGCCTCCTGGACGCCTCCCACTTGAGGTGTTTCAGGCACGTCCCACTGGGAGGAGACCTCGTGGCAGACCCAGGACATGCTGGAGAAACTATGTCTCCCAGCTGTCCTGGGAATGCGTTGGCATCCTCTCTGAAGAGCTGGAGCAGGTGGCCGAGGAGAGGAAGTCTGGGCTTCTCTGCTTGAACTGCTGCCTCTGCAACCCGGACCTCAGGTAAAGCAGCAGAAGATGAATGGATAAGATAAGATAAGATAAGATAAGCCTTTATTAGTCCCACAACGGGGAAATTCCAGGATGGATGGCATTGCAAATTTATACATAAAATGTTGCAGATTTATGGGAAAAAGTTGCAAAGTTATAGGAAAAAAGTTGCTAATTTTTTAGAAAAAAGGTGCAGATTTTTAGAAAAAGTTGCAAGTTTACAAGAAAAATGTTGCAAAAAAAAAGTAAGAGGTCTAACTCGACAAAGAAAGCTAGGGTCACCAAACTTGGTGCACGGGTTAACTTTGGGATCCTGACCTCTGACTGTGGGTTTGGGGTCACAAGGACAAAGGGCCACTAAACTTTGTACATGGGGTTACATTAGGTTTCCACAGTTTAAAGCCATGCTTGGCTACAGTTTGTGAGGGCCCAGGACTGTGTCTGACACCATCACCTGCATCGCGGGGGCCCCCAGGGAACGGTCCTGGGTCCCTTTCTCTTCACCCTGTACACTGCTGACTTCTCATACAACACACCACACTGCCACCTGCAGAAGTTCTCTGATGACTCTGCGATCCTCGGCCTCATCTCTGATGGGGATGACTCAGAGTACTGAGGACTAATCCAGGACTTTGTAGACTCATGCCTGCGAAACTGCCTCCAGAACTGGTAGTGGACTGCTGCACTGAGATGGTGGCATGTCTGCTTGGGTTTACTCCAGGATTTCTCCAGTTTCCTTCCACAGGGGCCAAAAACATGCAGGTTAGGTTAATTGGCATGAACTGGGGAGGTATGAATGTCTGTTGTTCCTTGCTTCTTCCCCCAGGCCACAGTTGTAAATAAGAATGTATTCTTAATCTGTCCTGCCTGGTTAAATAAAGGTTAACTAAAAAATAAAAAAAGTTACAAGTGCCTGGGTGTTCACCTGAACAATAAACTGACTCAGGTCTTATGGAGTGCAGCAGACACTCCTGGAGACCTTCTACGACTCTGTTGGTGGCATCGACCATCACATATGGAGTGGTCCACTGGGGCACCAGTATCACGGCAGCCAACAGGCTGATCGAGGAAGGCCAGATCTGTTCTAGGGTGCTGTCTCGACCCAGTGGAGGAGACAGGAGAGAGGATGATGGTGGCTAAGCTGTCATCTCTGCTGGAGTCAGAGTCCCACCCCAGGCAGGACACACTGAATGTACTGAGGAGCTCATTTAGCGGCAGGTTGCTCCATCCTAAGTGCTTCATTAGTATTAGTATTAAGGTGTGTTTAAAGTGTCCTAATTGCCTAATGGGTGTTATTAGTCTGTGTTATTAGTATTCATTAGTATTAGGTGTTATTGTTACCTTAGTATTGATGTGTATCTATTACCTTGGCATTCGTTCGGAGAGCAGAGTAAGAATTCCATTGCTCAGGAAATGTTGCATTTCTTAACTGTGCACATGACAGTAAATCCTTTGAATCCTTGAATTGAGGGAGGAGTTCCGCAGGTCCTTCCCACTTGCTGCTGTCAGACTTTATAATCTGCCCTTAAACACCACTACTTTGCTCAGCAGTGGTTGTTCCCTTCCAATACGTTACTAATACGTTACTACGTTACTAATACAATATATTGTCTGTCTGTGTGTGTGTGTGGGGGGGGGGACTATTGAGGCCTCGTGGACCAAACCGGTGAGGGTGACTGAATGTGCACACCTTAACTGTGCTTCAAAGAAAAGGTAACTTCTGCATCAGTAGAAACAAAGAACAAACAGTGTGGCACAGGACCCCCAAATAGCTATGAATGGCCCTGTAGTGAATGAATAAAGTCATTTTTTTGAGCGTACTCAGCCCCATCCTATAAACCAGCCCCTCGCTCTAATGCAGTGTTCTGCTGGGTAACCCTGGGTCATGACATTCTGGTGAATGTCACTGTGACATCAACCCCCACCCCCCACCCCTTCCCGTTCTTTGAGCATTTCTCCAGGAACACGGCTGAGAGCTCAAGGCGTTCGCCCCGGCCCTCCGAACTCCCCACATCCCAAACCAATCAAAATGTCCACACATGCTGGAACACGCCTTGTGTAGCGAGCCCCCACACCACCGCCCACGGTACCTGATGGAACCTGCCTCCACACGACCCCAGGTCTGCAGCCCCTGGCCCCCACAGGATGGGAGTGTAATATTGGACAGGTGGTTGTAGACACTGGGCAATTTGTATTTTTAACAATGGGGGAGGGGGGTGTATTCACTAATTTAGCAGAGGTGCAGTTGTATAAATTAGGTAGAAATTTACAAGAATAAGGATGCAAACATGGGATAAAATATGCCATTTTAAAAAGTCATAAATTACACTTTAATTGCATTAAATAAAAATTTAAGCAGCGTCCAGATAAGTGTTGCAATTTTACAAGAAAATAGTTGAAAATTTACAACACATCTCAAATTTATGAGGAAAAAAGTTGCAAATTTACAGCTGCAAATTTAAAAGAAAAAATCTGTAACTTGCAGGAAAAAAGTTGTAAATTTTTGAGAAAAACAGTTGCAAATTTACAAGATAACAGGTGCAAAATTTTGAGAATAAGTTGCAAATTTACAGGAAAAAAGTTGCAAATTTATGAGAAAACATTTGCAAAATTACAAGGAAAAAAGTGCAAATTTATCAGAAAAAGTTGCAAATTTACAGCTGCAAATTTAAAAGAAAAAATCTGTAACTTGCAGGAAAAAAGTTGTAAATTTTTGAGAAAAACAGTTGCAAATTTACAAGATAACAGGTGCAAAATTTTGAGAATAAGTTGCAAATTTACAGGAAAAAAGTTGCAAATTTATGAGAAAACATTTGCAAAATTACAAGGAAAAAAGTGAAAATTTATCAGAAAAAGTTGCAAATTTAGGAAAAGAGAGTTGCTAAATTTAGAAAATGTTTCAAATTTAAGAGAGAAACATTGCAGAATTGCAAGAAAATAATTGCTAAATTATAAGAAAAAGCTGCAAATTTGTGAGAAAAACATTGCAAAATTACAAGAAAAAAATGCATTTTTGAGGAAAAAAGTTGCAAAATTCCATTAAAATTGTTTCTAAATTATAAGAAAAAAAGTTGCAAATTTATGAGAAAAAACTGCAAAATTACAAGAAAAAATTAGCAAATTTATGAGTGGGAAAAACACAATTTTTTTTAAAAAAGTTGCAAAATTCCATAAAAATAGTTGCAAAATTACAAGAAAAAAATTTGCAAATTTATGAGAAAAAAAATGGCAAAATTACAAGAAAATAGTTGCTAAATTATATATATATATATATAAAAAAAAAACAAAGTTGCAAATTTAGGAGAAAAAAGTTACAGAATCCTATAAAAATAGTTACTGGAAATATCATCCAATGGGGTTTCTTTGCCAGAAAAACACACAGATAAGTGAGATTGTTCTTTTGGGGGTGGGGGGTCAACAGGTGGGGGACTGCAGGGAAATCTAAATGGGGAAGGAAACCGGAGCCCCGGGCAGAATTCCCCTTTATGTGGTTTACCTCAGGCTGCAGTAAATTACTGATCTGCTCTGCAGCCGCAGCACACCGGGACCTACGACCTCCTCTATAGGTCCACTAAATATAGGACGGGGTCGGCAACCTGTCGCTCCATAGTCACATTTGCTACTTTTGGTCAGAGACAGTCGCCCCCTTTGACTTTGACCTGAAAAACTTCAAATCAACAAAAAAAAAAAAAAAATGCAAATTGAAAATAAAAAGTAGCACTTCTAAAGTTTTAATTTGTGTTAATGAATTGTCAGAACAGCTCAGGGTTTAATTACTGCAGCACCATTCTACACCCAGCTGAAGGAGCACTCCTCACATTAGCATTTAGCTCTAAATGCTTAATTTTTTCCTGTAAATTTCCAACTTTTTAAAAAATATAAATTTTTAACTTTTTTCTTGTAAATTTGCAACTTTTTTCTATAAATTTGCAAAATTTTTCTTGTAGATTTGCAGCTTTTTCTCATAAGTTTACACATTTTTTCTTGCAAAATTTCAACTTCTTTCTCAAAAACTTCAGCTTTTTTTCTTGCAAATTTTCAGTTTCTTCTTGTAGATCTCAAACGTTTTTCTCATAATTTTTCATTTTTTCTCTAACATTTAAAAATTTTCTTGTAGATTTCAAATTTTTTTCTCAACAATTTCCAACTTTTTTCTTATAAATTTGCAACATTTTTCTTGTAGATTTGCAACTTTTTTCTGATATGTTTACACTTTTTTTTCCCTGTAAATTTTCAGCTTCTTTCTCAAAAATTTTCTAAATTTTTCTTGCAAATTTTGAACTTTTTTCTTGTAACTTTCAAATGTATCTCTGAGGGTGAGTCCAGCAATCCTACGGAGAAAGCTCATTTCAGCCGCTTGTATCCGCGATCTTGTTCTTTCGGTCATTACCCAAAGCTCGTGACCATAGGTGAGAGTAGGAACGTAGCTTGACTGGTAAATCGACAGCTTGGCCTTAGAACTCAGCTCCCTCTTCACCACAACAGACCGGTACAAGGTCCGCATCACTGCAGATGCTGCTCCAATCCGTCTGTCAATCTCTCGCTTCAAATTTCAAATGTTTTTCTCATAAATTTATTTTTTGTATGACATTTAAAACTTTTTTTTTAGAAATTTGCAATTTTTTCTCAAAAATTTCAACCTTTTTTCCTATAATTTTGCAACATGTTTCTTGTAGATTTGCAACTTTTTTCAAACATTTCCAACTCTTTTTTGATTATAAATTTGCAACTTTTTTCTTGTAGATTTGCAACTTTTTTCTCATAAATGTACACATTCTTTAATGTAAATTTTCAACTTCTTTCTCAAAATTTTTCAACTTTTTTCTTGTTGATTTTCAACTTTTTTTCTTGTAGATTTGAGAGCTCCTTTGACTGCATGTTATGGGTTCACAACAGCAGCTTCCAAATGCAAATGAAACACCTGGAATCAACTCCTGACCTTTTACCTGCTTGACTGATGATGGGTTAACCAGGGAATAGCCCGTGCAGTCCGTGAAATAGCCTTTGAATCAATTGTCCTATTAATTTTGAGCTTCTGAAGACAGATTTTGTATAACCACAGTTGCAATTGCTAAACTGTAACTCCACTCCAGCACAGTAGTGAATACTGACCCGCACCAACAGAAAAAGGTTATCATGGTGATGTGAGCTGACCACTCACTAACACGGGGGGCTTGTCTGTTTTATTTACTCCATTAGGTTCATTAAGATTCATCACCGTCTGCCTCGGGGAGAATTTTGGAGGTCACATCTGAAATGAGTATTGAGCCGCAGCCCCGATAGCATCGACACATTCAGGCGTCATATTAAACACAAACACGCTCGAGGATAATCCCTGATGTGATCCGTGACTGGGCAGGCGGCATTCCTCTCCATCCCGAAGTCCTCCTGCACAGGAGTTCTCCTCGCCTCCAGACTCTAGGACTACAGACAGCAGACGGGGACGGCAGTGGCTCAGGAGGTAGAGCAGGTCGTCCAATGACCAATGACCGCCATGGCTGGCGGTTCGAATCCCGCTCTCCCCAGATATCCTGTCGTTGTGTCCCTGGGCAAGACACTTCACCCCAATTGCTCCTGGTGGGTCTGGAAGCGCCATGTTAGGCAGCATGCCACCATCAGTGTGTGACTGGGTGGATAGCAGGATCTGTAAAGCGCTTTGATCATGAAGAGATGAGAATAAAAGCGCTATATAAGTGAATGCCATTTACAGAGCTGTCTGAAATCCCTCTAGATTGGCTTTCTCTTCTGTGACTTTTTCTCATAAATTTTCAGATTTTTCTTGTGAATTTGCAATTTTTTCCTTCAAAATTTTCAGCTTTTTTCATTTTCTAGGTTTGCAGCTATTTTCTTAAAAATTAGAAAGTTTTTCTCTCATAAATTTGCAAATTCTTTTCTCATATTTTAAACTTTTTCTCATAGATTTGCAGATTTTCCTTGTACATTTTCAACTTTTTGCTCATAAAATTTACAACTTTTCTCTTGTAAGTTTATAGTTTTTCTCATAAATTTGTGACTTTTTCCTCATAAATTTGCAATTTTTTTGTGTAAATTTGCATCTTTTTTTCCTGTAAAATTTAAACTTAAATTTGCAGGTTTCTTTTTCTTATGAATTTGCAGTTTTTTCCTTGGAATTTTCAACTTTTTTCTTGTAAATTTATATCTGTTTTCTCAAAATGTTGCAACTTTTTTCTCATAAATTTTCAGGTTTTTCTTGTGAATTTGCAATTTTTTCCTTCAAAATTTTCAGCTTTTTTTCTTTTCTAGGTTTGCAGCTGTTTTCTTAAAAATTAGAAAGTTTTTCTCTCATAAATTTGCAAATTCTTTTCTCATATTTTAAACATTTTTCTCAGATTTGCAAATTTTTCCTGTAAATTTGCAACTTTTATCTCATAAATCTATAGGGTTTTTTTCTTAGAAATTTGACATTTTTCTCATATATTTGCAAATTTTTTTCTTGTAAATTTGCAGTTTTCTTCCTGTAAAATTTAAACTTTTTTCTCATGAATTTACTATTTTTTAAACATCAGTTTCAGTTTTTTTTTCATATAAATATTCAACCTTTTTCTCATAGATTTGCAGATTTTTCTTGTACATTTTCAACTTTTTTCTCATAAAATTTGCAACTTTTCTCTTGTAAGTTTGTAGTTTTTCTCATAAATTTGTGATTTTTCCTCATAAATTTGCAATTTTTTGTGTAAATTTGCATCTTTTTTTCCTGTAAAATTTAAACTTTTTTCTTATAAATTTGCAAGTTTCTTTTTCTTATGAATTTGCAGTTTTTTCCTTTGAATTTTCAACTTTTTTCTTGTAAATTTACATCCGTTTTCTCAAAATGTTGCAACTTTTTTCTCATAAATTTGTGACTTTTTCCTCATAAATTTGCAATTTTTTTGTGTAAATTTGCATCTTTTTTTCCTGTAAAATTTAAACTTTTTTCTTATAAATTTCCAAGTTTCTTTTTCTTATGAATTTTGCAGTTTTTTCCTTTGAATTTTCAACTTTTTTCTTGTAAATTTACATCCGTTTTCTCAAAATGTTGCAACTTTTTTCTCATAAATTTTCAGATTTTTTGTGTGAATTTGCAATTTTTTCCTTCAAAATTTTTCTTTTCTAGGTTTGCAGCTGTTTTCTTAAAAATTAGAAAGTTTTTCTCTCATAAATTTGCATATTCTTTTCTCATATTTTAAACATTTTTCTCATAGAGTTGCAAATTTTTCCTGTAAATTTGCAACTTTTATCTCATAAATCTGTAGGTTTTTTTTCTTAGAAATTTGACATTTTTCTCATATATTTGCATATTTTTTTCTTGTAAATTTGCAATTTTCTTCCTGTAAAATTTAAACTTTTTTCTCATAAATTTGCTATTTTTAATCATAAATTTTCAGGTTTTTTTCATACAGTATAAATATTCAACCTTTTTCTCAATGATTTGCAGATTTTTCTTGTACATTTTCAACTTTTTTCTCATAAAATTTGCAACTTTTCTCTTGTAAGTTTGTCGTTTTTTCTCATAAATTTGTGACTTTTTCTTCATAAATTAGCATTTTTTTTGTGTAAATTTGCATCTTTTTTCCTGTAAAATTTCAACTTTTTTCTTATAAATTTGCAAGTTTCTTTTTCTTATGAATTTGCAGTTTTTTCCTTTGAATTTTCAACTTTTTTCTTGTAAATTTACATCCATTTTCTCAAAATGTTGCAACTTTTTTCTCATAAATTTGTGACTTTTTCCTCATAAATTTGCAAATTTTTTGTGTAAATTTGCATCTTTTTTCCTGTAAAATTTAAACTTTTTTCTTATAAATTTCCAAGTTTCTTTTTCTTATGAATTTTGCAGTTTTTTCCTTTGAATTTTCAACTTTTTTCTTGTAAATTTACATCCGTTTTCTCAAAATGTTGCAACTTTTTTCTCATAAATTTTCAGATTTTTCGTGTGAATTTGCAATTTTTTCCTTCAAAATTTTTCTTTTCTAGGTTTGCAGCTGTTTTCTTAAAAATTAGAAAGTTTTTCTCTCATAAATTTGCATATTCTTTTCTCATATTTTAAACATTTTTCTCATAGAGTTGCAAATTTTTCCTGTAAATTTGCAACTTTTATCTCATAAATCTGTAGGTTTTTTTTTCTTAGAAATTTGACATTTTTCTCATATATTTGCATATTTTTTTCTTGTAAATTTGCAATTTTCTTCCTGTAAAATTTAAACTTTTTTCTCATAAATTTGCTATTTTTAATCATAAATTTTCAGGTTTTTTTCATACAGTATAAATATTCAACCTTTTTCTCAATGATTTGCAGATTTTTCTTGTACATTTTCAACTTTTTTCTCATAAAATTTGCAACTTTTCTCTTGTAAGTTTGTCGTTTTTTCTCATAAATTTGTGACTTTTTCTTCATAAATTAGCAATTTTTTTGTGTAAATTTGCATCTTTTTTCCTGTAAAATTTCAACTTTTTTCTTATAAATTTGCAAGTTTCTTTTTCTTATGAATTTGCAGTTTTTTCCTTTGAATTTTCAACTTTTTTCTTGTAAATTTACATCCGTTTTCTCAAAATGTTGCAACTTTTTTCTCATAAATTTGTGACTTTTTCCTCATAAATTTGCAAATTTTTTGTGTAAATTTGCATCTTTTTTTCCTGTAAAATTTAAACTTTTTTCTTATAAATTTCCAAGTTTCTTTTTCTTATGAATTTTGCAGTTTTTTCCTTTGAATTTTCAACTTTTTTCTTGTAAATTTACATCCGTTTTCTCAAAATGTTGCAACTTTTTTCTCATAAATTTTCAGATTTTTCGTGTGAATTTGCAATTTTTTCCTTCAAAATTTTTCTTTTCTAGGTTTGCAGCTGTTTTCTTAAAAATTAGAAAGTTTTTCTCTCATAAATTTTCATATTCTTTTCTCATATTTTAAACATTTTTCTCATAGAGTTGCAAATTTTTCCTGTAAATTTGCAACTTTTATCTCATAAATCTGTAGGTTTTTTTTTCTTAGAAATTTGACATTTTTCTCATATATTTGCATATTTTTTTCTTGTAAATTTGCAATTTTCTTCCTGTAAAATTTAAACTTTTTTCTCATAAATTTGCTATTTTTAATCATAAATTTTCAGGTTTTTTTCATACAGTATAAATATTCAACCTTTTTCTCAATGATTTGCAGATTTTTCTTGTACATTTTCAACTTTTTTCTCATAAAATTTGCAACTTTTCTCTTGTAAGTTTGTCGTTTTTTCTCATAAATTTGTGACTTTTTCTTCATAAATTAGCAATTTTTTTGTGTAAATTTGCATCTTTTTTCCTGTAAAATTTCAACTTTTTTCTTATAAATTTGCAAGTTTCTTTTTCTTATGAATTTGCAGTTTTTTCCTTTGAATTTTCAACTTTTTTCTTGTAAATTTACATCCATTTTCTCAAAATGTTGCAACTTTTTTCTCATAAATTTGTGACTTTTTCCTCATAAATTTGCAAATTTTTTGTGTAAATTTGCATCTTTTTTTCCTGTAAAATTTAAACTTTTTTCTTATAAATTTCCAAGTTTCTTTTTCTTATGAATTTTGCAGTTTTTTCCTTTGAATTTTCAACTTTTTTCTTGTAAATTTACATCCGTTTTCTCAAAATGTTGCAACTTTTTTCTCATAAATTTTCAGATTTTTCGTGTGAATTTGCAATTTTTTCCTTCAAAATTTTTCTTTTCTAGGTTTGCAGCTGTTTTCTTAAAAATTAGAAAGTTTTTCTCTCATAAATTTGCATATTCTTTTCTCATATTTTAAACATTTTTCTCATAGAGTTGCAAATTTTTCCTGTAAATTTGCAACTTTTATCTCATAAATCTGTAGGTTTTTTTTTCTTAGAAATTTGACATTTTTCTCATATATTTGCATATTTTTTTCTTGTAAATTTGCAATTTTCTTCCTGTAAAATTTAAACTTTTTTCTCATAAATTTGCTATTTTTAATCATAAATTTTCAGGTTTTTTTCATACAGTATAAATATTCAACCTTTTTCTCAATGATTTGCAGATTTTTCTTGTACATTTTCAACTTTTTTCTCATAAAATTTGCAACTTTTCTCTTGTAAGTTTGTCGTTTTTTCTCATAAATTTGTGACTTTTTCTTCATAAATTAGCAATTTTTTTGTGTAAATTTGCATCTTTTTTCCTGTAAAATTTCAACTTTTTTCTTATAAATTTGCAAGTTTCTTTTTCTTATGAATTTGCAGTTTTTTCCTTTGAATTTTCAACTTTTTTCTTGTAAATTTACATCCGTTTTCTCAAAATGTTGCAACTTTTTTCTCATAAATTTGTGACTTTTTCCTCATAAATTTGCAAATTTTTTGTGTAAATTTGCATCTTTTTTTCCTGTAAAATTTAAACTTTTTTCTTATAAATTTCCAAGTTTCTTTTTCTTATGAATTTTGCAGTTTTTTCCTTTGAATTTTCAACTTTTTTCTTGTAAATTTACATCCGTTTTCTCAAAATGTTGCAACTTTTTTCTCATAAATTTTCAGATTTTTCGTGTGAATTTGCAATTTTTTCCTTCAAAATTTTTCTTTTCTAGGTTTGCAGCTGTTTTCTTAAAAATTAGAAAGTTTTTCTCTCATAAATTTGCATATTCTTTTCTCATATTTTAAACATTTTTCTCATAGAGTTGCAAATTTTTCCTGTAAATTTGCAACTTTTATCTCATAAATCTGTAGGTTTTTTTTTCTTAGAAATTTGACATTTTTCTCATATATTTGCATATTTTTTTCTTGTAAATTTGCAATTTTCTTCCTGTAAAATTTAAACTTTTTTCTCATAAATTTGCTATTTTTAATCATAAATTTTCAGGTTTTTTTCATACAGTATAAATATTCAACCTTTTTCTCAATGATTTGCAGATTTTTCTTGTACATTTTCAACTTTTTTCTCATAAAATTTGCAACTTTTCTCTTGTAAGTTTGTCGTTTTTTCTCATAAATTTGTGACTTTTTCTTCATAAATTAGCAATTTTTTTGTGTAAATTTGCATCTTTTTTCCTGTAAAATTTCAACTTTTTTCTTATAAATTTGCAAGTTTCTTTTTCTTATGAATTTGCAGTTTTTTCCTTTGAATTTTCAACTTTTTTCTTGTAAATTTACATCCGTTTTCTCAAAATGTTGCAACTTTTTTCTCATAAATTTTCAGATTTTTCTTATAAATTTGCAATTTTTTTCCTATAAATTTTCAACTATTTTTTTTTGTAGCTTTTCAACTTTTTTCTTAAAAATTTGTGACTTTTTTCTCATAAATTTGCACATTTTTAATCATAAATTTGCTGATTTTTTCTCATAAGTTTTCAACCTTTTTCTCATAGATTTGCAAACTTTTCTTGTAAATTTTCAGTTTTTTTCCTCATAAATCTATAACCTTTTTCCTTTAAATTTGCTGATTTTTTTCCTCATAAATTTGCTATTTTTTTCTTGAAAATTTCAACTTATTTTTTTTTTAATTTAGCAATTTTTTTCTTGTGAATTTGCTATTTTGTCCTCTAAATTTTCTTGTTAATTTGAAGTTTTTTTCCCCTCAATTTTCCCCTTTTTTCTCATAGGTTTGCAGCTTTTTTTCTTGTGTCATTGAATCCACTTCCTCTCCCTTCATTTGAATGTCAGGCTGCTGCTGCGGCTTCTGCGTCCTCCTCGTCTCCAGCTGAGGTTCTGTGACAGCTCTAATGACATCAAAGTGTCACATCACAGTTTATCTCCTGGAGGCAGGAGCTCGCCTCAAAAATGTGGTCTCAGAATGGCATTCAGATCTCTTTATTATTTTTATTTTTCCTCAATGGTCACAAATCACCGATTAGATCTGCACCTTATGTAACATTTTGACACGTTTATGCCGGCCAAAGAGATGACGCCGGCATTACTGTGTGGTGGATATCTGAGCAAAAGTGCTGAAGGGAAACTGGGATTAATGCTAGCCGGCAGTCCCCGGAGGCTCGGCTGCTTATTCTGTGAAACAGTAAATGGAGTGAAGCAAAAAATCCATGACAACTACAGCGTTCCCGGGTAAACTGGAAGTCTGTAAGCGACAAGCATCATTAGACTCTGAGTGAAATTCACAACTTTTCCCCAGAGAACGGAGCGGATCTGAGAGGAGAGGAACTCCAGGAAGTATTCGGCATTGACCGCTCCAGTCCCTGCTGAAGTCCCAATAATCGACCAACAGCTCAATCTGGAGTCTGATTCAGTCTGAAGGCAGCGTGGTCGGCTCAGTGACTTTAACTCACAGCAGAGGTTTAGGTTTTGTCTCCTGGGCTGCAGCTCTGGGAGACTCTCAAGGTGATCAGGACCTGTTACAGACACAGTTAAAAGGCTGAAGTTACAATAACTCACCATAGCAGCAGATAAAACTGATGTGGAAAATGAACAGCAAATCAGATTTGCAGCAGTTTTGCAGCACCTGTGAGAATCTTAAAACATTTCTGTCATATATGTGCTTGCAGTTCTATTAACAGTGTTTTTCTTGCAAATATACAATCTTTTTTTTTTGGCTTTTAACCCCTTAGCATTCCAGCCAGTTTCTCTAAAATTGGCAAAGAAAATCAAATTCTTTCTTTGATGATGCAGTAGAAAATTTGAAATGTCCCACCGCCGAACACCGGCATTTTACAGTAAGAGGTTAAATTTGCAACTTTTTTTCTCAACAATTTGCAACTTTTTTCTCAAAAATTTGCACCTTTTTTCTTGTAGATTTGAAATTTTTCTTTTAAATAATGAAACTTTTTTCTGCTCAATTTGTAATTTTTTTCTTACAAGTTTGCAACTTTTTTCTTGTAAATTTTAAACTTTTTTTCTCAAATATTTGCAACTTTTTGTCTATAAATTTGCAACCTTTTTCTCAAATTTTCAACTTTTTTTTCTGTAAATTTGCAGCTTTTTTCTGATAGATTTGAAACTATTCTTTTAAATTTGAAGCTTTTTTCCTCCTCAATTTGCAATAATTTTCTTGTAAATTTGCAACTGTTTTCTCAAAAATTTGCAACTTTTTCTTCCTGTGAATTTGCATCTTTTTTCTTGTAGATTTGAAACTTTTCTTTTCACCCCTTATCATTCCAGCCATTTTCCCTAAATTTAGCAAAGAAAATCTTTCTTCACTGAGTGGCAGTAGAATCTCTGAAACATCCTGCCAGTGGAACACCAAATGTATCGCGTGTAGAGGATGCCTTTCACAGACGAGACTGAGTTTATTTCTCAGGATTGGTTTAGTGAGAGGTCACATCCTCTATCAAGCACAGAATCTCAAAAGAGGCAGAACAGTCATCTTCCACAGCTCTTATACTCTCCAAAGTCACAAACCCCCAACATCAAATGACACACCCTCAACCCACAGTCCTTTAGTAAACATACAGCCCCAGAGACTCCTTGGCGTCTCCATTGTCTCTTATCCTTCTAGCCTCCGGGGCTCCTGCTGGGACAATCTCTCCAACTTCCCATCTCCTGCAAGACCAACTTCACACCTTCTGTAGGTCTCTGCAGGGTCAGGTCCTCTTTGTCCATTAAGACGTGAAGCTTCCAGAATATGCACCGTCATGCCTACTAGGTATATGTGGGGAATATGGATACAATATATGCGCCCTAAATATGCGCCATATAACCCCCCCCACAAACGTCTAAATAAGGACAAAGTACACCCCAATATGCATAGAATCATGTCATATCACACAGAACAGCAAAATGGCACAACATATCACACTTCCGACTGCTTGGGCTTCAACCTCCTGCCATATCTGCTGTAAGCAGGTTTCGATCTGCCTGTAGCCATTTCTTGCATCTGTGGATTAGAGTCGTTAGCACATCCTTGTGAAGGCTTAGGACAGTGTCTCCCCGGCGGCCTGCTGTGACGGGGGGCCCTGGCTAACTGCACTTGTTCATCGGCCAAAACAAAAGCGGGTTTGAGTCTGTTAATGCAGACTAATTCCCTCCTGTCACCCAAATCGAGCAAAAAATGTTTTTCCCCAGTTTCCAACACTCTGAACGGTCCATCATAAGGCGGTCTTAAACCTGGCCTCTGAGCGTCGTGTCTGACAAAGACAAATTCTGCGTTCTTTAAGGTTTTAGGCACAAAAACGCGTGGCAAACTGTGATGAACTGGGCCGGGGAGGGTGTTTGATCCCGTGTCGCTCTGCAGCAGCTGAGCGGGTGGGCGATTTGGTGCGGGGTTCTCTGGAAGGAATTCGCCCGGTAACCGGAGGGGTTGGGCAAAAACTAGCTCAGCCAGAGAGGCTTGCAAATCTTCCTTAGGTGCCGAACGCAACCCCAATAAAACCCATGGAAGTTTATCAACCCAATTTGTATCCGTGAGAGCCGCTCTGAGAGCTGCTTTCAATGACCGGTGAAAGCGTTCGCACAAACCGTTGGCCTGGGGGTTATATGCGGTAGTGCGGTGAATTTTCACCCCCAGACTGAGTGCCATGGCTGACCAGAGCTCGGAAACGAATTGGGGACCTCTGTCAGATGTTTTGTCTGACGGGACTCCAAAACGCGCGACCCAAGCCGTTAAAAACGCGCGCGCAACGTCTGCTGCTGTAGTTGACGCCAGGGGGACCGCTTCTGGCCAGCGCGTGGTGCGGTTCACCATGGTTAGAAGGTGTGTGAACCCCTGCGACAGCGGAAGGGGTCCCACCAAGTCGATATGCACGTGGTCGAAGTGTTTGGCCGGGATGTGAAAAGGTTCTAGAGGGGCCCGCGTGTGCTTGTGTATCTTTGCTCTTTAACACGCTGTGCAGGCTGCGGCCCATTCTTTGACCTGTTTACGCAGGCCCGGCCAAATGAATTTTTCTCCCACCATTTTGATCGATGCGCGAACCCCCGGATGTGCCAGCGAATGGATTAAATCAAAAACGCAGCGGCGCCACGCAGCTGGGACCACGGGGCGGGGGCGCCCCGTGGAGACATCGCAGATTAGAGGGGGCATACCTATCTGATGCACCCTGTGCTCCAGCCTTAGCCCTGTTGGCCCAGACTGGAGCGCGCGCACATCCGCATCACTAACCTGCTCGGCGGCCATGGCTGCGTAATCTAAGCCCATGCAGACCGTGGCTGCGAGTGCTTCCGCGCCGCAAGCCTGTCCCGCGTCCACGGCCACCGTGTCTGCCCCCTGGGGGCCTGGCGTTGCAACTGCGCGCGAGAGACAATCTGCCACTACATTGTGTTTGCCCGCCACGTGTTGAATGTCTGTGGTAAACTCCGAAATCGCGGCCAGCTGTCTCTGCTGTCGGCCCGACCAAGGCTCTGAAATCTTGGCCATTGCAAATGTTAATGGTTTGTGGTCTACAAACGCGGTGAAACAGCGCCCTTCCAGCCAGAACTGGAAGTGGCGGATGGCCAAATGCAGGGCTAAAAGCTCCCTATCGAACACGCTGTATTTCCGCTCGTTATCGCGCAATGTTTTGCTGAAAAACACAAGCGGTTGCCAGCTCCCTGCTACCAGTTGCTCGACCACTGCCCCAACTGCTACGTCGGAAGCGTCCATGGTTAGCGCCATGCGAGCTGCTGGCACCGGGTGTGCCAACAACACAGCGTTCGCCAGGGCCGACTTGACCTGGGAGAAAGCGCGTTCCCGTTCCGGGGACCACTCGACCTTATTTGCAGATTTTTGTTTCTTTAGTGCCGCGTACAGTGGGTGCATGAGCTGTGCCGCGCTGGGGAGGAAACGGTTATAAAAATTGACCATCTCCAAAAATTCTTGCAATGCTTTAACTGTCTGCGGTTGGGGAAACTCCGTTATCGCGCGTACTTTATCGGGCAGTGGGACCGCTCCTTCAGGAGAAACGCGGTGCCCCAAAAAATCGATTTGCGCTACCCCGAACTGGCATTTCGCTGGGTTAATTATTAACCCATGCTCTGTCAGCCTCTGAAAAACTGCTGTGAGGTGGCGTTCGTGTTCGTCCTCGGATGTACTGGCTACTAACATACCATCCAAGTAGACGAACACAAAAGGGAGGCCGCGCAACACCGCATCCATCATGCGTTGGAACGTCTGTGCGGCGCCCTTGAGGCCGAAAGGCATGCGCAAAAATTCGAAAAGCCCAAAGGGGGTTATTACTGCCGTTTTGGGTATGTCTTGAGCGCGGACTGGAACTTGGTGATAACCGCGCACCAAATCTATTTTGGAAAAGATGCACGCCCCCGCCAAATGTGCCGAAAAATCCTGGATGTGCGGAATCGGGTAGCGGTCGTGTGCTGAAGCATTATTTAACCTGCAGAAATCACCGCAAGGCCGCCACGAGCCGTCGGCCTTAGGAACCATGTGCAGCGGTGAAGACTAAGGGCTGTTAGAGCGCCTAATAATGCCCAGTTTTTCCAAGTTGGCGAATTCCTCACGCGCGATGGCCAGTTTAGCTGGGTGCAAACGCCGAGCTTTCGCAAAAACAGGGGGGCCAGAGGTAGTTATGAAGTGCTCGACCCCGTGTTTGGCTACTGACGCTGAAAATGTTGGGACCGTGAGTGCTGGGAACTGATTGAGTAGTGCATGAAACTTACCACCCGCAGCTGTGACATTGGAATGTGCAGAAGGCGGGGCCACCCGAGCTGTACAGGAGATAGAGTGGAAAGACAGTGCATTTACCATACGTTTATTAGTAAGATCAACTAATAAACTGTTTGAGCATAAAAAATCAGCACCTAACATGTTGTTACTAACTGCAGCTACGACGAAAGTCCACTCGGAGGTGCGACCGTGGAAGGATAGGAGGAGCGTCTTCTCCCCATAGGTCTTGATCGTCGAGCCGTTTGCCGCTAGCACCAGGGGTCCGCTGGAAGGCGCCAGCAGGTCCGCGTAGGAAGGCTTGACGAAACTCAGCTGGGAGCCTGTGTCCACCAGGAAATCCTTCCCCGAATTTGCGTCCGTCACGAAAAGCAGCTTGTTCTTCGCGCCGAGAGCAGCAGCTGCTACCGACTCTCGGTCTTGGCGTTTCCCTGGCGCTTGTATGGGCACGGAGGGATGCATCTGCGCGCCCTCTCGGCAAAACGTCGATGGTAAAAGCAGAGGGTGCCGTCCGCTCCGCTTCTCCTGGTCTCTGCCGCTGCTGACGTCAGTGGGTCCGGTGCTGCGGCCTCTGGTCCCCCCTCGTCTCGCGGGGATGCGTTCAGCTCCGTTGCCGCCGTTGTGGCTGCGTGTCGTCTATGGGCATCAACGAGCCGCTATGCCTCCTGGCCCAGCCCGTGGTAGTCATGGTTGTTGAGCAGCTGTGAGCTGGCCAGGGTGACTCTCACTGCTGGCGGTAGTGTTCTGAGAAAGAGGTGGGCGAAGATAAAATTGTCATCATCTTCGCCTCTCAGGTTCATCATCCTCGCCATCAGATCTGCCGGCCTGTCTGTTTCGCCTTCTGTTAGCTCCAGAAGCTTCTCTGCTCGCTCTCCCTGCGAGGGGGTGAAGGCTCGAATGAGGGCGGCTTTCAGTGCGCCATACTTGTCGTCCTGGGGCGGGTGGTTGGTCAGGCTCTCCACCCGCTGCACTGTGAGGCTGTCCAGCTTCGCGACGACATGGTAGAACCTCGTTGCGTCCGCTGAGATTCCCCGAAGGTGGAACTGCGCCTCCACAGTGGTAAACCAGGAGCGCGGGTTATGTTGCCAGAAATCGGGCAGCTGTAGTGTGGTAGCTGCGTTAACCCGGTTGGCTCCTGAAGAGTCCGGTGTGGGAAGATTGTCGCCACCGGCCATAATTTGTCGTAGGTCACCAGTGCAGAGGATGCCTTTCACAGACGAGACTGAGTTTATTTCTCAGGATTGGTTTAGTGAGAGGTCACATCCTCTATCAAGCACAGAATCTCAATAGAGGCAGAACAGTCATCTTCCACAGCTCTTATACTCTCCAAAGTCACAAACCCCCAACATCAAATGACACACCCCCAACCCACAGTCCTTTAGTAAACATACAGCCCCCGAGACTCCTTGGCGTCTCCGTTGTTTCTTATCCTTCTAGCCTCCAGGGCTCCTGCTGGGACAGTCTCTCCAACTTCCCATCTCCTGCAAGACCAACTTCACACCTTCCGTAGGTCTCTGCAGGGTCAGGTCCTTTTTGTCCATTAAGACGTGAAGCTTCCAGAATATGCATCGTCATGCCTACTAGGTATATGTGGGGAATATGGATACAATATATGCGCCCTAAATATGCGCCATATGCGATACATTTAGGGTTTTATCGCGATACACAATATGTATTGCAATATTTTGGGATCTAAACTGAACCACTGTATAAATGTAATTTTTTTTAAAAATTGCAAGAAACTACACCAGCATGATAATAGAAACAGACCCTTGCATTACATTTTTTAAATTACCATACAAGTACAAATTTAGCAAACTTTACTGAAGCAGTCAAGCAATCCCACTCATAAATTTGCAACAAATGAGAATAATGGCAGGCCCTTCCTGTTGTGGCCTGGTTCTTAAAACCAACAATAAAACCAAAACTAAAAAAAGGACTCAACACAATAAAAAGTGCAGTAAGCAGGTGTTCTAGGGAAAGATATTTTAAAACCATATAAATTGAAGTCCTTTTCTCTTTGAAGCTTTGTCTATAGCATTATAATCTGTGACTGACTGTGGCTGTGATCGCTTTCCATTTTGCAGTTTTGTCATATGGGATAAATTTGACAGCTTACATTGCCATGACAATTTATGCTTGATATCTGTGATAAAGGCATTTTTTGTATCATGCATATTAGCATGCATAGGCGTAATTTATGTGGGGGATGAGGGGTTCCAACCTCCCCAAAAATCAAATCCATCCAATATAACCCCACCAATAATCATATAATTATAATTAATTAAAAATATCTACAAGTGAGTGAAGAAGTTGTCATTTTTTTTCATTTGCAAGCAACGAAAAGTAACATTTCTAATAATCAAATAATGCCCCCCCCTTCCCCGCAGACTTGGTATTGCCCAACCGGTCCATGCCTTCTCTGGTCAATACTCAATCATTTGTAGCGGCGACAGGTGAGGACGCTCGTCAACGCAGCAGGAGCAGCTCACAAGTGAGACAGAATAAAAAGAGCTCCACGAGGGCAACAAACCATTTTAAATTGTTGGTTGTCAAATAAAAGGGCAAACCCCTCTGTCCAAAAGGAGGTAAATATTTTGTTGTCAGCTGGTGAATTGTTGTCTGAAGTTAGCTGGTTGCTAGTTTGCTACTATAAGTTAAAGCTATGGGAGTACACCACAGAATAAATGTGCTGTCTGGTAGGTTTTAGCTGATCTCAGAAATGAATAGCTCTTCTCATGCAAATTTGGGCTTTACATTGTATTATTAAGCCGGCAGGATTTCATGGACAGATCGCGCCCCTACCGGCACAGCGCAGCACTGCACCTGTCAGATGATGTTCTATGATGTGGCCAAAAAACTCCCCAGTTGATTTAAGTTGTACAAAGGATTCCACCTCACAAGGTGGTAGACACATATAACTTACTGCTCTTGCCTTGGAGGACTAATGGCAGACATAGAAGCATCCTTCTTTACACCAGAGAGGAAGAAGTTTTTAGACAAACACATATGGACGTTACCGATCGCTGTGGACGTACTCGGTCATGGGCGGAGGAGCATTTGCTCCCGAATTTGCCAACTATGATTCTAAAACGAGATTATTTAGCTTATGAAGGTAAATGTTTACATTTTGTTATAACAGAGGGTGCGCGAAGCTGCCTGATGTTCACCTGCTGCGGCACCCCCCCACCCCCACCCCAGCGCCATGTGACTAGACAACAGTCATATCAGATAAATTGCAGCGGAATAAAAGCAAAATTGAAGTGGAAAAATCATAACAGTTTCTGGATGTGAGGGGGGGAAATAAAATGACCAACAGAAGAGAAAATAACAACCAGGATGCCGCAAAAGGAAGAAGCGAGCGAGCCGCCCGGCTCGCGGTAAGTGACGAATTTGTTTGTTTACATTGTACTGCATTGTACTGATTTTCTGGTTCATATACTTTGAGGATAAGATAACAAAATGCCCAAAACAAGAAACGGTGACAAAAAGCAGAACCATTCCTTGTGTAAATATGTCCAAAGTCCACTTTTGACTGAAAGTTATGTAATTTGATATGGCTGCTGTGGCAATATGCAAATTAGATGCGTAAATTTACTCCTATCTCAAACATTGGATCATAGTTTACATCTTTCTAATTGACAGTAAGCCATTATCTCTTACCACTTTCAAGTTATAGCCTCGGAAATCTTACATCTGAACTGAATATTTTCCTGAAAAAAATCTTGACCACTAGGGGATTATGGCACAACTTGGTGGCTGGGCCAGTTAAGAGGTTCATGAAATGTGATCAGAATGTATTTGTTTGTCAGCTGTTAGTGAAATTTACATATGTTTCATTGCTCATTTAAATATTAACAGCTCCAGACATTTATCAAGGACAAACAAACTCTCAATACCACTGGTTCTTAAATATAAATGCCTTTAAATATTGCTTATCATTCCCACAAAATTCAAGCTAACCCTAAACTGTTCTGTATTTTTTAAATGTTATGATTTTGATAATTATAAAATTCAACTAGAAAGCAAGTTTTACCACTTTCCATTATAGACTAAGTCACTCTGAAGGCTATTCTTAAAAATCCACATTAAAAGAAACTGATTATTTTCCCTGCAGATCATTTTCAGATCTTCTATCTTCTCTCAAAATACCACAACTGCACAAAAGACTATCTAAATGAATATATAAGAAATAAACACCAAATAGATGAATGAAAAAATAGATGCATTTCATCGGCCTAAACTTTTTAAAATATCTCATTAAGGAAAATACAGTACTCTAAATTTAATCCATATGCATAATGTGTTAAAATGAGTTCAAAAGCACTGCAATACAGCATCACTGATTAATTTGGAATTTAATTATTGAGCTTGGATAAATAAAAATAAAGTTTAAGTTTAAGCTTAAAATCACATTTCTAGTTTTCCATTCCCATTTTATTTAATCACGAGACTGTAGAGAGAATGATCAGGCGAGGCAACGAGCTGGATCAACACAGACTTTATTTTCTCTCTAACAAAACAGGATCACAAAAGAGCTCCCAGGCCACTGTGCATCTCACTTATATACCTTTAATCATTTGCGTAGTGGCCCGGGGCTCCAACTTCATATCCATTACATAACAAAACCTGTGCGGCGCATTAACATAACATTACACTGGTGACGCACTTCACTCCTCTCCCGGCAGCCCAGCGTCTCCTCTTCTCTCTAGGGGGTGCCCAACCTATGCTGTTCCGTCTGGACCCCCCGGCGACCTCTCCTCTCATGGTCCATTACTGTCTGGGTGGAGAAGCCTAACAACTTGCTCCCTACACCCCTTTCCTTGGGCTTAAGCCAGTGTCCATAATGGCTGTAACGGGGGTCGCTGATCCCGTCGAACTGCCCTGCTGGTGGGGCACACCGGGGGGCACGTTAGTCTGTGGGGGGGAAAGGGGAGGGGGAGAAAACATCCTCTTCATGTGTGCTGGTCCCTGCTGAGGAATCACCAACCTGCAGAGCCCCCAACGGGGGACGTCCGCACCAGGGAGCCCGGGCCAACACCACCTGCTCTTCTGCCAACACAAAAGCGGGCTTTAGCCTGTCAATGCAGATGGTCTCTCTACGCCCCTCCAAGTCTAACACGAAATGTTTCTCTCCAGATTCCAACACTCTGAATGGCCCGTCTTATGGTAGGCGCAGCAGGGTCCAGTGTGCATCGTGCCTGATGAAAACAAAAGAGGCATTCTGCAAACTTTTTGGGACGAATGCGCAGGGGAAAACAGTAGTGGGCCGGGCCCAGTACACTCCCCACCTCTGTGTTGCGTAGAGAATGCATGGGCAGCTCGGCCTCGGGCGCGGGGTTGTCCGGTAAAAATTCCCCTGGGATCCGCAGCGGTTGGGAAAAAACGAGTTCTTCCAGGGAGGCTGCCAAATCCTCCTTCGGTGTGGAACGCAACCCTAAAAGAACCCAAGGCAGGTGGTCTACCCAATTTGCGTCCGTGAGCGAAGCCCTGAGCACTGCTTTAAGTGACCTGTGGAAACGCTCGCATAACCCATTGGCTTGGGAGTTGTACACGGTAGTGCAGTGAATGTTGACCCCAGGCTCTGGGCCATCGCGGACCAGAGTTCCGAAACGAACTGTGGGCCTCTGTTGGACGTGATGTCTGAAGGAGATCCAAAACGTGCCACCCAAGCTGACAAAAAAGTGCACGCCACTTCCGTGGACGTGGTAGAAGCCTGCGGTACCGCTTCAGACCAGCTCGTGGTGCAGTCCACGATCGTCAAAAGGTGCATGAACTGCTGCGACGGCGGAAGGGGCCCCACCAGATCCACATGGACGTGGTCGAACCTTTTAGCCGGGATTTGGAGCGGCTCAAGGGGAGTTCTAGTATACCTATGCACTGTTGCTTGCAACGCAAGCTGCCGCCCACTCTTTCACCTCTTTATGCAAATGCGGCCAGATGAATTTCACCCCCACTAGTTTCACTGAAGCGCGCACTCCCAGGTGCGCAAGGGAGTGGACCAACTCAAAAACACAACGGCCCATCAGGCACGGGCGGCCTGTGGAGATGTCACAGAGTAGGGGAGGGCACCCTTCTTGCAGTACCCTGCTCTCCAGCCTTAACCCTGTTGGTTCAAACTGGAGCGTCAAATGTCCGCATCCCTGGCTTGCTCCGTGGCCATAGTGGGGAAATCTATTCATTCCCAAGCAGACCAGGGCAACCAATGCGCGCAAGAGGCAGTCTGCCACCACGTTGAGTTTACCGGCAACGTGTCAAATGTCGATCGTAAACTCTAAGATTGCGACCAGCTGCTGTTGCTGCCGGGCCGACCACGGTTCCGAGACCTTGGCCATGGCGTACGTCAGCGGCTTGTGGTCTACAAACGTGGTGAAGTCGTGCCCCTCCAGCCAGAACTGGAAATGGCGTGTCGCTAGGTGGAGAGCCAGCAACTCTCTGTCGAATATGCTGTATTTGCGCTCATTGTCACGCAAAGTTCTGCTGAAAAACGCGAGCGGCTGCCACAAACCTACGGCGCACTGCTCCACCACTGCCCCAATGGCCACATCAGACGCATCCGTAGTAAGCGCTATCCGTGCAGATGGATCTGGGTGTGCTAGCAACGCGGCCTTTGCCAGCGTTCTTTTGGCATCTGAAAAAGCCTGACCCCGCTCGGGAGTCCAGTCGATGCTGTCCACAGGTTTCCTTTCTTTAAGCGCAGCGTACAATGGCTGCATCAGCTGAGCTGCATGGGGGGGGGGGGGACGGTTGTAAAAATTAACCATTCCCTGAAACTCCTGAAGTGCTCTTACCGTCTGCGGACGCAGAAAGTCCGACACTGCGCACACCTTGTCCAGTAACGGGATCGCGCCCTCCGTCAAAATGCGGTGGCCCAAAAAATCAATCACTGCCATGCCGAACTGGCACTTCGCCGGGTTGATTATCAAACTGTGCGCTTCCAAACTCTGGAAAACCGTCTTGAGATGGGCGATGTGCTCGTCCTCGGACGCGCTGGCTACCAAAATGTCATCCAGGTAGACAAAAATGAAGGGTAAATCACACAGCACTGCGTCCATCATCCTTTGGAAGGTCTGCACCGCGCCTTTTAATCCAAACGGCATGCGCAAAAATTCAAAAAGGCCGAACGGAGTTATTACCGCCGTCTTTGGTATGTTTTCTGTTCGCACCGGGACCTGGTGGTAACCGCGGACCAGATCCACTTTGGAAAAAACATGTGCCTCGGCCAGGTGCACGGAAAAATCCTGGATATGGAGAATATAAGATGGAGATATAGGATGGAGGATATAAGATGGCGGCAGCGCGCTCGGACGCAGCGGCCCCTCTTGGCATCAACGAGTGTGAGAGTTTTGAGTGTTTTGATCTTCCCAGACGTACATTCTGTAAAACTTACAACCGTGAGACCTTATTAAACATCAAGGTACTGCACGCTGCAAGAATCGCGGCGATCGGTTGTGATTTGGACATTCTACGCCAGCATGGAATTCTGGCGGAGTCCCCACTGGAAGCTACCCGAGAGAGGAGGAAGCGGAAGCGGAGCGAACACAAGTAAAAGCACGGAAAAAGGGCCGGGATCCATGCTAGGCTAAAGGCTAACCCCTCCAGACCAGCGGTACTGTTGCTTCTTCTCTCTAACGTCCGCTCCCTCGAAAACAAACTAGCTGAGCTGCGTCTGCTGAGAGAAACCCGGAGAGAGTGGAGAGACTGCTGTGTGTTTGTTTTCACTGAGACATGGCTCCACGGCAACATTCCTGACGAGGCCATTCAACTGGAAGATATGGCGATGTTCCGTGCCGACAGGGAAATGGCGAGCTCCGGTAAGAGCCGGGGGGGTGGGCTATGCATCTATGTTAACAAGAACTGGTGCGTCAATGCCACGTTAGTGTCTAAACACTGCTCTCCGTTGGCGGAGTTCCTTATTGTAAATTGTCGGCCACATTATTTGCCGAGGGAATTCAGCAACATGTATGTAGCTGATGTTTACATAGCGCCGAGCCCTAATGCTAAAGCTAATGCTAAGAAGGCACTCGGGGTACTGCACAATGCGATTAGTGAAATCCAAACTTCACACCCGGACAGTTTTGTGGTGGTTGTGGGGGATTTTAACCACACCAGCCTAAAGACTGTGCTCCCCAAGTTTAAACAATGTGTAGACTTTAAGACCAGAGGAGAGAATATGTTGGACTTAGTGTACACAAACACAGATGCATATAAGGCGATACCCCGCCCCCATCTCGGCCGTTCTGATCACATGTCCGTGATGCTGCTGCCTGCCTACAAACCTTTATTGAAGCGCAGCAGGCCAGCAGTGAAACAAATCAGGATTTGGCCAGAGAGTGCAACCTCTGCACTGAAAGACTGTTTTCTGCACACAGACTGGGAGGTCTTCAAAATAGCAGCCTCCCAGGAAGACAAGACAGATGTGGAGGAATATGCTGATACAGTCACCAGCTACATCGCGAAGTGCACAGAGGATGTCACTACAGTGAAGACCATCACTATGCGGGGTTATCATAAGCCCTGGATGACTGCAGAGGTGCGCTCGCTGCTTACAGCCAGAGATGCAGCCTTCAGAGCGAAGGACAAGATCGCCCTCCACTCAGCCAGGTCTGCGCTCTCAAAGGGAATTAAGGCGGCAAAGCGCACCTATGCAGAGAAAATCCAGGGACACCTCTGTGACACTAGGAACACCAAGCAGATGTGGCAGGGAGTTCAGACACTGACGGGCTATGAGTCTAGGCAGGGGGTCGATGATGATGACGCTTCGCTTCCAGACAGGCTTAACGACTTCTTTGCACGTTTTGAAGCATCAAACTCGACAATCAGAGGGAGGGCTGGCCCACCCCCACCATCGGTTGGACCAGCTTTTACCATCAACACAGCGGACACACGGAGGACCCTAACCAGAGTCAACCCACGCAAAGCTGCAGGTCCGGACAACATTCCGGGATGTCTGCTCCGAGACTGCGCGAGCGAGTTGGCGGATGTCCTGACTGACATTTATAACATCTCCCTGAGTCAGGCCATCGTTCCCAGATGCTTCAAGAACTCTATCATTGTACCGGTGGCAAAGAAACCAGTTGTGTCCTGTTTGAATGACTATCGTCCTGTTGCACTGACACCAATTGTGATGAAGTGTTTTGAACGGCTTGTCAAACCACACATTACAGCCTGCCTCCCTGCATCACACGACCCGCTCCAGTTTGCATATCGTTCAAACCGCTCCACGGAGGATGCTATAGTCACCACCCTACACTCTGTCATCACCCACCTGGACCAGAAAGACACCTACGCCAGACTCCTGTACATTGATTTCGGTTCAGCATTCAACACCATTATTCCCCAGAGACTGATGGAGAAATTACTCCTTCTCGGTCTGAACACCGCCACATGTCTCTGGATCCTGGATTTCCTGACTAAGAGACCTCAGTCTGTCCGGGTTGGAAACAACATCTCCAACTCTGTCACGCTGAGCACCGGATCCCCTCAAGGCTGTGTACTCAGTCCACTGTTGTTTACACTTCTAACACATGACTGTGTATCCAGACACGAGGGGAACCAGATTATTAAGTTTGCAGACGACACCACGGTGGTGGGACTTATTCAGAGGGATGAGGAATCAATGTACAGGGAAGAAGTGAGAGACCTGGAGGGCTGGTGCAGGGAGAACAATCTGGTGCTCAACGTGGACAAAACGAAGGAGATGATTATCGACTTCCGGCGGTCACAGCCTGAGCACGTCCCCCTCAGCATTGGCGGCCGTTTAGTGGAGAGAGTAGAGAACATCAAGTTCCTTGGAGTCCAGATCTCGCAGGACCTGACCTGGAGCAAGAATTCCTTGGAAATCAGGAAGCGGGCTCAGCAGAGACTGCACTTCTTGAGGAAACTCAAACAGGCCTCTCTCCCCATCTGCATCCTCAGGACCTTCTACAGAGGTGTGGTGGAGAGTGTTCTGACGTACTGCATTGCTACATGGTACTCCAGCTGCAGTATGTCAGACAAAAAAGCCCTGCAGAGGATAGTCAAGGGGGCTGAGAGGGTAATTGGAGTCTCCCTCCCCTCTGTCCAAGAACTTTTTCAGAACCGTTGTAGGAGTAGGGCACTGAACATTGTCAAGGACCGTTCTCACCCTCTGCATAAACACTTTGAACTTCTTCCATCTGGTAAATGATTCCGGAGCATCAGAGGCAGAACCACCAGACTGATCAACAGCTTCCTTCCACAAGCTGTCAGGATGCTGAACAGTTGACCCGGAATCTCTCATACACACTACTGCACCTACGGACATTTTGTATATTATTTGTATATTATAGTTAGTTAGTTGTTTACCCCCCCCAAGTATGTCTCAGGGATGTGTGAATGGATGGGGGGGTGGGGGTGGGGGGGTGGAGCTATGTGGGAGTGTGTCTTAAATCATGCTGCTTCTATTTATATGGATGCTGAGAGAAACGCAATTTCATCTTGCCTGCACTACAGTTGTATGTACAGCAATATGACAATAAAGTTTGATTTGATTTGATTTGATAGGGTAGCGATCATGTGCCATAGCATTGTTCAATCGCCGGAAATCGCCGCATGGTCGCCACTACCCGTCGGCTTTAGGCACCATGTGAAGCAGGGATGCCCGTGGGCTGTTTGAGCGCTTGACGATGCCCAGCCTCTCCGAGTTGGCGAACTCCTCATGTGCGCTGGCCAGTTTAGTTGCGTCCAGGCGCCGAGGTCGTGCGAATACGGGCGGTCCTTTGGTAGTGATGAAATGCTCGACGCCATGTTTGGCTACTGCCACTGAAAACGTTGGAACCATGAGTGTTGGGAACTGGGCAAGTAACTGTTGGTACTTACCCCTGGAGCTGTAACATTGGCTAGTGTTGTTGACCCGGCTCCCCGAGCTGTACAGGGCAGAGAATCAAAAGAGGCAGCATCCACCAGTCGTCTATTAGCAACATCAACTAAAAATACCATGAGCACATAGGAAATCTGCACCCAAAATAGAGGAGGCACATGCGGCTATAATGAAAGTTCAATGGAAGTTGCGCCCATGCATACATATAGTCAGTGTCCGCTCACCAAATGTCTTTATGTCTGATCCATTGGTGGCCGCCAACTCGGGACCGCTTCGTCCTGCCACCCTGTCTGTGTTGAACGGCAGGATGAGGCTCTTCTGGGAGCCGGAGTCCACCAGAAACCATCTCCCTGAACATGTGTCTGTGATGTATAGCAGCTCGTCTCTGTCACCAGCAGTCGCAGCCGCTACTTACTGCTGGCCTTGGCGTTTCCCGACCGCTTGAATTGCCACGGTGGCAAGCATCGCCATGCGTCTGATCCGAAACGGCGATGATAGTAGCAGATCGTCTCCTTCTTGTGTCTCCTGGCGTCTACTCCAGCCACCACCAGCAGCTCCTCAATCTCGCTGGTAGCCCCTTTGGGCTTCGGTGCCGCTGCGTTCCCGATGAAGGTTCTGGTTGCTAGGATGATGCGATCCGCTTCCTGCACTAGTGCACGGTAGTTCCTCATCGCCAGCAGTGGCGAGTTTGCCAGGAATGCCCTCGCTGTAGCCGGGAGGTTCCTGAGAAACAGGTGGGGGAACAGGAAGGGCTTGTCATCTCTGCCCATCAACGCCAACATGCTCTCCATCAACTCCACAGCCGATGTGTCCCCTAACTCTGAACGTGTTAGGAGCCTTTCCGCTTTCACTGTCCAAAAGGGTGTAGCGCTGGATAAGCATCTTTTTGAGTGCCTCGTATTTTCCTTGGACCGGCGCCTCTTGGAGTAGGCTTGCCACATGTTGTGTGGTGCGCATGTCCAGCACAGCAACCACATAGTAGTACTTCATCTCGTCTGCTGTTGCCCCGCGGAGAGCGATCTGGGCATCAGTGTGTAAAAAACCACGCTGTCGGGTTGTGCAGCCAAAAATCCGGGAGCTTGACTGAAACAGCACACTCAGCGCTGGTGTTTTCTCTCCAGGATGTTTCCGGGGTGCTCGTTTCACTTTCCATGGCATGTCAGGGTCACCAGTGTAGAGAGAATGATCAGGTGAGGCAACAAGCTGGATCAACACAGACTTTATTTTCTCTCTAACAGAACAGGATCACAAAAGAGCTCCCAGGCCACTGTGCATCTCACTTATGTACCTTTAATCATTTGCATAGTGGCCCGGGGCTCCAACTTCATATCCATTACATAACAAAGCCTGTGCGGCGCATTAACATAACATTACGCTGGTGCCACACTTCACTCCTCTCCCGGCGGCCCAGCGTCTCCTCCTCTCTCCGGGGGGCGCCCAACCTCTGCTGTTCCGTCTGTACCCCCCGGCGACCTCTCCTGTCATGGTCCATTACTCTCTGGGTGGAGAAGCCTAACACCTTGCTCCCCACAAGACGGCATTAGGCAGTGATCAAATACTGAGATATTGATGGCTTATTATCATCACTGTATAGTGATTTAGCTCCAAGTATAACAAGACTGATCACCTTAACACCGTACCTTTTGAGTTTGTTGGTGTTTAAGGGTCCATTTGCAATAAAAGGAGTGCTAAAAAAATAAATAATTTGATAAATAAAAAGTTGTAATGCTTCTTCCAACATTTTTTTTTCTTGCAGCATTTGTCATCTCCTCCAACCTGTTGCGTTTCCTGTCTGGTCACTTCAGTACTGAATGTGTGTGTGTGTGTGTGTGTGTGTGTGTGTGTGTGTGTGTGTGTGTGTGTGTGTGTGTGTGTACTGCTCAAAAAAATTAAAGGAATACTTTTTAATCTGAGTAAGCTGGACTAGCCTGCCACAATTTCTTCACTTTAAGTTTTGGAGTGTTTTCATTTCCATCAAAAGACGTGGCATCTTTTCATTCTTAACACATTATCCAGTCCATATCAGAATCAGAATCAGATTTATTGCCATTGTTCATGTAGTACACAAACTAGGAATTTGTCTCGGTGCAATGCTGCAACATTAAACATGATAAAAATAAAAGATAGAAATAAAAAACTATACATGCAATAAAATGTAGAATATGAATAAGTAATACTAGACAAAGCAATTTTTAGATATATTAGCGAGCAGCAGATATTGTGGAGTACCCCATAGTGCAGTCAGTAATGTAAAAAGAAAACAGTGATAATTGACATGAGTCTGGTTGAGCTGCTGTACATAGTGCACGAGAGTCTAATAAGTCACTTAGTGTTCAGCAGTCTGATGGCAGAGGGGAAGAAGCTGTTCATGTGACGGGAGGTTTTAGTCTGAATGGACCGAAGTCTTCTACCTGAGGGGAGGGGGGCAAACAATATCAGTGAAGATATCCAGCTTATTTTTTCCCATTAAAATCTGATGTGTTTTCAAAGTGTTCCTTGAATTTTTTTGAGCAATGTATATATATATATATATATATATATATATATATATATACACTACCGTTCAAAAGTTTGGGGTCACCCAGACAATTATTTTGTGTTTTCCATGAAAAGTCACACTTATTTACCACCATGAGTTGTAAAATGAATAGAAAATATAGTCAAGATATTGACAAGGTTAGAAATAATGATTTGTATTTGAAATAATTATTTTTTCCAGATACTCAACCTGCTCAAAGGAAGGCCAGTTTTATAGCTTCTCTAACCAGCTAAACTGTTTTCAGCTGTGCTAACATGATTGCACAAGAGTTTTCTAATCATCCATTAGCCTTCTGACACAATGAGCAAACACATTGTACCATTAGAACACTGGAGTGATAGTTGCTGGAAATGGGCCTCTATACACCTATGTAGATATTGCACCAAAAACCAGACATTTGCAGCTAGAATAGTCATTTACCACATTAGCAATGTATATTAGATATTAGAGTGTATTTCTGATTAGTTTAAAGTTATCTTCATTGAAAAAAACAGTGCTTTTCTTTCAAAAATAAGGAAATTTCTAAGTGACCCCAAACTTTTGAACGGTAGTGTATATATATATATATATATATATACTGTATATATATATATATATATATATATATATATATATATATATATATATATATATATATATATATTCAGGTTCAGGTTACTTTATTTGTAGGTAGATTTGTTTTGCAGTCAGGTGACATCCATATTTACGAACCACAATTACATTCAACATGAACACAAACAAAGGCACACATGAAGACTATAAACATGACAGAAGTATTCAAGGCCCCACCAATCAGGACATAGGACAAAGAGATAAGAGAAAAAACAAGGAGATAAGAGAGAAGGGTCATATTAAAAAGTTAAACACTAGTCAAAGAGGTTAAAAACTCAAAAGTCTAAAACCCAATAAAAGATTTAGAACCCAAATAAAAAACCTACAAAAATAAGTACATATAAAACAAAATTAATAAATAGGTAACTAAATTATGTGCAATATATTGTTACATCTTGTTCAACTCTTTGACAGCAGCAGGAACAAAGCTGTTTTTGTAGCGATGGGTTTTACTTTTTGGGACAGCAAACCTCCGTCTGGAGGGAAGAAGCTGAAAGTGGCAGTGCAAAGGGTGGGAGTCATCATTTAAAATGGAGGTAGCAATCCTCTGTACTTGTCTGGTGTACAGGGATATCAGGCTCAGCTGTGACTCACCAAGCAAACGACTGGACCATCTAACTACCTGATCCAAGGATTTCCTCTGTTTCAGTTTTATCTGACCAAACCATGACACTAAAGAAAACGATAAAACAGATTCAATAAAGGCCCGATAAAACATCGTCATTATGGTTCGGTCAGTTTGGGAGTGTGCAAGTTTCCTTAAACAATGCAAATGTTGCTGACCCTTTTTGCACACCCTTTCACAGTTCTCTTCAAAGTTTAAATTACTATCAATAATCGTCCCAAGATATTTGTAGGATTGTACACATTCAGTGGTCTGGCCTTTTAGTACAGTGACTTCGTGCCTGGGAGTTTTCCTCCTAAAGTCAATAGTCATATCTTTAGTTTTTGTTGTATTCAGCTGCAGGTAGGAATCCTCACACCAGTGAACAAAGTCATCAACTACTGGGCCGTGGCCACTCTCACCATCCTGGAGGAGACTGACAACAACTGAATCATCAGCATACTTTATAATGTGTCTGTTGTCATGTCTGCTCCGACACATGTTTGTGTACAGGATGAAGAGTAGTGGTGACAACACACACTCCTGTGGAGAGCCAGTAGAAGAACACTTTTGGTCAGACAATGTACCACTGACCCTTACTCTCTGTGTCCTGTTGGTTAAAAAATCTGGAATCCAACCCACCAGATTATTACTCAAATCAAATTGTTGCAGGAGCCTTTCAACTAAAATATGAGGTTGGATTGTATTAAAGGCGGAAGAAAAGTCCACAAATAAAAGCCTGGTGTGTGTCCCATTAAAATCCAGATGTTCAAAAAACATGTTAAACAGAGTGACAGTGGCATCCTCCACTCCTCTGTGAGGCCTATAGGCAAACTGCAAAGGATCCAATGCATGCTCAGTCTGCTTTAGGACCTCAAATCAGACCAGTTTTTCAAAAATTTTCATTAAAATTGAAGTCAAAGCAACTGGTCTAAAATCATTTACCATTTTAGGACAGCTGGATTTTGGAACAAGGACAACCACAGCATCTTTCCAGATTTTAGGCACATGTTGTGTCTGTAAGGACTTATTGAAAATGTAGTGAAATACAGGACTCAATTCATGTGCACAGGACTTTACCAAGCGCCCACATATATTATCAGGGCCCTAACTTTTGTTCACTTTCACAGCACAGAACGCCCTTTTAACATCCTGCACCTCAATATTAAAGTGCTGATTGTCTTTGAGTTTCTGTTTTAAATCTTGGGTTTCTGTGCTAAAATCAAAGGAGTCAAAACGACCATAAAAACAATTAAGAGCATTAGCCAGCTCTGTGTCTGAACTAAAACCATCTAAAAACACACGATTACTGCGTTCTGTACTCTGAAGGCCTGCAATAGTTTTCATACTGGCCCAGGCTGAACCAAGTTTCTTTGTTGCCATCTTGCTCTCCAACTCTGATTTATAATTCTGTTTTGCTTTTAAAATTTCGGCCTTCAGCTCTGTTGTGGCAACCTGTAGCTCAGAAACAACCCCCTGTTTAAAGGCAAGTGCTTTCCTCAGTAAGCAGGATTTAACTGATTTTGTAACCCATGGCTTGTTGTTGGGATATATTTTGACATGTTTACGTGGAACGATTATATCTCTGCAGAAAGCCATGTATGAGCATGTGACATCCACTAAAGAGTCCAAATCATCTCCGCAGGACAGTGTGAACACCTCCCAGTCCGTACAGTTAACCCCTTGCACTTCGGACAATTTTCCTAAAAACGTGCCCAAAGTAAATCGAAAGCTGTTATTCAACCCTTTGCAGCATCTTCATGGGGTTGGTCTCATTTAAAAGAAAACACTTTGAATTTTTTGGCAAAAAAAAACATAATCTCTCTACATGCTCCGGCCACTGAGTTACAGTCATCTAAACATACTGAACTTGAAGAAAATAAATTTGGACACGGTGTTTTTTTGGATACAAATGCTTGCAAATAACACACAGCTGTCCGATCCGGCTGGAAAATGCAACAGAAATGTAGAACCAAGTGTTATCAAGCTGAGATCCAAATTTGGTGACAATACCACAAAAAATGAATATTTTACACAGCTTTGTTCTCAGGTTGTTCCCAGGCGTTTTGGAACTGTGCCAAATTGTGCCAAATGGCACAGTTTGGAAAAACGTCTGTAACTTTTGAATAATTCAATGTAGAATCTTCATTTTAGGCTCTAATGAAAGGTCACATTCAGGGCTGTGTCTGTGTGTGTGTGTGTGTGGGGCGCTACAAAAGACGGAGTTCGGCCCTCGCTACATGACGGATTACACTCCTTGCATGTTTTCACAGCGGCTCCCCCCCCCCTCGCTACTGTGTGTGTGTGTGTGTGGGGGGGGGGTTGTCCCCCCCCTCGCTACAGAAGACGGCCATCGCTACATGACGGAATAGACTCATATGCTTCCCCCCGCAGACCGGGGGACGTTCGGACCGTGAACGCCCCCCCCCCGCTCCTCTTCTGCAGCGGGGGGGGGCGTTCACAGTCCGAACATGGCAAATGAACCGTTTATCGCAGCGCACGCACTTCGTACTTCGTGCGCAGTACAGTTGTAATTTACCGATCGGTTAAAAGTCATTTTTGGATTACAGTTTTCAGGGAGAAATCATAATTTAGCTTATAACACCTTACCTCTTCACAGCAGCAGAGTCCTGGCGAACTTCTCTTCCCCATTGTCAGACGAACGCGATGCTGGTCCGCTCGTGGATCCCGATCAAAACATAATTCCAATATTGCGGTTTTGGTGAATGATTTACGACCTTTGTCGTCGGCCTCAGTCAGTCTATGATGACGGAAGAGAATCCTAAACGTCTATTCTGCTGGAATGAGTGCAGGTCCCACTTGTGGGTGGTCTCCATGCTGCTGGGTGAGCCTGGGTCTGTAGCAGGTTCGTCCAACGTCCTTTGTTTTCATCTACTGCAACAGTAAATATCTCTTCACCCAGCCCGAATTTCTGTGCTTCAATTAGCTCCTGCATTCACAGTAGGCGGGTCCTCCTTCCTAGGTTTTCATTCATTGGCTCTTCATGGTACCAAATGGTCAGCCGGAAAAAGGTGGATTGTCCTCTCCGGGTTGGGGACAGGCTCCTGCCCCAAGTGGAGGAGTTTAAGTATCTTGGGGTCTTGTTCACGAGTGAGGGGAAAATGGAGCGAGAGATCGACAGACGGATTGGAGCAGCATCTGCAGTGATGCGAACGTTGTACCGGTCTGTTGTGGTGAAGAGGGAGCTTAGTTCTAAGGCAAAGCTGTCGATTTACCAGTCAATCTACGTTCCTACTCTCACCTATGGTCACGAGCTTTGGGTAATGACCGAAAGAACGAGATCGCGGATACAAGCGGCTGAAATGAGCTTTCTCCGTAGGATTGCTGGACTCACCCTCAGAGATAGGGCAAGGAGCTCAGTCATCCGGGAGAGGCTCAGAGTAGAACCGCTGCTCCTCCACATTGAAAGGAGTCAGTTGAGGTGGTATGGGCATCTGATTAGGATGCCTCCTGGACGCCTCCCACTTGAGGTGTTTCAGGCACGTCCCACTGGGAGGAGACCCCGGGGCAGACCCAGGACTCGGTGGAGAGACTATGTCTCCCAGCTGGTCTGGGAACGCCTTGGTATCCCCTCTGAAGAGCTGGAGCAGGTGGCTGGGGAGAGGGAAGTCTGGGCTTCTCTGCTTGAACTGCTGCCTCCGTGACCCGGACCTCCGGAAAAGCGGTAGAAGATGGATGGATGGATGGATGGCTCTTCATGGTTTCAGAAACCCAATTCAAGGCTCTTATTAGTCGAATGAGAGGTCAATCAGATGAACTAATCTGTTCGCTGCTGTGACTGCAGCTTTTTTTTTCAGTGGCGCTTGGAGGCCACACCACCTACATCACCACCATCAGTATCTCTATCATGCGTCATGCGTCCGAGCGCGCACGAGTGCGCTCTCGTGCGCCCTCGTGCGCCCTAGGACGCAGAGACTTGCCCGCCCGCGGAACAACGGAGTGCAAGTGGTTAAAGCATTCCTGGAGGCAGTGCACTGAATCCTCTGCCCACACGTTTATGTCTCTGATTTTCGCCTTGTCTCTTCTGAGAGCAGTTTTATATGTGGGCAGCAAATGTACACAGTTGTGATCTGAGGATCCTAAAGGAGGAAGGGGAATAGATTTATAGGCCCTCTCTATGGATCCATAGCATAGGTCCAATGTCTTTTTTCGCCTGGTTGGGCAGGAGGCATACTGATAAAAGTTTTTAAGTGTCTTCTTTAAAGAAACATGGTTAAAATCCCCAAGGATAAAATTTGGAGCCTCTGGGGAATTCGACTGCAACCGCTGTGCCACATCAAAGACGGTGCTGGAGGCGGAGGCAGCATCTGCCCTCGGGTGAATGTACACAGTTGTTATGAAAAGTTAGGGGAACTCGCGGGGCAGATAAAAGGGGCGTAGCGATACGGACAGAAGCTCCACATCTTGTGTACAGATGTGCTCTCTGACCGTGACAGATGTACAGTACTGTTTATTAATATATAAACATACGCCGTCCCCTGACGTTTCCCCGTTACCTCTTCCTGCCGATCCGAGCGAAGTGGGGCTCCAAAGCCGTCAATACACAGGTCCGGGTCCCGGTCATGAGCCGTAAGCCACGTCTCCTTGTAAGCCATGACACAGCAGTTCTTGAAGTCCTTCTGATATCGTACATTTCCTTGAATTTCATCCACTTTATTTCTCAGGGATTGTACATTCCCCATAATAAGCTGACGCCTCCTCAGGTTTAATCTTACACCTCCACGCTTTCCGCGTTTCCTCCTCTTGTCTCTCTTTTCATCGCTGTGTCCATGAAAATCTCTTAAAATAAAGTCCGGCAGTGCGGCACAGACTCAAACACAGATGCTGCATTATCCATGTTTAAATGCAGTAACATGTCTCTGGAATACTGTATTCTTCCCGGCATGACCGCGATCGCGCTTACCTCCAAGACAAAGAGCCGGTAGGAAAGCAATGACAGTGCAAAAACAAGAAGGAAATCCATACTGATGGAACCAGGGAGCTCTTCGTTATATAGTCCACAAACATTCAAGGACAAAAACAGCACAGAGAATCACATTAAAACACCTTAAAGTGCATAAAAACAGAGACACAGACGTAGAACTTTTTTCACCCGCTGCCGGTTGCTGCGTGTGCATGCGCCCATGTATATACGTGTATATATATAGAGATAGATAGATAGATACAGCCGCAGACAAAACTGTTGGTACCCCTCTGTTAAGGAAAGAAAAACCCACAATGGTCACAGAAATAACTTGAATCTGACAAAAGTGGTAATAAAAATTCTATGAAAATTAACCAATGAAAATCAGACAATGCTTTTGAATTGTGGTTCAACAGAATTATTTTACAAAAACAAACTCATGAAACAGGCCTGGACAAAAATGATGGTACCCTTAACTTAATATTTTGTTGCACAACCTTTTGAGGCAATCACTGCAATCAAGCGATTTCTGTAACTGTCAATGAGACTTTTGCACCTCTCAACAGGTATTTTGGCCCACTCCTCATGAGCAAACTGCTCCAGTTGTCTCAGGTTTGAAGGGTGCCTTCTCCAGACGGCATGTTTCAGCTCCTTCCACAGATAGTCAATAGGATTTAGATCAGGGCTCATAGAAGACCACTTTAGAATAGTCCAATGTTTCACTCTTAGCCATTCTTGGGTGTTTTTAGCTGTGTTTTGGGTCATTATCCTTTTGCAAGACCCATGACCTGCGACTGAGACCAAGCTGTCTGACACTGGGCAGCACATTTCTCTCTAGAATACCTTGATAGTCTTGAGATTTCATTGTACCCTGCACAGATTCAAGACACCCTGTGCCAGATGCAGCAAAGCAGCCCCAGAACATAACAGAACCTCCTCCATGTTTCACAGTAGGGACAGTGTTCTTTTCTTGGTATGCTTCATTTTTGCGTCTGTGAACATAGAGCTGATGTGCCTTGCCAAAAAGTTCCAGTTTTGTTTCGTCTGTCCATAGGACATTCTCCCAGAAGCTTTGTGTCTTGTCAACATGCAGTTTGGCAAATTCCAGTCTGGCTTTTTTATGATTTGTTTTCAACAGTGGTGTCCTCCTTGGTCATCTCCCATGAAGTCCACTTTGGCTCAAACAATGACGGATGGTGCGATCTGACACTGATGTACCTTGACCTTGGAGTTCACCTTGAATGTGTTTAGAGGTTGTTCTGGGCTCTTTTGTTACCATTTGTATTATCCGTCTCCTCCTGCGGCCACGTCCAGAGAGGTTGGCTACAGTCCCGTGGATCTTAAATTTCTGAATAATATGTGCAACTGTAGTCACAGGAACATCAAGCTGCTTGGAGATGGTCTTATAGCCTTTACCTTTAACATGCTTGTATATAATTTTCTTTCTAATCTCCTGAGACAACTCTCTCCTTTGCTTCCTCTGATCCATGTTTAGTGTGGTACACACCATGTCACCAAACAGCACAGTGACTACTTGTCACCCTTTAAATAGACTGACTGATTACAAGTTTGTAGACACCTGTAATGTTAATTAGAGGACACATCTTGATTGAACATGTCCCTATGGTCACATTATTTTCAATCTTTTCTAGGGGTACCATCATTTTTGTCCAGGCCTGTTTCATGAGTTTGTTTTTTTAAATAATTCAGTTGAACCACAATTCAAAAGCATTGTCTGATTTTCATTGGTTAATTTTCATAGAATTTTTATTTATTACCACTTTTGTCAGATTCAAGTTATTTCTGTGACCATTGTGGGTTTTTCTTTCATTAACAGAGGGGTACCAACAAGAAAGAAGACAAGAAAAAAAACAAGAGCAGCGAATATACATATGTACATATAAATATATAAACACACAGTGCAGAGCATTGTAGCTAGATGGAATAAATATATAAATATATAAACACACAGTGCGGAACATTGTAGCTAGATGGAATAAATACATACACTACCATTCAAAAGTTTGGGGTCACCCAGACAATTATTTTGTGTTTTCCATGAAAAATCACACTTATTTATCACCATGAGTTGTAAAATGAATAGAAAATATAGTCAAGACATTGACAAGGTTAGAAATAATGATTTGTATTTGAAATAATAATTTTTTCCTTCAAACTTTGATTTCGTCAAAGAATCCTCCATTTGCAGCAATTACAGCATTGCAGACCTAACATGATTGCACAAGGGTTTTCTAATCATCCATTAGCCTTCTGACCCAATGAGCAAACACATTGTACCATTAGAACACCGGAGTGATAATTGCTGGAAATGGGCTTCTATACACCTATGTAGATATTGCACCAAAAAACTGACATTTGCAGCTATAATAGTCATTTACCACATTAGCAATGTATAGAGTGTATTTCTGATTAGTTAAAGTTATCTTCATTGAAAAAAAGTGCTTTTCTTTCAAAAATAAGGAAATTTCTAAGTGACCCCAAACTTTTGAACGGTAGTGTAAATATATAAACACACAGTGCGGAGCATTGTAGCTAGATGGAATGAACAGCATAACTGTCTACTTTGTTATCCTACATGGTATGATTATGTACCCATACATATTGTCACCCTCCGTAACGACCGATATTTTCCTAGTTGTATACCAGAGGGGACCATTGTGTAAGTCTATTGCGTCTTTTACATTCAATACTATTAGGCTGTCACGGTTTTTTTTTTTGCTATCTCTGCGAGCAGCCCTGCTTAGGTTATACAGTCTGACAGCCGTAGGTAGGAAGGACCTGCGAAACCTCTCGGTTGCGCACCTAGGATGATGTAGTCTGCTGCTAAATGAGCTCCTCAGTGCGTTCAGTATGTCCTGCATAGGGTGGGACTCGGACTCCAGCAGAGATGACAGTTTAGCCACCATCCTTCTCTCTCCCATCTCCTCCACTGGGTCAAGGCGTTGCCCCAGGACAGAGCTAGCTTTCTTGATCAGTTTGTTCAGTCTCTTCCTATTGGCTGCTGTAACGCCACTGCCCCAGCAGACCACTCCAAAAGTGATGGCTGATGCCACCACCGTGTGGTAGAATGTCGTTAGCAGCGCCCCTTGTACACCAAAAGACCTGAGTCTTTAAATTTTTGAATTTTTAAAAAAAAATTTTTTGACTATCATCAAGTTCCTACTTTCTTCTTGTGAAATTATACTATTTTCTCCTAAATTTGCATGCTTTTTTTCTGGTAAATTTGGTAAAGGTAAATTTGTTATTTACCTTTTTTTTGGGGGGGGGGGGGGGTAAATATCTGAATCCTAAATTTGAAAACTGAATGTCATTGTAAAAAATTAAATGTCTAGATAATTAATCCAGAGTAAGTTTTTCATACCAGGATGATTTAGTCACAAATCTACTCACAGATTTGTTATTATTTCATGAATGAAACAGCACACCTAAGGTGTGGTGTGCTGTGTTCATAATGTCTCTGCAGGCAGGATAAGTGTTACGTTTGTCACAGTCTAGCTGACTAAATCACAGTAGTGTCCTTAGTTTATCTGCTTGGTAAGAAATAGCCACATGGTGGCAAGTGGTGACATCATAAATTAATGAAAACGCATTAGTCCTGTCAGAATAAATATGTTCATTACCACAACTGATTAATAACAAAATAAAATGAATTAAGAATGATGGTGATTCCCCTCATGGATCGTCACCTTATCGTGGTGGGGGGGTTTGCGTGCCCCAGTGATCCCAGGAGCTATGTTGTCCGGGGCAATTTGCCTCTGATAGGGTCTCCCAAGACAAACTGGTCCTGGGTGAAGGGCCAGATTAAGAACGATCCAACAGACTCTCATGATAAATTGTATATCAAGGATTCAGTCTACCCCGCCCGGTATGGGGTTACCGGGGCCCCACCCTGGAGCCAGGCCTGGGGGAGGGGCTCAAAGGCTAGCGTCTGGTGGCCGGGTTTCCACCCATGGGACCCGGCCGGGCTCAGCCCAAAGGAGTTACATGGGTCCGCCCTCCAGTGGGCTCACCACCTGCAGGAGGGATCATGGGGGCCCGGTGCTTTGTGGATTAGGTGGCGGTCAAAGGCGGAGACCTTGGCGGACTGATCCCAAGCTTTCTAAACTGGCTTTTGGTGCGTGGAATGTCACCTCTCTGGTGGGGAAGGAGCCTGAGCTGGTGTACGAGGTTGAGAGATACCGGCTAGATATAGTCAGCCTCACCTCAACACACAGCTCCAGTTCCGGAACCAGTCTCCTGGAGAGGGGCTGGAGCTTGGCCTTTTCTGGAGTTGCCCCGGGCAAGAGGCGACGAGCAGGGGTGGGTATTCTTGTATCGCCCCACCTTGCTACCTCTATATTGGAGTTTTCCCCGGTGGACGAAAGGGTTGCTTCCCTGCGCCTTCGGGTTGGGAAACGGGTCCTGACCATCATTTGTGCCTATGCTCCAAATGATGTTTCAGAGTACCCACCCTTTTTGGAGTCTGTGACTGGGATGCTGGAGGATGCTCCTCTTGGAGACTCCATTGTCCTACTGGGGGACTTCAATGCGCACGTGGGCAACGACAGTGAAACCTGGAGGGGGGTGATTGGGAGGAACGGCCTGCCCGATCTGAACCCGAGTGGTGTTCAGTTATTGGACTTCTGTGCTAACCACAGTCTGTCCATAACGAACACCATGTTCAAGCATAAGGGTGTTCATATGTGCACCTGGCACCAGGACACCCTAGGTCGCAGGTCGATGATCGATTTTGTTATCGTATCATCAGACCTGCGACCGTATGTCTTGGACACCCGAGTAAAGAGAGGTGCAGAGCTGTCAACTGATCACCACCTGGTGGTGAATTGGATCCGATGGCAGGGGAGGAAGCCATTCAGACCTGGAAGACCCAAACGTATAGTGAGGGTGTGCTGGGAGCGTCTGGCTGAGGCCCCTGTCCGGGAGGTCTTCAACTCTCACCTCCGGAAGAACTTCAACCACATTCCGAGGGAGTCTGGAGACATGGAGTCTGAATGGGCCATGTTCTCCACCTCTGTTGTTGAAGCGGCGGCCCGGAGCTGCGGCCGCAAGGTGGTCGGTGCATCTCGTGGTGGCAACCCCCGAACCAAGTGGTGGACACCAGTGGTGAGGGGGGCCATTAAGCTGAAGAAGGAGTCCTATCAAGCTTGGTTGGCTTGTGGGACTCCCGAAGCAGCTGAGGTGTACCGGCAGGCCAAGCGGAGTGCAGCACGGGTGGTTGCTGAAGCAAAAACCCGGGTATGGGAGGAGTTTGGTGAGGCCATGGAACAAGACTTTCGGTCGGCCTCAAAGAGATTCTGGCAAACTGTCCGGCGGCTCAGGAGGGGAAAGCAGCTCCCCGTCCACACTGTGTATGGTGCGGATGGGACACTGTTGACTTCGACTGGGGATATCGTCGGGCGGTGGAAGGAATACTTTGAGGATCTCCTCAATCCCACTGATACGCCTTCCACAGAGGAAGCAGGGTTTGGGGACGAGGGGGATGACTCGCCTATCACTGGGGCTGAGGTCGCCAAGGTGGTTAAAAATCTCCTTGGTGGCCGGGCCCCGGGGGTGGACGAGATTCACCCTGAGTACCTCAAGGCCCTGGATGTTGTTGGGTTGTCATGGTTGACACGCCTCTGCAACATTGCGTGGAGGTCAGGGGCAGTGCCTTTGGCATGGCAAACCGGGGTGGTGGTTCCTCTCTTCAAAAAAGGGGACCGGAGGGTGTGCTCCAACTTTAGAGGGATCACACTCCTCAGCCTCCCTGGGAAGGTCTATGCCAAGGTACTGGAGAGGAGAGTCCGGCCGTTGGTCGAACCTCGGATTCAGGAGGAGCAATGTGGTTTTCGTCCTGGCCGTGGCACATCGGACCAGCTCTTTACCCTCTCGAGAATTCTTGAGGGTTCGTGGGAGTTTGCCCAACCAGTTTACATGTGTTTTGTGGACTTGGAGAAGGCATTTGACTGCGTCCCTCATGGATTTTTGTGGGGGGTGCTTCGGGAGTATGGGGTATCGGGCTTGTTGTTACGAGCTATTCGGTCTCTGTACGACCGTTGTGAGAGTTTGGTTCGTATTGCCAACACTCGGTCGGAGTCATTCCCAGTGAGAGTTGGACTCCGCCAGGGCTGCCCTTTGTCACCGATCCTGTTCATAATTTTTATGGACAGGATTTCTAGGCGCAGTCAGGGAATGGAGGGTGTCATGCTTGGTGACCACAGGATCTCATCTCTGTTGTTTGCAGATGATGTTGTCCTGTTGGCTTCATCCAGCAATGACCTACAGCTCTTGCTGGGACGGTTTGCCACTGAGTGTGAAGCGGCTGGGATGAGAATCAGCACCTTCAAGTCCGAGTCTATGGTCCTCAGCCGGAAAAAGGTGGATTGTCCTCTCCGGGTTGGGGACAGGCTCCTGCCCCAAGTGGAGGAGTTTAAGTATCTTGGGGTCTTGTTCATGAGTGAAGGGAAAATGGAGTGAGAGATCGACAGACTGATTGGAGCAGCATCTGCAGTGATGTGGACGTTGTACCGGTCTGCTGTGGTGAAGAGGGAGCTTAGTTCTAAGGCAAAGCTGTCGATTTACCAGTCAATCTACGTTCCTACTCTCACCTATGGTCACGAGCTTTGGGTAATGACCGAAAGAACAGGATCGCGGATACAAGCAGCTGAAATGAGCTTTCTCCATAGGATTGCTGGACTCACCCTCAGAGATAGGGTGAGGAGCTCAGTCATCTGGGAGAGGCTCAGAGTAGAACCGCTGCTCCTCCACATTGAAAGGAGTCAGTTGAGGTGGTATGGGCATCTGATTAGGATGCCTCCTGGATGCCTCCCACTTGAGGTGTTTCAGGCACGTCCCACTGGGAGGAGACCCTGGGGAAGACCCAGGACTCGCTGGAGAGACTATGTCTCCCAGCTGGTCTGGGAACGCCTTGGTATCCCCTCTGAAGAGCTGGAGCAGGTGGCTGGGGAGAGGGAAGTCTGGGCTTCTCTGCTTGAACTGCTGCCTCCGCGACCCGGACCTCCGGAAAAGCGGTAGAAGATGGATGGATGGAAGGATGGATGGTGATTAAGCCTCATTCAGCAGCTAGATTAACCTCAGTTATTACTGATTACACTGTTAAGATGCTATTAAAGAAGGGAAAAAATCTTGCATGAATTACATCCTCCAAAATTGTCCATGAAGTACCTCTTTTAAACCATTTGAACATGTATTGAGCTTTTTATACCAGGAGCAAGAATGTGGCAGCAGCAGGGTGAACCAAGAAGGAGAGGAGGTAAAGGTAACAGAATGCACACATAACCAGATAACAATAGTCAAAACTTGATTTCTGCCCGTACTGAAATACTTAACACATAATGGATATTAAGTAGGCCTGCTGCTTCATAGTGGCATAGACTATTTCAAGGCTGAATATAGCTTTGGTAAATTAGGGAAATAAATTTTACAACTGTTACTAATATGGGAATGCCTAAATAAAGAGGTAAATTAGCCTTGTCCTTTTAGCAAAGTTAATGATTTTGCGCTCTTCCTCCACACTAGGATAGATACTGTATACCATCATTTTTTGCTTAAAAAAATATTTTTCCTTTAAAATGAAAAAGAGGACATTGGAGAAAACTCCCTGTGCTGATGACCTGACAGTCCTATAATAAAAAGATTTTTTTTTAAATCCTTATATGGGCAGAGATCTCAACCCCCCCCCCCCCATGTTTGAAACAAAGTTACGCCCTTGGTAGAATGTATCAATATAACAAACATATTCAATGTATCACCCAGCCCTACAGTGCATTGAAGCGTGCTGTTGTTGTGGACAGACTTTTATCTGCAGGAATAACTAACACGTGTCACACAGCTCAGAAATGTCAGATCCCACCCTCTTCCAGTGACCACCAGTGTTCCTCAAGACTCTGTTCTGGGTCCCCTTCTTTTCATTATTAATCTACGTCCACTTGGCCACTTTTTTTTTTGCAAATTCAATATCGATTTCCACTTAGCTCAGATTTTAACACACTTTTAACAAAGTGTTATTTAAACTTTTCCAATATGAATAATGTTATTTTTATGTTCGGTCCTCACAGCTTAAAACCATGATAACCAGACAGTAGTGGCGCACTCTCAAAATTTTCACTTGGAATTTTCTAGTTTTAACATGTGATTCATGCCTTAGGGTAGATTCACACTCCGACCAATAAGGGAACCTTTGGAGGATTATGCACGAGGCAGAAAATGAAAACAGTGAATTTTGCAATGAGATTTTTCTTTTGGGCTGACAATTTTTTGGGGGGGATTTTATACACACACACACAAACACACACAGCGCGGTGGCGGAGTGGTTAGCACTGCGGCAGCACAGCAACTCACCCTTGGTCGGGGGATCCTGGGTTCGATCCCAGCCCCCGACCAACAGTGATCTGTGTGGAGTTTGCATGTTCTCCCCGTGTCTGCGTGGGTTTACTCTGGGATTTCTCCGGTTTCCTCCCACGTGCCAAAAACATGCAAGTTAGGTTAACTGGCATCAAACTGGGGATTCTAAATTGTCCTTAGGTATGGATGTGAGAGTGAATGGTTGTCTGTCTCTCTGTGTTGGCCCTGCGATGGACTGGCAGTCTGTCCAGGGTGTACCCTGCCTCTCGCCCAAAGATGCTGGGATAGGCTCCACCCCCCACCCCCCGCGACCCAAAAAGGATTAAGCGGAAGAAGATGGATGGATGGATACACACACACACAGTGGTGTGAGGAAGTGTTTGCACCCTTCCTGATTTCTCATTTTTTGTATGTTTGTCACACTTACATGTTTCAGATCATCAAACAAATTTAAATATTAGACAAAGATAATACAATTAAACACAAAATGCAGTTTTTAAATGAAGGTGTTTATTATTAAGGGGAAAAAAAATCCAAACCTACATGACCCTGTGTGAAAAAGTGATTGCCCCCTAAACCTAATAACTGGTTGGGCCACCCATAGCAGCAACAACTGCAATCAAGCGTTTGAGATAACTGGCAATAAGTCTTTTACAGCGCTGTGGAGGAATTCTGGCTGACTCATCTTTGCAGAATTGTTGTAATTCAGCCACATTGGAGTGTTTTCAAGCATGAACTGCCTTTTTAAGGTCATGCCACAACATCTCAGTCAGATCCGGGTCAGGACTTTGACTAGGCCACTCCAAAGTCTTAATTTTGTTTTTCTTAAGCCATTCAGAGGTGGACTTGCTGGTGTGTTTTGGATCATTGTCCTGTTGCAGAACCCAAGTGTGCTTCAGCTTGAGGTCACAAACAGATGGCTGGACATTGTCCTTCAGGATTTTTTGGAAGACAGCAGAATTCATGGTTCCATTTACCACAGCAAGTCTTCCAGGCCCTGAAGCAGCAAAACAGCCCCAGACCATCACACTACCACCAAGATATTTTACCATTGGTATGATGTTCCTTTTCTGAAATGCTGTGTTACTTTTATGCCGGATGTAGTGGGACACACTCCTTCTAAAAAGTTCAACTTTTGTCTCATGAGTCCACAGAATATTTTCCCAAAAGTCTTGTGGATCATCAAGATGTTTTCTGGTAAAACTGAGACGAGCCTTTATGTTGTTTTTGCTCAGCAGTGGTTTTCGTCTTGGAACTGTGCCATGCAGGCCTTTTTGCCCAGTCTCTTTCTTATGGTGGAGCCATGAACACTGACCTTATCTGAGGCAAGTGAGGCCTGCAGTTCTTTGGATGCTGTTGTGGGGTCTTTTGTGACCTCTTGGATGAGTTGCTGCTGCACTCATGGGGCAATTTTGGTCAGCCAGCCACTCCTGGGAAGGTTCACCACTGTTCCATATTTTTGCCATTTGTGGATAATGGCTCTCACTGTGGTTCGCTGGAGTCCCAAAGCTTTAGAAATGACTTTATAACCTTTTCCAGACTGATGGATTTCAGTTACTTTGTTTCTCATTTGTTCCTGAATTTCTTTGGATTGCAGCATGATGTCTAGCTTTTAAGGATCTTTTGGTCTACTTCACTTTGTCAGGCAGGTCCTATTTAAGTGATTTCTTGATTGAGAACAGGTGTAGCAGTAATCAGGCCTGGGTGTGGCTAGAGAAATTGAATTCAGCTTTCCAAAGATGTGATAAACCACAGTTAATTTTTTTTTTAACAGGGAAGGTAATCACTTTTTCACACAGGACCATGTAGGTTTGAAATTTATTTTTTTACCCTTAATAATAAACACCTTCATTTATAAACTGCATTTTGTGTTTACTTCTGTTATGTTTGTCTAATATTTAAATTTTTAACACCTCCCTGAAGTTATGCCACGTGCCGACCTGCCTCAAAACCTCCACCATCATCCCTGTCCCCAAGAAGTCACGGATCACTGGACTTAACGACTACAGACCTGTAGCGCTCACCTCTGTAGTCATGAAGTCCTTTGAGCGCCTGGTCCTGCCCCACTTCAAGTCCATCACCACTCCCCTCCTGGACCCGCTGCAGTTTGCCTACCGAGCCAACAGGTCTGTGGACGACGCAGTCAACCTGGCCCTCCACTCCATCCTGCAGCACCTGGACTCCCCGGGAACCTACGCCAGGATCCTGTTTGTGGACTTCAGCTCTGCATTCAACACTATCCGCCCCGCTCTGCTCCGGGACAAGCTGTCCCTGCTCAACGTGCCTGACTCCCTCTGCAGGTGGATCACCAACTTCCTGACGGACCGGAGTCAGCATGTGCGGCTGAGAAAGACTGTCTCTGACTCTGTTAGCATCAGCACCGGATCACCCCAGGGCTGTGTACTTTCCCCCCTACTCTTCTCCCTTTATACCAACTCCTGCACCTCCAGCCACCAGTCTGTCAAGCTGATCAAGTTTGCGGACGACACCACCCTCATCGGGCTCATCTCCAACGGCGACAAGTCCGTCTACAGGAAAGAGGTGGCCCAGCTGGCGTCCTGGTGCAGCCACAACAACTTGCAGCTGAACGCTCTGAAGACAGTGGAGATGATCGTGGACTTCAGGAAAGTCACAACCCCTCTGCCCCCCCTCACCCTCACAGGCTCTCCCATCACCACTGCAGATTCCTTCCGCTTCCTGGGCACCACCATCACCCGGGACCTCAAGTGGGAGCCGACCATCAGCTCCCTCATCAAAAAGGCCCAGCAGAGGATGTTCTTCCTGCGGCGGCTGAGGAAGCTCAAGCTACCCACCAAGATGTTGGTGCAGTTCTACACGGCCATCATCGAGTCCATCCTCACCACCTTCATAACCGTGTAGTACGCAGGAGCCACTGCCAGGGACAGACTAAGGCTGCAGCGCGTCATGCGCGCTGCTGAGAAGGTGATCGGCTGCAAGCTCCCATCCCTCCAGGATCTGTACATCTCCAGGACCCGGAGGCGTGCAGGCCGGATCATAGCCGATCCTTCACACCCTGGTCACGTGCTGTTTGCCCCCCTCCCCTCAGGTAGAAGACTTCAGTCCATTCAGACTAAAACCTCCCGTCACATGAACAGCTTCTTCCCCTCTGCCATCAGACTGCTGAACACTAAGTGACTTATCAGACTCTCGTGCACTATGTACAGCAGCTCAACCAGACTCATGTCAATCATCACTGTTTTCTTTTTGCATTACCGACTGCACTATGGGGTACTCCACAATATCTGCTGCTCGCTAATATATTTAAAAATTGCTTTGTCTAGTATTACTCATTCATATTCTACATTTTATTGCATGTATAGTTTTTTATTTCTATCTTTTATTTTTTATCATGTTTAATGTTGCAGCATTGCACCGAGACAAATTCCTAGTTTGTGTACTTCATGAACAATGGCAATAAATCTGATTCTGATTCTGATGATCTGAAACATTTAAGTGTGACAAACATGCAACAAATGAGAAACCAGGAAGGGGGAAACACTTTTTCAGTCTGTTCCACGCATATCTCTTGAACCATTCCTCAGACTGACCTCAGATTTTACAAGTGCTTTGCTGAGGTTATGAGGGTGTGTATCCCTGAGTATGGAGTCGCTTAGTCAAGATATGTAATTTTTATCAGTAAAAGTTTAGCCACCGCTCTGTGTCTTCATGCCCTTTAGTGTGTGCAGGGTTTCAGATTGGCTCCGTACTGATTGGATAATACGCGGCATCATGGCTATGCTGATTGGATAATACACGATGTCACGACCATGCTGATTGGATAATATGCGGCATGATGACCAGTCAGTCACCACAGCGTTGCACAAACAAAAAAAGGAAATGAAAAGCGACAAATTTAACAAGAGAGAATAGTGAAGATGTAATGCTTAAAAAAATTTACTGTAATGTTGCTGTGATTGTGTAAGTCTAAAGGATAATTTGGGGAATGCCAGCCACTGCTCTGTCTCATGCCCAGGCTTCTAGAAGTTTGCGCAGGGTTTCGGATTAACCACAGGCATCTGTAACCACTGAGCTCCGTGAGCAAACCAGTCTAGAATAGGGGAAATCTTAAGATTTAATGCTTAAAAAATTAAACCATAAAGTTGCTCTGATTGCGTAGGTCTAATGGATAATTCGGCATGGAGAACATGAGGTGCGTTGGGGGGTGAGGGGCTGGCGGGGACCAGTGGTGCCACAAAGGACATCACTGGCACATGGGTAAAGCAGCAGCCAAGACTCCCGTTAACCGGGCAGGCTGGGCTTGGCTCCCTGCGAAGGACCGCCAGTTCAGCTGCTGCTTCTCCAACACCGGTGTCCGACCGGGCACTCCACGATCGTTCACGGGGAAGCATGCCCAGCCTACCCGGTCAGTGGGAGATGGCAGTCCGGACTGCTGCTTCATTGTGGAGTGGAATGACCAGATCAACTGCATATCAAATGCGGACACGGAATATGCACTCTTTGACTAAACGACAACAAGATGCAAAAATACCCAAATAACAAAATAAATCACTTTTATCTACATATTTACAGACAAATGGGCAACACTGATGCAACAGTTGCAGCCAAATGGGTCATTCTGCTGTGTGTGTGTGTGTGTGTGTGTGTGTGTGTGTGTGTGTGTGTGTGTGTGTGTGTGTGTGTGTGTGTGTGTGTGTGTGTGTGTGTGAATGGTGAAGGGATTGGCGCCCTACCATGGATGCCCTGAATTTCCCTCTGGGGATCAATAAAGTATACAAGACACCAATACAAAAATAATAATAATAATAATAATGTTGGGTGTTTTGTACTTATAATATTGCTAAAATATAAACTGATGCACTACAATGGGTCTCAAATATTTGTAAATGTGTCCTGTTATAGTACTACATGACTTTATTGATGATAGGCTATAAACTACACATATAAACTAAATAATGATGACTGAACAACCCCCATTCCCCAATGTGCAAGATATTCTATTATGAATATAAGTCATAAAAGATCACACAAATAAGTGATCTAACAAAAAAAATACACGGGTAGTTCTTAAGTCAATTCAACTTTATTTATATAGCGCCATTTCACAACAAGAGTCAGCACTTTCAACTGTAGGGTAAACCCCCACAATTGCAGAAAGACCCCAGCAATCAGGCGATCCCCTATGAGCAAGCGCTTGGCGATGGTGGAGAGGAAAAACTCCCTTTTAACAGGAAGAAACCTCCAGCAGAACCAGGCTCAGGGAGGGGCAGTCATCTGCTGCGACTGGCTGGGGGGTGAAGTGATAGAGAAGATGAAAAGAACAGACATGTAGAGAGCAAACAGCACGATGGGGACTCAATCTATGGGAGAGAACATCCATCCATCCATCCATCCATCTTCTACCGCTTTTCCGGAGGTCCGGGCTGCGGAGGCAGCAGTTTAAGCAGAGAAGCCCAGACTTCCCTCTCCCCAGCCACCTGCTCCAGCTCTTCAGAGAGGATACCAAGGCGTTCCCAGACCAGCTGGGAGACATAGTCTCTCCACCGAGTCCTGGGTCTGCCCCGGGGTCTCCTCCCAGTGGGACGTTCCTGAAACACCTCAAGTGGGAGGCGTCCAGGAGGCATCCTAATCAGATGCCCATACCACCTCAACTGACTCCTTTCAATGTGGAGGAGCAGCGGTTCTACTCTGAGCCTCTCCCGGATGACTGAGCTCCACACTTTATCTCTGAAGGTGAGTCCAGCAATCCTACGGTGAAAGCTCATTTCAGCCGCTTGTATCCGCGATCTCGTTCTTTCGGTCATTACTCAAAGCTCGTGACCATAGGTGAGAGTAGGAACGTAGATTGACTGGTAAATCGACAGCTTTGACTTAGAACTCAGCTCCCTCTTCACCACAACAGACCGGTACAACGTCTGCATCACTGCAGATGCTGCTCCAATCCGTCTGTCGATCTCTCGCTCCATTTTCCCCTCACTCGTGAACAAGACCCCAAGATACTTAAACTCCTCCACTTGGGGCAGGAGCCTGTCCCCAACCCAGAGAGGACAATCCACCTTTTTCCGGCTGAGGACCATGGACTCGGACTTGGAGGTGCTGATTCTCATCCCAGCCACTTCACACTCAGTGGAAAACCGTCCCAGCAAGAGCTGTAGGTCATTGCTGGATGAAGCCAACAGGACAACATCATCTGCAAACAACAGAGATGAGATCCTGTGGTCACCAAGCATGACACCCTCCATTCCCTGACTGCGCCTAGAAATCCTGTCCATAAAAATAATAAACAGGATCGGTGACAAAGGGCAGCCCTGGCAGAGTCCAACTCTCACTGGGAATGAATTTGACTGAGTGTTGGCAATTCGAACCAAACTCTCACAACGGTCATACAGAGACCGAATAGCTCGTAACAACAAGCCCGATACCCCATACTCCCGAAGCACCCCCCACAAAAATCCACGAGGGACGCGGTCAAATGCCTTCTCCAAGTCCACAAAACACATGTAAACTGGTTGGGCAAACTCCCACGAACCCTCAAGAATTCTCGAGAGGGTAAAGAGCTGGTCCGATGTGCCACGGCCAGGACGAAAACCACATTGCTCCTCCTGAATCCGAGGTTCGACCAACGGCCGGACTCTCCTCTCCAGTACCTTGGCATAGACCTTCCCAGGGAGGCTGAGGAGTGTGATCCCTCTAAAGTTGGAGCACACCCTCCGGTCCCCTTTTTTGAAAAGAGGAACCACCACCCCGGTTTGCCATGCCAAAGGCACTGCCCCCGACCTCTACGCAATGTTGTAGAGGCATGTCAACCATGACAGCCCAACAACATCCAGGGCCTTGAGGTACTCAGGGCGAATCTTGTCCACCCCCAGGGCCCGGCCACCAAGGAGATTTTTAACCACCTTGGCGACCTCAGCCCCTGTGATAGGCGAGTCATCCCCCTCGTCCCCAAACCCTGCTTCCTCTGTGGAAGGCGTATCAGTGGGATTGAGGAGATCCTCAAAGTATTCCTTCCACCGCCCGACGATATCCCCAGTCGAAGTCAACAGTGTCCCATCCGCACCATACACAGTGTGGACGGGGAGCTGCTTTCCCCTCCTGAGCCGCCGGACAGTTTGCCAGAATCTCTTCGAGGCCGACCGAAAGTCTTGTTCCATGGCCTCACCGAACTCCTCCCATACCTGGGTTTTTGCTTCAGCAACCACCCGAGCTGCACTCCGCTTGGCCTGCCGGTACACCTCAGCCGCTTCGGGAGTCCCACAAGCCAACCAAGCTTGATAGGACTCCTTCTTCAGCTTGACGGCCCCCCTCACCACTGGTGTCCACCACTTGGTTCGGAGGTTGCCACCACGAGATGCCCTGACCACCTTGTGGCCGCAGCTCTGGGCCGCTGCTTCAGCAACAGAGGTGGAGAACATGGCCCATTCAGACTCCATGTCTCCAGACTCCCTCGGAATGTGGTTGAAGTTCTTCCGGAGGTGAGAGTTGAAGACCTCCCGGACAGGGGCCTCAGCCAGACATTCCCAGCACACCCTCACTATACGTTTGGGTCTTCCAGGTCTGAATGGCTTCCTCCCCTGCCATCGGATCCAACTCATTACCAGGTGGTGATCAGTTGACAGCTCTGCACCTCTCTTTACTCGGGTGCCCAAGACATACGGTCGCAGGTCTAATGACACAATAACAAAATCGATCATCAACCTGCGACCTAGGGTGTCCTGGTACCAGGTGTACATATGGACACCCTTATGCTTGAACATGGTGTTTGTTATGGACAGACTGTGGTTAGCACAGAAGTCCAATAAATGAACACCACTCAGGTTCAGATCGGGCAGGCCGTTCCTCCCAATCACCCCCCTCCAGGTTTCACTGTCGTTGCCCACATGCGCATTGAAGTCCCCCAGTAGGATAATGGAGTCTCCAAGAGGAGCACCCTCCAGCACCCCAGTCACAGACTCCAAAAAGGGTGGGTACTCTGAAACATCATTTGGTGCATAGGCACAAATGATGGTCAGGACCCGTTTCCCAACCCGAAGGCGCAGGGAAGCAACCCTTTCATCCACCGGGGAAAACTCCAATATAGAGGCAGCAAGGTGGGGGATACAAGAATACCCACCCCTGCTCGTCGCTTCTAGCCCGGGGCATCTCCAGAAAAGGCCAAGCTCCAGCCCCTCTCCAGGAGACTGGTTCCGGAACTGGAGCTGTGTGTTGAGGTGAGGCTGACTATATCTAGCCGGTATCTCTCAACCTCATACACCAGCTCAGGCTCCTTCCCCATCAGAGAGGTGACATTCCACGTACCAAAAGCCAGTTTAGAAAGCTTGGGATCAGTCCGCCAAGGTCTCCGCCTTTGACCGCCACCTAATCCACATAGCACCGGACCCCCATGATCCCTCCTGCAGGTGGTGAGCCCACTGGAGGGTGGACCCATGTAACTCCTTCGGGCTGAGCCCGGCCGGGTTCCATGGGTGGAAACCCAGCCACCAGACGCTAGCCTTCGAGCCCCTCCCCCAGGCCTGGCTCCAGGGTGGGGGAGGGGCTCCTCCCAGCAAAAATATTTGCTGGGAGGAGCATATATTGGCTGGCTAATGACCAGCTAATGACAGGCTAATGACCAGCAAAAATATTTCATTGAGAGTGAAGAAAGGAGTGAAGCACTGTTAGAGGTCCCCCGGCTGTCTAAACCTATTAACAGCATAACTAAGGGAGGGTTCAGAGACACATGATCCCTCCCTAATTGTAGGCTATATCAAAAAGGAAGGTTTTAACTCTATTCTTAAAAACAGAGATGACTCCCGAATCCTTAAACAGTGGCTAATATTACATGTCCCATTCATTTTCAATTATTCTTTTTTTTTTTTATTTAAGTTTTTGTAAAGGGTATATACGTCATTACAGCATTGCATTGTTTACATTTTCATCACATGTTCCCTTATTTTTTGTTATTTGACAACATTGGAAGAATAATTATTACAACACCCCTTTTTTTAAGTGAAAGAAAAAGTGAAATTAAAGAAAGAACAAAAAAACAAAAAACAAAACAAAAGAGCAAAAAACAAAAAACAAAACAACCCCCCCCCCCCAAAAAAATAAAAATAAATAAATAAAAATAAAAGAGCATCTGAGTAGTGCTGGAACAAAGAGCGGTGCCATTATTGAAATGGTATTTGTCAAAGATTAGATCTAATGGAAGACACATATGCAATCCAGGGTTGCCAAAAGTTCAAGAACCCATCCATGTCCTGTCTCAGTGTGAGTGTCAACTTTTCCATCGAGTAAATGTCTTGGATCACGTTAATCCAATCTTCAGGTGTAGGACAGTCCTTTAACATCCATTTTTTAGTTAGGGCTTTTTTACTTGCCAATACTAAAACAGTGAATAAGTATTTTTCTCCTCGTCTTTCCAGTGAATCCGGTAGTAAACCCAAATACAAAGTTACAAAAGAAAAGGGAACTGTTATTTTGAATATTTTCCCCAATATTGTCTGTACATTGGTCCAATATTGGTGGATAACTGGGCATGACCAAAACACATGAAAATGATTTGCAGTCTCTTCACCACACAAGCGCCAACAATTCAACCCCTTATGAGTAAATTTGTTTTGTGCAGGTGTTCTAAAAAATCTTACCAAATTTTTCCATCCAAATTCTCTCCACTGCAGAGATGAGGTACTTTTCCATTGCTGTTTATTTAGCTTTTCCCATATTTCCAGTTGTAAAGTGAAATTCCCCTCTTTTTCCCATCTCTCTTTTATATATGATGTGTTGTCTCCTTTTAAGTCTTGAAGACCTTGGTATATTTTAGAGATGTATCTGATCCCTGGGATCCCTTTATATGCCATTAAGAAGACCTTCAGAACACCTGACTGGGCCCTTTCCAAATCCTCCTTTTTAAGTATATTGTTTATGTGGTGTCTAAGCTGAAAGAACCTGTAAAGGTCTTGATTTATTAGACCTTGTTTTTTCAAATCTTCAAAACTTCTTAAAATTTGCCCTTTAAAAAAATTGTAATATTTTATCAGTCCGTTCTCTTTCCACTTTTTAAATCTAGTGTCTGTTTTATTAGGAGTAAAGTCTTGATCATAGGCAATCCATTGCAGAAATCAATAGGGCTCTTTAGTTTGATTCTCTCTGACTATCTTAAACCAAATTTTTAGCGGGGTCTCTATCCACGGGTTAGTGTTATTCAAAAGTTTAGGTAAGGCATTGTTCCCTATTATCGCCTGTAGGGGGATGTCACTTGTTATTTGGCATTCCATCTCCTTCCATTGTGCAGTATAGACTGGGTTACCTACACTACCGTTCAAAAGTTTGGGGTCACTTAGAAATTTCCTTATTTTTGAAAGAAAATCACTTTTTTTCAATGAAGATAACTTTAAACTAATCAGAAATACACTCTATACATTGCTAATGTGGTAAATGACTGTTATAGCTGCAAATATCTGGTTTTTGGTGCAAAATCTACATAGGTGTATAGAGGCCCATTTCCAGCAACTATCACTCCAGTGTTCTAATGGTACAATGCGTTTGCTCATTGCATCAGAAGGCTAATGGATGATTAGAAAACCCTTGTGCAATCATGTTAGGTCTGTAATGCTGTAATGTCTGTAATGTCTGTAATGCTGTAATGCTTCTTTGTGCAGTACCCAAGAATGGTATCATATTCCATCTTGCTAGATCAGATTTTATTTTTGCCACCAGTGGATCATAGTTTAGTGTTATAATTTTGTTGAGTTGTTTCGGGATATTGACCCCCAGATATTTCGTAGATTCCATCTCCCAGTTAGTTTTGAGTTTGCTTAGTAAATATTGATTTGGGTCATAGTTGAACGTTAAAACTTGGGTTTTATGCATGTTTAGTTCGTACCCCGATAAATCTCCATACTCTGAAAAAACTGAGATTAGTTCTGGAAAAGAGGTGTCCAGCTGCCCCAGGTATATTAAAATGTCATCAGCAAAGAGTGCTATTTTATGTTCCTTCTGACCAAGTGTAATACCTTGAATTTTTTGATTCTGTCTTATCCATTGGCTCAGAGGTTCTATGAAGATTGCAAAGAGCAGTGGAAACAAGGGGCAGCCCTGACGACATCCTCTTTCCAGCTCAAAAGATGATGATAAATTACCGTTAATCCTTATTTTAGCTGTTGGTTTTTTATATAATGCCTGGATAGTTCTAATGAAGTTGTTATGAAAATTGAAACTGGATAAGATTCTCTATAGGAAAGACCAGTCAACTGAATCGAATGCTTTTTCAGCATCTAATCCCAATATGATTGCATTTAAGTTATATTTTTTTATATGATGAATTATGTGTAAAGTGCGTCTAATGTTGTCTTGTGTCTGTCTTTGTCTTATAAAACCTGTTTGGTCTAAATGAATTAAGTCTGTCAGTATATTTTCTAACCTTTTGGCAAGGATAGTGGTGAAAAGCTTATAGTCCTGATTTAATACACTGATTGGTCTGTAGTTGGAGCATTCTAGTTTATCCTTTTCAGGTTTAGGTATGACTGCAATGACCCCTTCTCTCCAGGAGGGGGGGATTTCCCCTGTGTGGAGGACATAGTTAAATGTTTTCAGGAGGAGAGGAGATAGTTGCTGTTTAAAGGTTTTGTACCACTCTGCTGTATAGCCATCTGCTCCTGGGGATTTGTTAGCTTTAAGTTTCATAATTGCTTTTTCTAATTCTTTAGGTTGTATTTCTGACAGTAGTGTTTTATTTTGAGACTCAGTAAGTTGGGGAAGGTTTAATGTGTTTAGGAATGCTTCGGATGCGTTTTTATTTTTTGAGGGAGTACAAGTTCTTATAGTAGTTCTCGAAGCTTTTAAGAATATTCTGAATTCTGAATTTTATTTCCTTTGATACTGGGTCTCTGATTTTGTAGATTGCTCTCTCCGTTTGTTGTTTCCTCAATTTATAGGCTAGTAATTTTGCCGATTTGCTGCCTGCTTCATAGTATTTTTGTTTCAGAAATGTAAGTTTCTTCTGGATTTCTATTGTGTAGATCTCATTTATTTGTTTTTTGATTTCCTTAATTTTGAGCGAGTCATTAGAATGAGTGTTGTCTTTGTGCTCTTTTTCTAGGTTCTTAAGTTCTGACTCTAATGTGGTTAGTTTTTCTTGTCTCAGTTTCTTTTGGATTGCCAGTTTTGCAATAATCTTTCCCCTTATTACAGCTTTGCATGCATCCCACAGTATTAAAGGGGATATTTCTCCATTATCATTTTCTTCCAAATATCTGAGAATATCTGATTCCAATTCATCTTTCAGTGGTCCTTTCAGGACATTTGAATTTAACCTCCAAGAAAATGTATTATTTGTGTATTTTTGGATACTTAAGTCCATATAGATCGGACTGTGGTCAGAGAGATCCATCAGTCCTATTTTACATGTTTTTACTCTTCCAATGTCTCTATTAAACATAAAAAAATAGTCAGTCCTTGAGTATGATGAATGTGGCGCTGAGTAAAATGTATAATCTTTTACACTGGGGTTGAATTCCCTCCACACGTCACAGATTCCCATTTCTTTTAGTAGCATCTGAGTTTTCCTACTTTGAGTGTTATTTTGATGTGGAGAACTACCTGATGCATCCCAGTATGGATTCAGTCTTAGATTGAAGTCTCCACCACATATCACTAAACCTTGGGCTTTAGTTATCATTAGGTCAAACACATTTTTATAAAATTTCCAGTTAGCCCCTGGAGGTGCATATACATTCAGCAGGGTGATATCTTCTCCCTCTAGCCGCCCAAGTACCAAACTGTATCTCCCTTCTTTATCTTTGTGTTCTGATTTTTTTTTCAAATGTAATTTTGGTTGAGATCAATGTCGCTACTCCCCTCCTCCTCCCTGACTTATATGAAGATGAAGAGATCATTTTAAACCCTTGTCTATTGAGTTTAGTGTGCTCCACGTCTGTTAGGTGGGTTTCTTGTAAAAATATTATTCCTGCTTTGTCTTTTTTCATTTTGCCTAGAATCTTGGATCTTTTAACTGGATTCAGGATCCCTTTTACATTATATGAGATTATTTTGGTTACACCCTGTTTCTTCATTGTATTGTCTTATTTAGTATAACAGTGTGGTGGCCCTCTTTTATGCTACTCAGAAACTGAAAGAACATTAAGAACATAAAAAACATTAAGAACATAGTGTATAAAACTTTAAAACAAAAAAACTGACAAAAGAACTTCCTGAGCTGAGGTCTTTTTAGAGACCCTGGAAGAGCCTTGATGGAGTGTAGGCTCTGAGGGAAATTCCTCAAACTCTGTTATGTGCTGAGGGCCCTCTCTTACCCCTGTAAGTTGTCCCATGTTTTTAACGTGAATTTCAGATCCCAATCCGAACTTGTAATGATTTTTTTTTTTTATGCCTATACCCTATGAAATTGTGTGCGCCCTCCCACCACCATCACGGCAAACGTTCACGCTAATACAGTATTTGTTAGTGTGGGGAGAACATGTGGATCATTGTCACATTTCTATTTTAACAAGTTTATTTTTTTTTAAAGACTTATTTGTTTCTAATATTATGACTGTTCCATGAAATGTTTTACCACATGCTGATTCTGCATCTCCTTTAATGTTTGTTACCTTGTAGGAGGGGGGTTGGATGTGCAGATTGACTAAAAAAAATCGTTATTCCCTCCTGTAAACGGCCAGTTTTTCCTTGTAGCTCTGACGCTGGGTTTCCTGCTGCTGGCCCGTGGATTTTGAGGGTCTCTGTGTGGACCACGTTTGAGCCTTGATTCTTTCGCTCGGGTCTGCTGCGGGTTTAAATACCGTTACCGGAAGCCCTCTTCTCGCCATATCCGCGGTTGCTTCTTCCGCCGAATTGTAGAGACAAGTCTCGTCGCCGTAGAAGACGCGCAGCTTCACCGGAAATGGTGTCTGGAAGCGCAGTTTTTTCTCTCGTAGTACCTTTTTAGCGTCGTTGTATTCCTGATGCTTTTTAAGGACCTCCGGGGCATAATCGTGTTCCACGAAAACTTTTCTCTCTTGGTGCATAAATCGTTTTTTCTGCCAAGCCAGTCTTACAACCTCTTGTTTTATTTTGGAGTTGGAGAACCTCACCACCACCGATCTTGGTGGCATTTCCGCCGCCGGCCTAGGGGCTAATGTACGGTGCGCCCTTTCTATCTTCAAGTCGGTGGATTGGGGAATATCCAACTTCTCTCTCAGTAAGGATTCCACGCATGCCGCCATTGTGGTGAAACCATCCTCGACTCCTTCTTTCAGACCACGAATTCTTATGTTGTCTCTTCTCAGTCTTCCTTCTTGGTCGGTTAGCTTAGCCTCCAGTCTTGACTGCCTTTTGTGTAGATCCAGCATGGAATCTTCCAGCCCTTTTATTCTTTCCTCTGCTTCCAAGATTCGGTCCTCGGCCTGGTCCACTCTGCTGTTTGTCCTTTTTAATTCTTCTTTGATTTCACGAAATTCGGCCCAACACTCTCGGCAAAATCGTCTTAATTCTTTAAGTACCATTTTCAAGCTAACCTTTTTGTTAGCTTCATTCAGCTCCTCGTCTTCTGAATGGAAATCCTCCGGATCAGATTCTTCGGCCGATGCGTGTCCTGGCCTGGTAAATGTCGATTTCTTCTGTTTTCCTTTAGGTATGATGACTTTGTCTTTTGATTTTCACTCTTCCAAAAATCCGTTAAATCTGATTTTCAAGGTATTTTCCTGGATTGGGTCTGGGAGCTTCAGCGTTAAGCTGCTATCACCATGGTGTCCAGACCGGAAGTCCATTTTCAATTATTCTGTAATTAATATTCACACAATCAAACAAGTCTCAGTTCAGTCCCTTTCATATTTGTCAAAGTCTAGCATGTGTGATTGCCTACATATAGGCTGCACCTCTGTATTCCACTTTCAAACACAGCCTACATTTGGGCCTGTAAAGCCTGATTGGACTTCCTGTTTCAGACAGGAATACTTGCTTTCTATGGCCATGCACTAGTACACTTTTATTTTTATTTCCCCTTTTGCTTCTCTGGGTTTTTGGCATTCCAGCATCATGGATAGTGATACTGCTTCAGCATTTCTCCTGGATTTTTGACACATTCGCTATGCGTTCGTCTGTGTCTGTGCATGTTTGAAAAGTGGATTTTGTCTAAAACCCTCTGCTTCTGCCAGCGTTTCAGTTGACGTTCACCAATGGAGCCCAACTTAGGCTGGCTTAGGCTCGCTCTGCACAACTTTGCCCAGCACTCGGGAGCTTTTACAAACCGAGCACTACTTTCGCCAACATTTATTTCGAAACATCACTAAACTTTCAGCACAACATTCACCAGCAAAAACCAACTATCATTAACTTTTATCAGCTTTTTCAAGTGGAGCCAGACATTTGTCAAAACATCAGTAAATGTTGGTTCAAACGTAGTGTGAATCCAGCTCTAGCACCTTCAGGTGACCTTTTGTTGTGACTAGGTGCTTTATAAATAAAGTTGAATGAGCACAGTTAAAACATGCTAACTTTAGTACAGGGGTGTAGTGTTTCTCTGCTGCCTGGTTGGGGTCTGTCCATGTTCTCCCTGTGCTCACATGGGGTTCCTCCCACAGTCCAAAGATATGTGTATTAGGTGATTTTAATTTGGCCGTGGCAGTGACATGTGCAGACATTTGGGGGGGGGGGGTGATAATCAATTGCACATAATATCTTGGATGCCCAAGTCCAGAAAGCAGTATGTTCTGTTATGTGCATGACCACAAGATATGTTGTCATACTACAGTGGACACGTCACAAGACGGTTATCAGGGTTGCCACAGTGTTGTAACCTACTTCTCTGTGTATAAGGTGGGAAATGTGTTGAAACTGTGAGCCAGAGTGCTCTCCAGATAAGCAGAACGGACCTGTGACCCAACTTCTGACCAAGTGGTCCTTAGAGCCGGAGAGCAAACTAAGAAAAAATTAAGATATATTGTGATCCCTCTGTACAGCTTAAAAAACACATTAACCTCTGAAAACTGCGGTGTTCTGCCGGCAGGACATTTCAGATTTTCTACTTCCACTCAGTGAAGAATTATATTTTCTTCGCTAAATTTCGGGAAATTGGTTGGAATGCTAAAAAGTCGAAAGAAAAGCTTCAAATTTACAAGAAAACGCATTGCAAATTTACAGGGAAAAAAAGTTGCAAAATTTTGAAAAAGGTTGCAACTTTATAGAAAAGTTGCAAATATTTGAGAAAATTTTTTTAAAAAATTATAAGAAGTTGCAAATTTGACAAAAAAAATGTAAAATCACAAGAAAAAATTGCAGATTTACAAGAAAATAAACTGCAAATTGCGGAGAAAAAAGTTGTAAATTTAACCTTTTAAAATTCTGGTGTTCTGCCGGTGGGACTTTTAAAGTTTTCTACTGCCATTCAGTGAAGAAAGAATTTTATTTTCTTTGCTACATTTAGGGAAATTGGCTTTAATGCTAAGGGATTAAAAGAAAGGTTTGAAATCTACAACAAAAAAGTTGCAAATTTACAGGAAAAAATTGCAAATTTTTGAGAAATGGGTTGCAAATTTATAGAAACAAGTTGGAGATATTTCAGAAAAAGTATAAAATTTATGAGAAAAAAGCTGCAAAATTGCAGGAAAAAGTTGCAGATTTACAAAAAAAAGTTGCAAATTTTTTGAGAAAAAGGTTAAAAATTAAGAAGAAAAAATTGCAAAATTGCAAAGAAAAGTTGCAGATTTACAAGAAAAAAAAAAAGTGCAAATTTAACCTCGTAGAATTCCCGTGTTCCAACAGTGGGACTTTTCAAGTTTTTTACTGCCACTCAGTGAAGAAATAATTTGATTTTCTTTCCTAAATTTAGGGAAACTGACTAAAATCCTAAGGGGTTAAAAAATTGATGTCCACTCTGTATACAGTTACTAAACATCCTGCCCATGTTTTTCTTTTGCTTGACAAATGGTACTCACTTATATAGCGCTTTTATTCTCATCTCTTGATGACCAAAGCGCTTTACAGATCCTGCTATCCACCCATTCACACACACACATTCACACACTGATGGCGGCATGCTACCTAACATGGTGCTTCCAGACCCACCAGGAGCAACTGGGGGTGAAGTGTCTTGCCCAGGGACACAACGGCAGGATATCCGGGGAGAGCAGGATTTGAACCACCAACCATGCGGCTATTGGACAACCTGCTCTACCTCCTGAGTCACTGCCGCCCCTCATGTCGCTTCATTATCCCATTATCCATTGTCCCAATGCCGACAAGCATTTTTCACTTACATTATGCAGTTTCAGAGGCTTCTTCTTTGCCATGTGCAGTTTCTCTGTGTATAAGGTGGTAATGTGATGAAACTGTGAAACTGAAAGTCTTCATTTCACCTTAACACAGATGGTCCTTCGAGCCTGAGCACAAACTAAGAAACTATTAAGTACAGACATAATTGGATCCATCTGTACACCTTAGCATAAAGTCTTTGGTCATATGACAGACTGGTGATCATCTGCCTCTCGCAACAAAAGAGATGCTGGAATTAGCTCCGGTGTCCCCTCCTCCTCCTCCTCTCCACAATGACCCTGAACAGAATAAGCAGCTTAGAATATGAATGAATGTTTGCAGAAATAAATATATAAATGCCCAAATGAATGCAAAGGAGAGAACAATTTAACAGCAGCCATTTCCTGTTCCTGTGCTTACTTTGGTGTGTTTTCAAAGGGATTTCTGTCTGTTAGGTGAATGTTTTTCTGTATGTAAATGTTCAAATTATTAAAAATAACACCTCTTGATTCTGCCTTGAACAGTTGGACGGAATCACGGCATGCCTCATTTATCCATTATTTCTCTGCTCCGTGGTTTGTTTTGTTTTATGTAAATAATTTTACACGCCCGTCACAAGTTTTCCAAAACAATCTTATCCTAACCCAGCCAGTATGTCCATGTGGAGCCCACCACAGGATAAACTGGGCTGTCTTATGGGTCCATGTTGGCCCCATCTGTTTTTGCCACCATGGACTTTACCTGTTTACCTAGTTTCAACTTACTTTCTCATAAATTTGCTATTTTCTTGTAAATTTGAATTTTTCCTCCCTAATTTGATCAATTTTTCTTGAAAATTTGAAACTTTCGCATACATTTCTAACGTTTTTAACTGTAAACTCACAACTTTTTCTCCTAAATTTGTGATTTTTTTCTTGTAAATTTGTAACTTTTTCCTCAAAAATTTTTGTTGTGAAATTATGAATTTTAAGATAAGATAAGATAAGATAAGATAAGCCTTTATTAGTCCCACAACGGGGAAATTCCAGGATTGCAACAGCACAGGGATAGCAACACTCAGAGCAACAATCAGAAGGCAAGAAAAAAAAAGCAAGCAAACAAGAGCAGCTAATATACGTATGTACATATTACTATAAATATATATATATATATACACACAGACACACAGTGTAGAGCATTGTAGCTGGATGGGATAAATATATGAGTATATAAACACAGTACAGAGCATTGCAGCTAGGTGGAAAAAATATGTAAATATATAAACACACAGTGCGGAGCAATGTGGCTAGATGGAATAATATGTAGATATACTGTATAAACACACAGTGCGGAGCATTGTAGCTAGATGGAATAAATATATAGATATATAAATATAAACATAAACATAAACACACCCAGTGCGGAGCATTGTAGCTAGATGGAATAAATATGTAAATGTATAAACACACACAGTGCAGAGCATTGTAGCTAGATGGGATGAAACAGCACAACCGTCTACTTAGTTATCCTACATGGTATGATTATGTGCCCATACATATTCTCACCCTCCATAGCTACCGGTATTTTCCTAGTTGTATGCCGGAGGGGACCATTGTGTAAGTCTATTGCATCTTTTGCATTCAAAAAACTATTAGGTTGTCACATCTTTTTGCTATCTCTGCGAGCAGCCCTGCTTAGGTTGTACAGTCTGACAGCTGTTGGTAGGAAGGACCAACGGCTGTTTTTTTTCTTGCAAATTAGTTTTTTCTCCGAAATTTTCAGTTTTTTCTAGAAAATTGCGACTTTTTCCTAGTAAATTTGCAACTTTTTCTAGTAAATTTGTAACTTTTTTGTAACTTTTTTACTTATTTCTAGTAAATTTTTTACTTTTTCTAGTAAATTTATGACCTAGTAAATTTGTGGCTTTTTTCTTGTTTATAACTCCTCAAGTAATTTTACGTTTTTTTCTTGTAAATTTGCAACTTTTTTCTTGTAACTTTACAACTTTTTTCTCCTAAATTTGTGGGGGGGTTTCTCATAAATTTGCTACTATTTTTTTTAATACATTTGTCACTTTTTTCTTTCAAATTTATGAGATCAAATGTGAAAATGTATGACGTTTTCACCTAATTTTGCCAGTGGCACCGGTGTTACTGAAACCTGCTCGCCCACTTTAAACCCATGTCAACATGTTACCTGCTTACCTATAGCACGGGTAAAGTCCATGTGGGCAAACTCAGATGAGACCAGCATGGAACCCACAGACAAACCCACATGGACCCATCAGACAGCCCATTTAACCTTTGGTGGGCCCACATGGACATTATGGCTGCGGAAGTAGAACTTTTAACTGCAGCTCACAGACAAAATGCAAATAAATGCGCATTACCTTAAACCTTAAAAAAATGCAGAACGCAGAGTTAGGAGCAAATGCACGCGAGTGTTGATAATACACAGGCGGTATTTGTTGACAGTAATTAACGACCAGGAAGAAACTGACGGCGGTAATTTCTCCTCATTTCCATATTCGCTTCATCTAAATGATAAAATATGCGGTGAGTGACACGGCGGAGGAGGAGAGAGTTTTTTGTTCGGGAACCTCCGAGTTGATGGAGGAGGCTGGAAGCTCTGAATCTATCTGTGCTGTCCTTTAAAATTAAAAAACTGAGTGGGGGGAGCAGCACTGACGCCGATCAAAAGTCCCTCTGTAACTCAGCGCCACACGTGGATGACTCAGGCAGACGCGGCCCGTTTTCATGTGTGGAATGTTCTCCGTAGGTCGCCGGGTCAACGACGGACTGTGGCACTCGGTGGGTCTGGAGGCGAGGGATCTCCAGATCAGCCTGACGGTGGATAACGAGCCCTCCTCCACCATCCAACTCTGGGAACGGGTGCAACCGAGAGGCAGCTTCTACTTGGGAGGTGAGTGGCTTCTTACATCGTCATGAGCTGGCATACCTTAGCAGGAGCAGTTTTTCTCTTTGAGAAAACAAAAATGTGTTTTTCTTCAGTGCTTCCCAAGTAGATTTACATGGCTGATGAATCAAAACGGACTTCTTATGATAAACTGTTTTGTTAGTGCAGTCTGGTAAGCAGAGGTGCTGCATGCCTGCAGGCAAGGCTGGCAAATATGATCCAACTGAGGGCTGACCAATTTTGACCAAAAAGTTGAAAATTTACAAGAAAAAAAGTTGAAAATTTACAAGGATAAAAGCTGATAACTTACAGGAAAAAAAAAATGAAAATTTGCAATAAAAAAATCACAAATTAATAAGAAAAACGTTGCAAATTTACAAGGCAAAAATCATTTTTACAAGAAAAAGTTGAAAATTTGCAGTTAAAAAAGTTTCAGATTTGCAAGAGAAAAATCACAAATGTATGAGGAAAAAGTTGAAAATTTACAGGAAAAAATGAAATTTTAGAATAGAAAAATTACAAATTAATAAGAAAAAAGCAGAAAATTTACATGAGAAAAATCAAAAATTTATAAGAAAGTTGAAAATTTACTGGAAAAAAGATGAAAATTTACAGGAAGAAAGTTCAAAATTGTCAAAAGAAATCACAAATTTATGAAAAAACGTTGCAAATTTATGAGGAAAAAAGTTGCAAAACTACAAAAAAGCTGTGAATTTACAGTAAAAAAAATGCTAATTTTTGAGAAAAAAGTTGCAATTTTATGAGAGAAAACTTGAAAATTTCTAAGGAAAAAAGTTGCAAATTTATCAGATAAAGTTGAAAGTTAAGTTGTTGTTTTTTTTCATTTCGGCGTAGAATTGGTGCTTCAGTCATTTTATTCTCTTGTGTAATGTGATATAGAAAGGTTTATGACGATATTTTAGGGGGCAATTTTCTCTTTTTTCCAGGTTGAGGAGTGGGGCAGTGCCCCCCCCCCATCCCCCAATTTACACCCCTGAATGTTGACTCTGTATTACAGAGAAAACAAACAGAACTACTCAGCAGCTCAACCTTCATCCTCTTCTCTCTACAATGAAAATTAAACGTTGACTCTTGTTTCTGTTTCTTTTGTCCTTCCAGGCTGCCCCCCCTCCAGCGCCGACTGCCAGACCCAGACACCGTCCTTCCAGGGGTGCATGCAGCTCATCTTCATCAACAGCCATCCCACCAACCTCAGCCATGTACAGCAAAGGCTGCTGGGAAACTATAACAAGCTCCAGTTTGACACATGCAACATCAAAGACAGGTGAGGCGGTCTGAATTTGGTGGCGTTCCTTTTAATAAGGCGGCGGCCCTCGCTCAGATCTGGCATGTTTGACTGCTGAACGTCAGGCATTATGGGGGCTGGCGGCGGCGCGCTCATCACGCCCGTTCTGTTAATTTGCGGTTGGCGGCTTGCTTTTGCTGAGAGTCGCTGACATCCTGTCCTGTCAAGGCGAACTGACAGAATCGTCCAATTAAATTGCAACGGGGCCCTCGGTAGCACCTTCTGTGGTGGAGGACCATGCTAACAAGCTGCTCCCCGCTGTCCCGTGTGCCGCGCCATCCCTCATTACCATTGTCCTCTGAACGGGCGCGCTCCATAAACGTTGTCACAGCAATGAGAACATTTATAGAATCCACACAAACACACAAACAGCAGTTGTTGGGGGGGCGGGGGGTTGCCAGGAGGAGAATCCTTCCTTTTGTCAAGTTTCACACTCCCCTGCTTCCCGGCTTGCATCGTTCAGTCGGTGGATATGCAAACACGATGGCACCGCCAGTCTGCTGTATCAGTGGGCAAAGAGACGCGCAGTAGGAAGTGACAGAATGATGGAAGTAGTGGATTTTTGCTGTTTGCTGCTGTTCCATCTAATTCGATACGCTGTGAGACGAGAGTGGAGCTGTCGATGAAACACGACCCGGGAGGATCTTTTGATGTACAGCACTCCCGCTGAATGGCTCAGCTCTCACCACGGCCATGCAGGGATTGACAGTGGAAAACCCCTCGACCACACCCACTGTAGAGCTCCCACATGCCTCAGTACCAAAACGTTCTAGGGCCATTCCCTCCATGAGCACCCCTCTCCTAGAATAGTCCTACATCTAGAACCAGACAAAAGTGTACTGTGTTATCAGACTCTAAATTTTAGCTACTACAACTGGCAAAATAATCCCACTTTTATTGGTTTCTTTTTAGTGGTGCCACTTTAATCGGGATTAATACATTTTGATCATGATTAATCACATCAGGGTGAGTTAAATCACATTAAATGCATGAAGTGTGATGCAGTTTCATGTGATTAATTATGATTAAAGCTACAACCTAACTGAAACATATCACTCTGGGTGTCATGAATAGTGGCCAAAGTTTTAATCACGATCAAATGTGATTGATCACGATTAAAGTGACACCACTAATTTTTTAATTTATTTTATTTATTTGTTCATTTGTCAGGAACATGAAACATTTCTGCAGATATACCAGGGTTAGCCAAAAGGCTATTTTTCATTTGCAGTCCCTGTACAGAACAAGAAACAAAAAAGCAGCAAGATAAAATCTCAGATATAATCAAAGAATCATCAAAAAAATATAAGTATACAGAAAAACAGATTCAATGAGCAGACACAGAATAAAATACAATAAAACAACAATATCCAACAGTAGTTAAAAATATTCAAACATCCAACATATACAATCGTGAAAAAATTAGGACACCCCATTAAATATTCACTTCTTTATTTAGAAATGTTCACATATTGAAGTCTAATCTTGTTTTTATTTATCTCTGGAAAAGAAGGTGATTTAATTGCAGGTAAATAACAAAAAATAACATTGTTTTACTCATTAAAAAAAGATATCAACAAAAATGCGTATTCTAACTGAGGAAAAGGTTAGGACATCCTACCGCCTAATAGCCAGTGTTACCCCCTTTGGCTGAAATAACTTCAGTGAGACGCTTCTTGTAGCCATCTACCAGTGTCTGACATCAGTCTGAGGAAAGTTCGCCCCACTCCTCAGTGCAGTATTCTTTCAGCTGTGAGATGTTTGAGGGGTTTCTTGCATGTACAGCCCATTTCAAGTCACCCCACAGCATCTCAGTGGGATTAAGATCTAGGCTTTGACTCAGCCATTCCAGGACTCTCCATTTCTTAGTTTTTAGCCAGTCCTTGGTAGATTTACTGGTATGTTTTGGGTCACTGTCATGTTGCAGGGTCCAGTTCTACTTCAGCTTTAATTTTTTTTTACAGATGGTCTCATGTAGTCCTCAAACACCCTCTGATATATGGTAGAATTCATGGTGGATTCTATGATTGTGAGCTGACCTGATCCTGCTGCAGCAAAGCATCCCCAAACCATGACACTTCCACCTCCATGCTTCACAGTTGGTATGAGGTTCTTTTCCTGGTATGCTGTATTTGGTCTGCACCAAACATGTCCTCTGTTCTGGTGTACAAATAATTCAATTTTAGACTCATCTGTCCAAAGAACATTATTCCAGAAATCCTGGTCTTCACCTAGATTCTCTCTGGCAAACTTCAGTCTGGCCTTCATGTTTCTCTTAGAGAGCAAAGGTTTCCTCCTTACACTCCTCCCATGCAAGTTAAACTTGTGCAGTCTCTTTCTGATTGCAGAGGTATGCACTTTCACATCAACAGTAGCAAGAGCCTGCTGTAGGTCCCGTGACGACATTTGAGAGTTTTTGGAGACTTCTTTTAGCATCTTGCGGTCTGCTCTCAGGGTAAACTTGCTTGGATGGCCAGACCTGGGCATGTTGGCAGTTGTTTTGAATGTCCTCCCCCTGTAGACTATTTTCCAGACAGTGGAATGGCTGATTTCAAATTCTTTTGAGATTTTTTTTAAATCCCTTTACCAGACTCATAAGCTGCTACAGTCTTCTTTCTGAAGGCCTCAGACAATCTCACTATGGTATTCACTCTCACTTCAACAGTCAGGAGCACACCAAACTAATGTCTGAGGTTTAAATAGGACAAGCCTTCTTCAAAATGCTGAGTAACGATGTTCTAATCATGTGCACCTGATGTGATACACCTGTGTGTGATTTTAGCCATTTGAAGTGGGATTAAATGTGGAGGTGTCCTAATTTATTCCTCACCAGAAATTGCATGTTTTTAGAATGACATTTTACAGAAAATTTAAGTCTTTTCTTCAGTTTTAATTGTTTAGTTTTATTGCTTGAATCTCCTAGTATTGTTAAAATCAGTATTAAAGTAGCCATATGTCCAAATATGTTTAAAACACAGGTTTTCATGGGTGCCCTAATTTTTTCACGACTGTATATTATTATTGAGACAATAGATACAGAAAGTCAAAAATACAATAAAACATTTTTAAAAATGCTGGCAGTGGTACCCCAAGCCTCTTTCTTTTGCTGTTGAGATATAGTTTAAATGGCCTTTTGACCTTGACCTTTGACCCTGAGATCCCAAAACCATCATGATAGTTCAAGATCATGGGGCGAACCTGTGGAGAAAGTTTGGTGACCGTACCTTTACTTGTTCTATAGTAACAGGGCATTGGGAACTCTAACCTTGACCTTTGACTTTCTGACCCCAAACCCATAGTCGAAGGTCAGGATTTCAAGGTGAATCTGTGTCGCACATTTGGTGACTGTAGCTTTCTTTATTGTTGAGATATAGTTTCAATGTCATTTCTTTCTCTAGTTATCGCATTCACGAGGTTTCAGGAACTCACCTGAGGATTTTCATAGATTTGCCCATGGTATCAATTTGAAAAGCATACGTCATTTCATTCTCTCATTATCGCGTTCATGAGGTAGGTGTTGATGCCGAGGCCCAACCGCCTGGCAAGGTGACGATAACCGTTCAGCCTTTTAGAGGGAAGGGGAATGGTCTGAGGAAAATGGATTAAGAAGAATGGTCCAATGTCTGGTGGATGATGGGTTGGAATTGGCTCACGGGGAATGGCCTAAGGGGAATGTTCTGGGAAGGTGTTGTCCAGAGGGGAATAGTCTGACAGAAATGGCCTGGACGGGTTGGTCTAATGGCTGGAGGGAGGTAGCCAGAGGGGAATGGTCTGAGGAAAATAGCCCATGGGGAATGGTCCAGTATCAGGTGGGTGGGGCAGGGGAATTGCCCAAGGTAATGTTCCGGGAGGGTGTTTCCTGGAGGGGAATAGTCTGATATAAATGTCCTGGGGGATTTGGTCTAATGGCTGGAGGGAGATGGCAAGGGGGGGATGAGATGAGGAAAATGTCCCAGGGGGAATGGTCCAATACCTGGTGAATTGGGTGGGAATTTGAAAGGGGAAATGGCCTAAGTGGAATACAGTATGCTTGGAGGGAGTTGCCTGTAGGGGAATGGTCTGAGGGAAATTGCCCAGGGGTAATGGCTCAATGGCCCTGGGGGGTGGGGGTGGAATTGCCCTAGGGGTAATGAGCCTGATTCTTTAATTGATCAGAGCAACAAGTTAATTCCATCTTTCCAGAAAAGAGAGAAGGGAATATGAGAAGCAACTGCTGCACGGCTGCACGGTGGCGCAGTGGTTTAGCACTGTGGCAGCACAGTTTTACCCTCGGCCGGGGGACCGCGGGGATCATGAGATCGTGGGTTCGATCCCAGCCCCCGACCAACAGTGAGCTGTGTGGAGTTTGCATGTTCTCCCCGTGTTGCGCGGGTTTACTCCGGGATTTCTCCGGTTTCCTCCCGCACACCAAAAACATGTAGGTTTAGGGCGCTCGCGCACGCAGCGACCAGCAGCCAGTGGCTTGTCACCAGACTGCAAACCAAGTCTACCTACGGGTACAAATAAGTAACAAAAAAAAAAAAAAAAAAAAACTGATGTGGAGCTGGAATAAAACCTGGAGCAGCTCACAGTACCCTCACTTCGTCTCTTCTTTTAAATAACAACACTGATGATGTGTCGGTGCCGTGCTTCGTTCCTCTGCCAGGATATGACTGATTACTGCCTTGATGATAACTTTCGTTTCTGCTTCCTTTCTTCGCTCCACTTAACGACCCGACATAGACAAGAAAATTAACTTTTATCAGAGCAACGCTGCTCTACTCCCAGTCTAATTACAGCCTGTGACTGGAGTACTCGGCCCCTGTGTGCATTTAGGTTTGGCAGCTACTGACATCCCTGTGACCTTTGAGGGCAGCCACAGGAAAAAAAAAACAACAACAGAAAATAGCCCCGGTGGTAATTAAACCAACGGCTGCAACCTTACCCGCGTTGCGTCTGAGGCCGAACACTGCCGCAGCTAATAGGTGAGAGATAAAGTGTATGAAATTATAGATGCATGCTTGAAAGGATGGCAATTATGTGAAACTGAAGGAGGCCGGAGGACGGGACTATTAATCAGGAGAGCGTGGTGTAAAATTTTGCGTGAAGCGCTCATTGTGGTGAAAACCTATTAGTGGGCATTCTTGTCTGAAGGTGACAGTGATGCTTTTATTTTTAGAGGAGTGTACTGAGCTGGAGATGCTGCTGTTTGGGATATTTTATTCTTTAATTTAAAAAAAAGATGAATTGATCGCTAATGAGTGTTTAGGGAACCAGCAGCATTCCAAAAGCTGGTGTTCATCACAGCCAAGAGGCCATTTATTATTTTTTAACAAGAGGGGTGGTGGTGGCTGCAGGGGATATTCACAAATTTGGCAAGAGATACAAGCATATGAATGAAAATTAGTTATAAATTTGGAAAAAATAAAGGTACAAAAATATGATAAAAGATGCTAATTTTACATTTATGAAATTGGGGGAAAGGTACAAATTTAAAAATTATAGGAATAAGTCACAATTTTACAGAACTGGGCAAAAAGTCACAAATTTACAAAAGTGGGGAACAAAGTCACAAATTTATGAAAATGGAAAATGTCACAAATTTGAGAAATTATGGAAAAAGTTGCAAACTTATGAAACTGGGGAAAAGTTCCATATTTACAAAACCTGGGGAAAAGTCACAAATTTATGAAATTGTGGAAAAAGTCACAAATTTACAAAACTGGGGGAAAAGTCATAAATTTACAAAACTGGGGGGAAAAGTCACAAATTTATTAAGCTGGGGAAAAATTGCACATTTATGAAAATGTGGAAAAAGTTGCAAATTTAAGAAATTGTGGAAAAAAATTGCAAATTTATGAAAGTAGGAAAAAGTCACAAATCTACAAAACAGGAAAAAAGTCACAAATTTACAAAACTGGAAAAGTCACAAATTTATGAAATTGTGGGAAAAGTCACAAATTTATGAAACTGGAGGAAAAAGTCACAAATTTAAAAATTGTGGAGAAAATTCAGAAGTTTACAAAACTGAGGGGGAAAGTTGCAAGTTTAGGAAATTGTGGAAAAAGTCACAAATTTACAAAACTGAGGAAAACCTTGGAAATTTATGAAACTGGAGACAAAGTCACAAATTTAAAAACTGTGGGAAAACTCAGAAATTTACAAAACTTGGTAAAAAGTTGCAAAATTTACAAAGTTTTGGAAAAAGTTGTAAATTTACAAAACTGGGGAAAAAGTCACAAGTTTAAAAATTGTGGAGAAAATTCAGGAATTTACGAAACTGAGGGGAAAAGTTGCAAGTTTAGGAAATTGTGGAAAAAGTGACAAATTTACAAAACTGAGGAAAAAGTGAAATTTAAAAATTGTTGAAAAAGTCAAATTTAAAAATTGTGGGAAAAGTCAGAAATTTAAAATTTGTGGAAAAAGTCAAATTTAAAAATTGTGGGAAAAGTCAGAAATTTAAAAATTGTGGAAGAAGTGACAAATATAAAATCTGTGGAAAAAGTCAAATTTAAAAATTGTGGGAAAAGTCAAAAATTTAAAAATTGTGGAAAAAGTCAGAAATTTAAAAATTGTGGAAAAGTTGCAGAATTTATGAAGTTATGGAAAAAGGTGTAAATTTACTAAACTGGGGAAAAAAGTCACAAATTTACAAAACTGGGGGAAAAGTTGGAAATTTATGAAATGGGGAAAAGTCTCAGACTTGGAGGTGCTTATTCTCATCCAAGCCGCTTCACACTCAGCAGCAAACCATCCCAGTAAGACCTGTAGTTCATTGCTGGATGAAGCCAACAGGATAACATCATCTGCAAACAATAGAGATGAGATCCTGTGGTCACCAAGCATGACACCTTCTGTTCCCTGGCTGCGCCTAGAAATCCTGTCCATAAAAATTATGAACAGGATCGGTGACATAGGGCAGCCCTGGCAGAGTCCAACTCTCATTGGGAATGAGTCCACTCGAGTGTTGGCAATATGAACCAAACTCTCACAACGGTCGTACAGAGACCGAATAGCTCACAACAACAAGCCCGCTACCCCATACTCCCAAAGCACCCCCCATAAAAAAACACGAGGGACGCGGTTGAATGCCTTCTCCAAGTCCACAAAACAAATGTAAACTGGTTGGGCAAACTCCCACAAACCCTCAAGGATTCTCGAGAGGGTAAAGAACTGGTCTGATGTGCCACAGCCAGGACGAAAACCACATTGCTCCTCCTGAATCCAAGGTTCGACCAATGGCCAGACTCTCCTCTCCAGTACCTTGGCATAGACCTTCCCAGGGAGGCTGAGGAGTGTGATCCCTCTAAAGTTGGAGCACTCCCTCCGGTCCCCTTTTTTTGAAGAGAGGAACCACCACCCCGGTTTGCCATGCCAAAGGCACTGCCTCCAACCTCTTACGCAATGTTGCAGAGGCGTGTCAACCATGAGAGCCCTACAACATCCAGGGCCTTGAGGTACTCAGGACGAATCTTGTCCACCCCCGGGGTCCGCCCACCAAAGAGATTTTTAACAACCTTGGCGACCTCAGCCCCTGTGATAGGCAAGTCGTCCCCCTCATCCACAAGCTCTGCTTCCTCTATGGAAGGCGTATCAGTGGGATTGAGGAGATCCTCAAAGTATTCCTTCCACCGCCCGACAATATCCCTATTCAAAGTCAACAGCGCCCCATCTGCACCATACACAGTGTGGACAGGGAGCTGCTTCCCCCTCCTGAGCCGCCGGACAGTTTGCCAGAATCTCCTCGAGGCCGATCGAAAGTCTTGTTCCATGGCCTCACTGAACTCCTCCCATATCCGAGTTTTTTCTTCAGCAACCACCCGAGCTGCACTCCGCTTGGCCTGCCGGTACAACTCAGCTGCTTCAGGAGTTCCACAAGCCAACCAAGCTCGATAGGACTCCTTCTTCAGCTTAATGGCCCCCCTCACCACTGGTGTCCACCACTTAGTTTGGGAGTTTCCACCATGAGATGCCCCGACGACCTTGCGGCCGCAGCTCTGGGCTGCCGCTTCAACAATAGAGGTGGGGAACACGGCCCATTCAGACTCCCTTGGAATGTGGTTGAAGTTCTTCCGGAGGTGGGAGTTGAAGACCTCCCGGACAGGGGCATCAGCCAGACATTCCCAGCACACCCTCAGACTTGTTCCGGAACCGGAGCTGTGTGTCGAGGTGAGGCCAACTATATCTAGCCAGTATCGCTCAACCTCATGCACCAGCTCAGGCTCCTTCCCCACCAGAGAGGTGACATTCCACGTACCAAAAGCCAGTTTAGGAAGCTTGGGATCAGTCTGCCAAGGTCTCCGCCTTTGACCGCCACCTGATCCACATAGCACCGGACCCCCATGATCCCTCCTGCAGGTGGTGAGCCCATTGGAGGACGGACCCATATAAGTCCTTCGGGCTGAGCCCAGCCGGGTCCCATGGGGGCAAACCTGGCCACCAGATGCTAGCCATTGAGTCCCTCTCCCAGTCCTAGCTCCAGGGTGGGGCCCCGGTAACCCCATACCGGGTGGGGTACACTGAATCGTTGTTGTAGTATTATCATGAGAGTGTGTTGGATCGTTCTTACTCTGGCCCTTCACCCAGGACCAGTTTGTCTTGGGTGACCCTACCAGAGGCAAATTGCCCCATGATTGCACCATGATAAGGTGACGATCCATGAGGGGATCGTACCATATTCAGCACCTCCAAGTCCAAGTCCATGGTCCTCAGCTGGATAAAGGTGGCTTGTCCTCTCTGGATTGGGGACAGGCTCCTGCCCAAAGTGGATGAGTCTAAGTATCTTGGGGTCTTATTCACGAGTGAGGGAAGAATGGAGCAAGAGATTGACAGACAGATTGGAGCAGCATCTGCAGTGATGCGTACATTATATCGGTCTGTTGTGGTGAAGAGGGAGCTGAGTTCTAAGGCAAAGCTGTTGATTTACCAGTCAATCTACATTCCTACTCTTACCTACAGTATGGTCACAAACTTTGGGTAATGACCGAAAGAACGAGATTGCGGATACAAGCGGCTGAAATGAGCTTTCTCCATAGGATCACTGGACTCACCCTCAGAGATAGGGTGAGGAGCTCAGTCATCCGGGAGAGGCTCAGAGTAGAATCGCTGCTCCTTCACATCGAAAGGATCCAGTTGAGGTGGTATGGGCATCTGATCAGGATGCCTCCTGGACGCCTCCCACTTGAGGTGTTTTGGGCATGTCCCACTGGGAGGAGACCCCGGGGCAGACCCAGGACTCGCTGGAGAAACTATGTCTCCCAGCTGGTCTGGGAACGCCTTGGTATCCTCTCTGAAGAGCTGGAGCAGGTGGCTGGGGAGAGGGAAGTCTGGGCTCCTCTGCTTGAGCTGCTGCGTCCGCGACCCAGACCTCCGGAAAAGCAGTAGAAGATGGATGGATGGATGGATGGATGGATGGATGGATGGATGGAAAAAGTCACAAATTTAAAAATTGTGGAAAAAGTCACAAATTTCCAAAATAGGGGGAAAGTTGAAAAATTTATGAAGTTTTGCAAAAGTTGTAAATTTGCAAAATGGGGAAAAGTCACAAATTTAAAAAATTGTGGAAAAATTCACATATTTCTGAAACTGCAGGGGAGTTGCAAGCTTAGGAAATTGGGGAAAAAGTCACAAATTTACAAAACTGGAAAAAGTCACAAATTTACAAAACTAAGGGAAAAAGTCACAAATTTAAAAAACTGTGGGAAAAGTCAGAAATTTACAAAATTTTGGAAAAAGTTGCAAAATTTACGAAGTTTTGGAAAAAGTTGTAAATTTACAAAACTGGGAAAAGTCACAAATTTACAAAACAGGAAAAACAATCACAAATTTAGAAATTGTGGAGAAAATACAGAAATTTACAAAACTGAGGGGAAAAGTTGCAAGTTTAGGAAATTGTGGAAAAAGTGACAAATTTACATAACTGAGGAAAAAGTTAGAAATTTATGAAACTGGGGAAAATTCCACAAATATAAAAATTGTGGAAAAAGTCACAAATTTACAGAACTTGGGGAAAAGTTGCAAAATTTATGAAGTTTTGCAAAAATTGTAAATTTACAAAACTTTGGAAAAAGTCATAAAGTTATGAAATTGTGGGAAAAGTCACAAATTTAAAAACTGGGGGAAAATGTCACAAATTTAAAAATTGGGGGAAAATTCACAAATTTATGAAACGGGGGGAGTTGCAAGTTATAGGAAATTGTGGAAAAAGTCACAAATTTACAAAACTGGAAAAAGTCACAAATTTATGAAACTGGAGAAAAAAGTCACAAATTTTAAAATTGTGGAGAACATTCAGAAATTTACGAAACAGGGAAAAAGTTACAAGTTTAGGAAATTGTGGAAAAAGTGACACATTTACAAAACTGAGGAAAACGTTGGAAATTTGTGAAACTGGGGGAAAAGTCACAAATTTAAAAATTGTGGAAAAAGTCAAATTTAAAAGTTTTGGAAAAAGTGACAAATTTACAAAACAGGAAAAAGTTGGAAATTTATGAAACTGGGGGGAAAAAGTCACAAATTTATGACATTGTGGGAAAAGTCGCAAATTTACAAAACTGGTGGAAGAAGTTACAAATTTATAAAATTGAGGAAAAAGTCACAGATTTATGACTCTGGTGAAAAAAGTTACTAATTTATGAAAGTGGGGGAAAGCATAGTAATAATAATAATAATAATGCGTCAGATTTATATAGTGCTTTTCATATACAGTCAAAGATGCTTTACAATACATGTGCATCTCAATAAATTAGAATGTTAACAAAAAGTTGATTTATTTAGGTAATTCAATTAAAAAAATAACTTCTATATTATAGTCATTACACAGAGAGTGAACTATTTCAAGTGTTTATTTTAATTTTGATGATTATGGCTTACAGCCCATGAAAACCCCAAATTTAGTTTCTCAAAAAATTAGAATATTACATAAAATTAATTTAAAAAAATAGTTTTTAATACAAATGTGGACCGACTGAAAAGTATGTCCATGTACACACTCAATACTTGGTCAGGGCTCCTTTTGAGTTAATTACTGTATCAATGTGGCGTGGCATGGAGGTGATCAGCCTGTGGCACTGCTGAGGTGTTATGAAGGTCCAGGTTGCTTTGATAGTGACCTTCAGCTCATCTGCATTGTTGGGTCTGGTGTCTCTCATCTTCCTCTTGACAATACTCCATAGATTCTCTATGGGGTTTAGGTCAGGAGAGTTTGCTGGCCAATCAAACACAGTGATGCCATGGTCATTAAACTAGGCTTTGGTACTTTTGGTAGTGTGTGTGTGTGTGGGGGGGGGGGGGGTAGTGTGTGTGTGTACTTTTGGTAGTGTGTGTGTGTTTGGTAGTGTGTGTGTGAGTCGTCTACCAGGAAATTTTAGAGCACTTCATGCTTCCCTCTGCCGACAAGCTTTATGGAGAACCTGATTTCATTTTCCCATTTTCCAGCAGGACTTGCCCCCCCCCCACACACTCACACGCACATTCACACACACACAGACACACAGACACACACACACACACACACACTGCCAAAAGTATCAATACCTGTTTTAATGACCATGGATTACTTTTGGTCCCATCACACATATTCACTTTTGATATATTCTATACACGTTTTTAACTTGCAAAGACATATAACAGCATTTAAATTCTTACACATATTAATTCATTCACTTTATTATTTTTCTTTTAATCCTGATGCTTTATTAAGCATGAAGGGGGGAATATGATAGAAAAGTTCCATATTATCTATACTATTGATATTAATAATGTATTATTATATTTGAGAAGTATCATACCTTTCATATGCCATGTTTAATGTTTATATGTGCATTCCATATAGGATAAGTTCATATATTCTTGGCCTGTTTCTGTGAGCAATTTCAGCGAGTTCAGACTGAGGATCAGTACATGTGTAAGGAATGATCTAAGCCATTTATTATATTCTCTTTGACATGTCCTGTTTCGGGTCACAGGAATGCACAGGAACTTCTCATCTTATAGATTAGTGTTTCATGGACATTCTGTTAGTTTTATGGATCTCATGTCTTCATGACCCATGTCTCCAGAGTATCTGACGTCCGCCTGGATAAGCTCAGTTATCAGGACTGTCCCGTTCTGTCCCTTCCCTTATATTCATCCTCCCTCTCCTTCCTCCAACCTATATATATCAGACTTAGAAGAATGGATCCTTTAGAGATTCTAGGTGTGTCTGAATGTCATGCCTTGTAACCTCTCCCCCAAGGTGGCCATTGGGGTGATTTTGTAATAAATGTACATAAATTCAACTTTCCGCCTGATTATTTGGCTTTGACTAATTTAAGCTCAAAATTATTCTAACAGTATCACTGTGTTTGATTGGCCAGCAAGCTCTCCTGACCTAAACTCCATAGAGAATCTATGGAGTATTGTCAAGAGGAAGATGAGCAATACCAGACCCAACAATGCAGATGAGCTGAAGGTCACTATCAAAGCAACCTGGACCTTCATAACACCTCAGCAGTAACACAGGCTGATCACCTCCATGCCACGCCACACTGTTACAGTAATTAATTCAAAAGGAACCCCGACCAAGTATTGAGTGTGTACATGGACATACTTTTAATTGGATTGGATTGGATAGTTTTTATTTGACAGGGACAGTGCAATAAACATAGACAATTAATCAAATGACAATCAATCTAATGTGTTGCACAAAGAGTGTATAGCTATTAGCTAATTTGCAACTCTTGTCCCTGGATGGGCTTTAGAAAGAAGAAACAAGTAAAAAGAAAGAAGGATAAGGAAAAGAAAAAATGAAAACAGAATAAACAATAACCACATACATCAATGCAAAAAAGATTATAAATACACAATATAAAAACCTGATTCACATTTGCCTATTTCAGGCCTCCCTCCCTTCGTCACTCACTATAAACAAACACATTCATTCATTCCCTTCATTCACTCTCACCCTGCAGACAATCATTTCATACATGGGTACATTCTTGTTTATTTTTCAGCCAGTTTTTAACCTTTGTAGTGAATGTTTTAAAGTCCGTTATTATTTTAATTTCATTTGGCAAAGTCAGCCAACATATGTATTAAAAAACTATCTTTTAAAATTAATCTTCTGTAATATTCTAATTTTTTGAGAAACTGAATTTGGAGTTTTCATGGGCTGTAAGCCATAATCAATTCAATTCAATTCAATTCAACTTTATTTATATAGCGCCATTTCACAACAACAGTCATCTCATAGCACTATCAACTGTAGGGGGGACCCCCACAGTTGCAGAAAGACCCCAGCAATCAGGCGATCCCCTGTGAGCAAGCACTTGGCGACGGTGGAGAGGAAAAACTCCCTTTTAACAGGAAGAAACCTCCAGCAGAACCAGGCTCAGGGAGGGGCAGTCATCTGCTGCGACTGGCTGGGGGGGTGAGGGGATAGAGAAGAAGAAAAGAACAGACATGTAGAGAGCAAACAGCACGATGGGGACTCAATCTATGGGAGAGAACAAACAAATGTTAATGACCAGCAAAAAAAAAATATTTCATAGAGAGTGAGGAAAGGAGGGAGGCCCAGTGCATTACTGGAGGTCCCCCGGCTGACTAAACCTATTAGCAGCATAACTAAGGGAGGGTTCAGAAACACATGATCCCTCCCTAATTGTAGGCTATATCAAAAAGGTAGATTTTAGTCCTAATCTTAAAAACAGAGATCGAGTCTGACTCCCGAATCCAGATTGGCAGCTGATTCCACAGGAGAGGAGATTGATAACTGAAGGCTCTGCCTCCCATTGTACTTTTGGAGATTCTAGGTATTACAAGTAATCCTGCATTTTGGGAGCGTAGTGCTCTGTTAGGATGATACGGTAGTATCAGATCTTTTAAATAAAAAGGAGCCTGATTGTTTAGAGCTTTGTAAGTAAGAAGAAGGATTTTAAACTTAATTCTAAACTCTATGGGAAGCCAATGAAGGGAGGCCAGAACCGGAGAGATATGATCTCTCTTTCTAGTACCTGTTAAAACTCTTGCTGCAGCATTTTGGATCAGCTGAAGACTTTTTAAAGATGTTTTAGGACAGCCTGATAATAAAGAATTACAATAATCTAATCTCGAGCTAACAAAAGCGTGGATCAGCTTCTCAGCATCACTCTGAGACAAGATGCTCCTAATCTTGGCAATATTACGCAAATGATAGAAGGCAGTCTTAGAAACAAATTTAATATGTGAATTGAAGGACAAATCCTGATCAAAAATAACTCCAAGGTTCCTCACAGAGCTATTAAGAGAAAGAGTAACTGCATCCAAACTGAAAGTTTGATTTGGAAAGGAATTTCTAAGGTTTTTTGGACCAACAAGAATGACTTCAGTCTTATCTGAATTTAATAGCAGGAAATTACAAGTCATCCAAGCTTTGATTTCCTTAAGACAGGCTTCTAACTTGGCTAACTGATTAGTATCATCTGGCTTCATTGACAGGTATAATTGTGTGTCATCTGCATAACAATGAAAATGTATACAGTGCTTTCTAATAATGTTGCCTAACGGAAGCATATATAAACTAAAAAGAGTAGGGCCTAGCACAGATCCCTGTGGAACTCCATGACTAAGCTTTGAGCTGAAAGAAAACTCATCATTTACATGAACAAACTGGAACCTATCAGATAAATAAGATCTAAACCACTGCAACGAAGTTCCATTAAGTCCAACATAGTGTTCTAATCTATCGAGTAGAATATTATGATCAATAGTATCAAAAGCTGCACTAAGATCTAAAAGGACAAGTACAGAAACTAGTCCATTATCAGATGCAATGAGGAGGTCGTTAGTGACCTTCGCTAAGGCTGTTTCAGTACTATGATGGATTCTAAACCCAGATTGAAACTCTTCAAGTAAACCATTTCCCTGCAGGTGGTCAAATAATTGCGTAGCAACAACTCTTTCTAAGATTTTTGAAATGAAAGGGAGATTAGAGATTGGTCTATAGTTAGCTAAAGCTCCTGGATCTAGCGTTGGCTTTTTGAGTAAGGGTTTAATTACAGCCGTTTTAAAAGCCTGCGGTACATGACCTAAAGTTAATGAAGAATTGATTATATGAAGAATAAAGCTACCAATAAGTGGGAAGACTTCTTTAAATAACCTGGTAGGAATAGGGTCTAAAAGACAAGTTGAAGGTTTGGATGAGGAAAAGTATTTTGTCTAACTCACAAAGGTCGATTGGAGTAAACTCATCAAGACAGACATCAATAGAAGGAGTTGTAGTAGTTACAGTATTTAAGTTAACTGTGGGAAGAATCTGATTGATTTTATCTCTGATGGATGAAATTTTATTATTGAAAAAGTTCATAAAGTCCTGACTAGTAAGCTCTAAGGGGATGCTAGGATTGACAGAGTCCTGACTCTTTGTCAACCTGGCTACAGTACTGAAAAGAAACCTGGGATTATTCTTGTCCTCTTCTATTAATGCAGAGTAATAACTCGTTCTAGCTTTTCTAAGAGATTTTTTATAAATTAAAAGATGATTTCTCCAAGCTAAATAGATTTCATCTAAATTAGTAGAGCGCCATTTTCTTTCTAATTGACGAGTCTTCTGTTTTAAGCTACGAGTTTCTGTGTTGAACCAAGGAGTTAAAAATCTCTGATTAGACTTTTTCTTTTTTAAGGGGGCCACCAAGTCTAGAGCCTGATGCAGAGAAGCTGAAACACTATCCACCATGTTATCAATTACAGAAGGAGCAAGCTGTCTATAGCTTATTTCCGTTGTGTTGACAAATGGCATAGAGGAAACAATCTGCATAAATTTGGAAACAGCATCATCTGAGAGGCATCTACTGTGATAATATTTTTCTTTAGGAGCCAAATAGTCAGAAATAGTAAAATCAAAGGTTAACAGACAATGGTCTGACAGTACAGGGTTATGAGGAGACAGTACAAGATTTTCTATTTCTATGCCATATGTCAGAACAAGGTCCAATGTATGGTGCAGGTAATGAGTAGAATTTCCTACTTTCTGAGAAAACCCAATCGAGTCTAATATTGAATTAAAAGCCACATTAAGGCAGTCACTATCTACATCCACATGTATATTAAAGTCCCCTACTATAATTATTCTATCAGATTTCAGCACTAAATCAGCTAAGAAATCAGCAAATTCGGATAAAAATTCTGAATAGGGTGATGGGGGACGATAAACTATGGCAAATAAAATTGGGTTTAACCTGAAATTGCTAAAGTGCCCAACACTGAGGACCAGGCCCTCAAAGGAATTATAACATGTTTTTTGCTTTACATTAACTAGTAATTTGGAATGGTAAATTGTTGCTACTCCTCCTCCACGACCAGAACTTCTGGGATTTTGACAGTTTAAATAACCAGAGGGAGTTGATTCATTTAAACCAACATAATCCTCTTGTCCTAACCAAGTCTCTGTAAGGGAAATTAAATCAATCTGATGATCAATTAACAGATCATGGACTAACAGAGACTTGGGAGTTAGAGACCTAATATTTAATAAACCACATTTAATTTTTAAATTATGAGGAGGAACAGAGGCCAAATCATTCAATTTAGAGGCTTTATGTTTAATTTGAGTTTTACCAATATTTTGCTTTATCACTTTGGGATGCTTATATATTATATTTTTATTTACTTTGGAGGGAGCAGACAACGATTCTCTGATGGGGAAGACAAGGGCTAAGCTGAGGGGTGGCGGATGAAGAGGAGCTGCAGAGAGGCATGTAAGACTGCGACTCTGCTTCCTGGTCCCAACTCTGAGTAGTCACGGTTTTGGAAATTTGGATAAAAAAGATGCCAGATTGTTAGATAAATGAGAAGCACCATCCAAAGTGGGATGAATGCTGTCTCGTCTCATAAGACCAGGTTTTCCCCCAAAAGAGCTCCAATTGTCAATGTAGCCCACGTCATTTTTAGGACACCACACAGACAGCCAGCGGTTCAAGGATGACGAGCGACTAAACATGTCATCACTGGTCAGATTGGGGAGGGGCCCAGAGAATACTACAGTGGCAGACATCGTTTTTGCAAACTCACACACCGATTCTACATTAAGTTTCGTGACTTCCGACTGCCGGAGACGGATGTCATTAATGCCGGCGTGAATAACAATTGTGGAATATTTACAGTTACTTTTAGCCAGCATTTTCAAATTTGACTCGATGTCGCCTGCTCTGGCCCCAGGAATGCATTTGACTCTGACCGCTGGAGTCTCTAGGTTCACGTTTCTGACTACAGAGTCGCCAATGATCAGAGTTTTTTCCTCAGCGGGTGTGTCGCTGAGCGGGGAAAAACGATTAGAAACGTGAACAGGTTGGTGGTGAACCAGGGCTTTGCGACTAGGCTTCCTTCTCACCGTCACCCACCCAGTCTCCTCGCTGCTGAGGAGAGCCAGGGAACCGCTGACAGGGGGGCCTAAGCTAGCTAGCTCCGCTGCAGCTAATGGGCGTCCGTCGAGATTAACTGGCGCAGACGGTGTTTCAATGCAGCGGAGCCGGGATTCCAAATCAGACAACCTCGCCTCGAGCGCCTCAAAAAGACATTTATTACATTTACCGTTATCACTAAAAGAGGCAGAGGTGTAGCTAAACATCTGACAGAGAGCGCACACCAGAGGAGGAGAGGAAGGAGAGCTAGTAGCCATAGCTAGTGGCTAGCTAGTGGCTGGAGAGCTGGAGAGCAAACCACACAGGCAGACAGCAAAACAGGAAGTGACGATACGTTACCACAAGGAAGTGACGATCTCTGATCTAATCATCAAAATTGAAATAAATACACTTGAAATATTTCACTCTATGTGTAATGACTCTATATAATATACAAGTTTTTTTTAATTGAATTACCTAAATAAATCAACTTTTTGTTCACATTCTAATTTATTGAGATGCACCTGTACATTATTCATTCACTCCACAGACAATGGTAGTGGTAAGCTACTACTGCAGCCACAGCTGCCCTGGGGCAGACTGACAGACACATGGCTGCCAATCTGCACCAACGGCCTCTCCGACAAAATAACAATTTTGTAAAAAAAAAAAAAATCACCTCCTGATCGTGGCACACAGAAGAAAGAGAGGAAGACAGTGTGTGTGTGTGTGTGGGGGGGGGGGGGGGGCTCTGTTACCTCATGTATTAAAGATTAAAGCTTTGTAAACACTAACACAAAGGTTTCTGTCTGTTTGTGGTGAGCACTAACACTGGGGAGGCTGTTGGCATCTTTGCTGCTTCCATCGTCCCAAAAGCTTTACTGGGGAAGTGTTGGTGGGGGGAAGAGGGGCTGGGACGAAAAATAATTAGCAAATGCTCTGATAATCAATTAATTACAAACAGCCTGGCTGGAGTGTTTAAAATGTGATTACTTCACTGTTGTTTACCTTTGTTTCCATTGTTGACTGCTGGGTTTACACTCAGGCTCTGATGCTTGATTTTTCATGGAAAAATCATGTACGAGCAAAAATGGTTCTTTTAATCTGTTGGCCAGATAGTGTGTGTGCCCCGGTCACTGATCTGACTCTTCCTTATACATCCATGGAGCTACTCTAAATGCCCACACAGCACGAGATAACTATTGATCATATGATGAGCCCATGAGTCAGAAGCATTTATCTGCAGGAAGTACTTGCACGAGGTTTTCAGCACTTTCTAATCGGAAGAAAACACCGTCTGCCCTTTTAGGCCTTTTCTGAAACCTTAGCATGAACCAGCATTTTACAGCACACACTTTGGTATGACAAATACACCACATTCCAAATTATGATGCAAATAGTATTTTATCATAAACATTCATTTTTTGGTTTTTCAATTAAACTCATGGATGGTATTGTGTCTCAGGGCTCTTTGGATCACTGATATCAACCTCAGACACCTGTCATAATTACAGTGGTGTGAAAAAATATTTGCCCCCTTCCTGATTTCTCTTTTTTTTTGTATGTTTGTCACACTTAAATGTTTCAGATCATCACACAAATTTAAATATCAGACAAAGATAGTACAAGTAAACACAAAAGTCAGTTTTTAAATGAAGGTGTTTATTATTAAGGGTAAAAAAAATCCAAACCTACATGGCCCTGTGTGGAAAAAGTGATTTCCCCTAAGCCTAATAACTGGTTGGGCCACCCTTTGCAGCAACAACTGCAATCAAGCATTTGTGATAACTGGCAATGAGTCTTTTACAGTGCTGTGGAGGAATTCTGGCTGACTCATCTTTGCAGAATTGTTGTAATCCAGCCACATTGGAGGGTTTTCAAGCATGAACCACCTTTTTAGGGTCATGCCACAGCATCTCAGTCAGATCCAGGTCAGGACTTTGACTAGGCCACTCCAAAGTCTTCATTTTGTTTTTCTTAAGCCATTCAGAGGTGGACTTGCTGGTGTGTTTTGGATCATTGTCCTGTTGCAGAACCCAAGTGTGCTTCAGCTTGAGGTCACAAACAGATGGCTGGACGTTGTCCTTCAGGATTTTTTGGGAGACAGTAGAATTCATGGTTCCATTTACCACAGCAAGTCTTCCAGGTCCTGAAGCAGCAAAACAGCCCCAAACCATCACACTACCACCACCATATTTTACTGTTGGTATGATGTTCCTTTTCTGAAATGCTGTTACTTTTACGTCGGATGTAATGGGACACACACCTTCCAAAAAGTTCAGCTTTTGTCTCATCAGTCCACAGAGTATTTTCCCAAAAGTCTTGTGGATCATCAAGATGTTTTCTGGCAAAACTGAGATGAGCCTTTATGTTCTTTTTGCTCAGCAGTGGTTTTCATCTTGAAACTGTGCCATGTTAGCCATTTTTGCCCAGTCTCTACCCCCGGCCAAGGGTGAGTTGCTGTGCTGCCGTGGTGCTAACCACTCCACCACCATATTAAAACCCATGAGGAATAAATTGTTCTCCCACACCACACCTATGGAGCTCTTGGGTTACATGACAGTCAGATTCTCTCTGCAGTACTGGGCTGTATGAAGGAGCAGTTCCAGGGTTAACCACACCAGTTAAATAATATGTTGAGAAGTGATTCGGTAAACAGAGATGACAACAGATACTGTATGTCTGTGCTTTAGAACAAGTGTTAAAGCCATTTTGGCAACAGAGTGTCAGCCCCTCCACAAAAACAGAGTTGCTGTGCTGCCATGGTGCTAACCACTCCACCACCATATTAAAACCCATGAGGAATAAATTGTTCTCCCACACCACACCTATGGAGCTCTTGGGTTACATGACAGTCAGATTCTCTCTGCAGTACTGGGCTGTATGAAGGAGCAGTTCCAGGGTTAACCACACCAGTTAAATAATATGTTGAGAAGTGATTCGGTAAACAGAGATGACAACAGATACTGTATGTCTGTGCTTTAGAACAAGTGTTAAAGCCATTTTGGCAACAGAGTGTCAGCCCCTCCACAAAAACATTAACCTTACGACAGAAAAATAATGCTAGTTTCTCACGGATTGATAAATGCTAAGGAATGGGTATCTCAGCTTTGTCCTCTGTTTTAACGGACATGGTTGTAAAATGCACTTACATTTTACATAATCATGAGCAAATTGTTTTGAAAGCCTAGGATCAGACCGCAAAGGTCTCTGCCTTCGCCTGCCGCCTGATCCGCATAGCACCGGATCCCCATGGTCCCTCCTGCAGGTGGTGAGCCCACTGGAGGGCGGACCCATGTAACTTCTTCGGGCTGAACCCGGCTGGGTCCCATGTGCAGAAACTCGGCCACCAGGCACTAGTCAGCAAGCCCCTTCCCCAGGCGTGGCTCCAGGGTAGGGCCCCAGTAACCCCATACCAGCTGGGGTACACTGAATCCTTGATTTTTTTTTTTTTTTATTCATCATCGGAGCTTATTGGCTCTCTCTTAGTCTGGCCCTTTACCCAGGACCAGTTTGTCTTGAGAGACCCTACCAGAGGCAAATTGCCCTGAACATAGCTCATGGGATCACTAGGGCACGCAAACCCCCCACCACGATAAGGTGGCGATCCATGGGGGGGGGTATCTTGGGGTCTCATTCATGAGTGAGGGGAGAATGGAGCGAGAGATTGACCGATGGATCGGAGCAGCATCTGCAGGGATTTAGGGATTGTACCGATCTGTTGAGGTGAAGAGGTAGCTGAGCTCTAAAGCAAAGCTGTCGATTTACCGCTCAATCTACGTTCCTACCCTCACCTATGGTCATGAGCTTTGGGTAATGACTGAAAGAATGAGATTGAGGATACAAGCTGCCGAAATGAGCTTTCTCCGTAGGATTGCTGGACTCACCCTCAGAGATAGGGTGAGAAGCTCAGTCATCCAGGAGAGGCTCAGAGTAGAACCGCTGCTCCTCCATATCGAAAGGAGCCAGTTGAGGTGGTTTGGGCATCTGATCAGGATGCCTCCTGGACACCTCCCACTTTAGGTGTTTTGGGCACATCCCGCTGGGAGGAGTCCCCGGGGCAGACCCAGGACACAATGGAGGAACTACGTCTCCCAGCTGGCCTGAGAACGTCTTGGTATCCTCTCTGAAGAGCTGGAACAGGTGGCTGGGGAGAGGGAGGTCTGGGCTTCTCTGCTTGAGCTGCTGCCTCCGTGACCCAGACCTCCGGAAAAGCGGTAGAAGATGGATGGATGGATGGATGGATGAGCAAATTGCAACCAAGGTATTAGTGTGTGTGTGTGTGTGTGCCACACACGTGTGAGAAGTGGAGCTAAAGGCTTTTATCAATGTGTCGCCATGCTTTATTGACTTTTGATTTGCCAGAATTTCCAGATAAGGCTTTGCTTTCAAGACAAACACAAAAACAACACAGGATTTTTCCGATGTAAAACAATTGTACTGTGGATCAAAAAAAGGTTGAAAAACACCAGCTTAGAATTGCTGTTGTCCGATCAGACTGTACGGATGAAGAACAACCGATGATGACGGAACTGTTTGTGTCTGTGTTGCCTCTCCAGGTGCCTCCCTAACCTGTGTGAACACGGCGCTCGCTGCTTTCAGACGTGGAGCTCCTTCTCCTGCGACTGCTCGGGGACGGGATACTCCGGAGCTACGTGTCACAACTGTAAGCACCCCCCCGCCCCCCACTGCCGTCTCTCCCTTTTATTACTTCTCCTTCACCTCCCCGCATGTCAAACCCGCCATCATCGCCCTGCCCGCGCCGCCCCATCTCTTCCAGGTCCGCCGAGCCGTGTCATCCAATCCGCCGCATCTCGCTGGGCTTTTTGTGAAGAAGCAGAAAGTTGTCCCGCTTCAACCTGACGAGCCCGTTACAACTACTCGCTTTCAGATTTCCTGGAATTTTTTTCTGACTCATCCTCAGGTAGTGTTAGACTTTCTGACTTTAGACTGATGCTTTTTTTCTTTACCTGTCATTTCCTGACACCGCCTTGATGTTGGCTGTTGGAAAACGGCATGTGAGCTCCAGAACACTGAGACCTTGTTTATATGTGGGGGAACGCCGCAGTTCTGTTTGGCTGATGGAAGGAATGTGGCAGACGAGAGCAGCTGCTGAATTAAAAATAGGCTCCCACTCATCAGTGTCTACAAGTAAATCACCGTCTCCTTCAACGAGAAACCTGAGAGTCACGGCGATGGCTCACAATTTGTTGGAGATTCAAAATACGGGAATTAGCAGCAATTTTCACATGGAATCACAGTGAATTGGTAGTTATGAGCAGAACGTGATTTGAAGGGTGTGAGGCCCCCATCCTCATTATGATCATAAACATTTCTGTGTCGTGTTAAAGAATGGAATAAAATGACTTTGGAGCGCCAATTCTAAGAAGAATTGCAAAATCATCCTCGCAACTTTTCTCAAACATTTGCAATTTTTCCTCATATATTTGTGATTTTTTTCCTTGCATTCACAACTTTATCCTCTTAAATTTGTAACATTTTTCATATAATTTTACAACTTTTTTCTGTATAAATTTGCAACTTTTTCTCATAAATTTACAGTTTTTCTTGAATTTGCAACATTTTTCTCATAAATTTGCAACTTTTTTCTTGTAAATTCGCATTTTTCTCATAAATTTGCAACTTTTTCTTGTGAATTGGCAACATTTTTCTCATGAATTTGCAATGTTTTTCTCATAAATTTGCAGTGTTTTTCTCCTAAATTTGTAACTTTTTTCGAAAAGTTGCCACATTTTTCTCATAAATTTACGTTTTTCTCACAAATTTGCAGTGTTTTTCTTGTAAACTTGTAATGTTTTTCTCATAAATTTATAATGTTTTTCTCATAAATTTGCAATGTTGTGCTTATGAATTTTTAACTTTTTCACATAAATTTGCAAATTTTTTCTTATAAATTTGCAGTTTTTTTCTCATGAATTTGCAACATTTTTCTTAGATTTGTAACTTTTTCCTTAAAATTTGCAATTTTTTTCTTGAAAATTTGCAACATTTTTCTCATTAATTTGCAATGTTTTTCACATAAATTTTCATCTTTTTTCTCGTAAATTTGCAGTGTTTTAAATTTACAATGTTTTTAATATAAATTTGCAACATTTTTCTTGTAAATATGCAACATTTTTCTTATAAATTTGTAACTTTTTCCTTAAAATTTGCAATTTTTTTCTTGAAAATTTGGAACATTTTTCTCATAAATTTGCAATGTTTTCACATAAATTTGCATCTTTTTTCTTGTAAATTGTTTTCTCATAAATTTGCAACTTTTTCTTGAAAATTTGCAACATTTTTCTCATAAATTTGTGACTTTTTCATGTAAATTTGCAACTTTTTTCTTGAAGACTTGTAACATTTTCTTATAAATTTGCAATATTTTTCATATTTTTCAAGAAAAAAATTGCAAATTTTTAAGAAAAAGTTACAAATTTAAAAGAAAATGTTGCAAATTAATGAGAAACACTGCAAATTTAAATGAAAAACAGTGCAAATTTATGAGAAAAACATTGTAAATTTATGACAAACATAAATTTATTAGAAAAATGTTGCAAATTTGAGAAAGTTAAAACTTATGAAAAAAAAATCTGAATTTATCAGAAAAGCATTGCAAGTTTACACAAAAGAAGTTGCAAATTTATGTGGAAAAACATTGCAAATTTATGAGAAAAACATGGCAAATTTACAAGAAAAACACAACAACTTTATATGAAAACATTGCAAATTTACAAAAAAAAGGAAAATTTATATGACAAATATTGCAAATTTACAAGAAAAACACTGCAAATTTACAAGAAAAACACTGTAAAATTATATGAAAAATAGTGCAAATTTACAAGAAAAAAGTTGCAAATTTATGTGAAAAACATTGCAAATTTACAAGAAAAGTTTCAAATTTATGTGAAAAACATTGCAAATTTACAAGAAAAAATTTGCAAATTTATGAGAAAGTTAAAAATTCATGAGAAAAACATTGCAAATTTATGAGAAAAACATTACAAGTTTACAAGAAAAACATTGCAAATTTGTGAGAAAAACATCGTAAATTTATGAGAAAAATATGGCAAATTTTTGAGAAAAAGTTACAAATTTATGAGAAAAAAATGCAAATTTTTGTGAAAAACTGCAAATTAATGAGAAAAAATTGCAATTTACAAGAAAAAAGTAGCAAATTTATGTGAAAAACAGCAAATTTATGAGAAAAACACTGCAAATTTATGTGAAAAACATTGCAGATTTATGAAAAAAGTTATAAATTTTCAGGAAAAAATTGCAAATTTATGAGAAATGTGAATATATGAGAAAAACGTTGCAAATTTACAAGAAACACTGCAAATTTATATGAAAAACATTACAAATTTGCAAGAAAAACATTGCAATTTTATGAGAAAAAATTGCAAATTTATTATTAAAACTGCAAATTTATGAGAAAAACATTGCAAATTTTTGAGGAAAATGTTACAAATTTTCATGAAAAAAATGCAAATTTTCAAGAAAGCTGCAAATTTATGAGAAAAATGTTGCAAATTTATGAGAAAAAAATTGCAAATTTTTAAGAAAAAGCTGTAAATTTATGAGAAAAATGCTGCAAATTTTAAAGAAAAAAATGGCAAATTTTCAGGTAAAAGTTACAAATTTATAAGAAAAATATTGCAAATTTATGTGAAAAATGTCACAAATATGAGAAAAATGTTGCAAATTTACAAGAAAAAAGTTGCAAATTTATATGAAAGACATCACAAATTTATGAGAAAATTGTTGCAAATTTACGAGAAAAATATTGCAAATTTATGAGAAAAAAGTTGCAAATTTATGTGAAAAACATTGCAAATTCATGAGAAACATGTTGCAAATTTTCAAGAAAAAAATGGCAAATTTTCAGGAAAAAAGTTACAAATTTTCAAGAAAAATTTTGCAAATTTAAGAGAAAAATGGTGCAAAGTTACAAGAAAAACACTGCAAATTTATGATTAAAACACTGCAAATTTATGAGAAAAACATTGCAAATCTTTGAGAAAAATGTTGCAAATTTTCAAAAAAATGCAAATTTTCAACAAAAAGCTGCAAACTTATGAGAAAAAGGTTGCAAATTTTCAAAAAAAATTGCTAATTTTTAAGAAAAAGTTGCAAATTTATGAGGAAAATTTTGCAAATTTATGTGAAAAACATTGCAAATTCATGAGAAAAATGTTGCAAATTTTCAAGAAAAAATTGGCAAATTTTCAGGAAAAAGTTACAAATTTACAAGAAAAATGTTGCAAATTCAAGAGAAAAACGTTGCAAATTTACAAAAAAAAAAAAAACCACTGCAAATTTATATGAAAAACACTGCAAATTTCCGAGAAAAACATTGCAATTTTATGAGAAAAACATTGCAAATTTATGATTAAAACATGGCAAATTTATGAGAAACATTGCAAATCTTTGAGAAAAATGTTACAAATTTTCAAGAAAAAAATGCACATTTTCAAGAAAAAGCTACAAATTTATGAGAAAAATGTTGCAAATTTTCAAGAAGTTACAAATTTATGAGAAAAACGTTGCAAATTTGCAAGAAAAAAATTCCAAATTTATGTGGAAAAACTGCAAATTTATGAGAAAAACGCTGCAAATTTTTAAGAAAAATGTTACAAATTTTCAACAAAAAAATTGCTAATTCTCAAGCAAAAGCAGCAAATTTATAACAAAAATGTTGCAAATTTGCAATGTTTTTCATATAAGTTGTTTTTCTCATAAATTTGCAACTTTTTTCTTGTAATTTTGCAGTTTTTTTCTCATAAATTTGTCACTTTTTCTCAAAAATTTTCCACATTCTTCTCATAAATTTACAATGTTTTTGTCATAAATTTTAAATCATAAATGTCATAAAAAAATTTTCTCATACATGTGCACTTTTTTTCCATATAAGTGTGCAATGTTTTTCACATTGCACACTCATACAAAAACATATCACATGTTTTTGCAGTGTTTATCTTATAAATCTGCAGTGTTTTTCTTGTAAATTTGCAACATTTTTCTCTGGAATTTGCAACATTTTTCTTGTAAATTTGTAACTTTTTCCTGAAAATTTGCCATTGTTTTCTTGAAAATTTGCAACATTTTTCTCACGAATTTGCAATGTTTTTCACATAAATTTGCAATTTTTCTCATAAATTTGCAACATTTTTTTCATAAATTTGCAACTTTTTCTTGAAAAGTTGCAACTTTTCAAGAAGTTTTCAACTTTTCAAGTTTTCAACTTTTTGGGCGCATGCGCACGCAGCGACCAGCAGCTGATGATATAGTGCGTGTGTGCGTGTGTGTGTTTTTTGTACTTTTTTACGTTTTTAGAAAATCCTCTGTGTCGTTTCTGCCCTGGAGCGTTTGTGGAATATATGGCGAAGAGCTCCCTGGTATTTACATCATGGATTTCCTCTCCTCTCTCGCACTGCTGCTATCTGTGCTGTGGCTCTTTGTCTCTGAGGTAAACGCGTTCGGCCCCATGGCGAGCAGAATAGCGGGCAGAATACAATATTCCAGGGACGTGTTGCTACGCTTTAACACAGCTGATGCAGCGTCTGTGATTGAGCCCAAACTTCAACTGCCGGACTTTATTTTGAGAGACGGAC